>CP120497.1:2472500-3072500 GCA_029489945.1 Nigrospora osmanthi
TCTTCCCCCTAAGAGAAGGAGGAGGAGGAGGAGGGCGTCGTGGCCACCGGAGAGATACCGCGTTCTTGGCTATAAGAAACCTTCCCCCCAGTGGTTTTGTTTTTTCCCCTCTTGGTCACCTCGTCAGCGCCCTCCAATCCCACGATTTCTCTTAATTGCCGGACAAAACCAAACCATCTCCATACTTTGACAGTATCCCCCGCTTCCCCCGTACCAAGCTCGCTGGACCTTCGTGCTTCCCGCCCACCCTTCCCGTCCCCCCTCCAAAAGAAAACCGTACCCGCCCATCATGAAGTTCTCGGCCGCCGTCCTCCTCCTCGCCGCCTCGGCCAACGCCGCCGTCGTGGGCAAGCGCTTCAGCAACGGCGCCGCCATCGAGGCGCCGCGGGCCCTGGACCTCGCCCAGGACGTCCGCCGCGCCGCCAACACCAACGCCACCTCGTCCGTCGTCGAGGCTCGCCAGGCCGGCAACGCCACCGCCGCCGCCGGCCTCGAGGCCCGCCAGGTCAACAATGCCACCTCGTCCCTCGACGACCGCCAGGCCGCCGGCAACGCCACCGCCCGCAGCAACCTCCGCCGCGCCGCCGCCGCCAACGGTACCGCCGCCGCCGCCCGCTCCGTCGACGGCAAGGCCCACCACCTCTTCTGAGCGAAACCCCCTAGTTTTTTTTTATTTTGTGCTCCTCGTAGGCCCCGAGAAGCCCGGGGGGGAAATTACCACCCAAACCCTCCCCCCCGCGTCTTTCTTTCCCGGCTGCCGGGGAGGCGTATGGAGATGACACGGCGTCGCGCCCAACCTGGCCGCCCGGGGGCGAAGTGGGCATGGGAGAAGAGACACAACCGGCCCCTTCACCCTTTCTTGCCCCGGCGCACCGGAACGTCCCCCCCCCAACACCGCGTGCTGCGGCGGGGGTCCTTCCCCCCCCCCCTGTTCTGGCGATTCTTTTTTCTTTCTTTTCCTCTTTTTCTCCGCCAGAGCCCGGCGGGAAACCTGGTTTTTCCGTATGGGTGCGGAGCCGGGACTTACATGACGATGACGGGGAACCAAACTTGGCGCTGGAGCCATCCCGAGGATGGTGCTTACGAGAGGGGGCGGCCAGATCGCCCGCGGGCCTTCGTAAGGCCCGCCATGGAGAAGAAAAAGAAGACGAAGAAGGGAGGGGCTTCGGACTTGAACCCTTTTTGCCTGCAGGGTGCCAGCAAGGGGGAGAAAGGAGGGAGGAGCGTGTTTTTGCCAGGGTTTCGTCGGTAATACCAGATTTCCACTAATACATATTTTAAACCCCATTTTCCTTTTTTCGAAGATCATCTTCATTGCCTGGGGCCCGGCGTTGGCCGCCGGAAGGGGTAGCAGGAGTTTTGTGGCGACGTGATCACTTTCCCCGCCGGCTTCGTGATTCCGACAGGGAAGTAGCAGTAATGCGTTCCGGGACGACTTTCATAGCTACTAACTACTAAGGACGTTGAAATAGAATTGGCATGCCGAGGCAAGTTCCGTACGCGGCGGGCCTAGAACACCCGCTTGGGGAAGAGGCTATTGGATGCAGGGTGGGCAGGGCTTAGTTCGGGTTGCCCGTGGTACGGCGTACGGCTTTATACGGCTTAGCCCGCCCGGCGCGCGAGTCAGTCGGCTGCGGAACGACACGGAATGAGGAAAGTAGACTTCCCGAAAGGGGAGGGGGACTAGGGGAATTGCCGCGTGCGACCAGTCTTCACTTTGGTGGTTTGTGCAAAGGGGGGGTGGGGGGGTTTGCTGATGGAATCAGGATGCCATAAGTGAGGCCGGGACCATTTGGCTTCGATGCCCCCTTAACCGAAAACTTATTCCACAGTCTGTCTACCTGGTGTACAACATTATGGGGTGGTGGTGCGTTGGAAACGTAAATGCGAGTTCTTTGTAGCCGGAACTCTCCGTACGTAATTGCAAATTAGCGATGAGAAAGAATGTCGCCGACTTGAATGGGGGAGCGCGGTCCATTTTCACCAGGGGCCTCGAAATTGACTTCGCCCACGAATTTAAACTATCGGGGTCATTAGGGGGTTATTACAAGAGGGGACCAAGGCATAGCTGGCTAACTCGGTGATGTTTTTCCACAGTAGCTAGGGTAACGGGGTATATATGAATTCCAGGGGCGCAGGTCCCCTGCCAGAAGAAATGTAAAGAAAGAAACCACTCAGGCCCCCACGGATTGAGTCACCGAACGAGCAAAAAGGCTCGCGGTGAGGGGAAGCCGGCCCCCCACCCACCCGGGTGAGTGACTTTGGGGGGTACTCGCCCTCTCATTCACTCACTCACTCAGGGGCTTCCTTTCCTTCCTTCCACACCAGGTTCTCGCCGTTGCCCACCCCGACGGTGCACCGCGTGCCGGCCGGGGCGTCGGCGATCTTGACCCACGCGCCGCCCGTGCAGCTCCAGGCCGTCTTGCCGCCCTCGAAGCAGGCCAGCTGCCCGTGGCGGCAGGGCGCCGCCGGGCCCGCGCCGTCCCCGCCCGCGCCGCCACCGCCGCTCGGCGCCGGCAAGGAAGGTCGAGCCTGCGACGGCGCCGTCGTCTCGGCCGGGGGAACGACGGTGGGCGCCGTGGGCGGGGCGCCCGGGATCTTCGTCGTCGAAGTCGAAGTCGTCGTCACGGACGCCGAGGAACCCGCGGTGGCGGCGCTGGTGGCGGCCGAGGCCGTCGTCGCCGACGAGGGCGCGGGCGCTTCGTTGCCGTCGGCGGGCGGGCTCGGCGGCGCCGCGGGCGCCGCGCCGTTCGGCCGGGCCCGCGGGTTGCCGTCGCACGGCTGCGGGAAGAGGTTGTCGCCCTCGGGCCGCTCCACCGAGGGCCCCGGGTTCGGGTACGCGATGGCGACCTGCTGGGCGAGGGCCTCCTCCGTCGTGCAGCCGCCCGCGGTCGCCCCCATGTTGGCCATGAACAGGGGCGGGAAGTCGGCGCGCTGCGCCAGCGCCGCCGCCGCCGCCGCGCGCCGGTCGGCGGCCCGCTGCCGCTTAGTCTTGGGCGCCGTCACCGTGATGGGCGCGCAGTTCATGTAGAACTCGGGCTGTCCTGGAGAAGGAAGATTGCGTGTTAGTGATTGCTGCGTTAAGAGGGAGGAAGGGGGGGGAATGGAAGGAGACAGGTACTTACCACCTATGCGGGCGTTCCAGGTCCAGCTAAAGACGTAATCTCCGGTTTCGATACCCTGGGGGATTCGGAAGGTGTACTTGTCGGTGTTGGGGCCCTCGAGATTGCCCTTCTGGTTCCGGGCCGGGCAGCCGCCCTCGATGGAGTGAATGACCATCCATTCGCTCTGCTTCGTGGGCTGCCTGTCCTTGGTGAGGGCCAACTGACAGCTGCCGCCGCCGTGCACGGCGCGGCCCTGGAAGGAGAGCGTCTGGTCCTCGCCGACGGCCATGACGGTCGCGGGCGCGCTCCAGTCCAAAGCCGCCCCCGGCGGAGTTTTGCAAGGCATGTCGCTTCCGTCTGCCGCGATGGGGTTCGTGGGGCCGTAATCAATGAAGGGGAACGGCTTGGGGTTCTCGAGCACTACGTGCGCCGAGGCCGCCGCCGCCAGCATGGCCGCCCGCGGGAGAGACCAACGCCGAGCGTACATTTTGTGAGCCGAAAAGATTGGGTTCCGTTGGCAGATGGATGTCTTCCTGAGCGCAAGTGGTACCTGACCCTTGTTGGAAATAGATGTGTGTGAGAGTGTGTGACGTCTGGCAGGGGGACTTCTTTCCCTCGACCGGGCTGACCCGGCACTTTTATGCTGCCGTCGTAGCTTCGAGGGCGCTTTCTCGATGGAGTGGAGGCTTTGTGGCGTGCGAGACGGAAAAGACATGTATTCTATTAAATAAAGGCCCTGTTCGGTCTCGGGGGTGATCAGGTGCTGCTGCAGAAAGGGGTGCGTCGGACTCGAGCGCAAACAAAGGGACTGGGTGCACTCAACCAACCAACCAGTGGTTTGCGCGATCGGTCGTCTACCAAACAAGGCGCATGCGTTTTTCTTTTGCCGCGAAAGCAGCCCCTGCCGTCTCGCCCTCACAACGAAGTGAAAAGAAAATCCGCCCGGGTCAAAAAGCAAGGGACCGGACCAATGGCAGGTAGAGCCATGCCCACGGCACCGCTACTGGCTCTTTGGGCGCTTGTTTCCGTCAATCCCCACGAGGCTCCCCTGGGCCATCGTCCGACCCCAGACCCCCTGACAAGGATGTAGTAGATCCGGGTGCTTGGTAGGGCTGAGCAAACAAACATCTGGGCCAATGTGGCCCCTGGCTAGTCCGAAGAAACGACGACGAATACGCCAATCAAAACCCGCTTCCCTGCTGCCGAGTCACCGGCCTCTCGGATCTGAAACTGCAGGCCGGCTACCGCGACGTGTGTTGGCGGCATCGCTGAGCCAATCATTCCCCTGAGACATTACCGACTGAGGGAGGCGGCTGTCTTGGCAGGGGGAGCCCGGCGCTTTTCGGCCGGGACCTCGCGTTGCGAGGATGCGACAGACATCCCTCCCATTGGATCCAGAGTCGCGCTCACGGCAATGGTAGGGACTGTTCGGACGGATATAACTGGTTGGGTAGTTCTTTGTTTCTGCAAGCAGGGGTAGAGGCTGTGTGCAGATGCCCAGAGTGATTCGAACCAATCGCCTCTGGAGCCGAGGCGGTACAGCCCTTCTGTCACTAACGGTTATGCAGGCAGCCCGGATACAGTAACGAATATGAAGTGCGCGGTAAATTACTCCTTTCATGATGAATACTCGAGTTTTCTGGGGACAGAATTGACCAAAGAATGATTTGCCGGAGATCTAACGCATCCATGCTTACATACTTGTGTCTAAAGTTTATCTATGAGGGGCACAACCGCTATCCATACTTGGAGGTATTCTCTTCGATTCGGTGCCGCCCACATATCGAATCATGAATACCTAGCCATGATGATAACAGAAAGACCTCGAATACTTTGTATGTGATCACCAACGCTTGTGGAAATAGGCGGGCGCGGAGTTTAGGACAGGAGGAGCGGCGCACAATAAGAACAAGTGGGCTCGTGATTAATAAAGAGAGGCCGAAAACCATCTAAACTGTAAACAGATTCTAGAACTAGTCTACTACGAGCGTGTTTTGTTATTCGCTTCAAATTCAAGACTCCAGCAATTGTCGTTTCAAGTGGGGACACCACTGACGGCATCTAAAGTTCCCCGGAAAACAATTGAAGTAGTAACAGTGCTAGACACCATATTACCAAAGCCGTAAAATCAACAAAACAAGGCCTCAGAGTAGCTTACTTAAGACCTACGAACCTTTATAAAGGTCCGAGGGATGGCCATAACGGGCGAGAAATGGATGGCCGGAGGACTACATACATAAGGGAACAGGGGGGACTAGAGAGAAAACCCGGGACCGGGGACCACTAGACTATTATATCGAGCCCCGCCTATAGATTAGGGAGAAGTAACTGAAGTCTGAAAACTCCTGTGACATAGATAAACCCACAAGGACTCTTGAGACTGTGTGTGCTAAGCCTCAGTCTCTTGAAGGCCACTCCAGCCCGTTCATTAGTCTTCCTCTCGTGTGCTATAGTCGAGAAAGTTGCTGTAACCAATTCTAACCCTTGCCTAGAGTGGATACGATATTAATGACACGGTGTCCTGAGAACAGAAAGATCTCAAGTATAATTGTGGGCCAATCCGACTTCAAACCACCCCGTTCTCAACAATACACGTACGACAGCTGCAACAGTTAGGTAAGCTAGATCACTACCAGACCTACCGTCCGAAGCAGTAGTAGTACCGCAGAATCTTAAGAAATGAAGGGGCCGTGACACTATTCAGCGTGGCTTTGGTGCACACTTTCAAAAGTCGTATGAATAGAAACCACCCTGGAACAAAGTTGAAAACCACGGGAAGCATAAAGAAGAAGAAGGCCCAGGTTTTGTGTAATAGGATCGGGGTCGCCGAAATCCCACCCCGCGCATTCTTTTTCCTCAACCGGGTGCCTACAGGTTCCCCCCTCCCTCTTCATCCTTCCGGCCCACCCGAGAAGGGCGACGCGCCCACTGCCGACGGGGCTGACGTGAGCGATGTGTGGTATGGGAAGGGGGGGATCCACCCGGGCCCCCCTCGTAGGGCTGACTTGACCGGACCGGGGAGGCGCAGAGGCCTCCCAGGAAAATACGACCGGGCGATGCGGCTCCTCCGGCCGACGATTGGGACCGATTTGGGAGGGTGGTAGGATAGAGAAGAGAGGGGGGGAGGGGACGAATGAGGGAGCAGCTACTCGCGTACCGTCAGCCACTCCCCGTCGGATCCGGGGGCTCCGGCGGCGCCCGCCAGACCGAGATGACCTCCCTGGCCCTTGCCGATCTTGGAATGCATCGCACGCGATTTCCCCCCCCTTTCAAGGGGCGGGCTGCCTATCATCAGCCCTAAACCAGCCCTGCAAGGCTGAATCTCAACGGTGCGTCACGGGCGGCCGAGACCACGTGCGTCATGCATGATCCCCCCCAGAAGACACACCACAAAAGTTTTTGGGCCCGGAGGAGAGGAAGGGCTGGAAAAAGGCGGCTTTGTCCGCCTGCTCTATGCAATGCGCCACGATGCGGTTCTGTTGTGGCTTTGGAAACTCCCCGCTCTACTAGGTAGGTACCTAGTCAGGAGACGATTTTTAGTAACCCCGGGGAGGCGACAAACGGCACCGGGCCGTCGCAGGCCCCCCCGGTGCAAGAAAATGCGTATAACCCATGGCCGATCCAAAGAAAACCATTAAACCTCCCCCGGTACCCAACCGAACGCCATCTAGCCAACCCGGGGCCTCACAGCCGCCTCCCCCCTCCCCGCTCAGATGAGAATAATGCTCTTGGACGTGACGTAGACGGTTTCCGCCGCGTACTGGGCCCTGAGGGCGACGACGAGGGGGTCGCCGTCGACGGCGACGACGGGGAAGTTGTCGCGGGACCCGCGGCCGGCGAAGCGGACGGCGGGGGCGTCGAAGCGGATGAAGCGGCCGTCGCCGAGGCGCGAGGACTCGGGCACGTTGACGCGGCGGCGCATGCGGCCGGTGCGCAGGTCGAGCTCGGCGACGATGTTTTCGCTGCTGCTACTACTGCTGCCGTTGCCGCTGCCGCCGCTACGACGGCGTGACGACGACGACGACGACGAGGCAGCCACCACCTGGCTCAGCGGCACGAAGTGGTAGGGGACGCGCTGGGCGGTGTCGATGTAGACGGCGCCCTCGGCGACGTGGGCGCACACGCCCGAGGCCGGGTCGAAGGCGAGGCCGTGCGGGCCCGAGCCCCAGCCGCCGAGGTCGACGGCGCCGACGACGGCGCCGGTGGCGCCGTCGAGCACCGCGATGTCGCGCGCCGGCTCGACGGGCGCGTACGCGTGCCCCTGCCGGTGCTGCTGGCTCACGTACAGCAGGTTGTGGTACCAGTCGTGGCAGACCTCGCGCGGCTCCGCCAGCAGGTCGTCGAGGACGTAGACGCGGTAGTGCACCGCGATGTCCGCCAGCGTGGACGGCGGCGAGTAGCTCATGGCGGCGGCGGCGGCGGCGTCTTTGGCTTCTTCTTCTTCTTCTTCTTCTTTGGCTTCCGGGGCACGTGAAAGCCGAGGGACTTCCTTCGAGTCATGGGCCGGGTGGATAGAGTAGTCCAGTCCGTACCCCTCGTCCTCCGGTTCCGTCTTATATACTTTCACCACCGTCATCGTGGCCTTGGTTTTCCCCACGGGAAACGTGGCAGCCGGTGGGGTCACACGGGGGAGGGGGGGGGGGGGGGGAAGAGTCCGGTCGCCTTTGTTGGAAACTTGGGGGACGCGCGGAGGCAAAGTGGTGCCGGGCCCAACGGTGGAAAAGCGTGTTGGTGGGCGAGCCAACGGCACCAAGACCCAACCGCAAGACGTTACAACCCTCCACAGGAACACCGGCCGGGGCGGGTACGTAGCAGTCGTAAAACGGACGAGGCGGTGTCGTATAGTGAAGCCAGACTGCGAAAGAGAGGATCATCGGGTGAGAAGGGAACCGGCGGCAGAGAGGGCGTGTGGGAAACTAACTAATATTAGACGGGGGAAGCGGAAACCGGCCGGCCGCGGGGCAGGTGCCAGGGTGATATCAGCCTCAGCTGCAGAGCTCACATGGCTTCTTTCTGCCGGGGGGAGATCCCCTCCCCCCCTTTCGGCATCGGGAAACTCGATCTTGGTCCGCGAGCTGGAGAATGGGCGTTCCTCAGCCCTAGACGGGGCCGGGCCAATCCGCGTCAAGAAGACGTTGTCGCCTCGTACCCGGCAGCCAATCCGCGCTCACGGGGCTGGACGATACACCGGCGCACTAGGTCGCAACGGTGCTAGCCTGTAGTGTTTCATCCCCTCGCCGGGTCATGTCCCATCAGCTTACGGAATCCGGTCCTCCACTTCGGTGAGCCGGCCAGTGACCTCATTTCCAGTACTTGCTTGTTATGGAGTCCTCCGGGATCCATAGGCGGACTCTGGGTACCCCCCACTCGTATCCCATACTACTTTTCAAGGAGGCGGGGGTTGCCGTCACTCATGGATTACCGAGGACGGTTTGTCGTATAACCCCCAAACCATAGGGCTGAGTTCTGAACTGAGTACGTACTTACCCTACCTACATGTATGTACTTATGTAGGTACTTAACTTATCACCCGAAACCCCGTCATCGAAAGCCGTTTGTCGCTCCGCCGTTGACCGTTGGAGGCGGGTTTGGCCCAGGTTCTAATCGTCAAAGAGGATATGACGTATTCTGGCCTACAATTGATACTTCATACTCCGTGCATCCCCCCCTTTCTCTTTGGGAGAGGAATAATGCAGTGAGCTCGAAAGTAATCCTGCCGCTGGATAAATCCATCGGGGGTTCAGATGGGGATGTGCGGGAGGTAAAAGTAGTCATAGTAGGCAGATGGATATTTGCGTAAGTGTGTACTTATCACCAAGCCCCCCAAGACAGTGAGAAATCTGCAGTGGTGTATTCCTAGTCGGATGACGGCGTTTTTATGTAGCCACGATAATATAAGATTTGCCGGAGCAGAATAGTGCCCAGACCTGGCCGGCTAATATTCTAGGATTGTGCAGTTTTGCAACGAAATAAGGCCAACTCTGCACTTCCCAGGAAAGTATTGCACAATTCTTTACTATTTGGAATGCTTTACTCCATTCAAGATTGCATTTACAGGGACGGAAGTGTCTTCACGGCACGAACCGCACTAGAATGGGATACTAGGCCGCGACTACGGCTCTCTATAGCTAGCGCGGACCCGGCTCGAAAAAGCAGCTAAACTCCTACCCGAAACCTACTTACATACCTTATATTCACCCATCACGACCGTTCGTCATAGACCGACTCACGATCTGAGCGGCGACAAGCTCGGTTGCCGTATTGACTTCAACAACCAAATCCGGATCGCTGTGAACCGCACATACGACATCATCGAGTACGGCAATAACCGTGGCCTCTGCGTTCCTATCGTCAAGAACTTTCACTGCAAATGCCAGCCGCCATTGGCCATCCCCTGTGGGTATTCCCTGCTCAGTTGCTCCACCGATGGAATCCCATAGACAGAGTACTGGAGGACAGGCACTGCTCAACCAGAGGGATATTTGAGGGTTCCCGGGACTATGGGATAACGGGCTGGGAAGTTGGAATCGTCTACACTCGTTCTGTCCTCCCTCGGAACCCTCAAGGATAGTCCTCATAGCCAGTAATACATACCCTTCCTCAGTCAAACACATGCACATGCGCACCCGGGGGAATGCTCCGCGAGATGCGTGCTGCCCTGGGGCGACGGCATGTACCACCTGTCTGGGTGATGGCACAGTGGGACGACAGACACACGGCCGAGCTGCTCGACGGGAACAAGTACACACAAACCCGCTGCGATACGAAGATCTCCCGGGGATTAGGCGGGGGCGTGGATTCCGCTCGGGCAGGTGAAGAAACTTGCTGAGCTTGGAGGTCGCGTGAATGTTTTTGTAAAGGTCCCGAATGCAGGGTGTCTCATCATGCTCAACTAGGTAGCCAAAGCAGGTTACACTGGAGATTTCCAGATGGATGGACTTACAGGCTGGTTCGAGAATCGTAGGAGATTAAGAAGCGAAAGCTCTTCCACCCACCCGAGTCAGAGAATTCCTTTTAGTCTTCCAGGTCCCTGGCCTTGTTTGATGTTTCCCTACCATCAAGCAGTATCTGCACATTTACTGGGATTCTGACATAATTTGACAACTATCAAGCGAAATGCAACATATTCCAACTCTCTTCACCTTATTATCCAGTCTCAGTCATATCAGACTTCAACCACGACTCGAGGGTGACTCCAGCTCAACCATGACTCGAGGATGTCTTCAGTCTCAGTCACGTCAGGCTCGCCCAACCGTGACTCGAGGGCGTTGAGACGATCTTGCAAACAGTGAGGCGCATCCATATCATCATCAACGCTCCTACTGTCGTCACAGCCATCACCACCACAGTCGCAAGGAGAGATGTCCTCCCAGCGCCTATTGACCTTTTCTTCATCTCCCCCCACGTCCAAAACCTCCAAAACGACTTCGTCAAGTTCTGTCCATCTTCCTTCGTTTTGCAAGAGCCTAGCCAACGCATCGTGACCCTCTTGCTGAGCAAATGCAACGGCGCGAATGTACTGGTACCTGCCAACGCCGGTGATTTGGCAGCCTTCTGACAGCAAAAGACTGACCGTATCGATCCTGCCGTGCTCTGCGGCTCCCTCTAGAGCCGTTCTGCCGCAGAAACGTGCTCCTGGTGAGTTGATGTCGGCACCAAGGGAGATCAAATATTTCAAGACCCCGTTGTCTCCTTTCGCAGCAGCAAGCTGCAGAGCGGTAGCACCGGAAATAGGAGCCGGCGCCGCGTTGACGTCGGCGCCATGATCAATAAGTAGCTTGACAAGGTCTCCGTCGCTGGTATTAACAGCCTGTTGGAGAGCAGTGAAGTTTCCGATGAAGCCTTTATAAGGGTGTATGTCCTCTTCCCTTCTCATATCCTCAATCTCATAGGGTTCAACACTCCATGGTGGGGCTGCGTTGACGTAAACGCCGAGTTTCAACAAGAACTTGACTCCGTCGATGTCATGATGCTCTACAGCAAGCTGCAATGCTGTAGGTGACCAGGTGAAACGGCGACGCGGGTTAAAGCCTTTGGCTACAAGCCAGGCAAGTTGGGGAGCCGAAGCATCGAGGAACAGGCGCAGACCTGCCAGCGTTGTAGGCATACAACCGGCATCGATCAACCTGCCCATGACAGCCCAACGGTCCTCCTCCCTTGCTTCTTCGTCGTCGGTACATAAGATCGAATCAGCAATCCGCAGTATAGGATCCTCCCAGGGAAATCTCGCGTAATTTTCGTCGCTCGGCGGCTGGCTGAGGGCTAGGAGTATATCCATCAGAGTCGGCTCTGGGTATTGCACATACACCTTTACCCCTTCTGCGACGGCCTTGGCTTCGTGTTCAAGATGAACAAGCTCTGGAGTACGTCGGCTCAAGAGGCGTTGAGCCAATTTCAGAACTTGACTGCGTGTATGTGTGTCGTCGAGATAATAAGAGACTCCAAAGAATAAATCAAAGAGCGCACGGGGACTGTACGCTCCTGGGTAGTGGTCTACTACCCATTGCAGTCTTTCGAACAGTCTTTCGAAGTCAGGGTTTCGATACTCTACGCAGGAATAACAGAAGTCATTTGCTGATTCCTGGAGCAATGAAGAGCCCACAACAGCGTCCATCTCGTTGTTGTGACTGGCGCCTGCGTCGACCAGATCTCTGATGACTAGTAACACCGATGATATTTTCCAGGGGGGTTCGTTCGTTACTCGCCCACGTTCACATAACGCTTGAAGTGCTGTCTCCCCACTTGCGCTCATCTTCTCGAGGTCTATACCCTTTTCGATCAAGGATGAAACAATATCGAGGTTTGAACAGTTTGCGACTGCTAGCAGCAACTCATCACCCTGAATAGAAGCGCCGTGGTCTAGAAGAAATTGTGCACAGTCTTCCTCGCCGTAGCCAATTGCGCTTTGAAGGGCAGTCCACATGTATGTGGGTTGTTGGACATCAGGCTGAAATGCTGCAAGTGCATCGATATTGGCGCCATGATTCAGGAGTTTTTGGCAGATGCGGCTGGAGCCCTTGCTGGCCGCAACATGTAAAGGCGTAGGAGGGAAGTAGAGGACGCCATGTGCCCCACCCGGGTAGTAGTTCGCGCTGGCCCCCAAGCGAAGAAGAGCTTCGACAACTGAAAGGTGATTTCTATTAATGGCAGCGAGCAGCGGAGAAACCCCTCGTTGGTTGTGACAATTGAAATCGGCCCCCTTGTCGTGAAGACGCTGGAGCAGCTCAATGCTACCTTTCGATGACGCGCTGAGAAGGCCGTTTGTTGTCATGAGCAGGTCGAGCACATCACCAAGAGGGTCATATGCTTTGGCGTATCTTTCGGCAATGCGTTGGAACGCCTGCTCATTCCAGGACATGTTGCAGAGTAGATCGGCGTAATCCTGCTGGCTGAGGCGAGCTGGATTCGGTCTGCCAGGCATGGTTTCGGTGAACAGGAGCACCGCGTTGGCCTTGCCTTCTAAAACAGCATAACGCAAAGCTGTTCCGTGGTGTTTGCAGCAGTACTGATCAATGGTTGCTCCATGAGAAATCAGGAGTTTCAAGGCCATCAATGGATGGTCCGCAGGGATGGTCTCCCAGCGACAATCTCCACGGATGGGAGTGTGTTCCAGCGTTACTAACAGTGGCAGATGCCGTGTTTTCGAAACCACTCCATGCAACGTGAATATTGTGTGCCGTGTATTCGTACTCACTCCCAGATTGAGCAGCCAGGCAGTGATGTCAAGGCGTATTTCCCGGAGGGCTGCTCCGAAGAAATTTTCCAGCAAGGATTGAGTTGTTGTGGCCGTCAGAAGAGCATGTCCCCGATGAAGATTCATAGCCATCAAGCCGGAGTGCTCAACGAGGTCCATGATCCATTTGTCACCCATAATGACGCTGTTATTGGAGATGCGGTAGAACAATAGCTTGAGAAGTAGACCTGTTGCCTCATCCGACTGGAGGCCACAGATAAGCTGGCTGTTCCGAAGATGCTCGCCTTCGTAAGCTTCTGGCATCGTGGCTCGCAGGTGCGCTGCAAGTAGACTGGGATCCGAGAGGTCTCTGTGATTTGGTAGAGCCCTGTTGACGAGCTGTAGAGTTGAGGTACTTTGCTGCTGCCTCCGAAGACTCCCATCTGCTGATGATGCGTGTTGAGAGGAATGGGTGAGGATTCCGGAGCCAGCATCCGCGAGTCTCTGGCTGAACTGCAACCATGGCATAGTAGCCGGCCAAGAGAGCTTGAGGGACTCCAAATCCAGGGTGAATGCAGAAAGCGAGCATATGGACACCAAGAAGCCGGGTGGGCATACAGGGTCGACTGGCATCGTATGTAAGTCCCCTGACAAGTACATCTTTGAGTGCGCAATCAATAACACGTACCTTTCTTTGTCAAAGCAAGAGCATTCTGCTGATTGGGACTTATTCGCTTGCAAAGTCTTTTCGGACAAATGTGCACCCCATCAACAAGCACGTCGCTTGACTCCGGCTTGCGTTTCCGGACATGATGGCCAATGTACGTCCAAGTCTCGGCTGGAATGTTTTGACGAAAGCCCCATTTCTTGAATTGATCTTTGTACTCGGTATCCCTGATTCGAGATGTCAGCGCGGGCAACCGTAGCGGAACGTGGACAACTGACGTCGCATGGAATCCCAGTCTCCCCATTTCCGTCTTCACGTCCTTGAGCGGTCGCCTGTCCCTGAGCCACAGGCCCCAGAGATTGTCTTTGTGTCTCTCCCACTGCTGCTGTCGCGATGGGGTAAGCGCTGTGGACACGGCGGGTGTGTCGTCATGGCGTCCTGCAGCCGCCTGGCGGCTAGGAACAAGATCCATGGACGACCAAGCCTGGGCGAGTTTGTTGAACGGAGAAAATCCAGCGGGGGGATGGAAGTTGAGTGGGGTATGGAAGCTGAGTGGGAGATGGACGTTGAATAGGAGATGGAAGTTGAATGTGAGGTACGGGAAGATTGATTGAGACGTCAGCACGGCTGTGAGGACTCGAGTTATACGAACATGAGTCTCCGGGGCGGTGTCGGAATGATCAGAGCGCGGGGGCGGGCAACCTTTATGCCAGTCGAAGTTGGAGGCGAGCCTGATCCGAATGCTTGCCTGCCACAGAGTCGATGATGAATGGTCAGTCCCAAAAGTTTGAGGCAGTGGCGCAGCGGGTGCCGGGTAGCACCTGCTCGAGGACAAAAGCAATGTGTCACCGCCCTGGGTACCTATGTACCTCTTGATCCAGTGCGCGGTACGGCGAGTATTCTCGCTAGTAATTGGTCAGTACCAAAAGTCTGCAGCTGTGACGGGACGGTACTTCTACGCGGTCCCCCGTGATTGGCAAGTCCCAAAGATTCTGTGGCTCCGCCAATGCACCCCGTAAGCACTCGTCCCCCCCTTTCCGGACTGCCCGGGAATCGCTGGCCATGATTCGTCAGTCCCGAAAGATTCGAGCAGGGTAGATGTTTGCGCTCATCGGTACAGCCCACGGCCTCGCAATGCTCTGTACGCCCGATGCCATTGGTCAATCCCAAAGATCGTTGCCAGAAACCCGGGCGAGGGAGGCTGGCCAGGCAAAGGCATCCGGACTGCCCAACGCCACGGCTGTGGTGATTGGATAATCCCGAAAAGTTGGCCGGCTTCAGTCCGTATGACGACGGATGGCCAGCGTTGAAGGGCGTGGGGTGCCCGTTTACCCTAGAACAGTCTCGAGCCGCTGGCGTTCATAAAACCGACATCAATGACCTTTGGTACTCGGGGAGTGACCGCACAGAGGACAAGACAGAAACATATCATCTCCCCCGTCTCATTCACACAGTTTCCCCCGGTCACAATGCTGTCTGCCGAAGCCATAATCGGCCTTGTTGGTCTCTTCGTGGCACTGCCATCTGTCGTCGCTATCTGCTACAAATGTTCTCCTCCTCACCGCTTGACGGCGCGTCGATCCCCACGACGGAGAGGCACACCACCCCGTTCGATCACCTCCCCTTCGCCTGTCGATTCTTGGTCGTCCTACCAGCTAGAATTCCGCCTACTGGAAGAGGGGAGGATTGGGAGTATCACGGTCACTGGTCGGGTGGGCTCCGTGTCTTCCGCGCAGTCTTGCTCTCCTCCGCCCCGGCGCCTTGACGAAACCGAAAACATCCAGGCTCGCTCGTTGAGCGAGCTGGGCACTACATCCCGCCCCGGGCTCCTAGAGGCCCCCGGTCCGTCGGCTCGGTAGCACTGCTGGTCGGCACACTCCACGTTTCCCACGTCACCAATAGCCTTGGGTGTCCGGGCTTCGGCAATAGGAGTTGGAGGGGTTTTACCCACATATACACCGCAGCAGGTGTTCGCAGGCTTGGCGCGAAAAGGAATGCCTCACGGCAGAGACAGGGCGATATCTATGCCGAGGCGTGGTTCCAACGAGTTCCGGATGCTGTTTCGAAGAACGTCCAGGGAATTTTCACCTCGTATTTCATGCTGGCAGCTGATCTCACCACCTGGTTTGAATATATCTATGTCACTGGTTGGTTCTGCTGGCAAGGACTGAAAAGAGTCCTTCAGAATACTGCTTATTTTGTTTTGCTCATATGCGTACTGTCCGGGATGTCTCCCCTGGACGTAACGGTCGAGTGAGCCAAATTGAGAGTTTCATCCAATGGCACATGTGCGGCGGCGACACTCATGATGAATATACACTTCCAAGACGGCTCTGGGGCCGTTACGATGTGGTCAGTTCGTCTGCTACCCCAACCATTTCGGCTCATTCTTTGGTCAAAGGGCGGCAGCCAATCTGGCAGTTGTGCTCCGTGCCGCATGCCATGTCGTCGTTTCAGCTGACTAAAAGCCGGAGGTCCCCTTGCATCTATACGATTGCCTCTTGAAGGCTAGTACGTCAGAACCCGTGTTTAAAGACTTCACACACAATAGGCTCGTAGATGGATAATCTAAAAGCACTTGGCAACGGTACAGCACAACTTCTAAAGATAAGCTCCAGTGTATGCATATAATTAGTGGGGACTGCAAGACAATAACTCCAACGATGATGACGCCCAGTTAGCGGTGGCTGCTATGCGTCTTTCTGCCATGCCGACATGGCCATTAGAGTGTTAACGGATCAATGGTCGTCTTCTTTTATTTGCTGAGCATTTCCCCAAGTCATCCTCTTAGCCGAGATCTTACCTAGCCGTTTGGTTGATATTAGACAAATCCCCCCCGGGAATTATCTGTGCTTACGAACAGGCCGGGTTGGAAGCTGACTGGCCTCACTCCAATCACGAAAATAGTCATGACCCGAAATTGCCTGCACACTTGCCAATCAATCAGTGGTGGCCCAGAATCAACAATCGACACAGTACCTTACGCGCCAAAGGTCACGAGCCATAATTGGGGCTCCAATCAGTACTTATATCATGTGACTGGTGGTTTTGATAATGTCGTCTGCCGTGTTGATGATCCCGAGCGTGGATGCCGACCGCTCGCAGACAAAAAACGAACTCGTTTCTCTTTGTCAACGCTTGCGGACTTTGGCCATTCACAAAGCTGGCAAGTCAGTCGCCCGTCGGAAAACCAAACCCGGTCTTTTAAAGGAGTCTTCCTCACGGGGGTCTGTCTCGTTGGACCAGTGTTCCCGGACGAAGGACGTGTGTGCACCGAGACTAAGAAGCCTATGCCGATACAAAAAGGTGAATCGTAGCTCCCGTAAGTACACCGACCCCAAGACGTTTTTTCATAGGGGACAGGAATTTCTTGTTGACTGGCGCCAACACCTGTCTGCCTTTCGTGATGAGTTCAGGTACCTAAATACATCCGATACACCGCCACCTGCAGCGGCAGCGACACATGTGGCGTCGGTCAGTGGCAGCTGGTGCAGGTATGGGACGTAAATCGCAGCCAAAGTGGGCCAAGCTCGGATGGCTGAGCCAAGACACAACTCACAAGCCGTGGCTCTGGGCCTACGTCATTCTCTCGCCTTGGCCCTGGTTCTGGGCCCCCCGACGGTGGCATTGCCCATACATCCATCCATTCCCCATGTCACACGCCAGCAGCGCAAGCCAAGGAATCGTATAAGTGCCTTACGATAACCTCCTGTTCGACCTTGACCGGTTGCCTCTTTCCCTCCTCTCATTCCATACCCCTTTTCCTGAAGCAAGTCCGCCCATACCATCAACAGCATCATCATCATCCATCACCGCCGAGTTTTACCCAGCTCCGCGACCGCGACCATCACGTACGTACCGTGACATCATTGCTGGGATCCGTTCCGAAAGCGCGCCCCTCCCTCGACTGACGACAGCGACAGCTCTCTCTCTCTCTCCTTCGCCCTCTCCACCAACCACCACTACCCCTCCTTTCCGCCAATCGTCAACCATGCCGTTCTTCTACTCCAAGGGCTTCGGCAACCGCCACTTCGGCACCAGCCTCCACGCCGACCGCCACGGCGTGCACCGCGGCCCCTGGCGCTTCAGCCTGGGCAAGTTCAACTGCTTCAAGGCCCACTAAGCAGCCTCCGGCAAGTCGCCGCTTTCGGCATGACCCGGTCGGTTCTACCGGTGGGGGGGCCGCCCTACGGGGGCATACCGGCCGCAGCGGGAATCGGGGGACAGAAACGCGAATGGGAAACCCGCACGACCAGGGAAGGAAATGTCGTCTCTTTTGTTTTTCGGTCCAGTTTGGCATGGCGTTCAGGGAACCGGAGAGCCGATACAAAGGCAAAGGGGGGGAACATAATGCAACGAGGGCGCGAACGCGCGTTCCCTATGGTTACGGGGGTTTGATACCACTAGCTTCGTCGATTCATACAGAAATACGCAATTCGTTGCCTTCTAGAAGGCTATGTGAGTGGCTGGCTTGTCGCTGTGACTTTCTCCTCACCACCACCACCACCACCACCACCGTCGACCACCCCATCGCTTCCTTCACAGACCGCCGTTTTCCGATCGGCCGCGCGCGGGCGGTTTAAGATGCGTGTGCAACGAAGTGACGATGATCGTTCCGGCGCGCCCCCCCCCCCCCCCCCCCCATTCCAGATCGAGCGCCAATCAATCCCGACCACATGATCGACGCGAAACGTGCCTCGTGCCATCCAGCGCGCCAGTGGGCCCGCCCGCCCCTGACCTCAGTGCCCAGTGGTGCCACGGACGACGATACGCAAACAACCCACTCTGGCTAGGTGGTTCTTACTGCCTACAAATCCCATGCCATGCATGCGCGGCGCGTCCCGCTAGGAGGTACAGAAGGAGATCAAACAATGCGTGCCCGGATAGGGGGGATGCAGGCGCAGCCGCGCGCGGCCGCACACGTGATAGTGTGTCGTTGCGGGATTTGGTGAGAAAGAGAAAGAGAGGGTGTGTGTGTGTGTGTTAGGAAAAGTAATTGGACTAGAACGAGACGCGAGGGAAGCGAGTGGCACGCCCTGAAAGCCGGTCCTACGTGGTGGGCGGCGCAAGATGAGGCCGAAGTGATGGGTCCAATGGGGGGCCACGGAGTACACGCCATGAAAGCGAAGGCTGAAGTTTGGTTCAGTCGTGGACCTCTTTTTTTTCTTTCTCTCTGCTGGTACAAGCTTTATCTCTACTCAAGTAGCCTACCTACTTCACTCCTTGGGTCGCCCCCCCCCCCCCCCCCCCCCGGTCGGGGGTTCCCTAAGCCGAGGCGGCACTCTGGGCAGCGGCGGCGGCGTCGGCCAAGGCGGCGTCCAGGGCGCGCACGAAGGCGGCGCAGTCGGCAAAGGAGTTGTAGAGGGGCGCGGGGGCGACGCGGATGACGTCGGGCTTGCGCTCGTCGACGACGACGCCGGCGCCGAGGAGGGCGTCGAGGACGGGCGCCAGCAGGCCGGGGCGCACGAGGCGGAGGCTCAGCTGGGCGCCGCGGCGGTCCGGGTCGGCCGGGGTGAGGACGCGGACGAGGGCGCGCGCGGCCGGCGCCAGGCCGCCGGCGTCGAGGCCGTGCTGCAGGAAGGCCGTCAGCCGCCGCGACTTGGCCCGCAGCGCCGCCACCCCGCCCGCCTGCGCGAACACCTCGAGCGACGCCGTCAGGCTCGTCAGGTCCAGGATGCTCGGGTTGCTCAGCTGGAAGCCCGCCGCGCCCGCCACCGGCCGGAACCCCTCCGTCGTCGCCATGGCGAAGCGCGTGCCCTTGTCGTTGCCCCACCAGCCCGAGAGCCGCGGCCGGTAGGAGGAGGAGGAGCCGTCGGCCTCCGAAGACTCGCCCCCCGCCGCTGCCACGCGGCTGTTGCGCTCGTGGACGAAGAGCCCGCCGATGCAGCCCGGCCCGCCGTTGAGGTATTTGTACGTGCACCACGCCGCCGCGTCCACGTCCCAGTCGTGCAGCGCCAGCGGCACGTTACCCACCGCGTGCGCGAGGTCCCAGATGATGAAGATGCCGTGCTGTCGCGCAAACGCCGTGATGGCGGGAATGTCGAGCAGCTGGCCCGTGTAGTACTGGATGCCCGGCAGCAGGATCAACGCCGTGTCGGCGGCGTGCTCCGAAATCAGCGACAGGACCTCCTCCGTGGTCATGACGTTGTCTTCGGAGCTCGGCGACTCGAGCGTCACCATCGACGTCTCCGGCGACAGCCCATGGTGTTGAATCTGGCTGATCACCGCAAACTGAGGCCCGGGTCAGCCCCTTACGCTCTGTGTGTGTGTGTGGGTGGAGAGGGAAAGTGAGAGAGAAGAGAGGAAGAAAAAAAAGAGGGAAGGCAGGAAATCAATTTCCCGTGGTGAACATACGTGGTCACTCGGAAAAGCCTTGCTTTCGAGGATGATCTTGTGCCGGCCCTTGGGATCCGGGCGGTAAAAGGCCGTCATGAGCAGGTGGAGGTTGGCCGTGAGCGTCTGCATGACGGCCACTTCGGACTTGTCGGCCCCGACGATGGGGGCCATCATCTTGGCGGCATGGGCGTCGGCGTCGAGCCATGTTGGCAGCGGGGAGTCAGCCAGCGGCTTGAAGTGGCCCTGGACGCCCTGGGTCCCCCACGTGTCCAGGTACTGCTTGATACGCGCTGGCGTCCTCTTGGGTTGCAGGCCCAGGGAGTTCCCGCAGAGATACGTACAGGGCACGCCGTCGTCCGGCTGGGCCGCCGCCGCCGCCGCTACATACGCACAGCGAGGTCAGCCGTCCGCAAGGGTCAGCAGCACGTCCATGCCCTGTCCGAGGGACCCATCCAAGACGGACGTCTGGGGAAGGGCGAAGGGGACCAACCGTTTTTGGCAAGGGTCTGGCGCTGAATATCGGCCCGGGTAGGGATCACGAACTCGTCCCGCAAGTGCCGGAGGTCGTCGGCTTGGTCCAGAGCCGCGGCCTGAGCCTCCAGGTCCAGCGGCTGCGACTGCCCGGCGCTGCTCATGATGGCGATATGGACGAGGCAATACGCGCGACTGCCCGGCAGCAGTGAAGATCGGCGAGAGCAGCCCGGAGACTGCGGCGACGGGTAGATGGGGGTGGAGGGGGGGTGGGTGAGCGGGAGGGACGGGTGTTTCACGCGGGCGCAGATGGTGGCTGGCCACACTGTCTCGAACGGCTGGAGACTCGATACAAGCGATGGTGACCCGGCGCAGACGCGGAGGGTGAATTACCGACGTCGCGATGCCCCAGCCAAGGTACGTAGTCACGGGAGCGGCTAGTCGCGGCGGTCGTGATCAAGGGGATGCCGAGGACAAATCGCTATGTTTGCCGCGAACCCCGCTGTTGGAGACGGGCTACCGCTCTGCCCTGAGACTTCGACTCGCAGTCGGACGTACGCAGTAACAGAGGAGCCCTGTCAGCAGGTGGGGGATCGACGTTACGAATACAACCACAGGCACCCCGTGGCGTTGCGGGTGTGGGTGTGGCGGCGTTACGGGCCCAATGGGATCGGCGTGAGGCACACCCCCCATGGCCCTCCGACGATGACCAGATGGAAACATGGAAACATCCATGAAAAGCCGGGCCGGCACCGGACACGCTGGACCAATCGCCGTGTCGTGTTCGGCAGAAAAGCTACTGTAAATAGGCCCGCTCAGCCTCGGTCTCTGGCTGAAACTGGGGAGACATGACGCAGGCCAAACCGCCGTCAGCCGGTATAGGCAATGCGATGGAAGCTTCGCGTCTTCCTTTGCCGCCAGCCGAGATACGCAAAATGGCGGCCATGTAAGGGACGACTTAAAAGCCGCAACACAAGACACGCACCCAAGGTTCGCCATATGCGCATGTAGCACCTAATACCCGGCGCCGGCTGAGCACCGCCAGCATCCATGCATCCGTATAGTGCCACGGGAAGAGGACCACTATAACAAAAACCCAGTCCGGGGGGGAGGAGGGGGGAAAAGCCAACGTCGACCGCTCCGGAAGTGTGGCACCTGCTCGTTGGCTGGGGACAGGATTATCAACAGCCTCCGAAAACTCTCGCAGTCACACTGCGTGGTTAGCGAGTTTCCGGCGGGAAACCCCCGGGCGATTCTGGTGTCGATCAAGCCGGAGCCGCGATAGCAACCCGTCCTGTGTTATGTGCTGTGCTGCACCAGATACGATGCGATGCGATGCGATACGATACGGTTACTTGGTACGACCACCAGACCCATAGGTTACCTACTTTAGGTAGGGAGGCATGTACATATGTCATGTATTGCTGGACTATGCCTGTTGGCCGAGCCACCAGGGGGTGATGGCTTCTCGCGGTTGGCTCGGGGGCACAGAAGCGGCAAGTTTCCCCCCTGCAACATGCATGCATCATCGTGATCACGCAATCGGGTCCCATGAGAGGAAAGAGAAAAAAAAAAAGGGCATTAAAAACGTCAAGCAGACTGGAGGCTCGGTTCGTATCGCTTGGCAAGGCCCGTTGCCGTGGCGGTGCCTGAGCCGTTTCTCGTGGTTAAGTTTCTGTGCTCCGCTTGCTCCGTACACGGTAGTACGCATGCAAGCGTAGCCAAGGCCTTGACGGCTGTCGAGAACAAAAATAGTTGCGATGCCGGGGGGCGGCTGTCGCTGTTCTCGCCGGGGCGGCCTGTGTGTTAGTTGGGTACGCAGACACGATGGGATCCAAAAAAAAAAAGTATGAGAGAGAAAAAAACGAGAGAGAATGCGCGCGTATGGGTGCGTCAGTGTGAGTGGGCCATGGGCCTGAAAATTCTACGATGTACACGCCCCCAGTCCACCGTCCCAAAACACACAGGCTCTCCCGTCCATCCCAAAAAAGAAATGCATGCCCATTCATTCCGGCGCCACTGAGCCTGTCCAACCTACGTACCTCATACCTGTCTCTGCAGCTGGTGAGACTAGGAAAAAGCCAGTGCGCGTGTGCAAGCAGCAGCAGCAGCAGCAGCAGCAGCAGCAGCAGCAGCAGCAGCAGCAGCAGTAGCAGAAACAGTAGCACATATCAAGTGCAGCCAGAGCGCATCGCAGCCCAGCGCATAAAGGTACAGCGAACCTTTTCGGAGAGTCGCCAAGCCCGTCTCCGAACTGTGACAGAAGCACCGGTCGTCCGACTGATGAGAATCGGGTGGAAGGGGCCTCCACTCCCGCCCTCCCCCAAGGGGAAGCCAAGCCTTGAAGAAATCATCCCCGGCATCCCCAAGCCAGGCGGGCGCTGGCAGGCGGCCTGGAGAAAGAGGGAGAGAGAGCGGGAGCTGGAGCCCCGGACGGCTGGTCATCAGGGGAAATTGACTTTTGCAAAGTCTGGAGACGCGGTCTCGACTTGGGACGACAACTCCCACTTGGTTGCTTGGCCCCGACGACCAACTAACCAGCAGGGCTCAACGGTTCGATGTCCTTCTCTTCCCCCCGGCCGCGGCGCCGCTGCCGAAACCTGTTGCTGATGCGCTGGTCTGTGTCTTTACGCAATTTCTTAGCAATATTTGTCAATGCTCGTGACGCGTTACTGGGTTGCTATGGGGTTTCCATTACCCCCATTTTACTTGATCGTGCAGCCCCGGACGAGCACGAGGCCGCTGGATGAGACGCCATTCGAGTTTTTCGCCTCTCCATAGGGTAGTGCGAGCCCGCCGTCTGACCGCTGCTAATCCGGCAAGGCGCCCACCACCTGTGCTATTACCAAATCGCCCCCCCCCCATACGGCACCCACGATGCTTTCGCAGGACGTGGGTTGGCTGCAACCCGACCCCGGGATCATGTATAATAGATCGCGGGGCCGTCCTTGGGGCCCCAATTGCCAAGGCCTGAAAGGGGATGTACTGCGGCGAGACCTGGGGGATCATGCCGGGTCGTGGCAATAGACGCCCGCCCAGGCCGAGTGCCCAGAGCGGTTAGAATCCCGACCCAGGCGGCTGCTAACGCTGCCCCGGATTTTCTACTCGTTCCCATTGCTCCCCCGTCGTGCATGGATGGATAGGTTTTACCTCAGCGTCTTGTCATCACGAGACGGTCGCCGAGGGGGGGGGATGGCGCGGCCGGGGGGGTGCGTGGGTGGCTGGCGCATGCGTATTGCTACGTTCTGGAGGCCACGGCTCTGGCTGCTGCGGCGGCCCCTTGCCCAGTGCTCACCCTGTGCAAGTCAGCCGACGTGAAGACATCGTGACGAGGGGACAAAGCGAGTTAGCCTCGCCGTATCAGAGATGGACAACTAGCGGTAAGCGCCCCGTAGGCTGGTCTCGATTGCCCGGCGATGTTTGGGCGACCTCGACCTGACGGGCGGTAGGTATCCGTCGGGAGTGCGAGGCCCCCCTCTCCCGGGGAGTGGGAGCCGTTGCAATTCAAGCCCAGCCGGCGGTCCCGCGCAATTGGGAAGGGGGGTGGGAAACGGGGGGTGGGAAAGGGCATTCCCGACAGGCGGCCAAACCCCTGAAGCTGAGAGTTGGGCGGACGAGCGAGCTGGGCTGCGCTGGGCTGGCTGACCGGCTGGATCCTCGCTGACGCTACCTCGTTCACCATTTCGCCGGTGCAGGCGCAAATGGTGTCGGCCGCGCAGAAGCCAGGTGGCCGACGGGAAGGGTTCGAGTTGCCGGATGCAGCTAGACAGTGACAGGGCTGACCGGGGGGGGAGGGGATGGGGAGTTGGACGACAACCTTTTTTTTTTCTCCTTCGATCTCACACCGAGCCCCCCCCTATGGACATAGTTCATGGAAAACTTGAAGTAGGAACATGGATAGGATGGAACACGATCCATTCTCAATCCAATGCTGCCCTAGGCCGTAGGTACCGCAGACGGTGAGAAACAGAAAGCCGGCAAGGCAAAACTAGCATGCTCGTCGGCATTGACGGCCGCCTCAGAAAAACGACTGGAACGCTACCTGGATTGGGCACGCAAGACTTTTGACGATCGTGATGGTGGCTGGACCCCTGCCCGCTCGAACGATGGCTCGGCGGCCCTCTTGTCTGTCTGTAATGACTGACGCATACGGCCCCAGACGTATGGAGTGAGTACACGTACTGCACGTACAGCAATTGAGGCCACCACACCCATGGATGATGGTGGATGGATGGGATGGGATGAGATGCCATTACACGTACTTGTTGTACGTAAAGAGTACTTGAAACGAACGTGTGTACATAAGACCTAAATGGCTCAATTGATACGTTCTGGAGCAGGGCTTCCACTTTTACCAACTACAGAAATACAGAGTTCGAATTATATGGATCTTTAGATAAACCGAGTGAGTAGTACCTGGTAGGTAAGTGATAAGTGGTCGAATCGACGCCCCAGAAGCTCGAAAGATGTGTATGTACGTACCCCCTTAGCCAAAGAGTAGAGGGGAGAGGGAAGAAAAAAAAGCCTGAGCCTCGAATACCCGGACCCCCGGCGCCCCCCCCCTCCCCCTGGCCCTGCAGCGCGTCCCATATACTCGCTGTACACGCATGCCGTGGCATGTAATCCCATGCGAATCGAAGTACCCAAGAATTGGAGAAATGCTGCCCCAAGCGACCTAGCGCGCCCGTCCGGCTCATGCGCTAGACGCGTGTGATGCCTGCTTTCAGGGACGATGATCAGGTACCGGGCGTGCGGGCCAATGGCAGGCCTGCCCGCCATGGCTGCGCAGGCCCAGAGCTCGCTGGTATTTCGATTGGGTAATAGGTTGGGAAGAACCCAAGAGAGCTCATGATCACCAGAGTCAGTCGCATGGAGTCCCAGGAGTTCGGCCCTGCGATGACATCCCAGGGAGGAACCCGTCGACGGCGTGTTGCGGTTGCTGAACATATAAAAGACAAGCCGTTGGCACCGTCGTCCCTCGTCGCCACAGTCATCGTCGCACCCGTACCCCCCCTTCCCCCCCCCCATTGGCCTGGAACACGAACAATCCCGATCCGGTTTTCAGCTGGTACTACGGCCCTTATCTCTCTCCCTCCCTCCAGCTCTCTCTTCCCATCCCTCCGGAGTCGCCTTCGAATAAGCCCCGTTGCGGAATCAAGGCCAAGCTTTCTTCAAGGCTGTGCAGATCCTCAGAGTTCGGCGTCGTGTCGTGTTGACAGCACATCTCAACCCTCTGCTACCACAACCCCCTCTTTCCCACCCCCGTTACCACCCCATCCCAACCAAACCTTCCGAGCCGCTAGCCCTCGGTCTCGTCATTATCAGTCTTTCCATCCCACCTCGGCCGTTGCGCGCCCGACAACTGACGTCCTTGCCCCGACTCGCGACGTGGGAGAACTCAGTTTCTTGCCCCACTACTGTGATCTGGCTTGCGCTCTATCTATTTCGCTAGCTTTACCTCTGCAGCGGCAGTGCTTTCAGAGCGACTGTTGCTATCTCTGTAACCCTCGGTACGTCTTGTTCTTTTTGCCCCTGTTTCCTCTTTTGGCCTTATCTGGCGTGAGCGTGAGAGGGAGAGAAAAAGAGAGAGAGAGAGAGAGAGAGAGAGAGAGAGCGAGAGCCGGCCCCCCAGCACCAGCACCAGCACGGGCAGCATCAGCACCGGCCGGGCGGTGAACATTCCGCGCCTTTGGGCAGCAGAGACTCCAGGGCAGTGGCCATGCTGGGCGTGGCGGCGCAAAGATAACAGCCCGTGTTCCTTTTTTTGCGACGGCCATATCGTCCCATGCGTCTGGCGCCATAGCCCTGTCCCTGTTCTTGGCTGTGCCCAATGGCCGGTGCTTCTGCTCCTCGCGGCGCGGCCGTGCTATCGCGGCCGCATGCGCATTCCCATTGCCCATCCTGATATCACCATCCCGATATGCTTCGGCATGACCCCTGGCCAGCTCTTTTCACCGCAATGCCTCCAGTCGTATTTGCGCCTGTCCCCCCTCCCCCCCCTGGGCGCGGCTGCTATCTTGCGAGCTGCGCCTGTTCCTTGGGCCGAAACTCGCACAGATGAAGCGGCCGTTATAAGCCGCTGCGTCGCGCTGTTTCCCCCGGCTCTCTGCTGCTCCCATCTTGCCTCTCGTTCCCCCTTCTCCTCCTCTCGGTTTTCGCCATGCCTCTCAAAATGTTGGCCATTCAGACGACTGATCTTGCCTGCGACAGGTTCCCCGACTATATAGACTCGATTGAGCCCGCCGACGACTTCACAATGGCCGCCGCCACCGCCTCCGCGCCAGTGAACAAGCTGGTACATCAGATCCAGTCTGATGACCCGAGCCGGACTCCCTCCCCCCAGCCGACACACTTCTCGGTGCCCCAGACCAACGGCAATGGCCACCGCGTACTACGCTCTGCCACTGTCGGCTACATCGCCCCCGAATTCGAGGGCAGGACAGAGCAGATGCAGTCGGGTAGGCTCGCTCCTTGCCTCGGTGACCTTGGCGGCGGTTGCTAACCCGTAGCAGTCAAGGAGATACTCCTGAAGGAGGGCTGGATCCCCCAAACCCACGTGGACGCCCAGATCGAGTGGTTCTACAACTCGCTCGGCATTGACGATGTCTACTTCCAGATGGAGACGGTAGAAAACATCGCCACCCACATCACCTCCCTTTACGCTGCCAAGGTGGCTGCCCACAACCACCCCAACAAGCAGGAGGAGATCCGCCTGGACATGGAGGCGGCCGACCACGCCATCTACATTGACACCAGCGAGGCCGGCAGGACCAACACCTCGGGTCCCCGCTACGAGCAGAGACTCGAGGCCAAGTACCTCGACCACACGGGCAGCAAGCGCTTCCGTGTCGAGACCTTCCGCTCTCCCGGAACGCTCTCGGAGCACCCCGACTCCAAGGCCTCTCTGCGCTGTTACTTCGTGTACCAGTGCCAGTTCGTGGACCCCAACCCCTTTCCCGAGGAGACGCGCCTCGAGGTCATTGCCGACCGCATGTTCATGACCAAGGCCACCAAGAACACGAAGCAGATCTACGAAGACATCATCAAGCTGGCCGTCAGCCGAACGGGCCCTGTCATTGAGGTTTTCGACATTGAGGACTCGCCCGAGAAGCGCTTGGTGGTTGCTTTCCGTGCGCGCACCGCCCGTGGCATGTTCAGCGCCCTCAGCGACCTGTACCACTACTACGGCGTCACCAGCTCCAGGAAGTACGTCGAGCAGTTCTCCAACGGAATCACCGTCATGAGTATCTACCTGAAGCCGACGGCCAACGCCGACGCCAAGTACCCGCCCCTGGAGCAGTCCATCCACCAGATCACCAAGGAGATTTCTCTCCTGTACTGTATCCCCCAGAACAAGTTCCACGACCTCTTCATCACGGGCGACCTCAGCCTGCAGGAGGCCATCTACGGCCACTGTGTGTGGGTCTTCGTTCAGCACTTCCTCAACCGACTGGGCTCCGAGTACGTGTCGCTCACCCAGGCCCTGGACCCCAAGAACAACGTTCACGCGGGCATCCTCTCCAAGTTGAAGCGCCGCCTCCGAAGCGAGACCTTCACGCCCGACTACATCCTGGAGATCATCTCTGCCTACCCCAGCCTTGTCCGTACCCTGTACGCGCAGTTCGCGAGCGTTCACCTGAGCGTGGGCAACGGCTTCGAGAAGCACTTCATTGCCCCCACACCGGCTGTGGAGGTCCTCTCGGATGCCCGGATGAAGGAGAAGATCAGCCGCGAGGTGTCCAACGAGCACGACGAGATGGTCATGACGGCGTTCCGCATCTTCAACAATGCCATCCTCAAGACCAACTACTACACCCCCACCAAGGTGGCCCTGAGCTTCCGTCTCGACCCTGCCTTCCTCCCGGAGATCGAGTACCCGCGCCGTCTCTACGGCATGTTCCTCGTCATCTCCGGCGAGTCTCGCGGTTTCCATCTGCGTTTCCGGGACGTGGCCCGCGGCGGTATCCGTATTGTGAAGTCGCGGTCTAAGGAAGCCTACGGCATCAATGCGCGCAACCTGTTCGACGAGAACTACGGCCTGGCCAGCACGCAGCAGCGCAAGAACAAGGACATTCCCGAGGGTGGCTCCAAGGGAGTCATCCTGCTCGACCCGAAGCAGCAGGACAGGGCGCGCGAGGCCTTTGAGAAGTACATTGACAGTATCCTCGACCTGCTCCTCCCCGCCCAGACGCCTGGCATCAAGAACCCCATTGTCGACCTCTACCGCAAGGAGGAGATCCTCTTCATGGGCCCCGACGAGAACACGGCGGAGCTGGTCAACTGGGCCACGGAGCACGCCCGCGCCCGCGGCGCGACCTGGTGGAAGTCGTTCTTCACTGGCAAGTCGCCCAAGCTGGGTGGTATCCCCCACGACAGCTACGGCATGACGACGCTGTCGGTCCGCGAGTACGTCAAGGGCATCTACCGCAAGAAGAACCTCGACCCCTCTACCGTCCGCAAGATGCAGACGGGTGGCCCCGACGGCGATCTGGGCAGCAACGAGATCCTGCTCAGCAACGAGAAGTACACGGCCATTGTCGACGGCTCGGGTGTGCTTGTGGACCCCAACGGAATCGACAAGGACGAGCTCATCCGCCTCGCCAAGAAGCGGGCCATGATTGTCGAGTTTGACACGTCGAAGCTCTCGGCGGACGGTTACCGTGTGCTCTGCGAGGAGAACAACGTCAAGCTGCCCAACGGCGAGACTGTCACCAACGGCACTGGTTTCCGCAACACGTTCCACCTCCGCGACAACGGCGTCACGGACGTCTTCGTGCCGTGCGGCGGCCGGCCCGAGTCGATCGACCTGGTGTCTGTCGGCAAGCTGATCAAGGACGGCAAGTCGATTGTCCCGTACATTGTGGAGGGCGCCAACCTGTTCATCACCCAGGACGCCAAGCTGCGCCTGGAAGAGGCCGGCTGCGTCGTCTTCAAGGATGCCTCGGCCAACAAGGGCGGTGTGACGTCGTCGTCCCTCGAGGTGCTGGCGTCGCTCAGCTTCGACGATGCCGGCTTCGTGGAGAACATGTGCCACAACAAGCAGGGCCAGGCGCCGCAGTTCTACCAGGACTACGTCAAGGCGGTCCAGGCTACCATCTGCAACAACGCCAGGCTCGAGTTCGAGGCCATCTGGAGGGAGCACGAGGCCACGGGCATCCCCCGCTCGATCCTGTCGGACAAGCTCTCGGAGGCCATCACCAAGCTCGACGAGGAGCTCCAGCACTCGGACCTCTGGGCCAACGAGAAGATCCGCCGGGCCATTCTGAACGACGCGCTGCCCAAGCTGTTGGTGGACAAGATCGGCCTGGACCTCATCATTGAGCGCGTGCCCAACGCCTACCTGCGCTCCATCTTTGGCAGCTACCTCGCCTCTCGCTTCGTCTACGAGTTTGGCAGCAGCCCTTCGCAGTTTGCATTCTACGACTTGTAAGTTCCCCCCTGTCCCACCGTCGGCGCGTGGACGCAGCTAACCACATGACAATAGCATGAGCAAGCGAATGGCCAGCATCCAGTAATGGGCCACACGCCTTCGCACTAGCACGGCATCCTACATTAGCATTGGGTCGGAGAGCATTTTCCACGGCGGATATGGTGTTTAAAAGTATAGCCCAGGAGCGCAATTGGCTCCCGTGACGGCGTAATGTAAGCGTTTTGCTGATAGACGGCCCCGCTTTGGGGCCTTTGTTGAATCGGAGGAGATAGGGGCATTGGATACATACGATGAAAGCTGGGCGGCATTTAGAATGACAGGATCGAAGATGCGTCCAGGCCCTCTGCGCATGAGAGATGAAGATATCTACTTCCAATGTTTAAAGCCCTCGGCCCAGACTGCGCAATTGTGATTGGATAGAGAAGGAGGGAGGGAATGTGACCATTTCCTTCTCCCTACGCATCTGCCGCCGCCCTCTCCCTTCGTTAACAACCTGCCACCACGGAGCTACTTTTCTTGGCTTGTCAACGTGGCTGACTACCAAATCCCCTTTGCTGTTCTGTGCAACCCTTTTTCATGTTGAGATCCCGCTGCGGTGCGCCGTCCGTCTGCAGCATTCCGCCCGGTAGCAAGTCCTACGTTACCTGCCGCCGACTCGATTCGTTCATCCTGACCAACTAGCAATCCGAGCCAGCGGAAGGGTCTGCGAAAGACCCCCTCCCCTCCCCCTCCCCCTCCCCCTTCTCTCTTTTCTGCCATCCGCCGCCCAATCCCGACTCGCAGAAGCAAAAAGAAGAAGAAAAAAACAATGACGCCACCGCACTCTAGCACAATGGGCGCCACGCTGCTGCCGCGGATGCTCCTCCTCCTCCTCTTCCTCCCTTGTCTTCTCGTACCCCCCGGCCGGGCCGGGGAGGCGCCGCCGACTTGGCACCGGTACGTCCGCGGGTCCGCGGAGCCCATCCTCTACCCCAAGGCCGTCGTGTCCGTGACGGGCGACGTGGACAACGCCGAGGCGCTGGTGGGCGGCGGCGGCGGGGCCACCTACTTGACGCGGTCGCGGCACGCGCCGGCGTCCGAGGCGCCCGCGGTGGTGCTGGATTTCGGCCAGAACGTGGTGGGGTGGCTCGTCCTCGAGTTTGTCCACTCGCGCGCGTTTGGGGGGTGTGCCGCCAGCGACGCCGAGGATGACAATGACGCCGATGATGACAATGACGACGATGATGACGATGACGAAGAAAGAGGAGAAGGAGAAGGAGAAGGAGGCTCCGCGACGGCGGCGTTCCCGGGGCTGCGGCTCGCCTTCTCCGAGACGCGCGAGTTCCTCGGGAACCGGAGCGACTTCACGCGCTCCGACAACGCGCCCGACGCGGCGGCCCGGCTCGTGCCCGCCGGGACGGACCAGGTGGCGGTGCGGCCGAAGCGGTACACGTGGACGGACGAGGGGGGGTGCGAGTTCGGCGGCGGCGGGGGCGGCGGCGCGTCACCGCGGCGGCGGCGACGGGTGTGCGCCGACGGGCTGCACGGGTTCCGGTACGTGCGGGTGGCGCTGGCGGCGCTGGCGGGGGACGCGCCGCGGACGACGGGGTGCGGCGTCGTCGGGCTCGCGGGCGTCGGCCTGCGCCGGGCGGGCTACGGCGGGGCGCCGGCCACCTACGCCGGCCACTTCGAGTGCGCCGACGCCGCCGTCACGCGCGCCTACTACGACGCCGCCTACACGGCCGAGCTGGGCCTCGACGCCTTCCGCGCCCGCGACGCCGACCCGCGCCGCGCCGCCGGCGACGCCCCCGCCCCCGCCCCCGCCCCCGCCCCCTCGAGGGCCGCCTCGTCCTCCACGACGGCGCCAAGCGCGACCGCGACCCCTACGTCGGCGACCTCGCCGTCTCCGCCCTCACCGCCTACCTCACCCACCCCGACGCCGGCGCCGAGGCCGCGCGCAACGTGCTCGAGGACCTGTAAGCCCGCCGCCACCCCGTCCGGGCCCCGGTGGCTTTGTTTGCCGTCATGATGACTGACCATCTATCTGCCTAGGGCCCGGCACCAGCGAGCCGACGGCTGGATCCCGCCCGCCAGCATCAACGACTACACGCTCCCGCTGTTCGACTACCCCCTCTGGTGGGTGTCCTGCAGCTGGGACCACGTCTTCTACACGGGCAACCTGTCCTACCTCGAGGCCTACTACGGCACCCTGCGGGCCGTGCTCGACGACTTCTACCACGGGCGCCACCGGGCGGCGGCGGCCGCCGCCGATGATGACGAGGGCGCCACGCTGGAGCTGCTCGCCCGGCCGCCCGGCTACGGCGACTACGCCTTTGTCGCCCGCCACGGCGTCGTCGCCTACGACAACGCGCTCTACGTGCTGGCGCTGAAGCGGGCCGCCGACCTGGCCGACCTGCTGCACGAGGCCGGCGACGCGAGGCGCTGGCGCCGGCGGGCCGCCGTCGCGGCGCGCCAGTTCGTGGCGGCCCTCTGGGACGCCGGGGCCGGCGCCTTTCGGGACCGGCGCTGCGCCGACGCCGACGCCGACGACGGCGACCGGCGGGGCTGCGACGCGCACGCGCAGGACGGCAACAGCCTCGCGGTGCTGGCGGGCATTGCGCCGGCGGGCTCGGCGCGGGCGGACGCGGCGCTCGCGTACCTCGGGGGCCGGGCCATGCGCCGGGGCTGGGGCCACGCCTTCTACGACGCGGGCGGCGAGGCGCTCGCGGGCGGGGCGGGCTTCGCGCAGCGCGTCTACCCCTTCGTGTCGTACTTTGAGATGGCGGCGCGGTTCGCGAGCCCCGGGGCCGGCGCCGCCGCCGGCGCCCTCGACCAGCTGCGCCGCACCTACGGCGCCATGGCGGCCCGCGAGCCCGGCGGCGGCACCGTCTGGGAGGGCCTCGGCGCCGGCGGCACCCCCTACGAGGGCGCCTACACGAGCCTGGCGCACGGCTGGTCCACGGGCCCCGTGCCCCTCGCGGCGCGCTACCTCCTGGGCGCGGCGCCGACGCGGCCCGGCTTCGCCGCCTGGCGCGTCGCCCCGCGCCCCGGCGGCCTGCGCTGGGCCCGCGGCGCCGTGCCCACGCCCCGCGGGCCCCTGCGCGTGCGCTGGGCGTACGCCGACGACGACGACGACGGCGGCGGCTCCTTCGAGCTCGAGGTCGCCGGCCCGCCCGGCACGCAGGGCGTCGTCGCCGCCCCGGACCTCGGGCCCGAATGGCGCCTCGCCTCGGTCCGGCTCGACGGGGCCCCCGTCTACCACCAAGACGGCGAGACGCCGCCGGGTCGGGGCGGGGCGGCGGGGGCGCGGGCGGCAGTGGTGGTGGTGGAAGAAGAAGAAGATGGTGAGCCTGGACGGGCCCGGGTCGTAAGGGTCGAGGGTGGGGGCACGCTTGTCGTCAGGTATAGCACGTTCTCCAGCAGCCGGTGGGACGGTCTCTAGTGTCGTCAGGGGGTGCCCGCGTGTGTGTGCGCGTGCGAAAACCCGAGGTCCGGGGGAGGGAAGAAAGAAATGAAGAGACATAGCCCCGGCTAGAAAGATGGGAGAGGTCGACTGTCGTCCGAACCCTGCAACTTCGTATCGCGTTGCTTGCTCGTACCGGGCCAACTGCGCCCTCCCTGCCTGATGCACCTCCGGGTCGTGTTGGCCGCCGTGTCCCTCCTGTGGCACCACAATGGCATGTTTGCTCCCACACACACACACACACACACGCTTTTCTCTACGGATTGGCCGTACCTTGGTCGTGGGCGTTTTGTTGGCCCGGGGACTTGGTGCTGCTTCGACCGGCGGGACATTTGCCCTGGCCACCCGCGCGCATGGTATCTATCTCAGCTCGGGGATCGGGCCCGCGGCGATAGAGAATAAAGTGGGGGAGGGGCAAAGATTCGAAGCGGCGGTGGGCACAGGCAGACAGCTGACAGGTTCCTTTCCATGACAAGCGCGCTGAAGATGATGCGCGTGGTTTGTGTGTGCTGGGACTGTGTAAGAGTCATGGGCGGGTCGGTCGGTCGGGCGGCCTGTCCCCCTGCGGCTCCACCGTCGTGTCCTGGCTGTCGGTCGCGGCAGATCGTCGTCCCGCCTGGTCGGTCGTCACATCGTCGTGGTCGTCTCGAATTCCAGGCCTCGTTCGATCCCATATCTCGCCCAGGGAAGGGCGCCCGGGGGGGAGGAAAGGCACATCAGCACGGCAACTGGTTTGCCAGCTTGCGTCGACAGGGGGGAGCGACCTTCCTTTGTAGATTCCAACCCCAAGTTGTGCCTCGCTTGGCAGCCTCGCCGCCCTTCGGCCAGGCCCCAGGGCCATCTTAAACCCGCCCATTCCCGAGTCCTGGGCCCTTTTCTTTTATCTGACATCAACGTGTTGCGCGCTATGGGCCGAGTGTGGAGCTCCCCTCCCCCCCCTTCCCACTTCCCGTTGGCGCGCGCGCCTTTCGTCTTCGCGTCTATCTCGGCCCTTTCGTCGGGTTCTTGGAAGAGCCGCCGGCTCGCGGTGGAGACGCCGCGATTTTCCTTGGCTCCGGCCCCCGCCACCAAAGAAAAAAAAGCGAGGCTTAGAATGGGGGGAGGCGCTCCTTTCGGCACGACAACGCGGGAGACCGGCTGGCCCACCAAAGCCGCGGGCGAAAGAGAAAAATGTCATAGTCGTAATTTGTTTCTACGCCGGTGGTCCCCACGGGACGAAGGTGGGCGTGGGGGTGGGTGGACGTATTCCGTTCTTAAATCCGCAGGCCGCCGTCTCGCGCAAATAAGGGGGAAGGGGGAGGGCCAGGAAATCCGAGAGGCGATGGGTGATGCGTTCAGACAAGACGACCGACCATCGTCCGTCCACCGTGTGATCTCTCCTCCCTCCCTTTACCCCAGGATAAGCCAGGTTCCATACCCAAAAAGCCAAGGCTGCCGCCCGCGCGCCGTCGATCGAGAGCACCCGGCAGCGCCGAACCAAAAAGAGCATCGTCTTATTGTGTCAGTTGTTTCGGCCGAATAAGTGTTCCGGAACAGAGAATCGGAACCTGGGGTGACCGCAAACACACGCCCCCCCCCCCCCCCCCCCCCCCCCCTTTTCGTTGTGTGTCCGTGGATGTAATACGGACCGTCTTTTTGTCTTTATTCCCGTTTGGACTCTCTTTCCCTCTTGCGACGGGAGGGCCGCATCCGATCCGATCCGATCCGCCGCCGCCGCCGCCGACCCATATCCCGTCATCATGAGTAAACTCACGCCGTCGCTCTCGCGCGTGCTCAAGCCCTACCACACGCACGAGCTGCAGTACGAGGAGGCGCCGCCGACGCTCGACTCGGACGGCTTCCTCGCCTTCTCGCCCGGCGATGTCGAGAACCCCAAGACGTGGTCCCGCGCCCGCCGCTGGTGGGTGTCCTTCGCCGCCGTTCTCATGGTCGTCAACGCCACCTTTGCCTCTTCGACGCCCTCGGGCGTTTTGCAGGTAGGTCTTGCTGGAAGGAGGGGTTCACAGTCGTTCTTTGTTGCCTGTGGTCATTTCAGGGACCGCAGGCGTGGGGTGAAGAGGGGCCAGTCGTCCGCAAAAGACCGAACCGTGGCTGATCCGTGCCGATAGGGTATCTCGGAAGAGTTTGGTGTTTCGAGACAGGTTGCCGGCTTGACGATAACCCTGTTTTTGCTTGGTGAGTAAAGTCATCTCCGGAAGGCAGGGGAGTGAAGCTGACGATATGCAGGTTATTGCGCCGGGCCCTTGATATTCGCGCCCTTGAGTGAGGTAGGTCTCGCCCGCCCGCCCCCCCCTTTTTTTTTATCTGCGCCGGTGGCTCCCGCTAACACACCATGTGCTAGTTCTACGGCCGGCGCTGGATCCTGTGCTGGTGCATGGTGCTGTACATCACCTTCAACTTCCTGTGCGCCTTCACGCACAGCCTGGCGGGCCTGCTGGTGGGCCGGTTCCTGACGGGCACGTTCGCGAGCTCGCCGCTCTCCAACGCGCCGGCCATCATGGCGGACCTGTGGGAGGCCGACGAGCGCGGCAAGGCCATGGCCTTCTTCGTCATCATGCTGCAGATCGGCCCGGCGCTGGCGCCCGTCATCTCGGGCTTCCTGCAGCTGACGGTGGGCTGGCGCTGGTGCTTCTACGTGCTGCTGCTGTTCGGCGGCGCCTCGGTCGGCTTCGCCTTCGCCATCCCCGAGACGTACGGCCCCGTGCTGCTGCAGCGCAAGGCGGCGCGGCTCCGGGCCGCGCGCGTGCCCGGCTTCGAGACGGTGCGGGCGCCCGCCGAGGCGGCCGGCCGCTCCCTCGTGCGCGTGCTCGGCACGGCGCTGCTGCGGCCGTGGCGCATCCTCTGGGACCCCATCTCCTTCTTTGTCGCCGTCTACGTCACCTTCATCTACACCCTCATCTACATGCTCTTCAGCATCTACCCCATCATCTACCAGCGCCACCGCCACTGGAACGCCGGCGTCGGCCAGCTGCCCGTCCTGGCCACCGGCATCGGCGGCGCCCTCGGCGGCCTCGCCGTCTTCGCCTACGAGCACGTCACCGCCAAGCGGGCCGACCCCGCCCGGCCCCGGCGTCCCGAGGACCGCCTGCCCATGGCCATGGTCGCCGGCACCCTGTTCCCCGTCTTCTTGTTCTGGTTCGCCTGGACCGCGCACTACGAGTAAGTTCCCCCCCCGTGTCTCCTCGGGACCTCCTCGCAAGGGTGAGGGGGGAAGAGGTGCAGCCCGAGGAAGAAAGGAAAGAAAAAGAGACAGAGAGAGAAAGAGAGAGAAGCTAACGATACCGACGGCAGCTCCGTCCACTGGATCGTGCCGCCCATCGCCGGCACCTTCATCTCCATGTGCATCGTCGTCATCTTCGTGGCCTTCACCAACTACCTGGTGGACACGTACCTCTGGTTCGCGGCGAGCGCCGTCGCCATCAACACGGTGTGCCGGTCGGCGGGCGCGGCGTCGGCGCCGCTCTGGACCGACTACATGTTCGCCGCGCTCGGCGTCGGCCCCGGCGGCTCCGTGCTCGGCGGCGTCGCCGTGCTGCTGGCCGCCATGCCCTTCGTCTTTTACCGCTACGGCGCCGCCATCCGCGCCCGCTCCCGCTACGCCCCCACGCCCAAGCCCGCCCTCGGCGGCGGCGGCGACGACGAGGAGTCCGGCCGCGGCACCGGCAGCGGCGGCGGCGGCGGCCTCACCGAGCCGAGCACCTCGGACTGGGAGGACGCGGGAACCACTCCCGGCGAGGACCGAGTGGGCGACGAGACGGCCGGGAGAGAGAAATAGATTAAGCCAAGTTCCAGACCCCCGCCCGTGAGGCCTGGGCCTTTATGACATCTAATGTAATGAGACGAATTCTAATGAAATGAGATGAACACGGGGAATAGTTCGTCCTGGTGGACGAGTAACTCGTTGGGGGTTCTCGGCTTTGTCGGAAACTCTGTAGGGGCACCTTACCGAGGGCTGGCCCAGTTGTTTAGGGGATGCATCGCATGTGTCACGTAGCGTCAGGCGTCATCCCATGCATGCACATGATCGATCAAGAGGTACTTAGTAAGTAGGTACTAGGTATGTATGTAGTTGCTTGTCCAGGAATTCGATCGGCCTGCAGGCGTAGTAGAGGTGTTGAACACCGGGGATTCTTGGTGATTGCCAACTTGGGTACCTCTTTAGCGAGAGATGCTGTTGCATGAGGAGAAGGGGCACGGGTGTCCAGCATCAAAATAATTGGACGGCAGGTACGGCTGGAGATGCGTCCGAGCGAAGGGAAGCAGCCATCCAGAGGGAATGGATCCCCCCCCGCCAAGGGGCTTAGCTTCCATAAGTTGGGTACTTTACTTACTGAGGTGCTACGGTGTGCACAGTAAGTACTACCCTATCGATAACCGGACGGGCCTTTGGCTAGAGCACACTTAGTCGACCTTTGGCACCTTTGGGCAACAGGGGGACACGGGATTTCTGGATCTGGCTTGCCACCTAAAGCATGGGAGCCCGCCTGCCGCTCTCGCTCGCCCTCTGTCTGCCCGCGCGTAACACGAGGAAACCCGTCGGCCCTCTCACCATGACGACGATCCACGGGCCCAGCTTCGGCGGCCCCGACGACGACGGCATCGCCCTCGAGCGCCTGGCCCTCGAGGAGGCCTCGGCCTTCGGCGTCGAGCTGCGCCAGCCCCCGACCGGTGGCTTGCCGGCCCGTGCCGCCCAGCCCAATGCCGACGATACCCACATGCACCTCGCCGCCAACATTCCAGACGAGACGCCGTCGCTGTTCGCCAGCGCCGCCGCCACGCCCGCCGCACCCCCCGAGCCGCCCAGCACCGCCGCCAGCTACCGCACCGCCGCCTCGCCCAACAACCCGCGGAAACACGTCCTCGCCTGGGACAGCGACGACGAGCGCGCCGCCCTGTCGCTGGCCGAGAGCCCCCCGCCGCGCAAACCCCGCTGGGCGCCTGACGGCGACGACGTCCTTGTCGGCGCTGAGTCGGCACGCCGCCTGCGCCAGCAGTACCTCCGCCTCCATTCCCTCCCCGAGTGGGCCTCGAGCCCCCGCAAGCGAGACTTGGCCGAGTTCCGCTCGTCCGACGAGTCGAGCGACGGTGAAGAAACCCCCGTGTTGGCGCAGCCCCTGGCCGACTTCCTGCGGGACGCCGCTCCGTTCCAGCAGCAGCCCCCGCCAGCGAGCATATCGCAAGCTGAGGTGGTGAACACTCAGCCCTCGCCCGGCCTCCCCGACGAGCACAAGGGCGATGTGACCTCGGTGTCCTTCCATCCCCAGCTGCCCATGCTCCTGTCGACGGGCGCCGACTGCCAGCTGTGCGTACACCACATCGACGCCGCCGCCCTCCCGGTCTCGCACCCCTTGTTGAGCTCGGTTCACGCCCGCTGCTTTGTGCGGCATGCCGAGTTTTCCAGCTCCGGGGGCCAGCGGGTTTTCTTTGCCGGCGGGCGCCGGTTTTTGCACGAGTGGGACTTGGCCACGGGGTTGGTAAAGCAGGCAGATCGCATGCAGGGGCAACCCCTCGAGGAACACAGCTGGGACCGCTTCAAGCTGTCGCCCTGCGGACGCTACCTCGGCCTCATGGCATGCGCCCGCAAAGGCGTCGGCGGCGTTGTCAACGTTGTCATGGTAGCGGGCATGCAGTGGATTGCCGCCGCGCGTATGGAAAGCCCCGGCGGCGTCCTCGACTTTTGCTGGTGGAAGTGAGTTTGACGCCCCCTCCCCATCTGTCGCCTCCGCGATCATGTGGAATATGTGGCTCCACGAGTACGGTGTTGGCTAATGCGGTCTCTGCAGAAACAGCCACGGCCTCAGCATTCTGGGCAAGGGGGGTGAAATAGGTGAGTACAGTATTGCCTCCCGGCGCTTCCTGGGCATATGGCACGACGAGGCAAACAGCTCCGGGAGTGCCATTGCCATGGGGGGCTCGAATGGACCTGAGATTGTCGGAGGGGACCAAGTAAGTCAAGCTCCCTGCGCTGGCCCCGTGGGCAGAGGACCACGCCTGACTCGCTGCTGTAGTATGTCGCCATTGGCTCCAGCAGTGGGCGCATGAACATATACAACCGGGGAGAACTTCTGGCCCCCTACGAGATCAACCAGTCTTTGATCAAACGTCATCCCCAGCCAGCCTGTGGCTTTGGCCCCCTCGCCGGGCCCGTCAGCTTCATTGCCATGGCCGAGGATTCCCTGGCGTTTGGTTCCCGGTTCCAGCAAGACTGCCTGAACCTGGTTCACCTGCCGACCATGACGGAACGCCTGGACTGGCCTGCGCCTGCGGTGCCCCTGGGCCGCGTGACGGCTGTCGGTTTCGGCGACAGCGGCAAGCTCTTGGCCGCGGGCAACGATTCTGGCAAGATATGGCTGTGGCGACTGGCGGGATAGCAGCCGACAAGTCAAGCACTGGACGGTGGGTAGAAACCCGTTGCGTACTGCTGCCTCGTGTTGAGTCGGCCGGCGCATTAGCAAGGTGCGCCGCTTGCGAGGGCTGCGCGATTGTTCGGATGAGACGCGGATGGCTCGCGTCCACAACGGCCGCCGCGCAGCTGGAAGCGCGGCGAGGAGCCGCAGCTTCACCTATGGGCCTTGGTATGTCGATCCACCTGTCTCCTTGAGCACGGTGTCTTGATCGCGGGCTAGTGTCGGCAAGGGAGGCGGGCCCGCAGGTACTACAGGGCGAACCGGTTGCCGGGCGTTGGCGCGCGAGTACATTGCACAGCGACACGGCGGCGCCGGTGTAGGAGGCCAGCTCGACTGCAAGAGATGCCCGATCTCTCTGTACGCAGTCGGCGGAGCGTGTTACGGAACCTTTGCGGACCAGGGGGGAGGCTGGGCTGAACAAAAGCGGCAGGCACTGGCGATGCGCCTGGTCGTGTCGTTGCCGTCACTACCCTCTGTTGACCAGCGAGCCATGGGGCTCGGAGATCCGGCCTGGCCCAAATGGGAGAGGTGCCATCGGGACAGCCGTCCCGTAGGAGCTGCCCGGCCTGCGGCTATGTGTTGTTTCCGAGGCTCCCCCGATTGCCACTGCCGCCTTTCGCTCTGGGCTGTCGGATATATGTCCGGATTTGAAGGCGAGCAGCCTCACCCAGGCCTGCATTGCACACCCCCACCCCTTTTTCTCTTCCTTACTTGTGCGCACCCCGCCACCCGGCGATGTGCGTTTCTTCCTCTAATAGCCCTGGGTAGATAGGACGAGGCGTGGCACGAGACGATACATGGCTTGTCGCCGCAGCGTTCCGTACACGAATACATCAACCGGGCATGCCCCGTAATAATCAAGCCATCCTAGCTCGGTCCTTGGGGAGGATGCGTGGGCTCTCTGGAATGCCGTGCGTGCAACCTTGCCATTGCCCGCCACTCCGTAGTGACCTCCGACTTGGTCCCGTAGGTAGGGACGGGACGTTTCCTGGGACGTTCAAACCGGACAGCGCGACCCCCGAATCGCCCCCCGCGGCGGAGGCTCCCGGCAGTCCAGCCCGCGCTAACGTCCAGCCGGGAATATCGTGCGAGTAGATGGCCTGGCGCCTCCCGATACTGTAGGAAGCGGAACTTCTCCACTGGGCCCATGGCAGGCCGGGCAGCATCGCGACCCCGTTGCGGACGGGGCCTCCCTCTGGGGACGGGCATCCTCCCGGCAAACGCCCAGGACCTTGCGGCAAGTGCTAGCATCCCGTGCCTCTTTTCCTGGTCTCTCGTAGGACTGGGCCAACGGTATGGGCCCGGTGCCTGCGCCGCGGTATGTGGTTCCGCGGATCGTCGTTATGTGGTTGGACGTCGGGGCGGGTAATAGGGAGACGTAATGTAGCTACATAGTTCTTAGGTAGGCCCTGACGCATGGGCATGCGGCTCGCAAAGGGCCCCTTGAGACCAAATACTGAAGATCAGGTTGCAGGAGAGGTAAGTATTCATAGCGATTCAGGCCAATACTTGAACAATCAGTTCTATAGGTAGATAGCAGGTAGCGAGTGTATGAGTCTCCCTCCAATGCATGCCTCCCCCTCTGGAGACGAACCAGAGATGGTCTGTTCTCCCCCCTTCTGTTCCGTACCGCCGTCCACACTTCCTCCCTGCCGCGGTCCCATCTTGAGGTCGACTTCGGCCGACGGAAGGAATTTCGGTCGAGTCCCGTTCAGCTATGCTGCACCGCAGTCGCGCCCTGGGGACGATCGCTGACATTATTATTCGCATGCGCCGTCTCGTAGTGCCCTGGCAAATGGTGTGTGGTGTCGAGCTGCTAACCGCAGCACATGAAATCGCGCAGGAATTGACCCCATACGGCAGCCCCCCCCCCCCCCCCCCCCCCGCCCCAAATTGGAAGCGCCAATAATACCAAACATCTCTGCGCACGCTTGAGCGAGGGGCGGAACACGGGCAGACGCTTTCCTTGACAACGCTGACATCCATGGCTGGTCGGCAGGACGTTCGACAGGCTCGCATTAGTTCAACTCTCATCCCGTTCAGCGTCGGTAAACATATGGGATACCGGAATGCAGTAGAACTACTTTACATATGGAATAACGAGGCGTGGCTGTACCTTCTTCTTGTCTTTTCTGCAGTCGCTGCATTTTGAATAGGAGTAGGGACCGCGCTTCCTCTTTCGGGAAGGCACGGTAGGGTGGCTAACCACGGAACCGGCGGTATAAGCATGTCCTGGCAGAGCACGCAAGGTCTGGGCTTCACCAGGCCGGTCGAAGGTCGACGCCATCAACGAGGACGACAACGACGACAACGACAAACCGTTGGCGATCTGGGCGGGCGAGGGCAGTGGAGCATCCAGACTGCTGGGGCTCGAGGTCTGGTGGAACGGACTTCCATTTCAGTGTTTTTTGGGGGGGCAGTGAATTGGGCTGCCAGCCCTGCTACCTACATCTTAGTTATCTTACCTACCAGGACGTGTGAGGAAGAAACGATTCACGCTACTGCCTAAAGATGTAGGTAACCAGCAGGGCTGTGTACACGGTATACGCTGACCGACCTGCATGCAAACCACCTTATACACCGGCTGCGCAGGGGGGGGGGCCGGCGGTGCTTGCGTCTGACCGGTTATTTCGTTCCGACCTGACAGCCCGTCGACCAAACAGCACCGCCGTCGGACGCGCCCGATCTGTTGCCTCACCCAGCCTGCGATATGGGAAGTGTATCAAAGGGGCTGCTTGCGTGTCCGTCACCCCCAGTAGGAACAGGCACCCATCCCATACTTGCGACATATGCGGCAGCCTGCAGTTGGTGTGCCAAGGTGTTAGGGGCGGCCAGTGGCTGCAGTTGCGACCATGGCGAGGCGAATCAGAAGGGATCGTTCCGCGCACTTTACCGGCCGGCTGTGGGTGGCGCTGCGTGGCCACAGGGGTGTTCATCGCACACGCGCTCGAGTGTCGGCAAAAGTTTGCCAGTGGAGATCATGGTCGGACTCATGGGTTGGCGATGGAGGTTGATTTCTCGAGGCTGGTGATTGGCTTCGCAATATTTGCCATTGCCCAGTTTCATGGGCTATCATGACTGTCCCCCCCTGGGCTGTGATCCCTCCACGGGCTAATTCGAGGTCGCAATCGATCCCCGTGGCGTCCCCGCCCGGAATCCTTGGGGCCAGGAATGACTCTCCAGCTAAAGAATAATCATCTGTCTGTTATCGCGACACAAGCCCTCTTAAGGAGGCAACTTTTGTGTCATGGATACCGTAGTCTTGATATACCCTCGTAATCTTCGTGACCGACAAAGTAAAATATTCGAATCCGACTCGTGCCTTTTTCTTTCACATCGCTTTTTCACCTGTTCTTGAATAACCGAGAGATGGTGAGAAGGCGATACGTTTTCCATGGTTCAGAAGAAGGAATCTGTAAGTCTATCTTAAAAACGGCGAATTTAATGTATTAGAAATTACCTACTTACGGGTTAATTCTGCGGGCGAGGCAATAATTCTGCGGGCGAGGCAATAATTCTGCGGGCGAGGTAATGATTCTACGGGCGAGGCAATAATTCTTCTGGCGAGGCAACAATTCTTCGGCCGAGGCAAATATTTTTCGGCCGAGGCAAAAATTCTGCGGGCGAGGCAATAATTCTTCGGCCGAGGCAAAAATTCTGCGGGCGAGGCAATAATTTTTCGGGCGAGCGTCAGAACCGGTGTATGGGTCAGAAAGAGCCCTGGTAAAGCAGGCATGTATGGGATATTTAAGGGCCCTTAGGGAATCGTTCCTAACCTGCTGTGGTTCCCGCTAAGTACTTACTTACCTTAGGTGGTCATGCCTTTCTTCCACCTACGACACACACACGACCCCCATTAGCCGCTCACCACGCGCCGTCCGTCATGCGGCGCGCTGCCTCGACCCCGTTCTTCCCACCCACGCATATCCTGGCAAACTTCGAAGCTTCGTAGGGTTTGGCGCACACTTGCCTACCTCGAAGACGCCACGCGTTGGAGGCGGCACCGAGTTGCCGGTAGCAGCCTTTTCTCTACTCGTATCTTTGCGACTCGAGTGCCATCGATTTCGACCGGAAGCCAGGAACTGTTCTCGAGTCTCTCAAGCGTAGGAGCCATGGTCAGCATAGCCAAGCTTTTCTGACCACAGAGCAGCGCTGTTCTGGTCCCTATATGAAAGACTTCGTATACAGTAGTTGCGCGAGCATGTAGTATTGGTCCTCTATCATGATCGTCTACGTGTGTACGTATTCATACATATTCTTCCAGCTCTCCACCAAACTTCCTGGCATCCTATGGAGACCTATAACCAAGATGGGCAATGACGCATGGGGAATTGGTTGTTCGCAATGGATGCTTGCCTATTGGCAAGGGGTCATGGTGTCACCCCCCTTGCATAGACGGTAGTCCTACGTGCGGGGCCCTTGCCGGGGGGGGGGGGGGGGGCATCCTATAAGAACCAAGCTACGGCAACCAGGGCAATAATTTCCAACGATCTCTGGCAATAATTTCCAGCGATCTATGGCAAAAATATTTCCAACGATGTATGGAAATATTTCCTCTGACTGCCACTGTGCTGTACCACAGGGCGGTGCAATTGCGACCACTGCGACGGGACCCGACAGTAGTGGGAGCTCTACGCGAAGCGACAAAGCATTGCGGCGGCGATAAAATGCCAGGGGACCAACATCCGAGATCCTTCCTCACCTATATATATACCTGGACACTTACGCTAGGCCTTGAGGCAGCTCTTAGTCTTTGCTCCATTCTCACTTCTCTGATTGTCTAAGTCACCATAGCTAAGTACCCGACCACAAAGCTCATCGACTTTCATCCTCGAAGCTTCGGGGGGTTGACCTCGAGACCGACGCCACAACACCTACCTAGACCTACCTACCCACCTACCCAGAGCATCAACACCCGTCCAGCCGTACTCTGTGCCAGGGTTCCTTCCCCCTTGGCCAAAGCCCCGAGAAGATGGTGCCTCTGCCAACCGAGTCCATCATCAGACTTACCCTGGATCTTTTCTTCAGAGTCCCAATGCTCGCCCTTTCGATCCTCACCTTGATGGAGGCTCGACGCAACCGGCCTCGGCCCCTCGAACGTAGGTCGATGACCTCCCCCCATGCCCCAGGCCGAGCGAGGTCTGACGCCGGAACCCTCCCCCGCAGAATACCAGCTTGAGCGGCGAGAGTGAAGAGCCTGGAGGATCAATACACGGATATTCTCGGTGGTTTCGCGTCTGCGTGATGCCCCCGTGTCACCACCACGTCTGCAGGCAAGAGGGCCTGCATCGTGTTCTGCAGGCAAGAGGGCCTGCATCGTGTTCTGCAGGCAAGAGGGCCTGCATCGTGTTCTGCAGGCAAGAGGGCCTGCATCGTGTAGGCAGTGGTTCAGCCGGGGGGAGGAGACCGGGAGGGGCGGGGGTGTTCGTCCCGGAGCGGGAGAGAGGGAGCACCGATGCTACGGAAAACATCTGGTGAAGAGGCAGTAGTGTGCATGTAAGTACTTTCAGCTGAGGGTGCGGCCTCGGGTTGCATTCTGATGGTTGGACAATTGGATATATAGAATGGAGCCCCGGAGCAATTCAGCTTGGGCACTTACACCGTCCCTTTCCATATTACATAGCGACTTCATCCCATCTTGGGTGGGCTTGTGGGGTGCATCCATGGATGGATGGACCTTGAAACCAGCCCCACCGTATTGGCTACTTAGGTACCTTACCTATGTACTTACCTTACCTAAGTAAGTACCTACTTGAGGTACGTAGGTACGTACGTACGTACCTATGGTAGGTAGGTACTGGAGATCCTGCCCCGTACCAAAGCTTACCTCTCCTCTCAATAGGCATTCAAATGCGTTCTATACAGCAGCGGTGGGGGGGCACCTCTCGCGTAAATTTAAGCCATATGAAAATACTCATAGTTAATGATTAGGTGAACATGCGTATGGACTTCCTCTAGCAATGAATGAATGTCTAGCTGGATGACCTTCAGAGGCTCAGATCCGGGCTCCACAGCCGCTAGGGGTATCGGGAACGTTACCCCAGTCCAAGGAACGTGACACTTGGGCGCGGAAATCCATGTTCGTCCATACCCACCGGTAATCGACCGCTCGTACGTGGGAATAGCTTCAGGCTGAAAGAACTGAATTCACTACTACTATTGACACGGTCGAGAAAGCCAGTGACACTGCGGAGAGGAATACGACCCTTCGCTACTTGGGCCCAGACGATAAATATTCGAAAATATCGCCTGCACATAACACAATCACGCACATCGAGAAATGGGCTACTAAACATGGTGGGTTCTGACAGTTAAACATTGCACGAAGAGGCTTCCGGAAGTCTTGATGGCCATATGAGACGACCCATCTGTCCCAAAAAACCGTTACCAAAAGGCAGGGAGGGTAGGAGAGAAAACGGAATTGTCAAGATACGACTACGGCTGAAGGGGACGAACAAACAACACCAGAATTAACCGTCTGGCTCCTGGAAAAGATAGAACGCAAAGCCTTTCATATGGAAGATACCGGGCGCCCTGTCTGTGACAGAAGAAGAAGAAGTACTGGGCATTTGCATTCAACAGCTCCGAGGAAATCTCGCCGCAGATCGCTATCCTACCACCCGGGCCAGCAATAACCAGTTGTGCATCATCATCTCCTTGCCTCTGGAAGTCCCAGGGCAATTGTGTATGTCTTTCCATGAAACGCGGCTACTCACTGACCCCGTTCCAAATGGCTGGGCAGAAACCAGGGCGGGCATATAGGAAAGGCGACTTAGTGCTTTCCATCAGCTGCCGAGTAGCGACCATCCATGCCCCAGTACTGCTCAGCATAGAAGGTATCAGCGGCCGCGACTTTCCACATATCGTTGAAGGCGTTAAACAGTATGACGTTCTGGGGACGGGCGCGGAACGTGGTCGTGATGGATGCAATGGCCACCTCTTGAGCCTCGGGGCTGGGAATTGCCAGGCCGTTGGGAACCCCCTTCCAGGGCCAGCCAGTCTCAGTAACCACAATACGCTTGTTGTGGTCAGCCAGCTTGCTTCTAATGGCGTCCATAGTGTTAACTAGGAACGATCCGGCTTGATCAGGTCCAGTGTGGGGGTCGAAGAAGGGGTGACAGTTGATGGCACAGTAGTCCGACTCGTCGCAGAGCTCAGGGTGGTTCTCGACGGCGTTGAACGTGTCAATCGTGACAACCGGTCCTTGGTATCCCCGAGCACGCAAGGCCGCACGAGCCTCGCCAAGGGCAGCGAGGATCTGGGACACCGTGGCGGCAGATCTGTTAATCATCTCATTGCCAACGGCCACGGTGTCGACGATGTCCCAATCGTTCTCAATACCCGCCGCCATGGTGGCGATCGACTCCGAGACCGCATTGATGTCATAGATGCCCAGCATGAGCGTGTTACCGTGCTTCTTAGCAGCAGTGTAGGCCGTGGCTACTTGGTCGCAGTCAACACCATAGATGCGAATAACACCATGGTCGTCGGCGAACACATCCCAGTCAGCAGCAACCTCGGCGGGAGTCTTGCAGCCGCCATTTCCTCTGTAGGGGGAGTAGGTGATGCCATAAAGCTGCTTGCCTTGTGTAGGGGGGACCGCCGAGGGAGAGGCACTGAACTTGGGGCTGGCCGATGCGGTAGAGGGGCTGGGAACCGACTCAGGACTGGCCGTAGTAGCGGCAGGGGCAGCAGCATCCGCAGAGGACAGCGACTTGTGCGAAGGGAGGGCATTTGCGGCAGGGACAGTAGACAGAGCCGGCGAGGAAGTCGTGGCCGGGACAACTAGAACCAACTCGGTACCCGTGCTGACAGGCTGGCCATACTGGTCGACATAGACGACGACCTGAGGGAGCTCGGTGGGCTGGTCGATGGCCGAATTCGTGACAGTGGCCTTGACATCTCCCTTGGGGACGAAGTCTCGGCGAGGAGCACCGTGGCGCTGACCGTGGTGTCCTGCAAACGCCGTCAGTACTGCAAAGTAGAGCACATGTGCCATCGCCGAGGGACGAACTTACGGTATTGTGCAGCTGCTGGCGATAGCAGCGAAGAAGCGGCAAGAACCGTGGCAATCTTCATGATGACTGAAGGTAAGGATACTTGACTGGGTCTTTGACTGGGTTCAACAAGGATGCTGCCTGGGTATTTCAGGACCGGGTGACCGTTGCTGTGAACACGACAGTTGGATCAGCAGGGCGCAGCAGAACAATAGGTCGACGGACTGTAAGAAACGAGTGACAGGGGAAAAAAGAGTGGACGCGCACGAATGCGGCAGAACGCAGGCAAAGACCCGTGTCAACCAGGGCCCATCGGCAAGGGGCCAAGGCAAGACACACAAAGGATTAGGGGAGAAGGGGTTTGAAGGCCATCAAATGTGTAGGAACCGAGGACAAGAGGAGCTTGGAGGAGGGAAAAGAGAGGGAGGCCAGCTGGTTATTGGAAGTGATGCGAGGTCTTCGGAGGTAGCGCAAGGCCAAGTGAGTGAGGACCGCAACATGGAATGGTGGAGGGAGGTACCGAGGTATTCTTCCTGCGCAGCCCGGATCACTGCCATGGATAGCAGCAGGCAGGCGCCATCGATGCCGTGGCCTGAATGGCACGCGGCTGCCTCCGAGAAGGGTTTCAAAGAAGGACTGCAGTGCCAGGGAGGGAGAATGGTGGCTTGCGGAAGGGGGGAAATGCCAAAGGGTAACGGAACAAGGGAGACGATAACAATAAAACACCAGAAGTAGGAGGGAAATGTCTTACCTGGTGCCGTGAGAGCTTGACGAACGACAGTATTGTCAACGGCGACGGTGATGGCGACGACGATGGTGACGGCGACGACGATGTGGCAGTGGATGGCTGACAGTCCTGGAAGATGTGTTGTGTTTTTTTCCGGTCGAGGAAGGGCAACCCCAGCATGCCGATGTTCTTGGGTGACTGGCAAAACAAACGGGCAAAGGGCCAGCTGATGTGGATGAAATTCCAGTTCCCAAGGCACCACCAGCCGGGTACCTCCTAGGCTACCACAGTCCAAAGGCGCAATGCCGTGTATGCTTCTCTTGGGCATGTTGCTGTCTTGACCTCATCTGCCTCAGCTACCGCATAGCCCAGCTTGCGTACCTTCGGGGATAGCAAGATCATTACCACACCATGCCTCCCGAATGCCCGCAGGGCCCGGGTCGTAAGCCACGATCCAACAGCACGATATCGTAGGCATCGACGGATTCCATAGGTGGATACACCTTTGTACCCATCCGTTCAGTGAATACACACCAGGTTCCTAACACCAATCAAAACTGACGCATCTTGACAGTATTCATACCACGGCAAGGGATACTGATCTGGCCATATTGCTCCTCTCGGTTGTCTGTGGACTTCGTTCCGACCAAGGGAAAATTTTCATCGTACTCGTTAGATTAATAATTACTTCTGTAGATGTCGTGTCTGTCGCTCCTGTAATCACAGGTGTTTTGTGAGCAGACTCTCCTTCGCTGCTAGCAAATCATACATATGAACGGTAACATCGCTTTTGAGCCACTATGTACCTCCTTACAATACATTGATTGTAAGTACAACCGTCTCCCTCACGCCACCAGCGACGACTGCCGGTTTGTTTTCCGGGTCATGACTTTGGTAATGGCGTGGCGGATCGTCACTCCGGCCTTCTCGATCTCCTTCTTGGAGAGGCCCGACGTCACGCAAACCTTGAGGGCGGGCTGGATGTACCATGTCCCATCCTCCGGCGCGCCGCGGCTCTTACGGGCTGGCAACGTCTTCAATCTCGTGATGAGAACGTTGTTGTTCAAGGTCTGACCGGGCGTTGTCAGCAGGAGGCCAAGCGAAACCAGAGACCGCAAAACTTACCTCCTCTACACACTCCTGGAGAATCCGTTCCTGGTCGTCCGTCGTCAATCCACGGGCCTCTACCACCTCGGGCTTAAGCGACAGAATCATGATGGGGTTCTCGGGCGCGCTGGTGCACCTCACCCAGTCGCTCCGGGGGTCCAGCTGCGCCCTCAGCGCCTTGACGTTTTCGCGCAGGTGATAGAGAAGTTCCGGGTTGGACTGCAGCATGTTCAACGTCTCGCTGGCTGTCACGGCCAACATGGCCGGCAGGGCCGCCGAGAAGGTGTAGGAGGCAGCGTTAATACGTTGGTGCTCCACCACGTCCTTGGTGCCGCAGCAGAATCCGCCGCCGGCACACAGGGGACCAGCCAGAGAACCCACAATCATGTCAATTTGCGAGGCATCCACGTTCTGGGCCTCGGTGAGACCACGACCGGTACGGCCGAGGACACCGAACGACCATGTCTCGTCGAGGCAGATGCGGAACTTGTACTTCTCCTTGAGTTCGACCTATGCGCGCAGTTTGTCAGCTCGCCCACTGGCGGTAACGTGTTCGCGATTGGGGTTGCTTACCAGCTTGGGCAGGTTCACCGAATCGCCGACCAGGTCGAAGAGAGCTTCGGTGACCACAAAACGCCGCGTCAGTTTCTTCTTGTCCTGCTGTTGCACAACCTTCTGCATTTGTCTCTCCAGATCCTCCATATCATTGTGGTTGTACCAAAGGATGTTGCTGCGGGAGGCCTCCAGGCCTTTGCGAATCGAGTAGTTGACCAGCTTGTCGGCGATGATGATATCGCCACGCTTGCAGAAGGCGGGGATGACACTGGAAATGGTCGAAAAAGCCTGCGCGTAGACGATGCATCCCTGGGTACCAAGACAAGCCGCAATGTCGGCCTCGGTCTTCATGTGTACATCCTGAGTACCGTAGAATTGGGGCGGGCCGCAGGGGCCTACACCGTAGGTCCGGAGGGTCTGGATGGCCTTCTCCTTGACCTGCTCGTTCGCGTTGAAGTTGTAAAAGTTGTACGAGGCCAGGTTGGTGACCGTCTTGCCGGTCGAGAGCTTCGTTTTCGGGCCAGTCGGTCTGCGGAAGGACACGGCGTCAGTAAGGGCAGCCTCAAGCGGACGTTACGGCGGATGCCAGGGCCTCCTACCCAACAAGCACTGGCAGCTGCTTGGCCTCAGCCTCCTCAAAAGGAGTCAATGGCGCAACCAGGGGCTCGGGCTCCCACTCCCTAACCAGTTCGTCGATCTCTTCCTCGCGTAGCTTGACGTAGTTGGGCCCGTGGGTCGGGTAGGAGGGGGACAGCAGATAGCGAATGAAAAAGATAACGAGGACAAGCTCGATGAGGGAGCGGACGGGGTCGTTCTGGTAGCTGGACTGGATGTAGCGGATCAAGACGGCACTGCCAGGCACCTTCTGGAAGGCCTGCGAGGCATCATGCAGCCACGCCATGAGGAACGCTTGCGCTTCGTGCAGGTCCATAGCGCCGCAGTCAGCCTGGTCGTGTATCGCAGCCGAGGCGTCCGGGGCAAAGTAAGGCAAGGTCGCGTTCGAATCGGCGCGTGTCGGGTTGGGTCTCGTCGCGGCAGAACAGGAGGGCAATGGGGAGAAGAACGCAGCCGGCCAATACGAAGGAGGACAATTCGACGTTGAAGCCACTAATCGCAAACCCTGGCAACTCTCACATCCCTTTCCTGAGCGGGATTCGTGACGGTGGATTGTAAGCGCGAAGTCGAACGAACGACAACCAGGGGTAAAGTGGACCGACAATCCACACCCTCGGTGCCTCCACTCCAGCTCAGCCTTAGCAGGTGCTGCCATCTGCCGACCTACACAGTGCCTACATACCTTCGAATACAATATGTTAGGTAGTTTAGCTATACTTCTTATAGAGGAAGCGACCGTTTAATAGCGGGGGATTCGGAACCGACACACTTGACGTGTACCCGCGTTTCTAGTGTAAGGTACGAGGGGGTCTACCTACGTCTGTAGTTTCCTCGATAGGTGGGTAGCGAGAGGTGCTTTCTGGTGCCTGCCTGGCCGGCTATCGCTGTCCCCAGCCCTAGATTGAGATCCCATCCATGTAAATCTGGAGGCTCCGTCGCTTGGATTACGGGCTGCCAGAGTACATGTAAGTAAGAAGTACCTGTGTACTTGCCTAGGTTAAGTACCTAAAAATAAACATGGATCCTCTAAGTGTTTATCGGCATGGGCAGATCGAAGGACATTTTACCTCGAACTCGCTCGCGCCTGTAGCAGCGTACCTAACCCCAGGTTATCTAACAGACAGCTGCCCTATCAGCCACTTTAATTGAGACCTAATGCGTCTCTTATTGGCCGGTTTTGGGGGCAGGACTATCAGACTCCATGCTGTTAAGACTGTTACATGGCAAATGCACTTTTTTGGTTACAGGCGCGAGCTCGAAGTGATGCATGGCCGTGCCTGCTTGGCGAAGTGCTGCCTGGAACAAACGGCAGGTTAGTCACAAAGTGGGGGGCGTCACCGCCTTCTGCTCCTGCCGTAGCCGCAGGCTCCCTCACATGCTTTTTCAGTGGGACCCGCATAATCTTCCAATTTTCTGCCGCCTCGACTTCGTGGGGTCGGTTTTCTTGCACCTCCAGGTTTTGATACAGAGCCGGAGTTTTCTCTTCCTACCCTCCCACCTTTCCACCTGGCCATATAACATAAAGACGAAATCTGGACCATTACCGACGGTCAAGATGAAGTACGTGCTGGTTTCAGGTGGTAAGGATGTCAGATTGCCCGCCCGCCCGGTATGAACGCTAAACCATCCAGGTGTCATTTCCGGGGTGGGAAAGGGCATTATTGCGTCGAGTACCGGTCTGCTGCTCAAGACCACCGGCCTCAATGTCACCTACATCAAGATTGACCCGTACATGAACATCGATGCCGGAACCATGTCGCCCACCGAGCATGGTGAGGTGTACGTTCTGGACGACGGTGGCGAGGTCGATCTTGACCTGGGCTCGAGCGAGCGGTACCTTAACGTAACCCTCTCGCGGGAGAACAACATCACGACCGGCAAGGCGTACCAGTACGTCTTGGACCGTGAGCGCCGCGGCGACTACCTGGGCAAGACGGTCCAGATTGTGCCGCACCTCACCAATGCCATCCAGGACTGGGTCGAGAAGGTCGCCAGGACCCCTGTCAATGAATCCCAGACTCCGCCCGACGTCTGCGTCATCGAGCTCGGAGGCACTGTAGGAGGTGAGTCGGCTCCATGATACCTCGTTCCCGTAAAACGGCTATTATAAGCCCCGTACTAGCCTGGATCATCCCGTCGGAAGTGCGAGCTCCTGCTGACGCCTTTGGGTAGATATTGAGAACGCTCCCTTCATTCACGCCATGACCCAGCTGCGGCGCCGGGTCGGCGAGGGCAACTTCTTGCAGATCCACGTCTCATACGTGCCCGTCATCCCTCCGGGACCCCAGGGAGAGCAGAAGACGAAGCCCACGCAACGCGCTGTTAGTGACATCCGTAGCGCCGGCCTCAACCCGGACCTCATTGCGTGTCGCTGTGAAATCCCCCTGGAGGAAGGCACCATCCAGAAGATTGCCAATATGTGCCAGGTCGACGTGGAGCAAGGTAAGCAGCCCCTTTTGTACGCAGCGGCGAAGGACCCATATGTGCGTCTTTGGTGCTAATACGGCCACCCAGTTATCGCCGTGCATAACGTCTCGACGACCTACCGCGTTCCTTTGCTGCTGGAGGAACAGAAAATGCTGAGCACTGTCGGCCGCCTTCTGCAGTTGGACAACCTTGCCCGGCCTGCTAGCCTGGTGCAGCAAGGCAAACTCATCTGGAAGGAATGGGTGGACCTTGCTACCAGCCAAGACCACGTCCGCGAGACCACCTCGATCGCTCTCGTCGGCAAGTACACGACGTTGCACGATGCCTACCTGAGTGTGAGCAAGGCGCTCGAGCATGCTGCCATGCACTGCAAGAAGAAGCTCAACGTTATTTGGGTGGACGCTTCTGACCTGGAGGAGGCTTCCAAGGAGAAATCCCTGACCGCCTACCACAAGGCGTGGCACAACGTTTGCACCGCCGATGGTATCCTCGTCCCCGGAGGTTTCGGTGAGCGAGGCACCGAAGGAATGATCAGGGCCATCAACTACGCCCGCACCAAAAAGATCCCCTTCCTCGGTATCTGTTTGGGAATGCAGCTGGCCGTCATCGAGTTTGCGCGCAACGTGGCCAACCTGGAAAATGCCGGCAGTGAGGAGCTGAACCCGGAGTGCGAGCACAAAGCCGTCATCTTCATGCCCGAGGTAAGCTCGAGCCCTCCCAGATGCGGACCTCTTTACCGTCACTGACAGATGCGCAGGGTGACAAGACTAAGAAGGGTGGCACCATGCGCCTTGGAAAGCGCCGGTCTGTTTTCCAACAAGGCACTGAGTGGTCGCGCTTCCGTGCCCTTTACGGCTCGGCGCCGGAGATTTGGGAGCGACACCGCCACCGATACGAGGTGAACCCGGAGCTGATCGAGACGCTGGAGAACCCGGCGCCGGTGGCTGGCAAAGACGCGCCTGAGGATTCCATGTCGTTCATTGGCAAGGACGAGAAGGGTGAGCGCATGGAGATCATCGAGATTCGGGACCACCCCTGGTTCGTGGGTGTCCAGTTCCACCCCGAGTACCTCAGCCGCGTCCTCTCGCCCAGCAAGTCGTTCCTTGGCTTCTTCGCCGCGGCGTCTGGGTGCTTGGAGCAGATCACGAACGAGTACAGCGGACGCAAGGACCTGAGCTACTTCGCTTCGAACAGCGAGACCAATGGCCAGGCTGCGTAGAGTCTTGGGTTTTGCATGGGCACGGCGTATGGAAGATTGGTAACTTTACGGATGGCAGGACATTGAAAAAACAAAACATACTATAGAGGCGGCGACAGCCAGAAGGACACACACACAACCTATAGAGTTAGGTTAGGTAGTCATGTACACAGCTGCTACATCGTCATCTTGGACGGGCGAAGGCGCGGCCCGACAGCAGTGGAGGGGCACGGACATTGACCACGGGCTATCGTGCGGCTTTGGGCCTTTCAATAGATACCCCCGGAGGTAGCAGTCGGCACACCAGCGGAATCAAGCATCTTGACATGAAATGATCACCGGGGCCACCAGTGCTGAAGGTTTAGTGCAACCCAAGCGACAAACATCCAGGATGCTGTGTGACAGTCTATTTGTACGAGAAGTGGCCACGCGGTCCAGACTCTTGGGGATGGGCGGCGAGCAAGGATACAGAAGTATCCTGGTCGGTCGTCTGTGTCGTTGCTCACGGCAGGAATCGATCGCCGGCGTATGTAGCCAGGAACTATTGTGAAGGGGTTTGTTGTTATCCCTGCGGACCTGATAGCAAGGGTACCCATCCCGCTTTTTGGTCAGGGAGAAAGAGAGAGAGAGAGTGAGAGCCCTTGAGGTGGCATTGCGGGCGGATGAGAGCCGCGCGATTCTATTCCGAACGTGAGCCAGTGAAGTAAGTGTTGTGGTCGCTGCACCCCAGGCGCCCCCCCCTCCCAGGTTGATTACTTAGGTAGGTACATAACAACCCGTTTGCCTTATCCACGTTCGGCAAGGGAAATGGTGGTATGCGCCCTCCAGTTTGTTAGGTAGCTTAACATTAATTGCCTGCCTGGGGTTTTTCAAGTATGACCCCCCCCCCCAGTGGACGGAATCTCCCACGGGGACGCGGGCCCAAGAGTCCCGCGGTTCTCTTTGGCCTGGTTCCGAGGAAGAGGTATCACCAGGCCGAGTCCCTTGCGTCACAGGGCGAATGAGCAGTCACGCCTTTCGTGGTCTTGAAACAGAACACCCGGTGTCGGCTGCCCGAACGCGGGGAGAAATAAATGACAGGTGAAACATGCAAATGGATGGATGATGGCAGATGGGAGGCGCTGAGCTTTTCACGGGAGGCGAGGTGACGGGCGCAAACAAGCAACCTCCTTGCCCCCTGGGGACTGTTGGCGGGCTGCCCGCATTGCGGAAGCCCTACGGACGGGGTCTCGGAGCTCTCTATCGGCTCCAGTGCTTGTGGTAGGTATCCCATTGGAACGGGAGCTCCAGGTATGGGGGCTAGGCTCTGCAGGTACATGGGATTTGGATCCCATACTTACCTTATGTACGGAGTACCTACTGTGTAGAATGACGGATGGATGGATGAGCTGCACTAGCGTGCCCGTTCCACCCGAAATGGCGTAGTTGGACAGGGCTCCGTCATAGAGAGTCCAGTGCAGTCCAATGTAAGTACATAGGTACTTACCTACTTCCGTAAGACGAGGGAGTGTGGACTTACACGACTTCGCGACTCATCCACAACAACAACGTTGGATGTGGCTGCTCGGGTGCCGACTCGTGCTTTTTGTGGCTTCCTCGGCACCGTCTCTAGTAGTCGTTTCTGAGATCCGAAGGGAAAGGAAGGGAACCGCGTCCAATAGCGAGCCGGCATGGATGCCAACCGTGGTTGTGATGACATCGATCCCACCAGACGCCAGAGAGCCGAGCGGCCGCCGGGGCCAACGCGCCCACCGCCCATCCATGGATGTCCGGGTGTTGTAGTTGGCAATCCCCAGATACCGAATCTGGCAACGACTAATGCGCGTCCAGCAGTTGGTGATCATTGCAGCCGGGCCCTGCAGCCAATCTTAAGGGGCAGGGGAATTTCAATCTCCCTTTCTGAGTCCCAAGGAGGTACGTAGGTAAGTACCCATTCAGGAGACGGGTTTCGATGCATCGTATATCATTCATTCCGCGTCGGGTAACGAAACCTCGCCGATGCTCCCTCCCTGGGCCTGCATTCACCATCGCTTTCGATTCATCCTGACCCGGCATCAACGTCCTTTGGTTTTCTATAAAGAGCATCCTGGCCGGCTTCCTGTTCCTGCTTCCCTCTCCTGCTCATCACCCGCCCACCTTTTCTCCCGATTCCCACTGAGACATCTTCGGCCAGCAACGTGATCCAGAAGCCTCGGTCACACCAAGCATTTTCTTCGAGACAAGCCAACCTCTTCCAGGGCTGGCACTTGACGTAAGCATCCCGCCGTCAACAAGTCGCTCCCTTCCCGCCCTCGATCCATGTGATCCCTCGCCGGTCGTGTTTATCTTCAGACACGGCCGCCGAGACATATATTCCCGACGCGGTCCCTAACCTGCGATAGCAGATCGAACACGGCACCCGCGCCCACCACTCGTCTGCGAAGCCACCAAGTCTCCCCCCGCACTGTCACCATGTTCCCCTTCTCCCCCGTATCCACCATGCTCCTCGTCGTCCTGGTCGGCGCCTTCATGGCCTCAGCCGCGCCCCTGTCGGGCTCCGTCAGCTTCAAGGCGCCGGCGCCCGGCACCTACGTCGAGGCGTACGCGGGCCCCGACTGCGCCGGCATGCCGACGGCGTCGTACTACCTCGAGCACATCAACCGCGTCCGCAACCTGGGCCCGGCCCGGTCGATCCGCTCCTCCCCCGAGACCGACGCCGTCGTGGTCCAGCTGTTCGCCGGCAACGACGCCAGCGGCGCCCAGGTCGGCTCCATCTTGGGCCGCCACTGCGCCAACAGCAACGACGCCGCGGTCCAGAGCGTCCAGCTCGTGGTCTAGCGTGCGGCCCCCGGAGGGCAAGGAAGGGCACTGGCAGCCGGTTTTTCATTCCTAAGGCGGGAACTTGTGTGCCTTCTCGAGGGAGGTTTTGGTGGAGTTTGAGAGTCAAGGCGTTATCGCGACTGCATCGCTTATTCGGGTATTGAAAGCCTGCTGAATTTTTACTTCATGAGCCCATCTAAACCAAATCCGCATAAGTGATAACCGTGAGATCCCACACCTCTCGAGTCCCCTACGGCACTGCCGATGAGCCCTGGAAACGCATGCATGGCCTACTGGAAGGCCTACCCGCATATAGTCTTCCTCCCGTCTTTCTGCAAACGCGAGGGCCCACGAGGGCCTCCGTTGCCGGTAGAGCACGTTGGCCGGCACGGCTCACAGTCCCTTGGCCGTCCGAGCGAGCAGCATGTCTCTGGCACCCGCATGCTCGGAGGCTGGCGATTAAGCTTCCATGCAGACATGGGCAGATCCCTCGGGCGGTGGCGCCCTGAGCGATTGCGTCGCGGCTCTAGGACCGCAACCCACCGGAGCCTGGTCCGGGGTGGCTGGGCAAACGTCCCGGCCGGACGATCAAGTGGACGGGGATCGGGGGCCGAATCGACTCGCGACGTCGAAACCGTCGAGGCCACCCCTCTTGGCGTGCCAATGGAGCCCAATATCAACCAATATCACGCATTCCGGGACTTGACGACAGGTGCAATTATGCGCGCGACCAGGGGGGTCTGTCTGCATGGGGGAACGGGTGGGTGGGGGGTTCGTTCCCATTGGGGAAGAAAACCTTCCAGTCTGAGTACAACAACACTTCACTTCCAACCACTTACGATCTACGGGGTGCCGCAAGGAAGGTAATCAGCGTCGTATCCAGTGGGCAGGCCTATTATCTGGGGCCCATGACGCGCATCCCCAGAGTCCAGAAAGAAAGCAGCTGGGGCGATTTCAGTTCCAAGCGGCCGGATCGCTCCCGCATGACGTTGGTACTCCATACATTAGAATTGGTGTTATCCGCTGTGACCAGCGACTTAATTTCCCCCCCCCCCTCGTCCTTCGAGAAAAATCCGCCAACGACACGCGTGGCGAAGACATGCATCCCCTGTTGCCGACCACCACCAGCAAACGCAGGCACACATACGGAGACAAACGGAGACCAACGGACAAACACACATACACACACACACACACGCACGCACGCACACACACACGACACACACAGAGAGACCTGCCCGCACCCACGTTGCCCTCGACCTAGCCGCCCTCCCGCGACATTCGTCATGGAGTCCCTTTCCTGCGACGGCGGGAACTAGTAGCGGTTGGCGGCCTGCTGGGGGTCGTGGCCGTCGCTCTGCCAGGCCTGCTGGAGCTTGAAGTTGAAGGCGAGGGTCCAGACAAGCATCTGGACGTGGACCTCGCGGACGCCGAAGTCGTCGCGGGCGGAGCAGCGCGTGAACATGGCGCCGATGGCGTCGGCGAAGCGCAGGCCCTCGTCCTCGCTGACGGCCCACTCGACGCGCGGCAGGTCGGCCTTGCAGGCCACCACCATGACGGGGCGCACGACGCCGCCCGGCGCCGGCTTCTGCGCCGCCCGGTAGACGTCCCAGAGCTCGCGCGCGCCCTCGAAGCTCGCCCGCGACGCCACGCTGTAGATGAAGACGGCCGTGTCCACGTCGCGCGCCAGGTACGGCTCCAGCAGCTGGTGCCGCTCCCAGCACCAGCTGATGGGCTGCCAGCTGTACCGCAGCGGCGCCTTGAAGTACTCGCGCAGCGAGCACAGCTTCACGCACGGGTCCCCGCCGCCGCTGCCCCCGTGCTTGTTTCTGTCGTGGTTACGGTGGTGCGGGTGGTGCGCGGGGTGATAATTGTTGCTGCTGCTGCTGTTGTTGTTGTTGTTGTTGTTGTCGTGCCCGCCGCCGCCGCCGCCGCCACCCTCTTCGTCCGCCGCCGTCTCGTCGGTGCCGTCGTACGCGTCGGGCGTCGGCGACGACGGAGACTCGAAAGTGCCCCGCAAGATCTGAGACACACAGCACGCGGTCAGCAGCCGTGGCGTACGGTAAAATATGCCGATTCCCTCTTCTGCGGGCTTTATTAAAACCGCCGCCCGTCGAACCGGCGGCGCCATGGGGGGAGGCCAAAAGGGGATGGGGGGTCCGACGCACCCGCTCGTCCAACGCGCTGCCGCCCGAGTGCGTCCCCGTCTTCCGGTACGCGCCGACGCGGAAAGAGAACCACCAGCGCGGCGGGTTTCGGTTCGACGGGTGCTTGATCAAGTCCAGCCGCTGCCACTCGTAGAGGGCGGCCGTGTGCTCCGACACGGGCACCCGGACGTCGCCGTACACGATCTCGGGCATCGTAGCGCCTGTGCCTTCGTCGGGTCCCGTTCGGATCGTAGGTCTGGGATTACTGCTAACTCTGTGCCTCGGGCGAACGGTGCCCGGGATAGGTCGTAGAGTATAAGGTCTCGTCTACGGGCGTGCCGAGGGGAGGGGGGCGGGCGATTTCAAGAAGACACGTCCGGACAGAGCCACGAGAGGGGTTGGTTTGCTTTAGCAATGCAGATCGCAAACATGCCGAAGCATTCCTCGCCTACGCCGAGGCTGGTTTTTTGGCTGTTCGCGGCGGACTCCCTCCCGTTTGTTGGGGAGGATGGGGTTGCGCGTTCTGATTAGCCTTTGTGTCCTCCCCCCCAGAACGCGGACGCGCGGAGGGTGAGGGCCGCAATGAAGCTACGACATCAGCCTTCACACGATGCATTAAGTTGGATACTAACGAGAACCTCAGGCTGTCCGTTAGTCAATCCCACTGTAATCACTGCCCGGTGGTATGACAACAGGTAGCAATATAAGTATATACATATATATATATACCCCCACCTATACCACCGCGAAGCTTGCAGTAATGTCTTGTTTCCGGTGAGGCCAATCTAGATTGTACATAACTCCGGCATGCATGCAGCCTTTCGTTTTCATGACTCGAAACCCAACCCGACCTCGCCGCGCAAGGAGTTCGACGGAAAAAAAAAAGGAAATTGCCCCAGTAACCTGCCCAAGATACAGGAATCGGGGCCGGGTCACGCGCCCTATACATCCTCCTCGGGATCGTCCTGTAAGAGGCCCACGTACCCCGTTTCGGGGCCGAGGGGCTTGATGTCCTCGACGTCTTGTCGCAGGATGTACCGCTTGGCCACCCAGGGCATGTAGTCGACGACCTGGTAGCGGATGGAGTGGCGCGTGCGCACGGAGAAGACGTCGTCCAGCTCCTCGAGCGACCTCCGGCGCGTCTCGGGGACGAAGAGGAAGACGAGCAGGAAGGCCACGACGTTGAGGCAGGCGTAGAGCAGGAAGACGCCCTGGGGCCGCAGGGCGACGGCGAGGCGCGGGAAGGTCAGGGCCAGCGCGGCGGCCCCGGCGTTGGCGGCGGCGACGGCGAGGCTCACGCCGGGCCCGCGGTGCGAGGGGGGGAAGACCTCGGCGGCGTAGGCCGTGGGCACGGGGCCCAGGCCGGGCGAGTAGAGGGCGCAGAAGACGTAGACGAGGGCGGCGAGGCCGACGAAGCGGGCCGGGTCCCCCTCGGGGAGGCCGAGGCTGAGGCTGGCGCCGAGCAGCGCGAGGGCCATGAAGGGCAGCGTCAGCAGCAGCAGGGAGCGCCGGCCGAGCCCGTCCAGGGTCCAGACGGCCGGGAAGGCGCCGAGGAAGTTGACGAGGCCGAAGACGCACGAGGCCAGCAGCGCCCCCAGCCGCGAGAAGCCCGCGTCCGCGAAGATGGACGACGAGTAGAAGGCGACGACGTTGATGCCGCAGAGCTGCTGCGCGAGCATGACGGTGAGCGCCGCCAGCGTCGCGCGGCGGATCCGCGGCACCGAGTAGAGCTGGCCCAGCTGCGTCAGGAACGCCGGCCGGTCGTCCGCCACCGCCGGGCCGAGCTGCTGCTGCTGCTGTTTCCGCTGCAGGAAGGCCAGGTACACGTCCCGGGCGGCCTGCAGCTCCGTGTTGCGCAGCCGGCAGAGCGACAGGAAGGCCTGGTCGTAGCGGCCGCTCCTCTTGATGAGCCAGGCCGGCGACTCGGGGCAGCTGTCGATGAGGACGAGCAGCGGAAGCGTGGGCACGACGGGCGCCACGAGTTGCAGCCGCCAGGTGATCTCGCCGACCTAGTGACGTGGGATATTGGTGAGCCTCTTTCTTTCACACACACTCTCTCTCTCCCCGCATCCGGGCGCGACGCCAGTGAAGGGACGCCGGGTGTGTCTCTTACGTAGAAGGCCCCAATGTTGGCCACGAACCCCGTGAAGATGCCAAAGGCCACCCACATCTGCCACGACACCGTCAGGCCGCCTCGGATGTATGCCGGGGCGCACTCGGCCGCAAAGACGGACACGGTGCTGGCGCTGATGCCCAGACCGATGCCCAGGACGAAGCGGAAAGCCAGAAGCTGCGGCCAGTTCTGGCTCAGCGCCGAGGCAACGTTGGCAAAGAGGCAGACCAAACAGCCGATGAAGACGGCCCCGCGCCGGCCCATGCGGTTGTTAATGGGTTCGGAAAGCCAGGCGCCGCTACGTTTCCCGGCTGTGAGCATCTCGTCCCTTTCCACGGAACATGAAGGAGGGGGCCGCCGGGGGGTGGGGGGGTGGAAGGGAGTATGGGGGACGCGAAGCTAGACTTACACGACGCCGGTGCTCAGGTAGATGGCGCTGTTGATGAGGCCGACGGTGAGGGTGTCGCCCCAGGCCGACGAGCCGATGCCGAACTCGGCGGGGTAGTACAGGTTGGCGCCGTTCATGCTCGACTGCGCCCAGCCCTGCTCGATGGCGCCGATGGAGCACACGGCGATGGTGAAGTAGAGCATGGCGGGCTGGCTCCACGGGTGCTCCGTCTCGAGGACGAGCGCCTCGGCCTCGGCCGGCGTCAGGTGCGGGACCCGGGCGAGGTAGTCGCCGGCCTCGGCGTCGGCATCGGCGTCGGCCGCCAGCAGCGCCGCCGCCTTGGCGAACACCCCGGCCTTGCTCGCCAGCCCGTTCTGCGCTACGAAGGCGCGCATCTCCGCGGCGTCGTCGTCGTCGTCGTCGTCCTCGCCGTCCGGCCCTGCTGGTCCCCCGCGGCCCCTGGGCTCGGGGCCCTGGCGCGCCGGCGGCGAGGAGGAGGAGGACGACGACGCCGCTCCCGGGTTGTGGCCGCCGCCGCCGCCACTGCTGCTGTCCACATCGCCGTCCGAGCCGGCGGCCGTCGTAGTCGTCGTCGTCTTCGCCGTCGTCATCGTCGTGCGGACCTTGGCGGTGTGGTCCCCCATCTTTGCTGCGACTATCTCCCAGGTACCGATACTGTCCGGGCCCCTTTTTAACAGCACGGTAGTTGAATACCGAGTCGGGGCGATGGGCCTGAAGAAAGGGTGTCCTTTTTTATAACGAAAAAGAAGGACACCGAGCCTGTTCATGGAGGGCCTAGTGGCGGCTACCTTCGTCTCACGCAAACGAGGGAGTCCCCAGAAGCCGTGAAACCTTAAGGCATGCACCACCGCTTACATGGCCTCCAACTCCGGGCAGATGCTGCTGCAAAGCATCGGTGGTGAGTGTTGCAGATCAGATGCGCGGATCGGGGTCCCCGCGTGGGCAAATTCTAATTTGCCTGTACGGCAAGGACTCGACGCGCTCGCCTGCCCTCGTCGGGCTTCTCGGCTCGAGGTTACATCTCCTTCTCGCTTGCTGCCAATTCCTGGGACTCAGTATGCGATGAGGGGGGGAGAATATCTTGATTACCTGTCCGAATGCTCACACTTTGGGTTTTGGAGCTCTTCGGATCGAACTTTCCAACTGCGAGCGTCCCACGTGGGTGAGCTCGCCCGTCCCCGGGCAGATAAGATGACACTCACGTAGAGTGGCGCTGGGGAGGAATCAAGTATCCGACGAGTATAGCCGGTAAATCATCCTCGGATACTTCTCTGGGGGGAATGCTCGAGCACACCGTATCCCACCGGACAATACCATGGGTCGACGCAGCAGCAACCGAACTTGGGACACGATACTCAGTCGCCGAAACCCACCAGAGCAGTAAAGACTTGAGGCAGACTTAGGCACCGCAGTCCCACGGCCACCGCGCGAAGGGGGGTGTTAGTGTGCGATGGACGTGAAAAATCTCTTCGGCTACCGCACATGGACACTTTTAATCAGACTGTGTTCCAACCAATGGGAATTCGGCATTTCAATGCTGGCTTCGTTCCTAGGCACGATGGCAGAGTGGTTATTGCGTAAGACTAGAATCCCTCATCATGAGCATGACTCTGGTATCTTATTCCTTCGGGAGCGCAGGTTCAAATCCTGCTCGTGTCGGAATCCGCCAGTACATATCTGGCAGTATCTTTTTTTGCTCATCTTTGCCTCCGTCTGTTGACACAGACAAACCGGGGATAGATGAGTATAATTTCTCTTCTTTTAACTACAGGGGAGCAAGGAGGAGTCAGCGTTTGGCCAGACCTTCTCACGGACCTTAAGGCTGCGAGAGGTGACAAGCCGTTTGATGGCAAACTTGACACCAATTTCGATATCCCCACTGTCTCTCGTGGACAGTAGGTAAGAACCACGTGTTATCAAGCTGACGAATAGTCTCAAGGTGCGAAGATGCAGTGTACTGCAGTCGAAGTTTAGGATTTTTCAGTGCTCAGTGCATCATCTCCGAAGAGGCTCGAGGAGTCGAGTTATAAGGCCTGGACCGGCTCGATAGCTCTCTGTTTCCCCTGGCCGAGCTCTTGCATGATCCATTCGTACACGGCCCACTGGACGGCGTTGACGGCGAACGCACGCACGCTGCAGACGGTCAACCCCCTGAAAAAGAGCTTGAGGCCACCCTCGCGGTACGTCTCGCGCGCCACCTCCACGGCGCCTAGACGCCGGGCAGGCCTGGCCGGGTCCGAAAGCAGCGGCGTGCGGCCTGGTGCCGCTTCTGACGTCTGCGCCTGGACGCGAGTTTTGATGACGTCGAGGGGGAACACGCTCGCCCACGTCACCACGCCGGCCAGGCCGCCGCAGAGCAGAACCCGGGCGGCGTCCTGCGAGAAGGACTTCTCGGGCTTGGCCGACAGCATGAGCTGGGTGCTGAGCTCGTAGGACCAGAAGTAGAAGCCGTACCCAATGCTGTCGCGCAGCGCCGTGACGACGCCTCCGTAGTAGAGCCCCTTCAGCCCTTCGCTCCTCGCAATTTGCCTGGCGATGCTCCAGCTGGACGCCGGCGGCGACGCGAGCTGGGCGCGGCATTTAATGAGCTCGGTCGGCGTGCTGACGAACCAGGTGGCCAGCCCGCCAATGGCGCCGGCCGCCCATGTCGTCCAGAGGTTAGGGGACAGCGAGAGGCCCTTGTTGATGGCTTCCTCGGTGCGGTTGTACGACACAAACAGCAAGGCGTTCAAGGCTCCGTAGCCCAAAATGGGAGCTGCCGTGCCGGAGATCAGAGACGACGTGCTCTCGAACTGGCGGACGTAGGAGGCGGCCGACTGCGATTGGATCGCGTCTTTGGCTTGCAGTCGCACCTTGATCAGGTCCAGGGGGTTGCCGATGACAATGCCGATGGCGCCGCTGATATAGCCGGCCCAGAAGTCCGCCGACATGTCGTCCGGGTCACGTCGTCTACGGCGATTCTGCGAGCAGGGAGGATGTTGCCAGCAGTTAGAGTGCGCACCGCGCACCAGAGCGTGTTATAGGGAGACTCGACCACCTTGGCCGTCTGGGACGAGGGTTGTTCACAATATCGGGAGGATGAGGCGTAGGTATACGGGGCTAGGAATGCAAAATGCTACACATGGCGCGTAAATGCCTCCATACTTGATGTCGATAGGAAATGCCCCGGCTAAGGGTCCTTTGCTGGAGGCATCGCGCGCATAAGCATGTGCTGCTAGAGGTTACCCCGCGGCGCGAGGGGCACTGTGGATCGTCCTAGTTGGAAAGATGGGATGGGATTTCATTGCCCATGGTGGACAAACAACCATAGATCGTTATAGGGCTGATTGCGCGAAGTACAGGATCCAATGCTATCCGATGGGACACCACACCCACAAGAAGGGGATGTACTTACTTCCTTTCCATTCAGTATAAGAGGTCTGGAGGTTTAGGTACTCAATTGGAGGGCACGAGGCATCCATCTAGGGATGTGGTGATAGCCCCGGGCGCCTCTAAAGGAATGGCCAGCAGTGCAACTCCAAATGCAGGAACGCGCCTTCTCTTGTATTTGCTACATACCTGCCCCAACTGCATCTCCCATACCAAAATCTATGTACTTAGGTACACAGTAGCCCTCCAGCTGGTAACTGGAAAGGTAAGTACATATGTAGGTATGTACCTAAGTACTTGATGTATCCACCCCAGGCAACCACCCGTACAAGTACCCGCCGCCACTTTCGGTGGGTCATGTGAGCAGGCGTTAATTGCCCGGCGCAGCGTCGCGTCAGTCGCGCTTTCGCAAGTCAACAACTTTGAACTCGAGAAGCGGGAGGCGACTACGCATTCGCCTCCTTCACCTCTGAGACACACAAGTGATTCCGCCGCCTACGTCTCTTTTCGTAATCCCCTTCGCGCCGAATTCTCACTCTTCTCCGTCGTTTCGCTTGCCAGTGTGTAATTTTAAAACAAAGTCCTTGGGACTTTCGTCCCATTGCGCGCTCTATCGCTCGGTACCGCCTACTTGCCTCACCAGGTGCTTGAAGTACTCGAGCCACGTTCGTTTCTCTGGACTCTTGCAGGCAGACCTCGGGCACCACGAACCGGCCCCCCAGCGACTCAATCGCGCAGCTCTTCACAAGTGAACAGAGATTCAAGAGAAAATGGAGACGCCCAAAAAGACCCCGGTCAAGCTGCCGCCAGGTCCCCGGTACAAGACAAGCGACTCGATCGAACGGCTGCACAAGCCCTTTCGATGTCCGGGCTCGGCAACGCGAACTCCCACGACGGACCGGCCTGCTCGGAAGAAGAGGAAGATTGACTACAAAGGCGCAGACGGTGATGCCGACTCGGGGGACAAACCCTACACCAATGCCGACCGCTTAGCCTTAGCGAATCGCGATGCGAACAGGTTTCCCGTCTTCCAGGCCAAGGACAAGGACAAGGTTTTTAGGAAAGCCTTTGCTGTCCCCCTGATCAACAAGAACTCGACGGCCTACAATCCGAACCGGCCGCCGCCAACGCTCGGCCTCAGACAGGGCGCCGTCTTTGTCGCGAAGCCCCTGCATGATCCGAGCGGCGAGTTTGCAATAGTACTCTACGACCCGACGGTTGATGACAAGCCAAAAGAGAAGCCCAAGGCAGAGAAACAAGAAGAAGCGCCGGTGGCCAAAATTGACGAGCCTCTGGTGCACAAGAGCTTGGCCGAGATTCTGGGCATCAAGAAAAAGGTTGAGGGAGACCATCCACGAGTTCCGGTCGTCATAGATCCCAGGCTGGCCAAGGTCCTGCGACCGCATCAGATCGAGGGTGTCAAATTCATGTACCGCTGTGTTACAGGCATGATTGACGAAAAGGCCAATGGCTGCATCATGGCCGACGAAATGGGCTTGGGCAAAACGCTGCAATGCATCACGCTTCTCTGGACCCTCTTGAAGCAATCCCCCGACGCCGGGAAGACAACAATACAGAAGGCCATCGTCGCCTGTCCTTCGAGTTTGGTACGCAACTGGGCCAATGAGTTGGTCAAATGGCTGGGTGCGGATGCCATCACGCCCTTCGCCATTGACGGAAAGGCCTCGAAGGAGGAGCTCACTCGACAACTGCGTCAATGGGCCATTTCCTCTGGGCGGGCTGTGACGCGCCCCGTCATCATCGTTTCCTACGAGACTCTGCGTCTCAATGCCGAAGAGCTCAAGAACACCCAGATCGGTCTCATGTTGTGTGACGAAGGGCACCGCCTCAAGAACGGCGACAGTCAGACATTCACGGCTCTGAATAGTCTTAATGTGACTAGACGCGTGATTCTTTCTGGCACGCCCATCCAGAACGACCTGTCCGAATACTTTGCCCTGATCAGCTTTGCCAATCCAGACCTGCTGGGTTCTCGCCAGGAATTCCGCAAGCGATTCGAGATTCCCATTCTGCGTGGCCGTGACGCCGACGCAGGGGAAGATCAGCGCAAGAAGGGCGATGAATGCACTGCCGATCTTCTCGGTATTGTCAACAAGTTCATCATTCGACGCACCAACGACATCTTGTCGAAGTACCTCCCTGTCAAGTACGAGCACGTCGTCTTCTGCAATCTCGCTCCTTTCCAGCTCGATTTGTACAATTATTTCATCAAGAGCCCCGATATCAAGGCCCTGTTGCGAGGCAAAGGAAGTCAGCCACTGAAGGCCATTGGAATCCTCAAGAAGCTCTGCAACCACCCCGACCTCCTGAACTTATCGGAAGATCTACCGGGCTGTGAAGAGTATTGGCCGGAGGATTACGTGCCCAAGGAGGGTCGGGGTCGCGATCGGGATGTGAAACCCTGGTACTCGGGTAAGATGCAGGTTTTGGACCGCATGCTTGCGCGCATCCGACAGGACACGAACGACAAAATCGTCCTCATCAGCAACTACACGCAGACGCTGGATGTTTTCGAGCGCCTCTGCCGCAGCCGGGGTTATGGTAGCTTCCGTCTGGATGGCACCATGAACGTGAACAAACGTCAGAAACTGGTGGACAAGTTCAACGACCCTGAGGGCGATGAGTTCGTCTTCTTGCTCTCCAGCAAAGCCGGCGGTTGCGGTCTCAACCTTATTGGCGCCAACCGCCTGATTCTCTTCGATCCGGATTGGAACCCCGCGGCCGACCAACAAGCTCTCGCCCGCGTGTGGCGTGATGGCCAGAAGAAAGACTGTTTCGTGTATCGATTCATTGCCACCGGCACCATCGAAGAGAAGATATTCCAGCGGCAGAGTCACAAGCAAGCCCTCTCCTCCACAGTGGTGGATTCGGCAGACGACGTGGAACGCCACTTTTCTGCCGACAGCCTGCGAGAACTGTTCCAGTACCGAGGAGATACGAGAAGCGACACGCACGAGACATTCAAGTGTAAGCGGTGTAAGCCAGATGGTAAGCAATACATCAAGGCGCCCGCCATGCTGTATGGCGATACGAGCAGTTGGAATCACTTTGTCACCGACGGCCTCAAGCAGATTCAAGACTTGCTCCTTCGACAGGAGGCAGAGGAGAAGGAGGTCTCTGCTGTGTTCCAGTACATATCTCACTGAAGTGGTAAGCCGGAGACGTTTAGACGCTTTGCTCTATTGATTCTCGAGCCTGTACATACTCTTCAGCGTATTGCTCCTCATAGACCTGGTGGTGTTTCAGACGGGAGCTAAAAGGGTATAATGAGATACGACTTGATATATGATTAGCAATGCGCAACGAGAGCTTCTAATGGCTCATCCATGTCCCAAACCCCTCCCGCATATTACTACTTTTTGTGATTTGAAAATGATCCAACGCCGGAGAGATGCCCGAGCCCAGTTTTTTTTTCGCTCTTGGTACTAGAAGGTATACCAGCTGTGGAACTTGCCGGTCTTCGCTCTCACGACTCGGCAACCGTCACCTCCCAGCTCTGCACCACGCTCCCATACCTCGAGCGCTGTCCTTCTTTCCACTCGTCGCCAAACATCTCGTAGATCTCGTTGATCTTTTCCGAGAACTTGGCCACGCTCTGGCCGCGGACGATGCTGCCCTTGGGCGTGCGCACCAGCGAGCCGTAGGGCAGCTTGAGGAGGTGGGTCTCGGCCACGCGGGCGTGGATGGCGGCCGTCTCGTTGACGGGCTCGACGGCGTCCTCCCAGAGGCGGGCGACGGCGGGGGCGTCGGGGGCGACGCCGTCGACCAGCTCGACGAGGGCCAGCGGCTCCTGGTGGCCGTCGCCGAGGACGAGGGCGCCGGCGACGGCGGGGTGGGAGGCCAGGGCCTTCTCGAGGGCGCCGGGGTGGAAGTTGACGCCGGAGCTGAAGGTGACGAGGTCGTCGAGGCGGCCGGCGAAGCGCCAGGCGAAGGGGGCCCGGGCGGGGTCGGGGTGCGGCGTCCAGAGGTCGGCGATGGCGAAGGTCTCGCGGGCGCGGGGCGCGCCGGGGGCGATGGCCTCGCGCGCGTGCCAGTTGGCGGTGCCGGCGCCGCCGTAGCGCGCCGCCTCGGGCGGCAGCGTGAAGACCATCTCGTAGAGCGGCACCTTCTCGCCGTCCAGCTCCGCCTCGGACCCGACGTCGCGGAAGGCCACGCCCGAGTGCACCGGGTCGAACAGCACGTAGGCGTACTCCGAGTTCTCCGCCCGGAGCTGCGGCGGCCCCAGCGTCTCGGTCGAGCCCCAGCAGTTCTGGATCGACGTGTACTTGGACCACACCTCGGCCGCGAAGGGCGTGAGCGGCGCTGGCGAGAGCAATGTCAGCAGCTGCGGTACCACGGCTGGCAGGGGGGTTTTCAGGGCCTGCGAGAGGCAAAGCGCTTACCTCCGCCATAGGCGACGGCCTCAAACGGCTCAATGTACTTCTTGGCGTCCGGCCTCCTGGCCATCTCCTCCATGATCCAAGGCGTCATAATAGCCTTGGTGACCTTGGCGTGGTCCAGCAACTGACAGATATCACCAGGCACGGCCGAGCGGTGACTGCGACTATTCTCAGCCACGGAACACAAAACGGTCACTTATGTTGGGGAGGGGCGGGAAAGAGTCCTACCGGTATCCTGGGACGTAAACGCTACCGCCAAACACACTTATGCACATGATGAAGCCCGCAGCCAAGGCGTGGTACGGGGACGTCACCATCAACAATCTCTTGCCCAGACCAGCAGTAGACAGATCCAGCATGTGTGATCTGCCATGGACGTCGGGAAGTAGACGGTGGGCATCCTACCGAGGTGTTAGTTGACCGGGGTGGAGCGTGTCGGGCAGAGAGGCGCAACTCACCAGGGCCGCGAGCAGGGCGTGGTTGATAATGACGGGCTTGGGGTCCCCGGTTGTGCCGCTCGAGTGTAGCACCAGGTACGGGTCATACTTGGCTTCCTCGAAGGTCTTGGAGTACGGGTACACGGGGGCCTTCTCTTCGAAATCCAGCACCTCGTCCAGCTCGTCGACGACGGCCTGGACCATGGACGGCCGCGCCCGCACCACGTCGACGACGTGGACGCCCACGGTCGAGAACAGCGCCTTGCACTCCAGCCCGTTCATCAGGGACTGGTGGATCTCGAGGCTGTTGAGCTGCGACGAGAAGAGCACCTTGTGCCCGGTCTTGCAGGCCGCCATCTGCATCATGTGGTAGCGGATGTCCGGCGGGCCCAGGTACGCTATGGTCTCAAAGGTCGACGACTTGCCGACCGTCTTCTCGATGAACCAGGCCAGCTTGTTGATGGCGTTGGCGAAGACGGCGTACGAGATATCCTCGAAGCCCTTCTCCAGGTCGTAGTCGTCGATGGGCAACGACGCCCATGGCCTCTGGGGTTCATCGCGGGCCAGCTGGTCGATGACCACGGGCAGCAAACGCTGGCCGCAGTCGGCCGGAGGCGTGTTCGTGTCGTTCTTCTCCATAACTTGATGCGCTTGAGGGAGGGAGGGGGTTCCTGGATCCGGGGCAAATCTTGGAGAAGGAGGGGAATGGCAGAAGCTAACAAAACACAAACAAACTCTGGCTCGCTCGACTCGCGGGACAAGAACAAGGACGAGCAGGAACGAAAGGGAGAGGAGGCTCTTCCCGGGGACCCGGGAGGACGGAACTCCCATCGCCTCATGGGCTCCGCACCCGGAAAATGGGCCGGCACGGGCTCCACGGGTCCTCTCTCCCCCCTCGCCCAACAGATGCTGCTTCTTTGCATGGGGCCGGGCGCTGCGGGTTCCGTCGTATAGGGCAAAGATTCCGCATCCGGCTTAGCCAAGGCGTGGGATCATCGCCGGAGACTTCTCGCGGCGCCACTGCCCGTACGACGGTGGCCTCCCCCCCCCCTGGCCCCCGGCCTAGCGTCCCGCTGTAACGTGGGGATTGAGACCGTCTCAATCTACGCCGTCGGGCCAGTGGTGCCGCGTGGTGGGTGGCCTGTCTGGCTGATAGAAAACCGCTGGGCTGGCCCGGCGCCCCTAAATCCGGGCGGACGAGGTCCCCGCCGCCGCGGTGACTAATGAATGCCTGGGGCGGGGGGGCGCTTTCGCCGGGTCGCATTCCGCCCCCTCGGTGAGTCTCTCGGCAGCAAAATTTTGGCGCCCTGCCCTGGGACTCCGGGGCCCATTCGCCCATTGCCTGGTCCCTCGCGCTACCGGAAGAGAGAAGGGGGGAGTGAGGCCTGGGGTGAGCGGCAGGTGTTGCTGAGAAGGGCAAGGCGGGTGTGGTGGCGATATCCTACTGGACTTTCAATAGTGGCAGGCGGGCCCGGTCCAGAGCGTTAAAACTCCCCCCCCTCCCCGGGCGCCCGCCCCCGGTCCACACCAACTGGCCGTGCAAGTGCGAGTGCAAATATCGTACCGGCTCCCGTGCGTACCAAGCGCTCCCTCTCCATACTTACCTTACTATGTACATAGGTTCCTTACCTTACGGCGTGGGGACCGCAGGTACCGCCACTGGGCACACGTGGCTCTACGACGAGCTAGAGTTCGTCAAGAGACGGGACCCTTCGATCTGGGCATCTCGGTACCGCGTCTGCGGGACACGTTCTCGAGGCACGCATGGGAAACCGCATACGAGGAAAGTCATGGAGGGAAAGCGGGTGGTAACGGCTAGGAAGTGGGCCGGACGGCGGTCTCCCATTATTGATCTCGGCCTCGCACTATATGTGCCGGTTGGACAGTCTGAATTATGATAGCCGCTTACTGTTGAGAGGAGCCCTGAAGGATGATGATGGCGTGAAGGGGCACCAGGGGCTCGTTCCTCTCGTCCGTTGCTGCGGCTCAATACAGCCCCGGGTGCCCGGCATGGAAGCCTGGCCCCTGGAATGTATGTGTGTGTGGGGGGCCACGGAAGCAAGCATCCATCCGCCCATCCTCGAGTTGTTAGCCGACATGGTGCTTCTCAATGCCGGAAAGGCTCGCGTATCACGAGTGGGGGGTGTCAGCCGCCGGGGGCTTGGCTGCCCAAGGGGGAGGAGCTGCTGTTTGGGGAGAGTTGGGGGAGCATTGATAATCATGGCGGAGGAGGAGGCTCAAGTAAATCCGGACCTCGGAGGTAGGGACCGTCAACTATGCGCTCGAAGCAGAGGTTTCCCCGTCGCCGGGTCGCTCCCCGGATGAAGTGAAGTCGCGCCCCAAAGATGTAGGTAAGCAACGTCACATTTTAGTATGCTTGTCCCGGCAGTGGAGGGGAATAAGCAGAGGTGTTTTTCGAGGCGACAAAAGTTGGGCTTCCCATCTTCATATCCTGCATGCAGGTCGCCGCTCGCTACCTCACACGTATCCAGGTTGCCACGTGCTCTCTTCCTGCGGCTCCCGGGAGTGCGGGACAGCATTTTACCATCCTGACATCGAGTGTGGTACTGTAGAACAGCTCGAGCTAAGGCAGACCTACCTAAGTAGCTTCTTGAACGTGTTTCGCACGTGCGATTGACGTTGCTGTTTCGAAGCCACACCCGCAAGACGGGCAGACGGGCCCTGAGGTCATGTCTTGCCCGAGGCATGTCTTTCGCTCCGATCTGCGCTCCGACGTTGAGACGGCCAGAACACGCGGTGCATCCGGAGCCTAGGACCCTCTCGTTCCTGTAGTATGTATGATCAGGATGCAGAATATTAAAGAGGTCCCATATTGTACTGTCGACTGCCTCCAGCTATAGGTGTACCAGCACGTCCCGAGCATAAAAGCGGGGCATGTGGCTTGCCGTGTTGTAAAAAGTGGCGGGTAAAAGTCGGCCGGATTGAGTCCAGTCGCGCGAGCGCGCGCCTGCCAACTCAAGTAACTGCCAACACTGACGCAGCTCGCGAATGCGCCGCTTCCCATCCTCCCCTTCCCGCATCCGCTCACTTTGCATCGGAAGCCATTTTGAGGAGCAGCAGGGGGGTTGTTGGACATTTCCGCCATCCCATAGACCAACATCACAGCTTCCACCCGCTTTGCACCTGTGCAATGGCCGATCAGGACGCGAAGGCGCCTCCGACCGCGCTCGAGGTGCGCGAGTCCATCGAAGCCAAAGCCGCGGCCGACAAGAAAGCTGCCGCCACGGATGCGCCCGAGCCCATGGACACCACCGAAGATGGCCCCGTTGAACAAGACGCCGCAACCGAGACCCCCAAAGACGTCGGTGCCAAAGACGACGCAGAGGCTGAGGTCGACGCCGACGCTGACGCGGATGCCGACGCGGATGTCGATGCCGATGCCGATGCCGATGCGGACGCCGACGCCGACGCCGACGCAGACGGGGAGCCCGATACCAATGCTAATGCTGCAGCTGAAGCTCCCAAAGCGCCCAGCAGCAGCGCCCAGCCGACCAGCGGGCTCTCCACCGACTTGCTCACCGTCATCGAGAACACGGCCAACTATCTCTCGACCTACAAAGACGCCGACGGGTACTACATCGCCCAGAGCTTCCAGCGCGTCCCGAACCGCCGACTTGTACCGGACTACTACGAAATAATCAAGGAGGGCATAGCCTTCAGTACCGTTCGGGTACGTTGGTCTAGTTACCCTCTCCCATCTTGGCACCCGGCATATTGACGTGGTGTTTTGCAGACCAAGAAACTCAAGAAACAATACGCCGCATTCTCCGAGTTCGTGCGCGACGTCGCTCAGATCTGCCACAACGCCCAAGTGTACAACCGACCCTCATCACAACTCTTCCAGGACGCCGGCCGCTTGCGTGAGCTCTTCAAAGCAGAGCTGCAGAAGCTGGTAGAGGATGGAACCATTAAGGCTGAGGATGCTGTCCTGCCCGACCTCGGCCCGCTCCCTGAGGCTGAGGACTCGCCCGTTCCCGAAGACGGGGAGGAAGAGGAAGTGGATGAAGACGACGAAGACGACGAATCGGATGACGACCGCCGCCGTTCGGCTAGTCGCCGGCGGGGTGGACGCAAAATGGACCGGGACGACGAGGCCTATAAGAGGCGCGCCCGCCCACCTAAGGTCTACACGCCTCATGAGGGCAGGATCCATGCCGTGCTTCGAGGTCTACGCAGCTTGAAACATCCCAACGGCGATCCCTTGGCTCAGCCGTTCGAGAAGCTTCCAGACAAGCAGGCTACCCCCGATTACTACACGGCAATCAAGAATCCCATCGCCTTGGACACGATCAAGCGAAGAGCCAGGCGGAAGAAGTACAAAAACGTTGACGAGGCCCTTGAGGATATCGAGTTGATGTTTGAGAACGCCAAGCAGTACAACGAGGATGACAGCCAGATACACAAGGACGCAGTTGAGCTGCAAAAGCAGGCACGGGTCTTCGTGGAGCAGGAAAAGCGGAAGCCTGATAGCGATTTCGAAGGCGAGGAGGGAAGGCGCCACGTGCCCGAGATCGCCTACAAAGGCGAGGTCTGGCGAGTCGGTAAGTCATGGCGGCGTTCCGGTGCAGAGGAGTGCCGCGGGCTGACCATGTTCGCAGGCGACTGGGTTCACATCAACAACCAGAACGACGCGACGAAGCCCATTGTGGCGCAGATCTACCGTACCTGGCAGGATAAAACGGGACAGAAGTGGGTGAACGCCTGTTGGTACTACCGCCCGGAGCAAACTGTCCACAACTTTGAAAAGCACTTCTACGAGAACGAGGTGATCAAGACGGGCCAATACCGCGATCACAAGATCGAAGAAATCGTAGACAGATGTTTCGTCATGTTCGTGACGCGCTACAACAAGGGCCGGCCCCGCGGGTTCCCCGCCAACAAGGAGGTCTACGTCTGCGAGTCCCGGTACAACGATGAGAAGCACAAGCTCGCGCGGATCAAGACCTGGGCCAGCGCGGTGCCGGACGAGGTGCGCGAGAAGGACTACGAGATGGAGCTCTTTCCCGCGCCGCGGAAACTTAGAAAGATCCCAAGCCCCATCAAGCACCTCCTGAGGGACGATGCAAAGGCGGGCGACCCCCTTCCTAAGCCGACCTGGGGAGCCCCGAATGCCCCTCCCCTGGTCGGAGCTGTGCACTGTCGCGAGCGCGATGTCAATGTGAGTACCTACCTACCTGACGCCCTGCAGCCCGACGGGCTCCGCGTGTCTCATTTCAATTCCTGCTCCTACCTCGTCACCCATCGATAAGGAAGCTAGCACTGGCCTTTCCAAACGCATATATATCCCATATGACCTTATCGATTGCTGGACCCGACAGCCTTCGGTTTCCCGACTCTCGTTGGCACGCAGGGTCATATTACATCTTACTCACTCGCCTCTCCTCCAGGAATCCCCACCGCCGGAGCCCACGCCCGCGCCCACGCCCGCGCCAATCCGCCGCCCGTCCATGATGCAGGCTCCGCCGCACAGCCAGGGCGACATCGCCATGGGCAATACCCATCACTTTGCGCCCATCGCGGCGCCGCCCACGCCCTCGCCGGCCCCTGTTCCGTACGCGCCGCATTTCGCGCCGCGCCCCAGTGCCTCGCCGGCCCCAGTTCCCGTTGCTCAGTATGGGGCTCACCCGATGCACGGAACTCACGCGACACCGCAGATGGCGCCGCAGACCCCACACTTCCCACCGCAGCAACACCAGCCGCCGCCGCCGCCGCAGGGCTACAACGGCTACGCTCCGCAGCACAATGGGCCGCCGACCCCCATGGCCCACCACGCGCCGCCGCCTCAGCACCCCCAGCACCCGATGAACAACCACCACATGGTCGGCTACGATCCCAGCCAGCAACAGCGTCTCGCGCCCTCTCCGGCCCGCCCGCCCGTCGCTCCTATGCCTACGCCCAGCGCGCCGGCCCCTGCCAACTCGTACAACCCCCCGCCGCGGCCCATTGAGGTGTACAGACTGGACGATGTGGTGAACGAGCGCATACCTGCGGACATCCGGGCGCAGTTCCAGCGCGACGAGCATGGGAGAATACTGTTCTTTACCCAGCCCCCGCTCGACCGCGCGCACCGCGGCTTGGCCACCGAGAGCGCCGGGCTGGGTCACAGCTTGCGCTACCTAGCGGATCGCGCCGAGGGCATCGAGGCTCGGCGCGCCAAGCGCAAGGCACGCGACGAGTTGCGCAAGGAAGAAGACCGAAAGAAACTCGAAATGCAGAAGGAGCTGAAGCAGGAGGCCACCAATGCCCAATTGGACATGGCTGTTGATGTGTTCAGCCGATGGATCGGCACCATGAACAAGGAGACGGAAACCCTCAAACAGCAGTACGACGGCTGGAGCGTGCGAGACGAGGACATCAATGCCGTGCGCCCCAAGGCCAGCTGAGCAAGAGGTGTGATGGGCGTTCCGGGATGGCGTTCAGGAGTGCGACATGGATAATGAAGTTTCCCCAAGGACCCGCTAGTTGCCATGTCGTTGGCATTGGCTTGGGGAATATGGTTTGACTATATGGATACAATTGTGGGCATAGCGGCACCGGGAACGCCAAGAGATCGAGATGGTGCCCGAGGCGGTTCGGATATACTGCTCCACCCAGGTGGCCAATCTCCCAATAACGATCCGCCCCGGAAGAGGGTGGTTTTTATTGTGCTTGTATGGAACGCAAGGAGTTCTACACTTTTATTGCGGAAAGGCTCGTTTCTCACCGCATCATAGTTTTTCGGTTGCGGCATGCGTTGGCTCGAAGGAGCAGGCCAGTACGGCCACATCATGTCGTCGGATTGCCCTTGGCGGAGCGGCAGCCAGCGGCTTGACCCGTGAGCAGCATCAGCCTGCAGCTATGGAGCAAGCAGACATACTACTGATAGGTATGGTAGACAGCCTTACGGGCCAGCCGTGTTGCACATCCTATTGGGGGCTACCGAAACATGCCTCTCGGCCATTAGCGCTTGATGCAAGATGGGTCAAGATCGGGCCGGCCGGGGTGCATCCGGGGGCTACCAACCTACTGTGTAGGTACTATGTAGTTATGTAGATACATACATAATTAGGGTGTACATACACATGCACTGTTGTGGCGGGAGGTACGAACATGCTAGCATGGAAGAGACACAGCCACCATGCCAACCTAACTAATAACTGCCCTGCAAGTCGGGTGCATCCGGTGCGATCCCCATCCATCCTTTTTATTCCAGACTGGATGCCGGTATGGATGAGCCCTTGATCCGAATAAGATCCATGGGGTACACACACTAGCCGGGCTGTCGGACTGGGGGGGGGGGGGGGGGGGGGGGGGAAAGGTGCAAGGTTGCTGAAGTTGCTACACTGTTCCGTGGTAGGATCTCTCTCGCCAGGCCGAACCCAGTCCCAACCCATCTCATCCCCTGGGATGCTTTTCCCATAAAAGAAATCCAGTGCAAGCTTCCCATACCACCTAACCCCCTTGGCGGAGGTCTGTTTGCTGCTGCATCGAGGCACCTAGCCCAGCTGAGACGTAGGTACGAAGTCCAGTATTAGCTGTGTGGCAAGATGTACCTAAATGAATGGCGACACACCGCCTGCTCTGGATAGCTTAGCGCAATCGCCTCGTTCGTTCGTACTCCACATGCGCCTTGGATCCCGCCACCTGCCCTGCACCTTCGGGAGTGCTCCTGAAATCCACTTGTTGCATCCGTCCAACGGCCACCCATGAATCACCGCCCGCATCGGGTCCCTGGATCTATTCGTATGACTGCCGCTCTTAATGGGCATCCACCCATTCTCGTTCGCCCTCCTTGCTGCTACATACAACATCAACTGTTCTTGTATGACACACACCTCGAACAGCGGGATCCTTCCTCCACCACTTGGCCGGGCCGTCCAGGGCGCCTCAGTTCTTTGCTGTTCAATCCCTCCCGCCTCTCCGGCCTCCCTCCAGCTCTGGCCTCCTCCTCAACCGGCGCCAGCTTTAATAGCCCACAATCCCACCTGTTCCCCCCCTCTTCCACCCCTCCAACTCACCACCGTCCAGGTGACTTTTTGCCCCCCCGCCATTATCCCATCTCCCCCATTGCCCTCCGGGACCAACTTGTCAACGAGGGCTTCGCCCGGCGGCTCCCGCTCCTTTCGCTGATTTTCCTTCATCGAAGTCGATCTCTTTGTTTATGAAGACGAGGTAGGTCGAAATCTGTGCCCTCCCTCTTCCCTTGTTCGCCACCCTTGCGATCCGTCTCTCAGGCACGGCATCTGGACTGGACGGCGGTTGTTCCCTCCCCACCAATGATGCCTAATCATTTGACACCCCCCCCCCCCCATTCGCTGCTTGTCTTTGAAAGAGAGAACAGCATATTCCCCGTCCCTTGTTAGCATCCAACTTTCATACACTGGGACGGACATAGGGAACACCACTGTCTTGTCCATCTCCCACCAAATAATTACGACTGCCTTGGGGGATGTAAAAGCATGGAATTCGCCTGCATCAGCCGCCCCACCTCTCCATCCCGCCTCCCGCTTCCTACCCTTTACACCAAGACATTGTCAAGCCAGATAAAACACTCGGGTTTTGCTGACAGCCGCGTTCTTCTGCAGCCATAGCGATTTTTTGTTCTTCCCAATCTGCACTTCACTTCTGGCCTCATCTTGGGCGATTTCATTGTTCGTTTTGGCTGTGACTCAGCATCTTTTATGATGTCGGCCATATCCGAGGCGCCGCCCTTACCAAACCGGCGGCTCGCCATCGCGCAACGGCCCGGTCCCAACGGCTCCCGAGTCTCGCCGAGCAGGAAGCCTTCTTTGCCTCGCCTGGGCGATCTGGCATCGATCACCAATAAATTGCGCGGCCTTGTTGTCGACGGTCCGGCATCCCAGGATGAAGACACCGCCTCGAACTTGACTGCGAGTTCTTCGGAATCGACATTCTCAAGAGCCTCGCAGGACCGCCACTACGCCACGCCAGATTCATCGCCGCCTACACCTGGCAAGCCTTTGATCGCTGGGAACACACCGAGTCCGCTGCCACTGATACCGCAGCTGCCGCAGCCCATCGCGAGCTTCCGCACTCCGGAAAACCGTCGTGTTCGTGGAAACGACACAACGCCAACCAGGCCGACTCGGGGGCCCGGTCCTTCAGACAGTACGCAATGTCGAATGGATGCTGGCCACGCTCCCTTGCATGTCTTGGCTACGGACGCTCGGAATCCGGGCGAGCACGTGGCCCTCGATCTTGTCAGTCGCTTGGTTTCGCAGTACAGCACTGGCCCACAGGCTCTTTCCCCGAGTCAACCAGCTGTCCGTACCGCACCCGAACCGATGGATGAGTCGCTGCAGACACCTGCAGGTTTTCTGGCCCTTTGGAGAGCCCGTTGGAAGCACGTACCTGGTGGTTCCGAGGACTTGCCAGATTTGCCAACCCAGTCACTCTACCATGTTGCCTTGGCGTGCACCCATGTGGCAGCCCGGCCTGAATGGCGGGATGAAGAGTGGCAAAAGGGTGTTGCGCGGTATCTGCAACAAACGGGAAGAAAAGCCCGTTCCGGAGCATTCCACGCCGCCCAAACAGTGCAAGGCGCATTTCCCGCTGCGTCCGGTTGCGCGACGAACGACGGACCAAAGTGGACTTGCGTCGCCATTCCTCCCAAGACAAAAGAGGATGAGGCACGTGGGGAGATGATTTTGGCAGCCGCCAGAGCCGGCCAAATAAATGCGTACCACAAGCGTATCGCTTTCAATGATCAGCCCAGCCCTTCAGCTACAGGCGTTGCTAGGTCCATACGTCTGGAGCATTCGATGGGCTTGGCGATCACTCAGGAAATACTTGATCTGTACCCCCGAGAGTCGATTCCTGGACAGACGGTCGGTGCCCAGGAACCCAGCAGAGCGGACAAGCTGCATCGAAAGTTGCAGCTCAAAGGTCTATTCAGCGAGACAGCGGAGCACCGGCACGTTCACATTTTTGTCGACATGTCCAACATTTTCATCGGTTTTGAGGAGCACTACCGAACCAAGAACAACATACCCAAGTCCACATACATGCATTTACAGCCTGCGTTCTTTCTCTTCCGGCAGCTTGCGCACATCTTGGAGCGCGACCGCAATGTGGTTAAGAGGAAGCTGGCAGGCTCTGTGGCCAATGCACATGAGCAAGACAAGCCGCCGGCGCATTTCGTCGAGGCCGAGTCTGCGGGCTATGATACGGCCAAGATGCTGCGAGTAGCCAAGCATGACCACTCGGTCCCTCGCTTCGGACGGAAGTCGCAGAGATACATGTCTGGTCCCGCGCAACCCACCCTTGACTGGGCTACCACTAGTGGAGACGAGTCCGGCGAGGGTTCTGGATCATCACCTGTTCTGTGCCCGCGCATCAAGCTGGGCGAGCAGGGCGTCGACGAGAACCTGCATCTTGCCATGCAATCGAGCCTGGTTGATTACGACTGTCCCGGCACCATGGTTCTTGCCACGGGAGATGCAAAGGAGGCCGAATTTTCCGAAGGGTTTGCCCATTACGCCATGAAGGCTATGGACCGAGGCTGGAATGTCGAGGTCGTCTCTTGGAAGAAGTGTCTCTCTTCTGTATGGAGACGGGCGCCCTTCTCGGACAAATATTCGAAGCAATTCTGCATTGTCGAGCTGGATACCTTCTACGAAGATCTCCTGGCGGACTGGCTAGAGCCTTCCTACTGAACCGGGGCCGTCGACGACGGGCTTGCAGACTGCAGCAGCAACTGCGATTCTCTGCTTGCGAATATCCTTAGCCCCCCCCCCCCTCTTTTTTCCTTCTATTTTTTTCTTTCATCTTTTTTACGTCGGCGGTCTTGTACGATATGGCGTGGTGTGTTGGTTCCATGGCAGGATGTGTCACCACCAAGGTTTGGTGCGCCACGACTTCTGAGGCCTTCAGTCTGGATTCACACTACATCATGGATGTCCTTCGGGCCGTTGTGGGCTCGAAGGGTCTCTTTTCACGGTCAACTTTTCCGGGGTGTTTCGGCGCCTGTGTTCTAGAAGCACGGGACTCTACCACATTGCACACGAGGATACGCATATACGCATGTTTTACGATCATAGGGCGATATGGAGCGCGGTCTCGAGACATTGGGGAGATCAAGGAAACCTCCCAGGGTGGAATTTGCACCGTTTGAGGGTGGAAGGATGTTCAGCAAACCTCTTTTGGCCCCCATTTGGGCAGGGTCGGTCTTGCGGACGGTTATGAAGATACCCTCATTCTCTTTTCGTCATTGGCATCGGTATCGACATGGTTACGGCGTCACTGGAAACAATGTATCACGACGGAAGCGGTTTAGCGACTCTGATTTCTCGGCACTTGGGTCACAATACCCGATTGGCAGCATTGCCCTTACCGGTGAGAGGGACGAGGCTTGGGATGAGAGGTACATAAGGTCAGGGACTTTGTCTCGAGGGTGGTGCGAATGATGGCAGCTCGGCATCTTCTAGACACTACTGCTAATGGAATATTCTTGCTTTCTGGAGAGTACGCCTGCTGCTTGCTTTGGTGATGTCGCGACGAGAGACGATGGCAGGTGCGTCCTCGAGGGGTCATTTCTCACAACTTATTCGCTCAGAGCGAGCCACCCGGCTTTTGTGGTGGTTCATAGATGTTATTACAATTTAGGGGAACTGTCGGCGCGGCCTTGACGGCCTAAACTGCACGCCTTTCCAGCTTGTATCGTACATACCTATCTGCAAGGTAAATCTTTTTTTCTTTCTTTCTTCTTTGGTTCGGTTTGGTTTGGTTTTGGCTGCGTCGAAACACACATACTTGCTGAATTTCCTCCCATCTTTTTTTTTCTTCAATGCTTGAACGCTGTAGGCGCAGTATCTCGACACGCGTCGATCCCCGGGGGGGGGGGCGAGGGCTGGCTCCCTCCCTTCAGGAGCGGTCGCCGCCGCCGCCGCCGGCGTCGTCGTTGTCGTCATTGGTCACGTCCTCGATGCGCCGACGCGATTCGTCGTCGACGTCGCGGCGGCGGCGGCCCTGGGGGTCGAGGTGCGTCGTCTCGCGCCACGTCGGCCGGCCCGTGGCGGCCGCGACGCGCTCGACGCGCCCGCCGTCGCGGTCGTTGAACGTCGCGCGCTCCGTGTACGTCTGTCGCTGCTGCTGCTGGGGCTGGGACTGACCGCCCGATGATGATGATGACGAGGTCGAGGTCGACGTCGACGTAAAGGTCGAGAACGAGGTCGAGCTAAACGTCGACGACGAAGACGTGGATGCGGACGGCATATCGTGGGGGCGTGATCGTGGTACTTTTTCTTCCCCTCTAGGTGGCTTTTTGGGGGGGAGGGGGATGATGATGTTCTCGCTGGGGGGTTCTTGGTAAGGGGGGAGGGGGGCTTTCCTCAATGGGAGAGAGGTCTGGGTTGTTTTTGGTGAGAGGTCATTCAAATCAATAGCCTTACGGGTCAGGTTTGGGTCAGGCCTCGTCGTCGTCGTCGTCGTCTTCGTCCTGGATGGCAAAGCGTATGCATGTATGTATGTGGTAGCCCTTTTCTTTGTCTTGCCGGAGCGGGGTTGACGTCATGTTTCACCCCTCCCCCCGCCATGGGCGCCTACACGGGACGGACGTAACACGCAGGTTCACGACCCCTCAAAGCCCATAGGAATCCCATTGGATTGGTTTGCTGAGGAAAGAGGCGGCGCTGCGTCATCCCATACTATTTACTACCTATGTAAGTACAAATTTGCGGGGGGCGGAGCTGCTGGGAATGATACCGTGTGTTGTTGGTCGTAAATGATCTGGGAATTTCTAGGCAGGCGCCCGGGGCATACCCGTCAAAAAGTTCACACGTGCATCGCAAGAGGATGGATGGATGTAGTAAGTACTGGTTGATTGATGATTTGGTAAGTACTTGAAGTAGGTAGGTACTTAGTAAGTGAGATAAGTAAAAAAGCGAGTCGGCAAAAAGTCGCCAATCAACTTTGATCTCTATGGGGGCAAGCGATACCAAAAAGAACGACGCCTGCAGGATTTGAACCTGCGCTCCCGAAGGAATAAGATGTCAGAAGATAGAAGAAATTCTAGTCTTACGCAATAACCACTCTGCCAAAGCGCCCGGAAATCCAAGGATCGTGAGATGCTTGATTTGATGAAAGATTTCCGCGTTAGCGGCATTTAAGACGATAGTCGGAAAGCGGAGCAGAGACGGACAAAGAAGCCTATAGGTAGTTTCTGTCATGAGAGCGGGTCGAAAAGGGCGAGGCGGGCCTCCAGTGGAGGGTGGGCAATTTACTGTGACTTACAGCGTAGGTGGTAGTATTAGCAGTACCCTAACCGGAATGGAATCCAGGAACGACACGTTGGAAAAAGGGCTGCTTCTGGCCGCCTTCTTCTTCTTCTTCTTCTTTTTTGCCTTTGGATTGCCCCGACGCTGGGCGGCGGTAATATGCGTATCGTCGGCGGTATGTCCCGCTGCACCCCCGACGGGTCTGGATGCATATCGCCGCCCATCCTCTCCACTCCGTAAGGCGTCTAGGTAAGAAAGCCCAGTACATGGGTAGGTACTTACCTATGTAGCAGCAGTAGCTGTAGTGGTTTTCCTTCCGCTTTAGGAACATCGATGTTGTTTTACACCACGGGTATTACATTGATCCCTCCCCCTCCCCCCAAGGGGACAGGTCCGGAGTCTTTTCTCCCGCTTCGGGGGGGATCCCTTGACGTCACCGCACCGCCACAACCCGGCCTGCAAGCGTCACCGAAGCCCTGTGGTCATCATGCCCACGAGACGCATCATGATCCTTTTGCTTCACCCAAACAAAACATACACACACACACACACACAACGGTGAGACGGGGTCAGCCATAACCGGTTTTCCTTCATTTGTTCCTCGTGTGCCACAAAGAGAGGGGGGCTGGGGCCTTGACGTAGTCGGGAAATCGTCCCCTACCCACGGGAGGCCAAGACATTGCCATCGCAGCCTTATTTGGGTGCTGATATGGATACGGCAGGGGTGGGGGTGAGCTGTTTGGATTCCCCCCCCCCCCCCCGTGGCCGTTACGTTTGCGCATGGGAAATCGGGTTTGCTAAGGGGACAAAAGAGAGAGAGAGAGAGAGAGAGAGAGAAATGAGAATGAGCCCCCATTGTAAGCAATAAAAGTACAGGTGCTGAAATTACGTAGGTTACTTCCAAGACGGTAGGCATCAATCAACACCTCCTGCCCCAAACCACTTACACTTATACTCGGAACTCCCTCCCCCCTCTTCCTCTATTTCTCTCTCTATCCCTCTCTCTCTCCCGCATAACACCCATCTTCACAAACCAACTGGATTTTCCCCCCTCCCCCTCTACTACTACGACGACGACGACGATAATCATTCCATCCTCACCCACCTCCCCGACAACCGTAACCCCCCCCCCCCCCCAAAAAAAAACACCCACCACCGTCACCATGGGCATCGCCTCGGGCATCAACCACTTCGTGCAGTCCATCTTGGAGGTGATCCAGGGCCTCTTCGCCGCCGTCCTGCACGCCTTCCAGTTCGTCCTGAACTCGGTCGTCGACCTGGGCCGCGCCTTCGTCCACTTTGTCGAGGGCACGTTGGGCTTCGCCATTCGTAAGTTTCTTTTTGTCGGGTGTTTTTTTCACTTATATAAAGCCTCCCCTCCCCCACCCTCCTTCCTCCCTTTTAGGAACCCCCCCCCCCCCCCCTCCTTTACCCTCACTAATAATACCACTCCTCCTCCCCCCATGGGGTGGAAACCAGACAACTTCTTCATCCTCGGTACCGTGGCCGCCGCCGTCTTCGGCTACATGCTGTACACGCAGCGTCAGGGAACCGCACCCGTCTCGCGCTCCGTCAAGAACAAATGAACAAAAAAAAAGACAAGGGAAAGGCCCCGCCGCCGCCGCCGCCACGATGACGACGACGACGGCGAGAGGAGTCGAGGTCGTCAGACCACCTTCCCCTTTCTTCACGAAAAGATGGGAAACATGGAAGAGAGGACGCATAATTCGATAATGGGCGAGAGATCGGAGAGGCGATACCCCCGGAGAGTGATTTTGTTTCTTTTGGACCTGCTAAACACGAGCACTGCACGTCAAGGACCTTGCGACACGGCCCTGGAGCTGGTAGAAGGGGCTGCACACGAGAATGGCGACAGGTAGTTTGAGGCCATTTTGGCCGCCGTGTAGCGGCTTGGCCGCTTTCATGATGAAAGATTCTGCAGAGGCTATGACTTGATGACGAGCGATGAATGCACAACCTTTCCGACCTGCCTTGGGCTGTTTCTCCCTTGGAGTGTTCCATGTGATATTCCACTATGACGACGCGAGGGATTTGCCCACCCGCTGCCCTCTCTCTCTCTCTCTCTCTCTCTCGACCCGTCCCCCGGGCTCATGTTAGGTCGGGAGATGGCCGCTTTACTCGCCCAGGTCGTGAGTGCTCTTGGCGAAGAGGAGGTGCGGGTCGTAGCGGGCCTTGAGGCGGCGCAGGCGGGCGACGCCGGCGGCGCCGAGGTAGCGGCGGCCGTCGCCGGGCTCCTTGGGGTTGAAGTTGGCGTACTTCCAGCCCGTGGCGAGGCCGGCCGCCTCGACGTCGCCGGCCAGGGCCGGCACCCACGCCGCCGCCGCCGCCCGCCCGGCCGCGTCGCCCCAGTCGGCGATGCCCGTGACGGAGAAGACGACGTGCGGCGCCCGGTGCGCGAACGCCGTAGCAGCCGCCGCCGGCCGCGTCCCCGCCCCGTGGCACACGTGCATGACGATGGCCGACGACGGCGTCGGGAGCGGCCGCGCCGCGAAGAGGGCCCCCAGCGCCGCCGAGAAGGACGGCGTCGTCAGGCTCGTCAGCCGGAAGAACTGCCGCGTCGGCTTCAGCGCCTTGAGTTCCACCTCCTCGAGGAACGCGTAGGGCGTTTCTGCACAGAGCAACGGCCTACGTTAGCCGCTGTCTCTCTGTTTCACTCTCTCCCTCTTTCTATCCTTCTCGTGTGGATAAGACTGTAAGAAAACATGGGCTCCAGGGGGGACACGAAGTCACAAGGAGAGGAGGTGAAGCAATGGAATCTCACGTACTCTCATGCAAAGTGCCGTCGGAATCGACGACGTTGTCGGAGAGGAGGGTGCCGAAGGCGGCAACGCGGTCGTGCAGGGCGCGGGCGCGGGCGCCCTCGGCGGCCTCGGCGGCGGCGGCGTCGGCGTCGAGCTCGTACCAGAAGTAGACGATGAGCATGCCGCCGTCGGCGAGGGGGTCGACGACCATGGCCTCGGCGCAGAAGCGGTGGCGGCCGGCGCCGGCGCCCGCGTCCTCGGCGTAGAGCGCCTGCAGCCCGGCGAACACGGCGGCCGCCTCGGCCCGCGGGAACAGCATCTGGCCGGCGGCGAGGCGCGGCCGCGGGTACAGGCGCACCGTGAGCTCCGTCACCACCCCCAGGACGCCGCCGCCGGCCCCGCGCAGCGCCCACAGCACGTCCTCGGCGTCCTTGTCGCCGGCCGCGGCGGCCTCCTCGGACACGGCCACGACTTCGCCACTCGCCGTCACCACGCGCGCCCCCAAGATCTGATCTACCCCCATGCCGCGCGCCGCCCTGTCGCAATCCAGAGTCAGCCTTCTCCTGGAGCTGGTGCCCGCGGAGCACGCTTCAAAGCATCCTCGGGCCGGAGCGACAGAACACAAGGGACAACGGGGATACGACGGGACTATCCGAGCTGGAAGAAATAAGAAACACTGGATTCTGCTTACACCGAGAGCCCGTAGCCGCCGGCCGAGGCCCAGCCGACGTAGCCGATTTGGGCGCCCCAGCCGGTGGGGGTGTGGAGGCCCTCGCGGTCGAGACGGGCGAGGAGGGCGCCGATGACGACGCCGCCGCCGATGCGGGCGGAGCGGCGGTCGGGCGCGATGTCGATGGCGGCGAGCGAGCGCACGTCGAGGGTCACGCCGTCCTCGGTGCGGCTGCGCTCGCCGGGGTCATAGGCGCCGTTGCGGATGGCGAAGGCGGGCACGGCGCCGGCGGCTACGGCGGCCGCGGCCATGCGCACCGTGGCCGCCGCCTCGGCCTCGCTCGTCGGCCGCACCAGCGCCCGGTCGAACACGTCGGTCGACGCCATGCTCCCCCGCACCAGCGCCGCGTAGTGCGGGCTCGCCGCCGTGTAGATGTGGATGCCGGGGCACTCGTCCACGAGGGGCAGCAGCGCCGGCACGTCGGCCGCGACCTGCGCGCGCGAGACGCCCTCGGGCGCGCGGGTGTCGGGTTCCATGGGCGTGGATGAAGGGGTCACTGTTTTGGGAGGGGAGGATGGGATTGCTCACTAGGTGTTCGCTGGGGGGTCAGGGATCCAGACAAGCAGCACAGGGGAGCATACCTTACCTTATACGGGAGGTCGGCAGGCCTCCTCGTATCGTGAATACAGCCGCCTTCACATCGCCTAACCCCCTGCTCCTTGGGTCAGCTTCAGCATCCTCGACTGCCATGATTGATACGGAGGCGGCTACAATCTAGCCTCTCAGGTACCTCCGGATCATGCAAGGAGCCTGACAGGGCGCCACCTGCCTGACAGCAACCACCACCCTCCACCGCCACCCCTTCATTCTATTCGTCAAGTCCAGTACCAAGGCCATACTCATGTCTGTTGTCAGACATGAGGGGGAATGCAGGTCAGACTTTAGGGGCATGGGAAGCCTTCGGCCCACTTTGAGGTTTTCGGCATCGCTGGCCGAATGTGGTTGAGGCCTCGTCGGCCTCATTCCCCCCCCTGGCTCTGGTAACCCGGAACGACGCAGAGGAGCGGCACACAGGTTAAATTATAGGTCGGCTCTAGACTTCAACATGATCCTATCATCAGATCACGGGTCTATCACCTTTGCCTGAAAGCGTTCGCTTAGTCTGACCCTGTTTCTGTGCCCATGCCTGACGAGGTATAAGAGCTTCATACTTCTCAGTTCGAACGGGTTTGCGACATGGAATGAGTATGGCTTGAGTTCACATCAGGTCGTTCAACCTTCGTGGAATGCCTCAAGGCTAGGGAGGATACGGGGTTGCGCCATATCAGGACATGGCCTATGAGAACTTCGGCATGGCCGACGCACACCTCACTTCGTAATCATGCTCTCGGCTGTCTTCGACTCTCCCAGACCGTCCGTCCGTCATATGACTGGGTGCCAGCTCATGGCATCCATATCCCCCAGCCATTGCTGGAACTGGTAATCCGCTCCTAACAGAGTGGCATCCATGTTGGAGTTCCAGTCTGCTATCAAAGTGGTGGCTTCTGGCGGCACGTACAGCGCGTCGTTTTGCATCAAGTCGCCCGGAAAGGTGCCCACCCCCGGCTGATCTGCTCGCGTCTGGCAGCACGACGCGCACAGCTTCTCAGCCGCCGTCGTCGGTGCAAGGATCTTGTCGAGGATGCGCGTGATGACTTTGCGCCCTTGTTCGCACAAGGACTCCAGGCAGTTGATGTCGGGCATCGCCCCCAGCTTGGCTACGAAGACGGAGAGGTCCTGGATCGTCTGGCTGCGTGGCAGCAATGGCTCTGCTGGGTAGACAGGCAACTGTTCCTGCTTCAGCAACTCCACCGCAAGAATCGCTGCGCACCGCAAGCCGTGCATCGCCATCAAGTGGAATGTGTTGACCGACTTAACTGACGATACCTGCAACCGCTCCGTCGTCTGCATGATGTCCTTGAACACCTTGCGTGTCATGGAAATAAGCGACGCCGGACTAACCGCCGCCTTCTGGACCAAAATGCGCTGCAGCACTGCGGTGCTATGTCAGACCTGTTCTCCGGTTCCTGAGAGCACGAAGGGGACGTCGGTGGCAACTCACTCATCATGGTGGACTGCGTCCCGTAGCGAATCATTGTGGCGAAAACGGCCGCAGAGGGATCTCTTGGGTCAATCTCGATCTCGCCGTCTCGGATCCTCTTAATGGAGCGCGGACAAGCTGCCCAGTGTTCCTCGTGCTTTTTCTGTATTAGCTCACCGCGGCGGCGTACCTCTTCGGGTGTGTAGCTGCCCAGGGCCAGCTCTAGGATGTCTTCCCGGGCAACGGCGAACCCTGGCCAATACTTCAGGAAGGTCAGATAGGTCAGCCGTGCATCTGAGTCATCATTGTTGGCAGCCTTCTTCGCCAACACAGCCGCTAATTCCGGGCCGTCAGAGAAGAGCTCATCATCCGTCAGGCTGAGAGGGGGATCCAGATTGAAATATCGATATGACAACCGCGGGGGGCGGCCCAAGAACGCTGACATGCCGATTTCCGCACCGTATACCAGTGAACGAGTCCTCTTCCGCGCCTCGGCGAGGAAGAAAGGGGTTTTATCGTCAGCCTTCACTTCGTGGTGAAGACCCATGGCCAGTACGGCGCTGGCCAATTCGGCAGCTGCTCGATATGTCGTGTAGGCTATGTCGCCCCTCTCGAACGAGCAAATGTCCACGTAACTCATCAAGGCCCAGACGAATGGATCGTTGAGACAGTCACATTCCCGACAGAATGTGAGGCATTGGGACGCCTTGGAGAATATTTGCTTCAGCAGCCCGCGGGGCGTTTGTCCCGTCTGTTCCATTGTGGCGTGGTTGTTGCTCTGTATTGCGTACCATCCGTAGTACATGGCGATGATAGCGACGACTTCCCACCTTATGTTTGGGCCGCTCCACAGAGCTATCCACTCTTTGGGCGAAGTTCGCCCATCGAACATCACTGGGGTCTGTGTATTGCGCCAGATCAACTTGGAAAGCCGATGTAGCTGGGACACGTCCTCTGATTAGCCAAATTGAGAAAGCAGGGCCGATGAAAGAAAACAGCAATGGCTAGCCACATAGGGCTGCGCGGTAACTCGAGCGGCCTATTGTCCCTCTACTCACCTTCTCCGGGTCTTGACTCTCAAGAGTGGCACCATGATATTGCCAAAGCTGGGACATCCACTGTTTGACCATGGGAACCAGTCCGGCCATGCTTTCTCCTTCCACCGTCTGATAAAATTCGCCGATGTTGGCCTCGATCGCGCGCCAGTTCTTGAGGAAAGTCAGGACCTGGCATCCCATGGCAATCCGCTCAGGAGCTATGGTGGTAGACTGCGTCGGGGAGGTCTCGAGGTCGGATGAGAACACACCAAGCTTGTCGAGGTTCTCAAAGAGCATGGTATGGCTCGCCGTTGCCCCCAAGAAGCCCGGGGTGCCATTTTGATAAACGCTTTTAGGGGTGTTGAGAGGCGGTGCCGAGGACGCACGCACGCCCCGCGCCACTTCACATACTGCCCCAGACCTGAACGAATGCAGAGCCGCTGTGGCTGACGCTGGAAGGGGTTCAAGTGCGTACGATGTCTCAGGCTCCTGCTCCTCGATCGAATGAACGATACTGGAGCGGCCGGAGGATGATGATGTTGGGCAGCCTGCTGTTCGATTCTACTTGCCCCCGGACCGTATTTTGTCAGCATCTTTGCCAATCACATCGAGTTTGCCACACACACACAGTAGGCAAACAAGCATACTACTGGCTTCCATTGAGGCTGGCACCCCTTTGGCCCGGGTTCGGCCACAGCACGAGACAGTCTACTTACGCGAGTGAGAGGGTTCGGGTGATAGAAGCAGCTATCCACGCGTTTCCGTTTGCGGCATCTGCCGCACGGGACGCTGTGATCACAAGCGAGCTTCGACTTTCGGCATGGCTACTCCGAACGGGGTCAGCCTGTATCGCCGCCACTGATGCTGGGGCAGAAGGCGGGGAGGAGAGCAAAACGAACGACGAGAGGTGACGGGGCCTGGGCGGTTCACGGGGCCCAATGGTGATGCCCACCCACCCTTGTAGACAGTAGGTTCTCGAGAGGGTGAGGGAACGCGTTCAACTCACCTCGCAGGACTGCAGCTTTCGATTGCGCCGGTATTTGCCAATCAGGACTTGGTTGGTCTCCTGGAGCTGGACGAGACAGCCACCGGCGTCTTGCATTGCGAATTGCCGGGGTGACGACGTCAGGAAACGCGTCAGGACGTACGTTGACGAGCTACCGGGCCCCGTTTCCCGGGGTTGTCTGCTCCGGTGACTCTCCAAGCAGTAGTGAGTGAGGCCTGGTATGCGCCTTCGGATTTGCGCCCGCAAGGTTCGGAATTGTACGCAGACTTGCTACCAGCGTGTGAGTCGTGAACAGAGTGAGTCAGAGCGGATTGAAGTCGGTGGTGAGCATCCGCATGGAAACTCCGACACCGCTGGGGTGAGGGGGTGAGGGCGAGGGCGAGGGCGAGGGTGAGGGCGAAGATGATGGTGAAGCGACGGGGGAGGATTGGCCATGTTATCGGGTCGGGGCTCGGAGTCGGCGTGATTGCGCTCGGAATGCTTCTCGATGCGGGCAAGTGCTTACTTGGCAGCTGGGGAAGGCTTACCGTCGCTGCCAAGTCCCCAGCGCGTGGACGTCCCCGCCCGAGCTGTGCCTTCCCGCATTGGGAGAGAACTTGGGGCGGTGCGGCTATAAAACTTGTCGCAGCCAATCAGCGCCGCTGCGGCGAGCCAGATGCGGTATCGTATGGTTTCCCTGGCGCCCGTGACGCATTGTCGAATCCCCAGAGGGGGAACTGACGTGGCCCCACCACCGCGAAAGACTAGGCTGGTGTGTGACTTGCGTATAACGACGCGAGTCCATTGTTTCCATGTATTTGGCATGGATGGCAGTCAGCCGCGTCATTTTTCATGGCCTGATGGCAATACACAGTCATCCATGGATTCCATAAGAGCATTGTGTGTTCTCACGTTGATTCCACCACTCTGGAACCATCGCTCTCGTCTCTTCGTCTTCCCCCACCCCAAGCAACCTCTCCATCTCAAGCCACCGTCAGACCCATGTCCTTCACCCGAGCTTTCTTTGACATCGAGCCCTCCTCTTCTATCCCACCGGAAACTCAACCCGTCACGATGCCTTCCCACACCGGCAGCACCAGCGGCTCGGCCAAACCGACCGCATCCAAGACCACGACGCAGACCACGGTGGCAGACGCGGCATCCACCCGGGACTCTTCGTCAACGTACGAGTACGATCCCAAGGCCGGGGAGAAAGCCCGCTCGCAGGAAGAGATCCAAAAGGAGGTCGAAAAGTGCATGAAGTGTAAGTATTTGCCCTTTGCCTCGGATCCAGACAACGGGGATGGCGACTGACCGAGCATCTCGCAGTGGCCCAACAAAACACCTTCAGATTCCACTGAACGGCCCTGCTCCTTTCGAATCGAACGGCTCGCCACCAGCGGGCGGGACGAACGGCGCCAAGTCTTTTGTATTGCAAGGGGGTTCGGGAGCATGAGACACTTGGGTAACGGTTGTCAGACCAATAGGTTGGGCTCCTGGGCGTTGGTAGTTTTCCTTTCTTGGGCATTAAAATCGGATGAGTAATTCAGGACTGGAGCAAAACCGCAGGAAATTTGAATTCGAAGACAATGTTGCACGGCTTCCAGCTTCACGGGATAATACTGACCTCCCAATTCAATGGACGTGAAGCAAACTGGGAGAATAACTTGATACCCTGCCTCCACAGCAAATGAAAGGTCAGCCGTGGTCTGATCTTGAACTCATGGAATATATCTCAGGTAGGAAACCTTGCTCCATGACTCAAAGGTATACAAGGCATGATCTCGTACCCCTGGCACAAAGCGGTATGTAAAGAGGGCAACTTCATTATTTAGCTTTCAACGAATGAAGGAACAAAATTATAACAGTTTTGTCTAATAGGGCTGAGGAGGAATGTTAACAAGGTTCGGTAACAACACTCAGTCCCTAAAACAGTATTGACTTTCTTTCGATACGTGGCAACTCCCTTGGGTTTCGTTAAAGCCTCTGGATGCTTCTGCCGAAAATGCAATATGATCGCCACCAGTTTTGCCGATAAAAAGGAGCACTTGGAGTAAGGAACTTACTCATATGCACTTAGGTTTAACGTTGTGCAAAAGAAGAAGACATTTAGAGAACTAAAAAACAAAAAAACATACAACACCGAGGATTCCCAGGTCGTCACCGACCCTAGTACTAATTCGGCGCTTTCCAGCTTATCTATGGGAGAGCGGACGGGATCCCGAGTTTTCTGGAAGCTATGGTCGTATGTAGCAGATTCATTCAGCAAACCAAAATATGAAGGAATAAGCATCTGATGGATCCTCCAGCCCTTTTAACCGTACAACCCCGTCTTCGACCCAAACCCCTTGTTCTCTTTTCCCGGGGCACATTCGACGAAGGCAGCAAAGGACAACCAGCGCAGCGAAGTATTCAGCTTGGTTCGGGACCCGGACTATTAAGCTGAAATGTGAGAAAACAAGTATGTACTAACCACCGAGGGAAGGTAGCAGAGTAGTGTGTAGGTAAGTGCATGATTGCTTCATTCAGCTTCTCTAGGCAGCAACATTCGCAGCTCTACCTAAGATTGACTTCAGCCCCTTTTTCTCTTTCCCCCCTCCATATCACGTAGGGGGTTTTCTCTTCTTCCTCGCGTCACGGGGTTCATTTCGCCACCCGTCTTTTTGTCCCAGCAAACGTCCCGGGTCGCGGGCACCCGAACGGAGGACGATGCCGGTGACGGTGTATCCCGCGCGCCACCCGGCGCGGGCGTGGACGGCCCCGCCGGCGACGTCGGGAGCAGGACCTCCTCGCCTCGTCCTGCCGCGACGACGAGGCCGGGGGCGCTGCCGGCGCGTGCTCGGGTCCCTCCTTCGTCGTCGCCGCGCGGGCGGGACCACGTGTCCCCCTCGCCGAACGGGGCTGGTGTGGGCGGTACCCTACCACGCGTACGGCGGGCACCACCACCTCGCCGATGCGGCCCGAGGACGTCTGGTTCGCGGTGCTGGCCCCAGCGGAGCTTCTACGTCCACGCCTTCGCCCGAGGTGCTGCGCTCCCTGTTCGTCGCCCCACGCGGGCCGGGAGGAGCTCGTCGTCCGGGGCCGGCGGCACGCTTCAGGCCTTCAGCCCGGGCCTGATGGCCGTGGCCCTGCCGCTTCCAAGTCGACAGGGGTTGTTTCCCGGCTCCTGGCGGCCAAGCTATTCGAGGATCTCGAGGTGTAGGCGGCCAGTGCGCGGGATTACCTGGAGTGGGTGTTTGTTCAAGGGAAGCCAAGAAACACCGAACGCTGCTTACACGAGGTGCCGTTGGCCAAGCGGTGGCATGTGCAGGTTTGCCGAGGGATAGGAGCCCCGGGTGATTGCGGACCCTGCCAATGATGACACGGGCGCGTTGGACTATGTCAGTGGCGAAGGGCATGAGGTAGCCTCTATGGGATGTGATGTGTCACGGAGAATTCCACCGTCGTCAAGTGAGGCAGAATCCCGCGGAATATCGCCAATTCCTCACCACCGGGACCGACCTGTACGCAGAAGACGGTATACACCATGGGAGTAGCTTCAGACAACCAAGCCTTGGTGGACGCGTTCCCCTTGTTTGGATCATGTACCAGAATAATGAACCAAGCTCCTTGCCCGTCCTTCTCCCTCTTTTCACCTTTCCATTTCCTCCTCATGGCTTGACTGGGGACAAGTTCTGCGGCGCGGCGAAGACGGGGCCGTGGAGGTTCCAGCGGTCGGGCGAGGGCGACGCCTGCTCACTGCCGGGCAACGGGCGGGGGGGGGGGGGGGGGTGAATCGTCCGGTTTTTCGAGTCCGTCGCCGACTGCAATCCAGTTATGGACGACACCGATACCTCCGTCATCGTCGTCGACCCGAACAAAGTACCTGCCGGTGACGCGCCTTCTCACTCTCTCCGGCTACGGTGCACAGTGCGTGACCGAACCGAATGTGCGCCAGCCTGCAGGATCCCGAGTCGCTCTGGTTCTTCGTCGTCCGGAGCGGCTTCTGCATCACCCCATCTTGGCGGAGGAGGGCGGGCCCCGTGGCGGATTCGGCCCTGCCAGCACGAGTTCCGACCCGCCCATTTCTGAGTACATCTTCATAGGGCAAGGGTGCCGAGTGGATGGCGTGTGAGTGGCGGCCGTGATGATGGGACCAGGGACTGAGGTCGACCCCAATGTAAGAAGCTGGGCTGCCAGTAGCTGTGCCTCCTCCCAAACTGGTGGTGTCGATCATACAAAGTGAAGTACCCGACTTCATTACTTGGGTTAGGTACTTACTTACTTACTTCCTCGTCACACGTGTCGATTCAAAACAACGTCCATACCGCGAGAGACGAGCACCGCCCAATACCCGGAGGCACACGGCTCGGGCGGCGGTGGAGACGAAAGAGCCGGTCCCGCGTCCTTGGACGGTAGAAGGGAACCTTGGAAGGACAGAGAGCCACACTAGCGGGATAGAGGGGCAATCCATAGGGTATCCATCCATCCCATCCCATATTCATCCATCCCAGGGGTCCATTTCGCCCGGGATAGACGGGACGGGCGCGCGCGACAAGCACCAGCACCAGCACCAGCACCAGCAAACGCCGGCTCCACCGCCTCTGTCTCTTTTGCCTTCCATCATCTCACGACCCCGTGGTCCACCACCACCTCCCCACGATCAAGACGACCGACCTTTTTCTCCTCTCCCCCTTCCCCCTCTAGACCTCCCCAGCGAGCTTTGCTCAACCGGAATCGGCAATCTTTTTTTTGTCTTCTTCCTTCTTGCTTCGGCCTACCGGGCGCCGCCCTTGCCATCTTTCTCTCCGAACTTCCTGCGGCGCGCATATATCCTCTTTGCCTGGCCCTCCCCTCCCCTCCCACACGGGCTCGTCGCTTGCGCGCCCAGGTGTAAACTAAACCCACGCGCGTTCCTGCGAAAGCTTTCGTATTCCGCCCCCGCTACATACAACCTTTCTCCCAAAACAACACCATGTGGTACGTCCTTTCCCTCCCTCCCTCCCGCCCGGTACCCGCGGCGCACGATCTTTCTTCCCCGTCTTCCATACCCCCCTCCCCCCCTCCAAGTATTCCCGGCCCGGGGGCTGACGAAAAAACCAAACCCCCCCCACAAAACAGCAAGCACATCCTGAACGCGCAGGTGTCGATCCGGTCGCCGTGCTGCCGCAAGTGGTTCGACTGCGCCGAGTGCCACCGCGAGACGGAGGCGCACGCGCTGCGGCAGGCGGCCGAGATCGTGCTGGCCTGCAAGAAGTGCCGCAAGTGCTTCCGCAAGGACCCCGCCGAGTTCGAGGACGCCGACGAGTACTGCCCCCACTGCGACAACCACTACGTCCTCGAGGCCGTCGAGCCCCAGGCCGCCCTGCGCGTCGAGGGCGAGGACGCCCGCGTCGACAACCGCATGCTCAAGGACGACCGCGCCAAGCCCCGCGCCGACGAGCGCCGCACCATCTTCGACGTCGACAAGGAGGCCGGCCGCCTCGGTTGAGGGGAGGGGGGAAGGGATTTTGGAGAAACAAAAAAAAGGGGGGGGGGGGGAGGTGAAGAGAGAAATCAGAATCGGGAGGAACCGAAGATGATGAAAGAAGGGCGGGAACACGGTGTGGGAAAAGAAAGAAACAGGACAGACGGGGGGAGAAAGGAACCCCGCGAGAGCGGAAGGGGTTGCTCGCGGCGGAGCGTGTTGGTGGTGGGGAGTATGATACCATGTTAGATTGTACAGGGACGACGATTTGATGATGATGATGACGATAGTGTCGAAAATGCTGGGATACGCCAACAGCGCCCGGGGAGCCCTGGCTACCGGCAACAACAAACCCTGTCATGGGCCATCCTGTCCTACGTGGGGAGCACAAGCACATACAATAAAACACACTCTCGGTCTGAGGGCGCGAGTCGGTTACTTCGTGAGTAGTATACATGTTCATGACGTGTGGTCTTTCAGCTAGCTAGCTCAGTGGCTGTCCGACTTTCTAATCCTCTGAGTTGGGCGGCCCGGAAGGGGATAGGACCACGCTTTCCTCCGAAACCCGGCCTGGGGAAAGGGTAAACTAATCACGCTCCCGCGTCAGGATGGCGGCACTGCCGGTGCCCGGTGTCCGGCCCGTCTTCTTCTTGGCCGCCTCTTCCTGCTTCTCCTGTTCAATGTTCTTGACGTAGCTCTCAATGTCCTCGACCGGCAGCAGTTCGAGGTTCTTGCCGGGGGCCATGATGGCGATCTCGATGTTCTTGGCACCCGTCTGCACCACCTCCAGGAGCGACTTGATGGCCAACCGGATGGTAGCCTCGCGGTCCATGTCGTCCTTGTAGTTGCGCTCCAGGAACTCGCGAACCGTCTTGCTGGAACGGCCGATGGCGTTTGCTTTCCTGTCGGGAGGTGAAGAAAGGAGGGGGGCTTGCGTTAGCCCGGGCACCACGGCAGGCGAGGGCGGGAAAAGAAGGAGGAGCAGGAGGAGGGGAAATGTAAAACGTACCACGCCGAGTAGATGCCACTGGGCTCCGTCTGGTACAGCCGGGGCACCTTGCTGCCCTTATCGAAGCCCACAATCATGGTGCTGATGCCGAACGGCCGCACGCCACCGCTCTGCGTGTACCGCTGCTGCACGCCGGCGACGTACTTGGTGATGTACTCGATGGAGCAGGGGTCCTCGACCGTCAGGCGGTGCGACTGGGCCTCGAGGCGCGCCTTGTCGACCAGGATCCGGGCGTCGGCGTTGAGGCCGGCGAAGGCCAGGCATACGTGGGTGTCGATGAGGCCGATCTTGGAGGGGGTGATGCGCGTGTCCTGGAGCTTCATGGCCGATCGCTTCTCGCAGCCCAGAACCACGATGTCGCTGCCCTTGACGCCCACGGCGCAGGTTCCTGCCCACCGAGGGTGTTGTGAGTGTCAGGCCCCGGGTGAGGGGGGAGGGAGGGCGGGGGAAAGAGAGAGAGGGAGGGAGGGAGGGACAGAGCGAGGGTGGCCCGTACCTCGCTTCACGGCTTCGCCGGCATACTCGACTTGGAAGACGTGTCCATCGGGACTGCGACGAGGTCAGACGGTCCGCCGGCCATCCCGGCTCGGGGTAGAAGCAAACCTGAAGACTGCGGGCGATGCACATTAGCCTGGGGTGCGCGGGCGGGCGATGGTGGACGGGGGGGAGGGGACCTGCTTACCTGAGAGTGCACGATCGTATCCGGAGGCCATGATGGCGGGTTTGTGTGGCGGCTGGGAACGGGGGCAGGAACGCTACGAGAAAGGGAGTCCGGCGGCGTTGATGTTCGGGGTTTGGGTATCTTGGTGGTCGTGGGCCGCTTCGATTGTCGTCGTCTTCGTCTTCGGTGGTTGGCTGGTCTCTGGTCTGGCTGGGGGTGGTTCTGCTGAGGCGACGACGCAAGGCTGCCGGAGTTGACGCAGCTCCCAGTTAGAGACCTATGGGAGGTAAGTACTACTGACCCAACTTGGATCCTGGGCAGTGCAGCTGGAGCTCCCCTCCCCCCCCAATTGAAGCATTGGAAGCTCAGGCGGTCTGGCTGGCCAAAGCGCCCCGACCACACGCACTTGCACTATCTCCTATCCACTAGCACTCTCAAGACACATAGAGTCAGTCTCCAGTAGATGTAGGTAACACTGGGAGGTTCTGTGGCATCCCATAGTCTCCGCCACCACGGGTCCCTACCTATGACGACCTCTTTACCAGCATCCATGGCTACTCGTACATACATAGGTACATATCTACCTATGTACATATGGATGACGTGCATACAGGTTGGTACGCCTTTTAGACAATTATACGAGAACGAATGCAGACTGGAATAAACGTCTACAACCATGAGGCCTATCTCCAAGATATTGGTGGCTTCCTGCAATTGCTAATCACTTGTTAGGACTCGCGACCGTTGGGTGAACAAAAGAAGTTGTACGAAGCACCGTTTCATTTATCTCAGCTACGGTGCAACTAACTACCTAACTTGTCTACTTACCTATGTAGCTACATTTACCTAGGTAGGTAGAGTTTGTTCCGCCCACACCGGTGATTCTATTCGTAATCACCGTTAGGCTAACCGCCGCCGCGCCTGAAACCCAAAATGAACAACATTGCGAGCTGTCCTGCCGCCATCCTAACCATCTTTGTCCCACATCACCTCTACACAAAGCGAAAAGAGACAGCGGATCAGATATAACCTGGGTAGTGTTGATACGTGACCAAGCCCGCGAGGGGCCTGGTCAGTTATATTGATGCTTTTCGTTTTCTCGGGGCCCAGTAAGCCGCCCCAGATTCCAGATAAGCTGCTATATCATCAAGCCAAAAAAAAAAGAAAAAAAAGTTTCGCGATTTTTTTTTGGTTGTTTCCCTCATGTGATCTTGGATCTTCGCCGGGCCGTCGTAGAGAAAGCCCAGTGCGGATCACTGCCCAACCCTCGTCTGCCACCGATACCAGCCGACATCCAAGGGCGACCCTGCCCAGTGTGGTACTCCTAGGGGCGCCTGGCGTCGTCATCTCGTAGATGTCGATGATCCGCAAACCGCCGGACCCTGATCCGTTCCCCATACCGCGTCTTCCCAAAAAGCGCCTTCGAAATCCCAAGTTTGACGTACGCCGTTCTTCGCCGTGAAGAAGCTGATGTTGAACGTCCGTGAAAGACCTGACTCCAGTTCACAATGCCGTCGGGACAATCCTCCGACACCGAGTCCTGGAACCGGCCATGCCGGCAAAGCCGTACTGTCGCAAAGGATCCTATCCATCCTGGGGCTCCAAATGGCGCCTGGGACAGCGAGCTTCCCCACCCCACGTATGCCGTAATACATCGCTGAATGAGAGCAAAAGCAATGATGCGCGCCACCGAAATGTCTCTCGTAGAGATCAAAGATGTCCGAGATGCTGTAACCATGAAAACCCATCATGAGTTGCGTTCCTCATCGAACTCCGTCCTCTATAAAAGAGCGCAGACCAGGCCGCGAAGGACCAAGAACCATGGATTAATATGTGCCGAGTAAGAAAAGAAAAGAAAAAAAGAGAGAAGTTGTCGCCTTGGGATACCCAAATGGTGCTGATTCCCGTCCCCGGAACCAGACAGCCATGCAACTCCTGGAACACCATGCCGAACGCCACTGACAGAAAAGGAAAGAAACAGGCGCGCAAAGTCACTGGTCGAGGAGGCTAAGCGAGCGAGTCAAGCTTGAGCACACGTCGCAGGCTGTCTTCCATAAAGCGCACCTGGTCCGAGTGCGTGCTGCTCAGTGGGGGGCTTGGTGTCTGCTGCTGCTGCTGCTGCTCCTGCTGCTGCACTGGTGGTTCAGGCTGCGGCTGACCCTGGGTGCCAGACCGACTGCCCTTGAGGACGGAAGCCGGGAACATGCCGTTGGGCATTTTAGCCAGCCCGGCTGGCTGGCTGCGCTGCGCCTGCTGCTGGTCCTGCGGCGACTGCTGGTGCTGTAGTTGGCGCTGAGCGTTCGCTACAGCACCGGAAAACAGGTAGCGCTTGAGGGCTTCGCTTCGGTCCAGATCCAATTTCTGGGCCGTGGAGAGATTCCCCTGGGCGGAGTGGCCGTTGGGGCGAGCGGCCTTGATGCGCTCCGCATAAGGAGTAGAAAAGGCAGGCCCCAGAGGCTGGCCTGGGGTCGGCTCGGGCTCCCTGGGAGAGGCGCCCGAAGACGGGTTGCGCCCAACATTCGGGCGTCCAGCGGGAGGAGCCACCGCTACCCTGGGGAAGGTCTTGGGTTCCTTGGGCGAGTGGAGGTCCCGAGGAGGGGAGAAAGGACCCGGCGCTATGCCTGCGATGTTATCAGAGCTTGCACGACGTGTGCGCGCCTTCTCGGCCCGGTCTGCCTTGAAGAAGAATTCCAGCGGCGACTCATCATTTCGGAGAGGAGGCACAGGGGGACTGGCCGAGCCGTTCTCTTCCGAATCAGTAGTCGGAGGTGAAGGTTCCTGGCTGGGGCCGGTGGGAGGCCTCTTCTGGCTAGGAGATGCGTCGGGAGCAGACGTGGTGCGTGCTAAGAAGCTTGGAATGGGCAAGGCCGACGGCGCAGGCGAATGGTGGAAAGTGGCACCCGCGAAGGCGGGGCCTTGCGCTGGGGGGAACGAAGGGCTATGCCGGTCCTTGGAGTTGGCGTGGTGGTTGTTAGTACTATTGGGCGACGATGCGCCGCCGTTCTTGTTACGGGCCTTCTGGGAATTCCGACCCCGCTGCTTCTGGGCAGTGGATTGCCCATTTTGCGAGGCTACAGGGGCGCCCGAAGGCGTCTTCTGGGGCGTGCAAGGGCTGCCGTGTTGACACTGCCGGTAGTTGGCGGCGTCGTTCTCCGAGGCGTAGTTCTTCTGGGGCGTGCCATTACGTCCAGGGCGGCGCCGGCCTGGGGTGTTCCTGGGATGCGGTGATTGTTGCATACTGATCATGTTGTGATTGTTGGATGGGTTGGCGACGTGGTTGTGAGTAGGTGGACATGTATCCTGCGAAGTGGGAACCTAGGCAGGTCGAAGGTTGCGCGGTCGGACCGGCGAACTTCAAGAAAAAGACGAACTTGTTCGAGAAGAACAGAAGTAGGTGTTGATGCGGAAAATCTAAGCAGATAGATTGGGACGAGTTCACGGGAGAAGTTGTAACGAGGCAAGAAGATCGAGAGGCGCAATCAATGCGGGCGGAATGGCCGGATGCGGGGTGTTGGAAGTCGGGTTGCGCAAAGACGGCGATGGAGACCAGCAGGGAAGATGGCTGGGCGCGGCTGTCGCAGCGACGGGGAGAGCGCACGACGAGAGATATACAGTGGATTGCTGTGGTGTGGGTATTGAGGTGGGTGAGAATGGTGCAGGCAGCTCAACTTGGCGGTCTGTGGGCAGCGGCCCTTTGCGACGTGGATCTGGTGATGGTGGTGGTAGTCGGTGGTGTTGACTGGTCTGTCATCCTCTGCATTGTTTGGTGTTTGGAGAAGAGAGGAAGAGAAGAAGGTTGGGTTGGGTGATGACGGGAGGTGGGATCCCATGCGGAAAGCCGCAAGCAAGGAAAACGGAGACGGGTATTGTGGGGATTCCGCCGGCCTTCACCCAATGAAGCACAAAGGATCGCAGGTCAGGCCGTCGTCAGGTTGTGGAGTCGCGGGTGGGATTGCCTATGTCCATCTCCATTCTCTCGCCATTGCCGCCTCCACGTAACGCCCTGGCGGCCAAACCGGCTCTTCAGGTAGGGTAGGCACACGTATGGAGCGTCACAAGAGGAGAGGTGTCGGTGGCGGAGCTACTGTGTCCTGACGACGCGGATGGGGTAGGTTGTGTTCGAATAACCGTCCGACTCGGGCGACGGTTCAGAGTATTCTACTTAGTGCCCCCCCCTTAGTGATGGTGTTACCTTAAGTATTTTAAGTTGAACGGTAGGCGGGCTAAGTAGTGATGGATACCTGATAGGGGGTCTCTCACTTTGGCTCTGTAGTTCGTACTTCCAATGGTCCCAGGTAGTCAGGGTCCCGTGACGCTGACATACACCCATCTATCTATCAATAGGCCGGGGGCCCCATCTCTGGCAATTGCTTCCGCGACATACCCAACACAGGTTGTACGTGCGTGCTTCCGATTCTGGCTCTGAAACCCAGAAGAACTTTCTGCCCCGAACCGCCTTCCCTGAACTATGGCCGTGGTCTGATTGTAGGAGGAGGGGGGGGGATGTAAAAACGGGTGTTTTGCGAAGATAGAGGCGGCTGGCGGATTCAGTCGTACCTAGACATTGTGTTCCCCCCCTCCTCTCTAGGCCCCTGCACCGTCGGAATGGCGACCGATGCCGTCAAAGGAGCACCACCTCAGCGCCCGGCTCGGGCGCGCTGGCCTGGGCAATTTCGGGGCGCAGAGGGCAGCAGGAGGTCAGCGTTCGGCACCACCATGACCTAGGCAAGCTGGGCACACCTTAGTCGCAGCCGCACGGTGGCGGGCTTTGGTCATGGGATGGCACTTTGCCGCCTCAGCCCTGACGTCGTTTCCGAGGCCCGCCAGGCGTGCCTCAGGGCGACGACGGCGAGATGAGGGACAGAAACGGGTATCCCGAGGGGGGAGGGGGGGCAACCCAAATGCCTCGGCCTGCCAGCCGCCTGTCTGGTCTTGGTTGCTTTCTATATTCGTAGCCTCTGCTGCGACCTGGTCAGTTCCCGCGCCGCGCCGACCCACGGCTGGGAATTCCGGGTCTGTGGCGCCGAGACAGGCGAGTTCATGTGCACGCAAATAGATGCAGCAGCATGGGGTTTTGGCAACCAAATCCATGGGCGGCAAAACAATTCAATCCAGTCGGCAGGGCCTGCCGACTCCCCCATGCAGTCAGTCATAGTGGGCGGCTTATGGAAGAGCCTTATCAGAAATGGAACGGTGGTGAGGGGCAACAATCAATCCTGCGTTGCTATGCACCACCACTGAGGCAGAGGTGTACATTCCTCAGCCTCACGATCGTCCCCTACCCGCACATACCATACCGTGGCACAGGTACCGAGGCCGAGGCCAAGGCCGTTCTAGGCAGACGGTATGAGGCCAGGCAGGCAACCTTGATGGTCATTGACAGGCAGTACGGAAACCTTGAAGACCAAAAGTGGTAGACAAGAGTGACATCCAGAGATGTAGGCGGTGCCTACTTAGGTACCTAGGTAGGAAGACGACGATGCCTGCCTGTCTGCCTGCCTGCCTGCCTGCTGCCCCCTTGCCAGTGCTCTCCAGCCTTGCACTTCGTGCAGCTACTGTAAATAGCAAAGACATCGAATTATGCTTTGGTTCTTCTGACACCTGCCAGCTTGAAAACGTGGGTTTTCCCTATTACTTGGATCCCGGCCGCTGATTCAATCCCTGGATACCCGTTCAACTGGAATTCAAGCTCGGGCAGTTTGCATGTGGTCTCTGCAGCGCATCGTCCCCAATCCCTCCAGCTGCGACCCAAGCTCCTCCTCCCCGCCGTCATTCTGACCCGAACTGCCGCCACCATCCCGCACCGCCACCACCACCGCGCACCCTCACCACCACTACCACCACCACCACTGTCGTCCGAGGCAGCTCTTACCCCTCCAGCACCAACCCAGACGGGCGGACACTCGATCGCGCGAATCCTCCATCCCCGACGCACCCAGCCGTAGTCACCTGCATCCCCCGCGAGATCGCTATGACCGACGTCGACATGACAGACGCTCCCTCGGCCTCGGTCGTCAAGAAGGCCAAGGGCGGCGATGCCGAAGCCAAGGGCGATGCAAAGAAGCGCTTCGAGGTCAAGAAGGTATGGCCCCCGCTTGCTACTTCAGCCCCGTAATCCTCCTTGGGTCGTCTGTTGCTGACCGCTGGATCTCGCCGCACCTGCAGTGGAATGCCGTCGCGTTGTGGGCTTGGGATATAGTCGTCGACAACTGCGCCATCTGCAGAAACCACATCATGGATCTCTGTATAGAGTGCCAAGCCAACCAGGCCTCCGCTACCAGCGAGGAGTGCACCGTCGCTTGGGGCATCTGCAACGTAAGTCGCTGCTGGGCCGAGAGGGGGGAGGGGCACTGCTGCCGTCGGGCTCTGGCTGATATATTGTTCCATCTAGCATGCGTTCCACTTCCACTGCATCTCGCGATGGCTCAAGGCCCGCCAAGTCTGTCCGCTAGACAACCGAGACTGGGAGTTCCAGAAGTACGGACGATAGACCCTCTTGGAGGAACATGTGCCAACATATTCGACTCGATCACTTGGGCTTTGGAAGTCTTGTTGGCCGTGCAGACCACCCCGGCACCCCTCACCTATATATCTATCTACGTCTCGCGTGGGCCCAGAGGCCGTGAAAAACGAACGGATGGCGTTTGGGGTGGGCCAGAAAGCGAGCCCTTCCCACTACGGGACCACGAACATGTTCTTTATGGATGGTCTGATGGCATTGCCGACGCCCCCCCGCCGTACAGATACAAATCTTTAGACGCCGATGCTGCAGCATTTTTTCCATTCGGCGGTACTAGGAGCACAGCATGAAGCCGTTTTCAGAGTCAGGCCGCAATACAGACTATATGCCCATAGCCACTCTCCTTGCGTGAATACACACTACTGCGTGAACATCTTCTCGTCGACCACTATGTTTTGAGGCAATGCTGCGGCCGCCTGGCCACCGCCGACCGGCAACCACTTGACCGGGTGTTTATTGAAGAAGGGCCAAGGCGGCACGATGGCGACGAAGGTAACGGCAGTGCCGGCAAGGCCAACCTTGAGGGCCAGCGTGATGTCCTGGGTGAAATAGCCGACAAAGAAGGCAATGGCCTGTTCGAGGAACTGTTCTCAGTATGCTGTATCGCATTGTGCACGCAACGGAGGGGTGAGGGAGAAGCGCCTACCCCGGCAAGTGATAGCATGATAGTCGAGAGAATCTCAGCCAGCTTCTGCCCTTCGAAGTCCTGTGACAGTCGTGTGTCAGCGCAATCGGCTTGGGGGGGGTTCGGCAAGCGCGCCGACAGGGTCGCGGCGGGTGACTGACGATCTGGCCGTCTACGACATCTCGGACCTGGTCCAGGAGTTGTTCCGCCATCGTTGCGTTGCTGAAGAGGGGGGAGCCGGAGGGGGGGGGGGGGGCGGTCACGCTCGTGCGAGTCGGTTGTGGGATGCCGCGATGTCTCCAAACTAGCTGATACGGAGGTGTGTACGGTGTTCAGATGCGCTTCGAGGCTTGTATGCTGGACGCTACTGTGTACATGTTCGTCTACCCACATTCTCCTCCACCCGTTGAGAGTGGGATGGGGCCAAGCAGCCAATCTGGCCAGTCCGATGCGGTGGATGCTTCGACCCGCCGACCAGCAAGGGCCGCCCTGTCCGCCAGCTCGGAAGCGGAGTTGTTCCTGCGCCCGCTCCCCCATGCGGACAGGGGAAGTATCCCGTACCTAGGTACCTATGTACCTGTTCGCCGGGCAGGACCTATTCGTACATAGGTGCACACACGCTTTCAGCTTCGGCTTACGATGACTTCATCGCCGTCGATCCCGTTTCATTCGTGGCCGTCCCCAGGGGCGCCCCGACCCGTTGGGCCAGATGCCCAATGCGACGGTGCAAGGTCGGGACATGGCATCGTCATTGTCGCCATGCCCATGGCGGGTTGGGCATCGATGGACCATTGCCCTATGCTTCGAGACCTCCGTGCAAGCAAGCGGGCCGTGGGCGAGTGCTGAGTACTTTACTGACAACAGGCATAGGCAGGTAGGTCCTCGGAGACCCCAAAGCAGAGCTCAGCAAGGCCGGGCCACGGCTGACTCGCCGACTGGCGTGTTGGTCTGAAAAACTCTGGATGCGCGGGTGGTGTGGGCTTGAACTCAGAAAGCACTGACTGGCATGGATATTGAACAACTTGGTGCCTATTGAATGCCGGACGGGCTGTCAGACTGCCACCCAGCACGAAGAACCATGGGGTGGATGGTGCCCAGGCCTCGGTGAGTAGGGACAGATATCGCAGGGCCTTGTCAGCCGTAGGCGACTGACTAGCATAGAAGCGCAGGACCCGACGAGAGGAACCATGACGGGCATACCTTGATCATCAACTTGGAGTCAGTACCTACATAGTAACTAAACGATCCCGTGAGCCCGTGGTCTCCCCGTGGGTGCCGAGACACCGGCCCTGTTAGCGAGGACCGCTCTGGGCGCAACTACTGGGCAGGCAGAGGTGCGATGTACCCCAAGCCCCGTTGCAGGCGGAGACATGGAGGGCGGAGTACGGAGTACAAGTATCTCAAGGGACGGTCGCTGACTTCCATGGAGGGGAGGCAGGTCAAACAGACGCCGCCTAGTAAGGTCCATGGATGTTAAAGCGCCTCATCCGGGCCAAGAATGGGGAGTTCAGATGCGCACGCTCCCGACACATCGGCGGTTGACGGCGGGGGCCTGATTGCCTGAGAAGGGGTTGAGGCTTCGGCCAACACGGTCCCATGTCCAGCAAACACAAAGACCCGTGGGTGCCACGCCCTCGGTACGAGACTTGCAGACTCGCAGGCAAGCAATCTCCCATGTCTGATGACCAGTAGGCGATGGCAGATGAGGTGGCGTGCAGGTATCTGCACGCCAAACTACCGGAACTGGAGAGGCCGTTGGTGTTCCGATCCTGTGGGAAGGGATCCCATGCCACCTCGAAAAGTGAGCTCGTTTGAGGCGGGCACAGGCAAAGGCCCTGCGGGAGTGCGGCAGCGGAACGAAGGGGCAACGATCCACACACACACACACATGCCCGACTCTCTCTCTCTCTCTCTCTCTCCCATAGCGGGCGCGCCCCTCTCGGCTCCAGGGCTCGAGTCCCATCCCGTGGGAGCCCATCAATCAATATCCCATGCATGTGGCAGGGCTCTTGGGCTCTCCAGGGCTCTCTCTCCAGGGCTTCCAGGGAGGGCTCCGGGGCTCGCTCTCTCTTTCTCCCTGCCTCTCTCTGACTATGAGACTATGATGTCCCGTTATGGGTGTGGTGCCCCCTCCCCCTCAGGTGGTGGTGGTAGTGGTGGTGGGCCAGACCAGACCGTTCCACTCACCCTGTCCGTCCACCATCTCAAGTTTTTTTTTATATCCCGCTCACTTTGCTCAAGTCGCCTCCCCCCCTCCCATTGCACACACAGCACACCACACCCAGCACGAGCCAGACGTTTCTGTTTGGTTCCCCCGTCTCAACTATTCTCTGCACGGAAGCGCATCGTCGACGTCTGCCCGGCCCTGCCCTGCCGTCGCTCCCCACGGTAGTGCCAACCACGCAAGGAACATCACAATTGCATCGCTGTCGACCTTAAAGACGCCAAGTCGGTCAGGCAGGCCCGAGGCTGCTGAGATCGGAGATCTTTTTCCTCAATAGCTGCACCTGCCCAACCAACAACGCAACCAACCTACCTACCACTAACATTGAACTTAAATGCTTTTTGCTTTTGCACAATCGCATCCTCAGCCTGCCTAGATTCATTCACGCCGCCCACCCCCGACGACCATCCAGAGCCAGCCCTCCATAGTATTGCTTTCCCCTGGAAAAACCCCGAGCCGTCGCGGTCGCCAAAACCATTCAGGTCTCCTCCGCCGCCGATTGGCCTAGCGACACGCCCAGAGACTCGGACATTGGCCGACGTCGTATTTTCCCAAGCCTTTGTTTGCCGGCCAATTGCCGCCCGCGCAGTTCATCTGACGCTGCAACTTCCATCTCGCCCTTTCTCCCGATCTCTTGCTACCTACCACTCCACCACCCACCAAGACAACCTCGCTCTTGACCGGATTTTTGACACCAGCGACACCAGCTCAGCATCATCTGCCACTCCACCACGCCCACGCGCCATCGAGAGGTTACCGGTTCGCTCTGCGCTATTTTTCCCCCGCTGCCAAAATCTTCCAGCGGTGTATCAGCCGCTACTCCCCCTAGAAGTCACCAAGTTGGCGGGCCTCAGCAGCAAGCAGTTTTCCTTCTCCCGACCGCTTTTGGGCCCTATCTTCTGGGTCTATAGCGGTGTCAACAAGCAACCTCCTTAATTGGACCGACCTTGCAACCACGTTTTGGCCAACTTCACGATCTTCCGCCCCTTTCGCGGACAGCCCCCCACCCTGACAGGAACAGTGTGCAAGTATCGTCTTGCGCCCCTGGAAGGAGAAAACAACAAAGCGCGCCTCTTTTTGGCGTGCTGCTGCCACGCCTACTGCTGCGTGCGCTTGCTTGCTTGCTGAAGTGCGCACTCAGCAGCATGGGAGCCTTCCCTTGAGTCCGGCGGAAGGCTATTCCGGGTTCTCTCTGTACCTGACAACTCAGTTGATCCCTGTTACCCTGTCACCAGCATACCGGCTGTCCGTTGCTTGGTTTCCCAAACGCGTTCTAGCAACCTAACCCGACCCAGGTCGCATCGACCTTCGTTACCATGTCGGACCACGAGGAGGCCTCGGAGAGAGGCAGCGGGTACGACACCCCCGTGCCCGAGCTCGATGACCACCGTCACCAGAGCTCGTCGATGCAGAGGCATGAGCGCCCTCGGCGAGGCACGGTAGACACGCTATACGGGTCACGCCACTTGGACGTGCCCCAGATCGTTACCAGCCCCTCGGAAATCCGCGTGCGCGACTTCGAGGAGGCCGTCATCGATGACGAGGGAGGAGACGCATCGCCCACCCAACCGCGCAGCCGGCGGCCTACGGTGGAGTCCCGGACGGACGCCCGGTCTATCTCACCTCCCAACTCGGTCAAGGCTTTTGCCCAGGCCAGGCGCCGGCCGCGGACCTACTCCAAGGATGACGACGTGGAGCGTGACGATGCCGACAGATTGCAGCGTACCTTTTCCGCCAACAGTCACCAGAGCGTGCGCAGCTACCGGTCGATTCACAGCCGACCCAGGACCGTAGAAGACGATGCTGCCAGTATGGGCACCACCAAGACGGCCGAGGAAGACGTGTGCTTCCCCGTGGCGGACGAACATCGACAAGATAAGCTCTACATCGACTTCGACTACCTCGAGAACTTCATTGCGTCTGAAAATGCGGCCCGGCGAGAGGACATGGAGGCCAACAACGCCCGACGGGTATTCCAAAACCTGCAGCCTGAGCAGTCGCGTAGCCAAGGCGGACCCCTCGTCACCGTCGATGGCGACATCTACCACCCGCCGCCGGGGAGGATGGTGGACGACGAAAAGGCCTCCCTGGAGAAGAGGCCCAGCTTAGCCGCGGCGTCCACCAATAAGGATAACCAGATGGACCCCAACAGGTTTAGCTTCTTCTCGACGGCCTGGGAGTCGACGATCCACGCGGCCGAGTTCGGTGACCTCGTACTTCCTGGCGAGAGCGTCCGCGGGCTTTTCTCGTTCCCTTCAGACGCCAACAATGATGGTGTGTGGTGGCTCAACATGAACAGCCCCAACGAGGAAGAGATCCGGAACATTTGCAAAGCATTCGGCGTCCACCCCCTGACGATTGAGGATATCACGACGCAGGAAGCGCGCGAGAAGATTGAAATCTTCCCGTCGTACTACTTTGCTTGCTTCAGGTCCTTCAGCGTGGTGCAGGAGGAGGACGGACCCGACTATGAGCCCTTCAACATCTACGTTGTCGTCTTCCGCGAGGGCACGCTCAGCTTCAGCTTCAAGCCCAACAGCCACGCGTCCCACGTGAGGAACCGCATTGCCATGCTTAAGGAGTACGTGTCGCTCAGCAGCGACTGGATCTGCTACGCCCTGATCGACAACATTGTGGATTCGTTTGCACCGGCTATCCACCGCATCGAGCTGGTTACGGAGGGCATCGAGGACTCGGTCTTTGTGGCGCGCGCCGACGACATGCATACGTTCCTGCGCAAGATTGGCGCGACACGCAAGAATACACTGGGTCTTATGCGCATCCTCGGCGGCAAGGCGGATGTGCTGAAGGGCTTCACCAAGCGCTGCAACGAGAACTACAAGGTCACGCCGCGCATGGACATCGGCATGTACCTGGGCGACATTCAGGATCACGTCGTCACCATGATGACCAACCTGACGCACTTTGAAAAGATCCTGTCGCGGGCGCACAGCAACTACCTCGCCCAGCTGACCATCGACAGCATCGTGCAAGGCACGCAGACCAACGAAACGCTGTCCAAGATCACGGTGCTCGCGTCAGTCATTGTGCCACTGAACGTGGTGACTGGCCTCTTCGGCATGAACGTCCATGTGCCGTGGCAGGACGGCGAAAACCTGAACGCCTTCATTGGCATTCTCTGTTCGCTGATGGGCTTCATTCTCATGGCGCTGTTTGTGGCGCGCAAGGCTCGCTATATCTAGAGGGCTGGGCTGCTCAATGGTTGGGGACGGGACAAGCTCTTTGGGTTGGTTTTCTTTTTGCACGAGGGTAATGGCAGAAAGAGGCGGTGCGTTAGAAGGGCACGCTATGTAGCGGTTTGTCTTTGGGCTGTTTCTTTTCCCCCTCCCCTAGAAGGCGAACGGGCCGTGGGCGACAACGAATACGGGATGCAACACGGGTACGTCCTTCTAGACGAGCAAGCTACCTACTGGACCGACAAAATACAAGTTCGGTACGACGATGACGGTGCGGGCGGCCGGTGACATTGCATTGTGTGCTGGGTGTGCATCTTCATGTGCCCGTTGCCCTCTTGGGCGCACGAAAGAAAGTGCTTTCTGCGGTAGTGGCTGCGTGCCTCTTCATTGGCTGCAATACGATGAGGGAAGAGTTTCTTCGAATGGGATAGTTTTGCCACCATTTGGCGCTGGGCCCCTGTCGTCTTTCCCCAGCGCACCCCCTGGTTGCCTGGGCTCCCCGATCTTCCCCACCATCAGGGAGAGAATCCTTGCAGCCCTACAAGGCGAAGCCATCACCACCGCACCGAAAGAGGTAATTGGCAAGTACGGTGCATGACTCCAGGCGAATCGAGCGAAGCAGCGCGTCGGGCGTGCCTGGAGCGGGCGTGGCGCATGGGCGACGAAGCAGATCACAGGCACCCGGCATATATCCGGTTCCCTCCGCCCACACAGGCTCAGGTTAAGTAGTACCTAAAGTAAGTACCTAACACATCCCATACGCACCCTCCAAACCGCATGCATGCGGTTGCGTGACTACTGCTATGCAAGAAGGGACACTCGGCTGCTATGCCGATCCCGTCCTGCCGGCCAGGCCGCACGCGGGTCATCGAGGTACCACCCGTTCTCGCAACGCGATTGAGCGGAATGCGCGCCATTGCCGCCACTGCTCTTCTCTTCGCTCGGTGTGCGCAGTCACGGGACGTTGCCTCGGGACGGTCGACCCATGAACCCCCCCCCCCGGGCACCCGTCGCGTTGTGACCAATGTTCGTTCCCATCTGCTTCCTGGTCTCCCCCGGCCGGAGGCAAAAAACAAAAACAGCCAGACCGCCGGCGGGCGCGCCATCCATCGCTCGAGCGCACGCTGGCTTATCAGCGGCTTCCCAGACCTGACGACGCATGGCGATCCGGCACCAAAGGCCAGCTGTCTGGACGATGGGGCGGACCGGGCCCAGAGGGACAGACACAACCATGGACGAGGTTGACCTACGGGAGCTACGCCATGTAGGAACGGACTTGGCGGTCGGGGTTGCTATGGGATCTCTCGCCATGGGGTGGTGTGTGTGGGGAGGAAGGGGACATGCCGCAAATGATACTACTCTCCGGAAGTCGAGATTCGGCCCTGTCATTGGACCGATAGCTCCTCGTCCTGCTTACGACACACACGACACTGAGGGGATTAGGGGCAGCGTCTTTCTTCTCCCCGTCCGCTCGCCCCCAATCCTTCGGCCCCCAAATTTCTCTACGTGCTTGTTGTTCGCACTTCCAGACTTCCCCTGCTTTTTTTTTGCCCCCCCCCCCCCCCTGAAATGCCGGAGGCTCATTTGGCTCCGTCCCCCTATACACTGCCCCGATGAGACCCTCACACGGATAAGTCATCCTTTCAGTCCCCGGACCAACACGCCGTATCGCCCCCCCACCCCTTCAAAAACCAACCCTCCTTCGTCCCTGCATATTATCCCGTCTTCACCCCACGGGCAGTCGGACCAGGCCGTGGGTTGCTTCATATCAACAGCATGCTTCTCCGGTTATGACCCAGGGGTCCTAGACCTGCTATACTCGCCAGGGCCTCCCCGACATCGAACACGTCCCATGCCACACGCCACTTCCCCCCAGCGGCCCTTCGACCCGAGACAGAGTGACTCGCACAGAAGCTGACAAGCACCGGCCGCCTCCCAGAGCACCATGGTGGGCGTTAAGGGCAAGTATAAGGGGTGTAATACGTGCCGGGGACGACGGGTCAAGGTAGGGAATTCCGCTGTGCCCCCCCCCCCTCCCTTTTGGTCCCAAGTCCTCCTCGTCCCGTTTCACCCTGGGCATCCCAGTTATAGATGCCAGCCATGGACCAGAAGTATCACCCCGGCTGACCTCCCCCGGACCAGTGCGACAACACCCGGCCCTTGTGCCGGAACTGCGTCGACCACGGTCGAGTCTGCGAAGGCTACGAGCGGGAAACTGTCTTCATCGTGGGCACCGTCGACGACAAAGGGCGCTGCGCCTCGCATCCGCCGCGCAACCTGGCCGGCCCCGGGCCGCTGGCCTCCTCGTCTTCGTCCTCGCCGTCCTCGCCCTCGCGCGGTCCCGGCGCCAAGCAGCAGCAGCAGCAGCAGCAGAAGAAGAAGAAGGCGGTCCGGTTCCGAGATAACGGCCCCTCCCCTTCGCCCGGCCGTGGGGCCGCCCTGCTCTCGCCGCCTGGGGAGGTCCTGCCGCCATCACCACTGACGCCGGCTTCGACCGAGAGCGCCGCAGTACCTGGGGCCGGCGACCTCGCGCCCGTGGAGCCCTGGGCGCCGGCCTGGGGCGACGGCCTAGCGCTGGGCTCACCGCGGGGTGGAGGCCCGTACCGGGTACGGTTTCTGGCCATCCGGACCCGGCTCGGGGCCGTCGTCGCGACGCCGGCAGGCGAGGGCAGCGCGCCCCCGAACTGTATCCGGCCGACCCTGCCCCCGTCCTGCCGGGCCAGCGAGCGGCCCCGATTCGACGGCCCCGGGCAGTTTTGCCTGGCCTCGCAGTGCTTCCTGCGCCTGCCGCTCCGGGAGAGGGAAGGCCAGGCCGGCGGCGGTGGTGGCTACCCCGCCGCCCCGGGCGTGGCGGAAGAGGGCCTGTGTTTGTTCCTCTACGAGGTGAGTGACGGCGAGGCACCAGCCGCGGGACAGCCCCCCCCCCCCCCCCCCCCCCCGCGCGGATGGCCTTAAACCCGCCGGCTTGGAAGCGGGCCTCCTTTCGCCGCCTTCCATCCCTTCACTGACACACATTCGTGCCCGCCGCAGCAAAACTTCTCGGCCGTGTTTAATCACCACCCGCCGTGGAAGGCCTCCGCGGCCCCGGGGGACGACGTCCTGGCCCGGGGCCCGGCCACGTTCCAGACCTTTCCGGCGCATCACTTTTTTGCTCGGGTGTACCGGCCCATTGCCGTAAGTTCCGGGTTTCTCCTCCCACCCCAACCCACCCCCTGGTCTCTGTCAAAGACCACATCATCCCCCCATCCCCCCCAAACTTTATAGGCGGGAGACGAAGGGAAAAACCTCGTGTTGTCGTTTCCCCCACTTCTGTAGCCTAGTGTGTCGGTGCTTGCGTCTTTGGTCCTTGCCCACACGGCGTGTGTGGTATTTTCCCTCCCCCGCCCTCCATTCTTGGTTTGTTTTTTTTTTTTTTTTTTCGTTTTCTTTTTTTTCACTTTTTGGTCCTAACCCGACACCGCCTGCCAGATCCTCACGAGCCTCCTCGCGCGCGCGTCCTCGCCCCTCGCGGCCCCCCAGTGGACCGTGGTGCCGTACGGGCGGCACCCCAAGACGTCGCTGGACGCGCTGCTGGACACGGTGGCGCTGGTGCCCGGCCTGCTCGCGCGCGCCGACCGCCTGCCGCCCGCGCCCGACGCCGCCAGCCACCACCACCACCACCACCGCCTCGAGGCCCGCGACCTCGTCGCCCACGGCGCCGCCCTCGAGGCCCGGCTCGCCGACTGGTACGCGCAGCTCGAGCGCGCCGCCGCCGCGAACCGGGCCATGCCCCTGCTGTACTGGACCGCCGGGTCCGTCGACCTCTTCGCCTTCGGCGGCGGCGGCGGCGGCGGCGGCGGTGGTGGCGGTGGTGGTGGTAGTGGTAGTGGGGGGCCCAAGGCGACGACGGCGCACATCCCCTTCGCCGACACGTACGAGTTCGCGAGCACCGTCGTGGGACTGGGCCACGTCGTCTACTGGACCGCCCTGATGGCCCTGTACGAGTGTATGGCCAGGCTGGTCCCCGTCGTGCTCCTTCGCGACGAGGATGACATGTCCGCGCCGGGTCAGGCCGTGGAGCTAGGCGGCGGTCATAGTAGTGAGACCGTGGGTGGCGCGGCGGCGTTGACATCCTACGGGCCGCCCGGCCTGCCCCCGGCCTGCGACCCGGCTCGGTACCAGGCGCGCGAGCGCCGCAAACTGGCGGCCAACATCTGCCGGAGTCTGGACTGGGTCATTGGGCCGTCGGGTCCGGGCGCCTCCCCCTTCGGTGCCCCTTCATCGTCGCCGGCCTTTCCTTCCTCCTCCTCCTCCGGCCTTTCCGTTCCGCTCCTTTCTTCGTCCATATCGGCCAGTGCCTCTTCGTCGTCGTCGTCATCGTCGTTCTCCTCCTCGTCCTCCTCCTCCTTTTCCTCCTGGCTGTCCCCCCCTCCCCCCCTGTCGGGTGCTGCTGGTTCGGTGGCCCCCCTACCCAGCCCCCAGCCCGATCCGGCAAGGACGGGCGGCGGTGGCCTCGGGCCCGTGGACTCCGAGCCCCGAGACGATGTCACGCAGGGCCGTGACCTCGACCACCACCACCACCACCATGGGCCACCGCCGGGCGGCGGGACGGGTCATCCGGACCTGGCCTCGCTGCCCCTCTGGGTCGTCGAGCAGTTCTACGACGGCCTCGGGGCCGACGGGGCGTTGGAGCGCGCCTGGTGCCGCGGGTTCCGGACTCGGCTCGGGGCGGCTGGCCGCGCCGTCGACGGGGGCCTCGGGGACGGCTGGTTGGAGGTCGCACGTTTCGGTTAAAAGGGGAGAGGAGGGGGTTTCCCTTCATACCACGCGAAAGGGGGAAGGGGGGGGGGGGGGGAGACAAGCAACGCCCCGAGGCCAGCGTACCCGCGGCGGCAAGCGGTATTTACGGCCCACGGGGAACCTGACGAAGGAGAACAGGAATCCGAGGAGAAGGAGGACGAGGAGGAGGAGGAGGGTGGGTGGGGGGCAGGGCAGGAGATTCCAGGAAGCCGTACGCATATGTGAAATAATGAAATGCCCTAGCTTATACATACACATCGAGTCCGGCTACTCGAAGTTACATGGTTTTTTTTTTCTTTATTTTTTTCCCCGGCCGATGTACCCGCCTACGCTCCCCAAACCAATACATACATGCAAAGTCGTCCCCGACCCTTCATGTCGCGATCTACGTGGAAAGTCTCCCCATTCCAACGCCTCGCCACCCGCGGGCGGTGCCGGGGCGCGCGGGGGGGGGGGGGAGGGGGTTTTGCCTCGAAAGAGGCAGCCACATCACCACCACCGTCAGCCAACCAATCCCGAGATGCGGGCGGTCCTGGAAAGGGCTCGAAAGCAAGGGGGGGAGCACTGTATGGCGAGAGAGCAAGGGAAAAAATAGAGGGAGAGACTTCGAGAAGGGGGGGGTAGAATAGATACATTGGCCCGGTGCACTGGTTTCCGTGCTCTACGCCTGCGCCAGCTATGTATTTTGCACGCCACCGTCCCGTCTCGCGTCACCAACATGGTTTCGCGTCTACTTCCCCGAGGTCGCCGACCAAACCAGACTCGACGACCACAATCCTACGGACACACATGCACACATACACACGAAAACACAAAAACACAGAGAAATAGAGAGAGAGAGAGGGAGGGAGATACATCGACCGGGGGGAGGAAGGGGGAGGGGCGGGCCGCTCCCCCCTTGCGATGAAGGGAACCAAATATCTCCGTGTTCCCGGCCGAGTCCTCAGGATCCTGCCCGTTCTGTTCAAATGCCGAAGGCTCGACGTCTCCTCCGTGCTTCCAAATCCCGAGGAGGCGCCACCTCAAACTCCCCTCCCCCTAAACGGCCCCCCCATACTGCCGCCAAGGAACAGACCCCGTCCCTCTTCCCGCCCCTCCTACCCAAGCAAACGCCGGGTGATGCGCGATAAACTCAGGATGTGTGCCATCCCGTTGGATTCCCGCGCCCACGATCGATCATGGCCATGGTGGCCCCTCCCCCCTTACCGCCTTCCATCCCGCCCCCTCCCCCCTCTCTAAAACCGTCGGTTCCGTGCGGCGCTTGCATCGGACCGCCCGATCGGTCCATCCAAGTTTGTACCCGACCCGCCGAAGGAATCCCTGGAGAGACCTGGGCTTCCATCCCAGGGCTCTTCTCTCCTTTTTCCCAGGGACCACCGCGGGGTGGGGTTGGACGGCGGGAAGGGCAGGCGGGAGAAGTCAGGGTAAGGGGAGGCTCAGTCGGGCTGTTAGTAAGCAGCAGGTGGGCGGTCCGATGCGGCTCAACTTGCCGCTCGCATCTCGCCGTCCTTTCTCTCTTACCCGTTTGCTTATTCGAATTACTGATCGTTACGCCCTGCTTTTCCGCCGGGCTTCTTTGGCTTTCCCGGCGCGGGAAGGCCTTACAATGACCAGTGGCCTTTGGGCTCGGCATGCTTGCTCGATTCAGACCTCTCCGCTGGTATGGATGCAGACGCCTGCGGACATGAGGCGGAGGCAGTCATCTCCCGTCTCACTTGCCGAGGTCTGGAGTACTGCCGCCGGGGAACAGGTGGGACGCGAGGGCGCTTCAGAGGGCGCAACCGAGCCCAGTGAGACAGAGCGAGAGCCGGCACCCAAACATGACCTCTCCCTGGACACTGCGCACGCGGGGCCGAACTGAGACGGCGGGAGACGCGACACAGAGTCATGACACATGGGGCTACAATCCAGGACAGAAGCAGACGAAGGGACCACCGGAGGGGTCGGCGTCGTACGAGAGAGAAATGACAACAGACAGGGGGCGTCCTACTGTACCCGTATGTTAGAGGCGATCGATTTTAGAGGACCGTTCGCAGAGAGAGCGGCATAGAATGCGACTGTGGAGTGTTCTGGATGCAACGCTGCGTCCCTGGGCCTTGGGACGCCCGTGCCAGACGGTGGATGGTGATGATGCTATGGGATGCCCACACGGCGCCGAGCACTGAGAGATGCGGATCGCCATAAGCGAGTGATTGGGGATCCTATGTCGCTCACCCCATGGCCTCCTCGTCCGCCTCTGTCAGAGATCCACACTTGCTGACGTGCAAGTTCGAGTTATCGTGGGATCCGCTCTGGCCCCCCAGAGCAAGAATACTCATATGACACCCCAGCATGGACCCATGCCGACAGGCTGTCGCTTCAGGCGGTCATTTAAAGACAGTCGGGGCCGATTTGTTCGGCCGAGAGACAACCACGGACATGGACTCACTCCCTCTCAGGCGAGATTAAGCATCCGGCACCACTTGGCATCACGTAATGACAATAATGAGTGCCCCATGGCGTTGGGATGCGAGATATTGATGGCTTTTGCCGCATGCGCACATTATGCGCCGGAGACTTCGGATTTTGCAGGAACTTCCCGGGGCCGGAGCATTAGCCGTTTCCCTCGGGTCGGTATGCGTACGACTGGGGTCGTCCTTGACCGAGAGCCTGAGAGGTACTTGGGTCCCTGAGCGGCCCCTCGCCAACACGGTAGGCAACAAGTGCTACGTGGTCTGCCCGGCCCAGTTGTTAGGGCGGATAATGCGCTCGAGTGGATGAGGATGAAATGTTGATCGTCCGCAGCACCAGACTCGTATAGGGCCGCCTTATCATCTGCCATATACGGGACCAAGGCTTTTTGGCCTCCGGGGGCTGGGATGAGGCCGATGCAGGCAGTCAGACCGTTAGACTTTGACGGATCGTACCGTGAGGCTGGCGGGTGGTACCAAAGTGGGCGGGACAGGTCACGGACAGGACGAACGTGGAGTTGTGTGGTGCTCCCCTTTTGCTCCAGAGAGCGTTGGATTGTGATCTAGGACCACGGCAGCCAGTGCGCTAAGCGGGGGGAGGGGGGACTACCGCGCACGCCAGCCCTCGCTCATATGGGGCCTGCACCCGTCTCCTGGGATCGATAGACTCCAAGCTGGTTGGGTTGCCGATGTGACGGTGTGCAGGGAGCAGGCCCGGCGGCCAAGCCGGGGTGGCCATGCGGGGGAGACCTCCTTTGGGGGCAGAGAGTGGCAGAGGGGGGAGGGATTTTGCAAAATAAAATCATAAGGTGACCGCTCTTTCAGGCAAAGGCCTGCAGGGGGGGGGGGCGTTGCGCTGGATCCTTCCCCACAGGACGTGTGCGTATTGTATCGTATCGTATCGCATGCGGTCATGATGAGGCCTTTCTTCGTCCAAAGACGACCTCCGGGCGGATGAGCCGCGCACTCACGCTCGGGAGCCCGCGCTCCTCCGGGCCCGAGTCGCCGAGGCCCGCAAGCCCGCGCGAGCCGACAGGGATCTGGTCGGCGAGGACTCTTGTTATTGATACTAAACATAGCCTGTACGGCATGGGTCGAGCAGATGAAACGCACGACCATCGGACGGAAACAGGGCCTTCGTTTGCCGTTTGTGGTAGCGGAGGGCGGGTCGCATTGAAGACGTCGACGGGCGCAGGCGTGCCTGTAGCTTATTCTGGCATGGCTCGGCTGTTCCCCTCGGGCTACCCAGCGTGATTAACAGGGTGCCTCGGGCGCCTAGCCATTCTGGAAACTCGACAAGGACCTTGGCGGCCACGCACGCGTACCCGGAACTGGACCTGAGCCAGCAGCCCTCATGCGGACCCCTGCGCCGAGGCTGGCCATGGTGTGGAGATGCAAGATTGCTATGCGGCAGGTCATTCATTCATTGTCCCAAAGCGTGACCACGTCAAGGCGGGACGAGGCGAGGCAAAGCAACGACGGCTGTCCGCATTCGGCAGGAAAAAGAGAGAGAGAGAGAGAGAGAGAGAGAAAGAGGGAACCTGGGGACGGCGGTTGACCCGGAGAGGGAAGGCTAACCGTAAAATCAATGACGGAAGTACCCGAAGAAACTTGAAGGGTCGAACTGGGATGGGAGGCAGTCGGACACAAAGGGGGACCTTGGGAGAAGCTGCAGATCCCACTGATTATCTAGCCGATTGATAAACCGGGACTCCACAGAGAGGAAAGGCAGGCACATAGCCATTGGGAGGGTGTGATTGAAGCTTCTAGTAAGAAGTATGTAGTATAGTAAGTAGGAGGTAGGTAAAGTAAAGTAGGTATGGATGGATGTATGTAGTAGTCACAAGCTACCCTACCGTCGTGCCTACCGAAGTAGGCGCTTACTTATCCGTTTACTCTTGGCACATGTGCCGTGGAAAGAGCCCCCCTGTGCAAATCAACTTACGGTTCTGATCTGTTTCGCGTACTGATCACGTGCTCACGCGCCCTTCGACTCCGTCTCCGTCGGTCCTGCGCGACAGCAGCTCTTACAACGTCCAACACACGCGCCTCTACACGCGCACAGTGGCGCCGTAAGCACCTCACATTCCCGCCGCTGCGACGTATCTACCCAAACGCTCGTCCGGAACACACCCCCGCTCCCCACGCCAGAAAATCCACGCTTAAAGCTCGGCCATGGCGGGCAACGGTGTCGACTTTGAGGGCGATGACGAGGCCGCCCTCCGTTACGCCATCGCCCTCTCCATGCAGGACGGGCAGGCTGGTCCTCCAGCAACGGCCGACGACCCAATCCAGCTTAGCTCCGACGATGACTACGAGGAGGGTGATTTGGACCGCCCCGAGCTCTATCGCCAGCGTCAACCCGCCAGGGCCCCCAGTGGCGGTTCATCTGCATCTGCGTCGGCCCCTCAGGATCGTGATGCCAAGGCACCCACGCAGGCCTTCGTATCGACAACGGCAGCACCCACGCCGGATGCACCGCCTCCGCCTGTGGGCTTGGCCGCCCTGGATAGGAGAGCGATGGAAGCGGAGCGTCTGGCACGAAGCGCCAAGCGCCAAGCCCCCGATTCGGCACAGGAGGGGCAGGATCGCTCGCAGCGAGCAAGGACGGGCCCGAAGGGCTCATCCTCTGCCGGCCAAGCCCAAGGTGCCACGGTATCGGGTCCCTCGACAAGGTCCTTGCCGGGAAATGGTGCTGCTCATGCCCAGGGCGGGGCCACGACGACGGACCCAGCTGGGCTGCATTTCCCTCAGGGGGCTGTCAAGCGAACGTGGGCCGCTGGGTTTCCCAGGACGGGGGACGATATCAAAATCGACGAGGTTCTGCAAAAGACGGACCTGGAACTTGCCGTCATCAGTTCCTAGTAAGTCGACCAAGCCGGGATTCGGGGGCAGTGGAGCACCCCCGGACTCTGTGTGTTCACACCGGTCACCTGCCCCTGGCCTCACATCATTCTTCAACGAGCAGCCCTGTCCATGGGCCCGCTGACAAATTGCGTCTGCGCTCTGGGCTAACCATGGTCTACAGCCAATGGGATGACGAGTGGATGCTGTCCAAGATTGACGTGTCCAGAACCAGGCTCGTTTGCATCGCCTTTGCCTCGGATGAAGAGCAGGTTTGTGCCACGGCGTCGGGTATGATCGTCGCCCTTATTGACACGGCTGCAGCGGAGGGAGATATCGGCAAATGCCCCAAACGCTAACGTCAGGTTTTGCTTCCCCGTCACACCTGGCCAGGGGTGCATGCACTCCAAGCTCCAAATTCTCAAGTACCCCAACTACCTGCGCATCGTCGTACCCAGCGGCAACATGGTCCCCTACGATTGGGGCGAAACGGGGGCGATGGAAAACGTACGGCCTGCCCCCCCACCCCTCGGACGCTGCTAATGTGACATGCAGATCGTCTTCATGATAGACCTCCCCAGGAGATTCGACACACCAGAAGCCCAGGCAGGCAACCCCCTGAGCCCGTTTGCCCACGAGCTCATCTACTTTCTTCGCGCCCAGGGTTTGGCGGAAAGTTTAGTCAAGGCCCTAGAAAAGTATGATTTCGCAGAGACGAACCGCTATGCCTTCGTGCACACAATGTAAGGAAATGCCACTGGCAGCAGCCGTGAGCTTCTTTTTGCTTTGGTACTAAGATGCGTACAGCGCCGGCTCCCACGTGGACGACAGCTGGAAACGAACGGGTAAGCTTAACTATAGCCGAAGTTTCGCGATCCCATGTCGTTTATATCAACGTCGCCCGCTCTGACGAGACTTCTTTGGACAGGCTACTGTGGCCTGGGTCGCGCCGTGAAGTCGCTAGGACTGGACACTCGGGGCGCCGTCGACGTCGATATGGTAGTGAGCTCCCTCGGAGCGGTCAACAGCGACCTCATCCTTGCGCTCTACTACGCCGCACAGGGCGACGACGGCCTGAGGGTGTACCGTGAGAGAACAGCGAGGGGCAGGGGCAACAAGGCCAGGGCCGGCTCTTCCGCGACGATCACACCCCTGGCATGCGAAGAAAGTTTCCGGATCTACTTCCCATCCCACCAGACGGTTGCGGAAAGCCGCGGCGGGACCGAGGTCGGTAAATTCAATCGCTGGATGGGGACTGTCCCATTGGGTGGCTCGCTCAGGGTACTGACTCGTTCAAACCAGTCTGCCGGAACAATCTGCACGCAGGCCAGGTGGTGGAATGCTGAATCTTTCCCCCGGCGCCTTATCCGTGACTGTGTCAGCCGCAGGACTGGACTGTTGATGCATAACAAGATGATGTTCGTGCGACAAGGCGGAACAGCACCGGACGGCGCGTTGGGCAGGGCCTGGGCCTATGTGGGCTCGGCAAACCTGTCGGAGAGTGCCTGGTGAGTTTCCCACGCTGGTTTTTCAGCATCTCCGCGGCGCCTTCACCATTCCCTCGTTTCCTCGTCATGATTCCTCACCCGCGGCCTTGTCCCTCCCCCCCCAAGTCTGCCGAAAGTAGCCAGGCATGCGGTCGGGATGTGGCCAGTACTGGACTGACAGCCGGGGCCTCCGCGCCATCTGTTTACTAGGGGACGTTTGACCATGAAGAACCGGACGAACCCCAATTTGAGTTGCCGGAATTGGGAGTGTGGAGTTCTGTGCCAGATCCCTGCTGGATCCGGGGCCGACTCCGCCCGGCACGACGCAGCGAATCAGGAGTCCCGGCTCGACATGTCTGTCTTCCTGGGCAGCATCCCGGTACCCATGGTGGTGCCCGGCGATGCGTACGGGACACCAACGTCGTCTCAGGCATCATCCCGGCCGCAGCCCAAGCGACCGTGGCTCTTTGGAGAGAACTGACCACGGTTACTCGTGGCCTTGGTCCGTGTGTGCTGTTCAATCTGCCGGCGGTGATGGCGGTGTCGCGGCAGCGCGTCCGAGCGAATAGCCGCCGGGAATGAATTGCGTGTATGTGGATATGGATGCGCCCGTGTTTGTTTGTACTGTGCATGCGTATGTAATGGCCATGTGTGTGTGTGTGTGTGTGTGTGTGTGTGTGTGTGCTCGTCGCCAAGATGGGGCGGCGTGTCCTGCACCTGCATGGGTCCAGCCACGCCCGGCGGGAGACAAGGGGGGGTTTGACAAGGCGCTGCTGCTGCTGGTGCTGCTGCTACGAGGGTGCGAGCGCACCCACACCCACACCCACACACACTCTCTCTCTGTCTCTGTCTCTCTTTCACGGGGTGAACGGATCATGAGCACGTAAGAGCGGCAGCATTGTTACCGTAGTCAATGGCCCGAGTTGCTGACTACGGCCGGCGTAGCGGCGGGATACTGCACGTAGTCGTGGTCGGTTCGTACTAGTAACCTCCGGAAGCAGGGTAGGCTATGCATTTACCCAACAAACCCCCCAGGCCCAAGTGAGCCAAGTGATTGTTGCGTTTTCCTCTTTAGCTGCTGAGGTAGCGTGTGGGAGGTGACCATGGGAAACACCTGTACCCAAGGGGAAGCGCAACATCCATGGCGGGCGAGGGGTCCTCGGGCGATCCTCAGCAGTATCGGCCGCGCCCTGCACACCCCTACTAATGCCTAGGTGTGCAAGTACTTTTCGTAGGGTACATCTACGAATACAACGCAGTAGACAATATCGCTCGCTCCACCCCAGGTGCCCCCTCCCCCCCCGTCCCCCCGTGATGTTGCTGCTGCTCATGGGAGGGGTACATGACTTATTACGCAAACCGCGACGCCGTATTCGCTCATGGGCTCATGGCGTCACCTCAGCAGCAAGCCTCGCAGCCAAGAGGGAGCTAGCCCGCCAGACAATCGACTGGTCTGTGCAGGACCACCACGGAAGCGACGCTGGGCCTCTTGGGGAGGAAGAGAGGGGGGAGGGGGACTGACTGAAATTGCACCACGGCGAAGACGGAGGCTAGGAAGAAGGGGGGGTTCGGTGGCTGCGGATTAGTTACGGAGCGCGTGCTGGGGGGGGGGGGGGGTGCGGGCGACAGGGAGGGCAACGACGACGACGACAACAGGTACAGGATCCAGGGCTGGTGGGCGGTTCTTGGCGCACGCCGCGCAGCTTTGCAGTGGCTTGGCTACGCTGGGGATGGGTGGATGGTATCCCATAGTTACTGAGATATCTGGGCGATGGGATTGATGGCTTGGGGGAAGGGGAGAGGGGCCTCGTGCCGCTTTCTCTGGCCTATCCTCAATTCTTTCTCGCTATGGGCGACGGAGGTTTCTTGGCTAGGCGGCCAAGCCAGCAGCACCATGGATAGATGCCTCCAAGAGCCGGTCGTTCGTTCGGCCGCGATCCCTCTCCTCCTCCCTCTCTTGCCCGAGTAACTTGGCTGAGGTCACGCCCCCTCGTACCGCGAGAAGGTGGCTGCGCCCGGGGGGGGGGGGGGGCGGTTGTCAGAGACGTACAGGGACACGCGTAGAGTAGACTGGGCGGACGAATTGGCCCCGTGGATGAGATGGGGAGCTTGGGCAGGCACGCGCTAGAACCTGGTGGTTGGTTTCCCCGAGTGCCGCCGTCGTCGTTGTCGTTGTTTGTCAATGCTCCCTTTAGGGCGGTTACGGGCGCCCGTCACTATTCAAACAAACCCCCCGCGTGACACGCTTGTACTCCGTATACTGAAAGCGCCACACTGGGACACACCGAGACACCCTCCTAGTTTAGCAAGTATTATTGGGACGTTCATCCGTGCGCAATTCACCCGAGGTAGTTCCCGTCGCGTTAGCGACAGTCGGAGGGCAAGGAACTCCAAGGACGTCGGCACTGACATGCAGGACTAAAGGAGTGGAACCTCCCTTCCCCTTCCCACCCCCCCCCGGTCAACCCTTCACGAAGGGGGTTCGCGACCAAGAGGTCCTTTCCCAAAGTATCTCCCTAGTAGAGGCAGGCAGTCAGAAGCTCTGCCCTCGCTCACTCACGCGCGCGCGCGCGGTGGAGCCCGAAGGAACCAGACGCTAGACGGGGCGGGCGTCGACTTCGAACTTCGACCCGCGGGGGGCGGCAGCCGTACGCGGTACATCGGGTCGCTAGATTACGTCGTGGGCGTCCATGGATCGAAGGTCGGGTTCGCAGCCTTGCGTGGGTGGCGGGCCCCGCGGCTGGGCGAGGAGGAAAAAGAGCTGGAAAGGGGGGGGTGTGAGGGGTTTCCGTTCCTGGCCTTTGGGGGGGCTCGAAGGAGAGACGAGGGGAGGTCACGGATCTCGGTTGCGCAGATGGTACCGGGCATGTTACCGATGGATTGCAGAGCGCCGCCGTCCCTTCTATTTCGTGGTCTATCTCACGCCTCTTGGCGTCCCCTCCCCTCCCCTCCCTCCCTCCTTCCCACCCACGAGCTTCTTACCATTCATGGAGATGGAGGGGGGGGAGATCCTGACCAACCAGTGAACGAGTGCCTAACGACCCTTCCCTCCTACTCCGCATGTGCTCGACATCCTGACGTGTTCAAGAAGCTCTTGCTGGCGGTTTGAATCCCTCCCCCCCGGATCGTCCATCCGCCGCCGCTGCCGCCGCCGCCGCCTGTCACGGCCGCGGGAACGAACGTGTCAAAAAGGCACGGCATGAGCATTCGTCCCCTCCCCTTAGCCGGCCTCCCGACGGGCAAGCAAACTTAGTTCTACGTACTCGTACGTTGTGTGTTCAGCCTGAAGGCAGTAACCAAACTAAGGTAGGTACCTTTGAACAGGGGACGGGGGAGGGGGAAAGGGCCTGTCCACCACCACCACCACCACCATCACCACCACCACCACCACAAGGCGGACAAGGCCGCACCGGGGAGCGTTGGACCATGGAAAGATGTAATGATGCATTCGTACTTTGTTACCCTAGCGACTTACGTATTCGCCAGTGCGCGTGAGCGATGGGCGCCGGTAGCGCGGTTTGGGATTGGCCTCGCGGCACAAACCACCACAAGCTTTTCCTGGCCAGGTACATACATGCCTATTTCAGGCACAGACGCGGGCGCACAGACAAGGAGTCGAAATGGATCGTGGACCAGGGGGGGTGGGACGAGCGATCGGCCAGTATGTATAGTACGTACCGCCGCGACAGACGAAAAAGCAGCAACTGCCAGTACATGTACGTATATGTGTATCTGCAGTTTTGAATGGATGGCTTGGTAGGCTGGCAGCTGGCCGGTTTGCTAGGGACCAGAATGGCGCCCCCCCCCCCCCCCTGCGCGCGGGCTGATAGCAAAAACTGCACATGGGTACACATAGACCTACTACTCTTTGGTGGTAAGTCTTGTACCTATGTGCAGTTTTGGCTTTGAGGCGCGAGAATGGTAAGGGACCGGCTTGGCACTGTTCACCTGTCCGCCTTGGGGCTCCAAGGTTAAGTCTCCGCCACGACATCACGAGGCGGAGAAGAGACGGGGAACGCTTCCCTTCGTTCTCCTCCAGCTGGTGCGGGCAGCGAGGCAGGCACCCCAGCCGAACTAGGCCGCTCCAGCTCGTGCTCGTTCTTCACATGCCGGCTGGGCCAGGTTGTGATTTGTATTCGCGTGTGTCATGGGATGAATGCCGTGGGAGACTACCTATAGGTACCCGGCGGAAAGCAGGAGGTTAGTACATAGCAGCCCCCCAGGGCTGGGGAAACCAGCCCTGGGGCGGAGAGAGCCAGCCACCTACCCGAATTTTTTGCCAGCCGGCGGATATGGATGGGCTGGGCAGGGAGACTCGGCCGAGCAACCAACTGCATACCTAAGTAAGGTACCTACCCAACTAGCAGGTACCACGGCACATGGGAACCCTACCTACTGTAGCCAGCCAGCACGTAAATAGAAGGGGGGGGAGGGAGGCCAAGTAAGTGGCAGCAGCGGCGCGCCTAATGAACGGCCCCGGCGCGCGTCCAGCAATGCTGACTGACGCAAAGCCCGAGGGGTTGGCTTGGCTTGCCGCCGTCCGCCGAATCCCAAGAGGACCAGGCGGTTGGCGGTTCCGTCATCATGTCGAAGGCCGCGACGCCCACCCCTCCTCCCTCGGACCCCTCGCGGGCGAGACGGCGAAAGCGAGCGAGCGAGCGCATGGCGCGCAAGCGGTCATCCATGGTGCATCGATAGAGAGAGGGAGAGGGAGAGGGAGAGAGAGCAACAGCCGGGGACACCTATCATCCATAGAGAGGGCTGGCTGCCTCCCTCCCCCATGCTGACTGACAGTATGGTATGGGATGTAAGGCATGCAGGTGTGCGGTGCGCACGGGAAAACAGCCCACTCGCGTGGTCCCTTGCCCGTCCATCCCATGCCGGCTCCAGCGACCGAGGCCGAGGGGATGCGAAGGGAAAATCACCCGCCGCAACAACTACCGACGCCACCCCTCCCCCCCGGTCCGCCCTTCTATAGTACGCCCAGAGAAGGAACATGGATGGGGCCCTCGCTCCCTCGGTAGCGATCATGCACTTCATCATCATCAAACCCCAACAGCGCCAAGCCCGGCGTCTCTGCCCTACCGACTACCTACCTTCTGGCTGGCAGTCTCCCCAGGGAGGGACGTGGGCGCCTTTCCCAGGCGCAAATCGGCGTGCGCAAACCTGGTAGCGAAGGGGGCCACTAATGCTTGCAGCAGCTCGGACAGCGCCGCGTTGCAAGTTGGTCGGCTTACCACCTGAGTTCCAGTTGGTTGGTAGCCACAAAAAAAAAAGCCCACCACTGACTGGCCCACGAGACGTCTCCGAGATAATCCGTCCCCATCCCCCACGCTGACCGGTACGGAGCAGCCAGCACCTTGGGACGGAACAGCCAGGCCCTTCCTCCTCACCACGCGTACTGCCGAATATGTCGCGGGCCTTCATTGGGCCAACATCAGGCCACTCCGTGTTCCAGCCGGTCAGTCAAGCCAGTCGTCAGCAGCCAATGGGCCTGCGCTCGGAACAATCACCGGACGAGGTAATGGCCGTGGGCATCACTTCTGGCCCTCCGTCCGCCGTTGGGCCCGCCACCCACGCCCGTTCCTACGCCACACGCAGCCGACACGGCGCGCTACGGGGAGACGGGGAGGGCGGAGACAGCGAACCTTCGAGCCCGCCAAGCGTCCGGCTGCTCCAGATGAGACGGCGCCGCTGTCAGCGCGTTGGGCTGGCTGTCGGGGAAGGCATTCCACCAGATTGACGTTACCAGCCCCGGCCTACTACCGCCTGGCCCTATCTCTATAGCGCGCCCTCTTGCCTAGCGGGGGAGGGGGGGGCGGAGTTAACTTGCTAGACGCCCTGTATTGGTTCAAGCGTAGCTGTCACGCCTCTCGTACGATAGTGTGTGTCCAGCTGCCCCGGCGGCGGTAGCGCCCCCCCGCGGATCGCGGTATCGTGCCGAGTCTCTAGTAGGGCAGCCAGTCGGCCTGCTCCAGCCAGGAAGGAGATGGCATTCTAGTTTCAAACCGGAGGAGACGTGCGGGCTCATCGCCGATTAGGGGGGGGCGCCAGCACGGGCGCCAATGAACCCCGGCAGGTGCATCGCAGCTCGTGTAGGCACGCTTCGTCATCTCCCGCGCCGAAGGACTGGTCGATAGTGACGGACCAGACGGCGCAAGGCGTCCGCCTCATCCAGCCCCTCACCCATGGCCGTGCCCCCATCCGCACCAGCGCCGACGTCGTCAGTATACCCATACCCCTACCCATACCCATATCTACACAGTACACAATATATCCTGGGACCACCCCATGGCGGCCTCCATCACTAAACCAGACCGCCGCTTGCCGCCGCCGCCCGGGGGCTCCAGCTCTCTGGGGGATGCGCGGACGGGTGGGGAACTCGGTAGGGGACGAGGCAGAAAATGGGGATTTGGCAGCGTATCATTAATTCTCATCGGGGGGGGGGGGGGGGGGGGTCGATGGCCTGCAGACAGGCCCGGCCCATCACCACACCGGCCCCTGTTTTGCTCGGCGAGCATCCGCTTGGCAACGAGATTGCGTTTAGCATGGGCTTGGTTCCAGGCCAGCGTAAAGTGGGATGGGGGGGATGGCTCGTGGCCCCATGGCCGGTCCCGTGAGCGACGGCCGTGTGCCGGTATCTACAAGGCAGGTTCCGCCGGATCGTCTTGCCCGGCCAGACGGAATGCCAGAACGGAGGGCGGACCCACCGCTGGTCCAGGCGGGCTGGCCCCCTTCGACCGCTTCGCAATCTCGATGGCCGTTTCATTGGACGTAATCCGCGACCTGGAAAACACCGGGACAGGGCGGGCGAACATCACGTCACGCCCTCGAGAACCGAAGACGAGGGGTCTGGGCCCCGACCAGCGCACGGCGGTGCGGGGGGGGTAGGGAGGGAGAGGCGTTGCTGGGCCAGGGCGTCAATCCGCCCAGAGCAGCCAGCAAAGCCTCTCTCTCTCTCTCTCTCTCTCTGGATATTGCCGCGTGGCAGTCCAAATGTTGAGGGGGGGGAAAAAAACACCAACAGCCGCCCCCCGATTGATAGCGATCCTGTGGACTATGTAGATACTTGCCCGGAGCGGGGTTGGTCGCCGGCGACGGAGAGCCCGACTGTTGATACTTGCCAGGAGAGGCATCTCGAGACGCCCTCGATGAGGCCAGCAGAGAGGCTCACGTCACTATCGGACCACTCAGATCTCGACGCCGGGGAAGGCCTGACGGGGGGGGGAGGGCAGGGCAGGGCAGGCAGGGCAGGGGCAGGCAGGGGCAGGCAGGGCAGGGACAGGGGGCCGCTCTGGCAGACGGCGATGTCGAGAGAAGAGAGAGCGGGCGGGACGGGCGGTGGCAATGGCGAGGCCGACGGGCGACGCGGGCTGCATGTTGTTTTTTTTTTTTTTTTGCCAACCGACGGGCGACGAAATACATACCAAGAGAGCCAAGCGGGCACACTGCCACCCTGGCAACTGCGGGCGGCACATCAATGGACAAATATGGCAATTCGTGAAAAACCCCATCCCAACCCACAAACCACCCTGTCCTGCGTCTGTCCCCGTGCCCGTCCATTCGCAGCCTTCTTATCCCCCACTGCTCCGGGCCTGCCACTCGCGCGACCCGCTGGGCTGTCGGCGGCGGTGGATGGGGAGGGGGGCGAAAGAGCTGCATGCAGGAGCACAGCAGCAGCAGCAGCACCACCACCACCACCAGGACACCCACTCTCTCCCGGCCAACCCTGCCGGTAGCAGAGATTGCAGGAGCCCAGGGTGCCCCCGGGAACAATGGCCATGTCGGGGAGGGGGGGGGGGGGGCGGGTTGTTTGGAAGGGCCCTGAAAGGGAGAGAGAGAGGGGGGGCAGGCCAGTCGAGATGGAGTCCACGAACGTGTATTACCTTACGTGGACGTCTATCCACCGCTAATCTGGAAGCAAGCGAAGCGCTTCCCGTCGCTTGACAGAAACGGGCATCGGTCGGGCGGATACGTACCGAACCCGCCCTGACTGCGGATGGATGGATGATGAATGGTGGATTCCACCTACCTTACCTACTCCGTACTATACTTTGCTGCACAGTACTGTCATAGGTAGGAAACGGGGCGACGGTTTTACGGGGTACATACGGTAGCCCGCGAGACCCTGGTTGGAAAAAAAGGCGCCCTTTACCGAAAAGAGGTACGTGGAGTCGAGAAAGTACACACATACCCAGTTTCGTTTCCCCTTTGCCAGCTGGATGTGCGTGTGTGTGAGAAAGAGAGCGCGCGAGGAAGGAAGAGAGGGAAAGGTTCAGACAGCCCTAACGAGATAGAAAGAGAGACGGAGAGAGAGCGAGCGAAGGAAAGTCATCGAGCGGCCATTCTCCAATGGCACCTGCTTGTCATGGGAGGCTTGTGAGGGCTCCCGCCCATAACCAACCGACCAACGTGCAACCTCTACTACGACTACGACTCACCTAACCAGACACAGTCGTGCCCAGTGGGGCGCTGTACGACGGACCTTTACTTTCTTTTTAAGGTTTGTTCCGCTCGGGGACCAGCAGGGGTCATCCCTGCCACGTCTTCACGATGCCTGTCACCTTTCCAGCGCTGTTCAATCAGGGGCCCGGACGGCCCATTATTTTGCTGCCTGACTTGCAGGGCTAACCCGGCCTCTGGCCTGGATCAAGTTTCGCTGCTCCAAAGTCGTCGTATCTCCACCGGCTCGTGGCTGTTCTGAAGCAGGGGACTCTCTCTCTCTGGCTCGCTCTCGTCTCCGGTCCGTCCTCGTCCCTCTTTTGAAACTAGCGTCTGGCGGTAGCCCGGCACCGGCAGCGCTCGCCGTACAGAAAATGACGATGCCTGGAGCGCCTGCGGTGGAGCGATGGCGATGGGCGGCCCTACTGTGTGGTTTTGCTGGGGGACTGGAGCCGGCTACGGACCGGGGGGGGAGTGTGGGAAGCGCGACGGTGCCACGGGGCCCCCTCCGAGGTTCTACCAGAGATGCTGCACATGGATGATGGATGTCCTGACGCCGGCTCTCGAGACGACCTGCCTACGCGAGCGACCGAGGGAAAGGACCCTCCATGCAGGCGTAGTGGTACAACGCGAGATGCACGGAGTGCAGGTGGCTTGCTGCTGCAGCTGCCGATGGAGACGTCGCGCAGACGACGTCGTCTCGGTTCGCTTGGACGCGGGCCATCCACCAACACCACCACCAGCCTGCCTGCTTGCCAGCCTGCCTGCTTGCCTGCCTGCCTGCTTGCCTGCCTGCCTGCCTGCTTGCCTGCCTGCCCGCTCGCCTGCCAGCCCTTCCCAGCTTGGCGCGTCTGCGCTGCCGCACTCCGACAATGGGCCATCGTCTTCTTTCGGCCAGGCCAACCAAGCCCTGCCCGCTGCTGCACGAGCCGGGGCAACGCAATGTGGTTGCTCCTCTGATGGCCATTGGTGCCTGACCAGCCCCGCCCCTGCTCGCCCGCCCTCCGGTCCGCCGCCGGACGAGTATAGCCCACGGCCCTTCCGGAAACACCTCCTTGATTGGCTGTGTCCTCCCAGGCCCTTCGCGGCTGTGTTCCATGCCGTGCCCCCCCCCCCATGTCCGCCATCACGGGCGACTCCCCTCCCCCTTGTCATACCTCCAGCTGCTCAGTCATCATCCCGCCTATCCCGCCGGCAAGGAAAGGGGAGCGTGGGAGGGCAATCTCCAACGGCCTCAAGCAGATGCCAAGCCGACAACCCCCCCCCCCCTACCCCCTCCCCCTGGCAGCAAGGAGGTCAGCCCAGTCCCATTGGGACATGCACGGCGGGCGTTCAGGCAAAACCAATTCATGAGGCTCCCGCTTGCCTGCACGTCCCTTGTTCTGCAAGGCTCTGATAGGACACAGCAGCACCCAGCTCTCAACAAGACACAGCACCTCCAAGCCGGGGTCCGTGGGTCCACTGCAACCGCCTAGGACCCCCAAAAATCTCTGTCATTTTCTTTCGCTCGATGTAGATCGTGGCTGATCCGAATGCCCGCCGCCGCCGCCGTGACCCCTAAGGGCGCCCCTTCACACATGCGCGAACATGGATCGGCGTTTTTGTGAAGATACCGGCCCCTGTAACTAAGTAAAGAGAGAGAGGGAAACAAAAAGAAAGCACAGCGGAAACACGCGCGCGTTACTTCTGTCGAGTCGCCTCGTTGCCACTGACGAGACGTTGACGACAGCACGCGAGCGAGACAGCGGGAGCTGCTGTCCGCGCCAATCACGGGCCGCGCAAGGCCAGTTCCTGCATAATAAGCAACCTCACATTCGCGGGGGCCGGTCGTAGCACGGGGCAATATAGAGCACTAGGCAGAGAGCGTCGGCCACGTTGACTAACCCGGGACGCGTTCGGTCCCCTAACACGAGCATCCCCTTCGTCTCCGGGTGGATTTTGATGGGGAATGGGCCGATATGCTGGTGCAGATTCGCCTCCCTCCCTCCTCCTTCGTCCCTGGGCCTCGGGTGCGTGGTGCGTACGCTCGCAGTTGGGTGGCTGCCGTCGCCGAGTTAAAGCGCAACGACGTGCCGACCGACCCCGGCCCATCTGGAGGGCAGGGGAAGCCGGCGATCAGGCTTTCATAATCCTTGCCAGAAGAAATTCTTCAGCCCAAAGCCCACCCCTCCCCTTTCCTGGAACCCCGAGGGAAGCCGCCGTCTCACAGGCGGGATCTCGGGTTGTCACGTCGAGTACGGAGCACAACTTGTTTCCCCCCCCCCTACCTTCCCCTTCCCCCTGGGAAGAGAGAGGCCCGTCCTGCTGGCCCAGTTCCCAAACCCGCGGGAGCACGTCGGCAGTTCGTGCCCACTTTGCTGCTCCCGCCGGGGTTGACCCATGCTTGGGAGAGGGCGGGGGCCGCCGGCGACAGAAATATCTAGGGGCTACAGCTAGAGCCGGTGACATGTTGTAGGCGAGGGGGGTGGTAATTACCGCATGAACCAGTGGTGCGCACATGAACGGGCCCGACCTGTTTCTCGTCCGCCCTCGGCCGTCCGCGGCAGGGGCTGGGCCCCCCCCCCCCCGATACCAGACACAGGCGCAGTTGCATAGGGTCACCGGCGAAGGCGCCAGAAGAGAGAGAGAGAGAGAGAGACCCAGGCAGACGGAAGAATGGGATTCCCCCATCTCCACGGCCTTCGAGGCCGGCTCCCCCCTCCTCCTCCTCCTCCCTCCCCTCTGGTGCAGTTGCCGATCAGGCTCGAATGTGTTTCAAACGTCTCCGAAGACATATGCACCGGAGCCACCACATGGGGACAGCGAGGGCGGCCGCTCCGGCTATCGCTTCGCTCGGCCTGGCTGTGTAAGCGGGAAGGGAAAAAAAGAAGAGGGTCTTTTCCCAGGACCACGCGTGCGCAGTGTCCACCACCACGTAGACCCGCCAAGAAGATCCCTGTGGGAGCCGATCATTCGCTGAGGCTACCCAAACCGTACGTTCTGCATTTTTCCGCCTTCCTCTCTCGGTTTCGTCGAGCCAGCTTTTTCTTCCTCCATCCCCCCCCCCCCATCCGAGAGGTAGAGAGAATGGTAAGTAGGTCAAAGAGGTAGTATGTAGGCGCATGTACGAACGCTTGACACTGTCAATGGCGGCCGAAGTGCCGCGTGCCGCCGCAATGGGCGGCCGATGGGGCCAGACGCTATTGGAAAATAATTGCTTTGTGCCCTTTCCTTTGCTTCCGCTCTCCCACGCGCTCCCGTCGACTTACATGGCAGCGCTATGGGCGGCACTAGCTACGCAGAGCCCCCGTAGGTTCCTGCCCGGGTAGAAGAAGTCGGGAATGCGGAGCCCTAGGTCCTCTCTCGGTGCTGCACTTTCTCCCATCTACATCGTACCTACACTATCTCGGTTTTTTCCCCGTACCCATTTTGCGCACCCATCCCACTGGCAAAATAGCGTCGTCCTTAGGGCCCCATCCCATCCTGGAGGCCTGTGACGGGGTCCGCCAACTGGACCTGGAACTGGGACTGGAACTGGGACTGGGACCGGGACTTGGTTGGAGCCCGGACGGGGGGGCCCAGAGTGGAGGAGACGACACCAGCCCGAATACGTACCTCAATCACAGCAAAACCCCCCCCTTCCCTTTCCCTTTCCCTTTCCACTCTCACGACTCCCCACGCAGCTAGCCAGCCAGCCAGCCCAAGGGCGGTTCGATGGGAACGACTGGCCCATTCTCCCATCCACTTGGTCGTCCATCCAATCCCTTCTCAACCGCGTCCCCCCCCCCCCCCCCCCCCCCGGCCCAGCAGCCGGTGTGTGTGGTGGACGGTTTGGGTGGCTCTCCGTAAGGTGCGTTTGGGAGCAAAGGAGACACTAAGAGAGAGAGAGAGTACTGACGGGGAGGGGGCGAGTTCGACCGTCACGTCCACTCGTCCAGAAATTATCCTTACCGACGTCCAAATAGCCTGGGCTCCAGGGCTGCAAAACTCCATGAGGCCCACCTTAAATTATAACAAGCAGCAAGCATTCATCATCATTCCAAAGATAGGGCATCCCAATGCTGCTAAGCCTCTTTTTCCCCCTTGGCGTGCCTGTTTGCGGTTGCTCGTTGTCTTGGGCGGAAGACTCTTTACATGGAGGGCCCCTCGACGCAGCAATTTTTCGTCGTGTACTTGGCCGGCCCCAATATATTGGCATAGCTGATTCATCTCAATATCGGCGCTACTGTCCCAAACGACGTGAGGTCGGCTTGCGCGCGCACCGCGGGTCTTTGCTTGGGTCGTAACAGACGGGGGGGGGGGGGAAACGCACCGTCTACGCCGCATCCTCTCGGGCACGCATACCCTCTCTCCCATCCATCCCTTCTCTGTCTTCTCCGCCCCCTTCCTTCACATTTCCCTCTGCCCTCGCACACCCTGCCAGTTCCTGGATGCCGGGGAGCCGAGGCCGTAACAGGAAACGAAGCAGAGTGGGCGTACCGATACAAAGTGAGCACAGCCTGTTCGGCCGGTCGGTCGAGAGGGCCTGTGACTAGCCTCCCACCCCCCAGCGTGTCCGGCGTGTGTTGATCTAGCCCACAGAACGTTGCTGACGATTAGGTTTTCCTAGTGCCCAAGTTGCGTCGCCTACACAGTACTTCGCCCACGTCCCTCCCTTTCCCACCGAGGTATTCCCTCCCACCCCCCCTCCCCTTCCATCTCCGTCCAGTCAGCCAGAGCCGGAGCCCAGAGCCCAGGAGCCAGCCCTTCCAGGCCTTGTCCTGCCCATCCTAAGCCTGGTTGCTTCTGTACCAAACGAGACGACCTACCCCGTCGCATCGCATCCCCCCTGCTCCCACCCGGGCGCCCGTAGTCTTCTTGTAACCTTATTGCGTTCCATGGACGACTGGCCAAGGGAAACGAACAGAACCCTGTGCCGAATTCCACATACATACCCATCCACTCACTGCACAGACCTATACCTGCTGTATCATACGGTACGTACTCACCATATCCTGCTGCAGACTTGACCTTCAGTCCGAAGCCCTCCGTCCACCTCGCGTACCTACATACCTCGCGCTTGGCGCATACGCCGCGTCCAAGCACTATTCATCCACTAGGTGGTAGCACCAGCTTCCATTCGACGTCAACCCGGCCCAGGGTCGAGGAATTCGCCGACCCGGCCGCAGCAGTGCACTATCCCCGGCGGAAGCAGCCACGACGGTGACGGCGGCCTTCATATGCTCGGCTGGACTCGTGAGAGGCTTTGGTTCTGTTTCTGCACTTCGTAAAAATTCCCTGGGGCGTTAGCACCCACGCACGTGGAGTTGGGCAGCCGCGAAACCCAAGTTTTCATATTTATACGCATGGCAGCGAGAGCCAAACACGACATCCAGGTCCAGCAGGCAACCAGCCCATACACCCCCCCGTATCCTTCTACCCGAACATCCAACATAAAAAAATAACAGCAGAAAAAAGTGATTCCGGCGGAAGCAGCGACAACGATCCCCTTCCTCCACCACCGTGTCATCGAAGACCGAACAACGTGAGGTATGTACCTTGGTCTCCTTTCCTGTGCTTCCGACCCCATCACCACCCCGTCCATCAACACCACTCATCCCTCCCGCCGCGGACCCCCTTCCTGTGCAGCCGGACGGGTTTCATGGATCATGGGGCTTCAAGTTCAGACCACTTGCTCGTCACTCATCCATTCCCTGCCTGGATGGCCCATGGAGGCTGCGCACTGGCGGTGCCCGTCTACCCCGAGGCACGCATCCCCGTACCTGTACCAGGACGGGCTTCCTTCCACCATCGAATCCCTCCCCCCCACCCCCCTCCATCCTCTTGGCCCGTGGCATGGCCATCCCGGCTGCCGGTCCGTGAGAGCCAAGCCCGGAACAGACATCCATCCAGACAGTGTGTGCCAGTGCCCACGGGACATGTCGAGACCGGGCCCTCGAGGTAGCAGAGGGAAAAGACCACCCGGCCCACTTTCTAATCTCCAATCCGAATCCATCGCAACCTGAGGGACGTCCACGAGCGAACGGGACGACGGACTGGGTCTGCCCCGGGGCGAGGCAGGCGTGTGCAGGTGCAAGTGCAGGTGCAAGTGCAAGTGCAAGTGCAAGTGCAAGTGCAGGCAGGCCGGGCAGACCAGGCAGTGAGTGAGTGGGTGGTGGAAGGCCACAACCCAATTCCAGCAACCCTCCACAGCCCTGGCCACCTACATCCAATACCTCTCTCTCTCTCTCTCTCTCTCTCTCATACCCCATCCCTCTTATCCCACTCTGGCCCTCGCTATCCACCGTGTCATGGATACACCCCGATGGTCCCGGCTGCTTCTTCCCCCCATGTCACGCCAGTTGCAGATATCTCGTTAAAAAGGCCCGCTGGCCATTTCCTGTGTTGAAACCACCAGCCCGACGATCCTCAGCCTTGTTGCTCTTAACCGTCTCCGCGCGCCGTTGTCGTTGCCGCTGTGTAGCTTCCCGTGTTTTGTTCCGTGTGTGTGCACGAGAGGAACACCCACCCCCCTCCCCCCCCAAGTTTCCTGATACAATACGGGCAGGTTCGTGCTTTTGTTGCCCAACCGCTGGCTTCCTTCCCTCCCTGTCCACGCCCGTTCCCTTTTGAATTACCACGCGTATCCCAGGCGGAGCAGACTAGTAACAGCAAGCAGCAGCAGAAGCAGAAGCAGAAGCAGAAGCAGCAACAACAACCTTCAGCGGCAACACCATCCATCGGACATCAGATCACACATACACACATACACCCACCCACCCACCCATCTCACAAACGCTCGCAGGCGCAATACATTGTTGCCTCGCACCCAGTACCCAGATAGTGAGTGGCCTGGCCACCACGGACAAAACCACCACCCCCCCTGGGCGCGTGTGCTCTGTCTCCCTCCCTCCCTCCGTCTAATACCAAGCCCACGCAAAAACGTCCATACGCGCACGCCTCTCTCTCCCCCCATAAAACCACCCATCTCACCCCCCTCGCTACTTGCCTGGCGCACCCGCTAGGTTAGCCACTGCAGTTCCGCCTACTTCGACCGCGCACGACCTACTCACAGACAGGTCGGTCCCTGCCGGTACTTAGAGGTACTTAGCTGCCCATAAACTTTGCCCGTGGCTGCCGTAGGCGTCGCATCTCTGGCTCCACGCACTGAATAAGGCTACTTCTTCTACTTGTTGGAGACGTTACCTCAACTCTACTTCACACCAGACACCCCCATCCGACATCACCAAAGAGGGACTACTTGCTCCTCGGCCCTACTTGCTCCTCGGCCCAACGGCCTCTTTCACCCTTTCGGCCCCCAAGGAAAAACAACCTCACCAACTAGCCCTCTATCCCGCCGCACGCCACCATCCTTAGGCTACAACACTACCTTTTTTTCCCTCTCCGTCCGGCAACCATAAACCTGCCTTTCCCTCGCTCCCCGGCCCAGGAACCTGGCACTTGGTACTATAAACTCTCAACTTTCCTTACCTTGCAAGCTTTGGATAAGCACAGCTCAGCTTTTCCTTCCATCCCAGAGCTCCCCCCCAAGGAACTATCACCACAACCAACCGCGTCTCGACAAAAGCGACTCCCAGACAGTAGCCCATCACCTAGTCGTTCATCATGGCCGACAGGATTGGAGGAGGTGCGGCGCCGCCGCATCACCAGTCCACAGCTGGCGCTCCTCTGCAGCCAACCTTCACTGGCTTCATCGCATCAACCATGGACGCCCTCGTCCTGTTCGAGGCCTGTCTTACCGGTCACATGGCTCACGTGCCCCGGCGCCCTCACGATCGCGAGCGCTCGCAGCTCATCCGCAGCGGTCACGTCTTCATCTATGAGGAGCACAGCAGTGGCATCAAGAGATGGACAGACGGTGTACCATGGAGCCCCAGTCGCATCCTCGGGAACTTTTTGCTCTACCGTGAGCTGGACAAGCCCTTCCAGCCGGGCGAGAAGAAGCGGGCAATGAAGAAGACAAAGCCAGAGAACGGCGTCACTAAGCCCCAGAGCAACGCACGCTCCAACTCGGTCCCCTTCAACAACATAGGTCCGCTGCCGGTGCCTCAGGCATACAGCGATAGCTCCACCGGTGGTAAGGAGATCGAGCGCGCTCTGGTTGGCTCACTCGTGGATAGCTACCAGTTTAAGCCCGAAGGCCTGGTAAAGAAGACTATCAGCGTTCAGTACAGAGGCATGCAGCACCACCTTGTCTCGTACTACAGCATCGACGACGTGATCAACAAGCGGCTCCGAACTCCCATGGACTCGCCAGAGCTGCACCACATCACGCCGCGGTCACAGCTCATCTCGGCTGGCAACTTCCGGGCGCCCGTTGACGACCACGAACTCATCATGGACGACAGAGCCCGCATGATGGTCGCCCAGGGCAACTTGCCGGAACTAGCCTTCGGCCCGACACGGTCCTTGTCTGTTCCCAGCGTCCCGCCGTACGGCGGCGGCGGCTGGGGCCCGAATTCATACCAGCAGCCATCACACTACTCCATGAGCCACGCTCTGGCACCGCCCGCCACGTACGCCTCCGCAGCACCTTCGGGGTACGCGACCTATGAACATAGTAATCCCATACCGCGCATGGTCTCGCACTATTCCGGCCTCGCTATGAGCCAGACTGCGCGGCGACACAGCACCGTCCCGGGCACCACGGGATACGAGTCGACCATTAACGGCGGTGCCCATCCATACGCGCCCATGAGCTCGATGGACCGAAACCAACTAAGTGGCACGCCCGGAATACCGAGCACCAGCGTGCTCGCAAGCCAACATATGGCCCACCCGCCCTACAGCAGCTCTTCGATGTACGAGCCGCCGCCGACAGGCACGACGGGGCCCTCCCAACACGCATCCATGTACGATAGTGGTCCGCGCCACTCGACGGGCTACGAGAACAGCGCCCCTCAGCACCAAACCAGCGGCTACGATGCGCAGACGGCCTCCATGTTCGACGCGACGGCCAACGGGCAGTCGGCGGGAGATTACGAATCGTCCATGGCAGCGCAGCAAGGCATGCCGAGCTTCGACTCGAGCAGTGACGACAACGCCTCGGCGGCACTGAATGCTATGGACCTGACCCAGCCAGTCGGCAGCACTGAACTGAGCGACGGCGGCCACTATTCATCCTTCCCTCCTCACCAGTCAGATTTCACACCACGCGGCTCACATTCGCAATCGACTCTCGGCCCATGAGTCCACTGAGCTAGCTGTCTTGGTGGTGTGTTTCAGCGCGCTTTCCCCTTCTTGTGATACCTATTACACTATAACTCTATTACTACCCCTGCTACTTTTACTGCTGGCTCCTCTACCCCCTTTTACCACAACGGCCTCTACATCAGCCCTCAACAACACACTACAATTGGTTTCTGGCGCATGGTCTGACTGGTAGCATCAGCGGTTCGGGCGGACATGAAGTCTGGGCGTTGGCGGCGTTGGCTGTACTATGAAATGGACCTTGGGCGGCATACGACCGCGCGAAGGCCCTATAAGGGATTGCATTTGACTTTTTATCTTTTCTTGTACCAAAATGACGGCTATGGGGTATACTTTTCGGCGACTTGGACCCGGGAAGCGGGACGGCTGGAAACTCTGTGCGCTCGATGTGCCACGCAGATGGCATGCAGTGTTTGATGGTTGTTCACTGGGTGGTTGTTGTGGTTGCTGTGGTTGCTGTGGTTGTTGTGGTTGTTGTGGTTGTTGTGGTTGTTGTTGTTGTTGTTGTTGTTGTTGTTGTTGTTGTTGTTGTTGTTGTTGTTGTTGTTGTTATTGTTGTTGTTTGCCATTTGGCACCATACTGTGTAGTGATGCTAGATTATAATGCATCAAGTGATGAAAAGCAAAGCCCATGTATGCGTGCGTGCGTGAGATGTATGTTTGTATGTGTTATCGAGTAAAATGCAACCCATAGTGTATGTACGCGTGCGCACCCAGAGAGGGTATGGCGAGGTGGTCTTCATCGCCGTCCGCTATGCTCCCATATCCACCACCACAGCTCGGGTAATCATCTCTATACTCCCTGCACCAGGGGTCACACACGTTTCCTTCACTTCATCCCTCCCAAGGTGGTAAAAAAAAAAAAAAAAAACGGTGACTCAACTCAAATGGTAACTGGCTCACCACACTAAGAACAACCTTATGAGCAAGTCACTTTTTTATTTTTTTATTTTTTTTTGCAACTCTACTGCCTCCGTCCCCACGTGTCATCAGTGGTGCTATAGTAGAGGCGACCAGAGAGCAGAAGAAGCCCCGGCCACCTTGACAGGTGTGGGCTTTCTCCCTCCTCCTCCCTCCCCCACACATCCCACCTCTTTTGCCCCCCCCCCCCCCCCCCCCCCCCCCCCGGCCCCTTCTCATTGAGGGCGCGGTTCGGTGACGATTCCGTACATGAAAGGGGACGGACACCCGATAGTACCGATCAGCATGTGAAATGATTGACGGCAAACGGGGGGGGGGAGGGGCTTTCGACACCACCCAAAAGAGGCGCCACCCAAAAGAGGGCGGGGGGGGAGGCTGGCTTCCGGCGGAGAGCAGTTCGAGACGGGAAGTCTACCTAAGGCGACGCTAGAGCAAATCCCCTCCGCTTCCCCATGCTAGACTGAAAGAGCTGGGGGGGTGTGCGGGGGAGGGGACGAGAGCGAGAGTGGGCGTGAGGGGGATGGGGGGGGTGCGATTAGCGAGCACGCGTGGGAAGAACCAAAAGAGAGAAGAAAAAAATGCTAGGCCGGCAACGCGCCGCCGCCGCCGGTCACCATATGCAGCTCTTGAGGGACACTATCTTTTTTTTTTTCGTGGCCCCACCCTCTCCTCCCCTTTCTCGTATGTACTACTTGTGCCTTTCGTCATCCTCGCTTGCGGGACAAGTAAGTACATGTTCGGGGGGGATATGCCAATAAAAGATGGAAGAGAGGGCGATTGGAATGGGTTGGTGACAAGGCGTCGGGGCTAAGCAACAGCAAACAGCTCTAGTCAGAATAGCTGCTTTTCCCGCTATGTAGGTCATAGCTCCTCTCCCGGTGGCCCACCCGCCGCCGCCGCCGCCGCCGCCTCTCACGCAGGTTCCGGAGTTCAGCCAAATGGGTGAAATCCATTGGTTGGGGCACTTGGAAAAAAGGCCCTTTTTCCTTAGCCATGGAGAAGGGGGACAGAGCGGTGGTCGTCCTCTTTGCGGTTGCGCCATGGCGCAGGGAGGGAAGATGAATTAAAGAGAGCAAAAAAAAAAGAGTGCACAACTGCTAACGAGCGCCGATGGACAGTCGAAGTGTGTTTGTTGGGTATTCCCCATGATTACTTAATTCGTGTACTACTATGTATGTATGTATGTACTGGGGGGGGGCATGGAAGCGAGTGTGTACCCCGGTCCGCATTTTCTCTCTCTCTCTCGCCCTATCACGGGTTTGCCTTCTCGTCTATGGCGCCGATAGGCTACGTCCGATGCCTGCCTCCTACTCGCGACTAGGGGTACTATGTATCGCCAGGCCGTCTTAGTCCGTGGTGCTAGGGTCCGCGATGGGATCAAGATGGAGGGGTGGTGGTGGAGGGCGATGGATGATGGGGACGCCGCCGCATAGGGCATTTTGCACTTTTACGGTAGGGAGCTGTCCGGGTCCTCGTTCGGCTCCCATTTCATGGTAAGGAAGAGGGGCCCTCCCCTCCATCCAGGCATCTAGTCTATGGGGGCTGGACGGGGGAGGGGGGGATCGCGCTCACGTACCGGTCCAGCCCGAACCACGTCAGCACTGCTCTGCGTTCTATCGTTTCGACGCGTCCGGCCGTTTGGGAAGGGGGGGTGGGTGGTGGCATCCCGAGCGCTGGGCCATGTCCATTCTCAGACAAAGTCACGGAGGAAACGCGGTCAAACGAGGCACGGAGGCTGAAGGGGGGTGGGGTAGGCGGGAGAGAGGCATGGATGGATGGAGGTCGGGTTGGTGGTATGCATGTATTTTACCCTGTACGAGAGAGGGAAGAGAGAGAGAGAGAGAGAGAGACAAAGAGGGAAGGAAGCACGCGCTCGCAAAAACGCGCGGGCGCACACAAGCACCGCCCGCTCGCACGCACGCACTCGATCGCCTGCGCCCGATCCTCTCCCACTGACGATTTGCTTACTACCTACCTCATCTTACCTACCGCTTCTGTTGGAATCGTCTACCGACAACGACACACACGTACACGCACACGCACAAACGCACATCACACACATGGGATAGTACACAAACACACACACGCAGTGCTCCGTTGCAGCCCTCCCTCCCCTCCCCCAAAACACCCACGGTACATCGTACTACCACTACAGTACGCACCCACCAACCCACAGGCCCACACGCACACACCCACGCCGCCGGCCCGCCGGCCCAGATACAGATACACACAGATACGCAGATACTCCCTCCCCAACTCCCTTGCGCTACCACCACCACCACCATCACCACCCACCCCCCCCCGTTCGTTCCGACGCATCTAGGGTCTTCGGATCACAAGCTAAGTAGCTCGTTCCGCTTTTTGCTCGGCCGCCTCCACCCCCCAGCCTCCGGGGCTAGTCTCGGCTCGCGCTACGTCACCCCTCGTCCGCCTGCCCGCCAAAAACGAGGAGAAATTTGTCGGGCTCCGGATCGTCGTCGGCCTGCCCTTGAAACTGCCGGTCCCTCCCTCCCCCAGTGCTATGAAGTCGCGGTCATGAACCCTCGGGTCACAAGCGGCACCGGCGCAAAGATGCGCCGCAGCACCACCCTGGGTCTCGCGAAGCGGCAAACTCTCGGCCCATCGCCTTTAAGCTCGGGCATCGCCGCGGCGGCAGCAGCAGCAGCAGCAGCTACGGCCGCCAGGGGCGCCGTGGGACGAACAAGACCCTTGCATTCTCGCCATGCACCCGTCGTGGCCTCGCCCAGTCCGCTGCAGCCCCTTCGGGCCATGGCTGGCCCCTTCGGGCACGGAACCCTGCCTGGCCCGCAGCGCCGCCGTTGCGCCGCCAGCTTCAGCACGGCGAGCTTATTGCGCCTCGCCCAGGGCCCGTTGTCCGTGGCCGCCAGGGAGCCGAAGGATTGTCCCAGGCCCGCCTTGCCGCCTCCTTCCCCTGCCATCCCTCGCCCGCAGGCGGCCGCCTTACGCGTCGTCTTCTTCTCCTCCACGAGCCGACGCCTGGCACGCCCGGGCAAGCACGAGGAGGGCCCGCAACCGTATGTTTCCCCCCTCCTGTACCGCTCCCCCTCCCCCCCTGCTGCCCCGTCGGCCGCCGCTCACCCCCCTGGGTTTTGAGTGCGAGGCGACACGCAGCCAGGCCGCAACTCAATCCTCTGCTGTTGGCTCCCGGGGGCAATAGGGGGGCGAGGGTGGGAGGCGAGGTCTATGCTGTTGCCGCCAGATGTGCTTCCCACTGCCCCGGCTGACTCGCGTCACCCTGCTCTCATCTCAACACATCTCGAACTTTACCGGAAAGAGAGACCGTTTTGGCTGACCTTGGATCTAGGACTCCGACCTCTGCGTCTAGTGATGCCAAACCTTCTGTGACGCCCCCGCCGCGTGGCATTCGGAAGGTCTTGCCCATCCCTCCCCTCCCGTCTCTCACGCCGCATGAGAACATCTATACCGTGCCTAACCTGTTGACGGCCAGTCGTATCGTTGCTGCCCCCTTCATCGGTTATGCGATCCTCCACGATGCTCATGCCTGGGCCTTGGGGTTGTTTGTCTACGCCGGTGTCTCGGATTTGTTGGATGGTTGGATCGCCCGGCGCTGGAACCTGCACACTGTGGTGGGAAGCATCATTGACCCCATGGCCGACAAATTACTCATGACCATCTTGACCGTTTGCCTGGCCACGAAAGGACTACTGCCCGGTAAGTGCCTTTCTGTTTTTACTGCCTCCCGCACCGGGGCCAAACTCCTGTCACCTGTCTTGGTTCCGTTAGCCTCAGAGTTTCCATTGCGTTTTCGCGTGCTCTGCTGGCTTCGTGACGGGATGGCGAAGCGAGGTGATGGATGGAGACGATGGTCAGGAACCCCGGGTCTGCGATCGTCCCCGTGGCCCATTTTTGTCATAGGCTTAGGCTCTCGTCATCTGTCCCGAGCCGGAACTCGTGATGCTTGGTCCGGCGCCACGCTCTTCTCATCTGAGCCCATGACGACGGCATTGGGGTCCATATTCTGATTTCGACCCCATGCCGCCTATCTCGTCTTTCTGGTACCAATCGGTCATCGGCCAAACTCTGTGGGCGCCATAAGCGCCATCGGACCGTTTGGGGTGCCTGGTGACACGATAGACAAGGTCACTAACGTACGCATCGGTTTCCATAGTGTGGCTTGCCGTTCTCATTCTCGGTCGCGACGTCGGCCTGGCCATCTCGGCCATCTACTACCGATGGATATCCCTTCCCCCTCCCAAGACGTTCATGCGGTACTGGGACTTCTCGCTCCCCTCGGCCGAGGTCCGCCCCACCACTATCAGCAAATACAACACCTTTCTCCAGCTAGCGCTGATGGGTGCTACGACAGTGGTGCCGGTGGTTGGCGTCGACGTCGGTGTGGCCATGACCGGCTTGCAGTAAGTCGCCGCCCCCGCCCCCGCCCACTGCTCTCCCGGCGTCTCGGACCTTGCACTGTGATGCGGATGCTGCATCCATGTTCCAAGCCCATAGTGCCGAACAAGCGGAAGGCCGGATCGAGGCCCCGCGGGCTTTCATAGATCAGGACCGCATGCTAACCCGGATGGCAGGTACCTGGTGGCTACGACGACGGTATGGAGTGGCCTCAGCTACGTGTTCAGCAAGGACGCCGTCAAGATTCTTTCGGACAACCAGAAAGACAAGGCAGAGCAGGCCAAGAAGGACGAGACCAAGCAGCCGTGATGATGACTCGTGGCCATGCGGTGGTGGACACCAAGATTCGATTGGGAGCAGACTTGCCCCCCAGGGGCCGTGGCAAATCCGAAGTCTTCCCCAACAGGTAGGCCAAAACCAGGTGAGATGTTGTTGGTGGTCTCGCAAAACGCCGGCGATCGCCGTGTCGCAACACTGTACCTATATGCCTATTATGCGGCCGGCCAGCAAACGAGCCATCCGTGAAATTGCCATGGGGAAGCACGCAATACACGAGTGTGCCCCGGATCCGTTAGCCGTGGCCTGGTTTCCTTCGCCGTCTTCGTCATGAGCACCAAGTACTCTGTGGTCTACATTATACTGGGGTCTCCGTGTATTCATTGGCGGCGCCTCAATGCACGTAGTTGGGGTTCCCTTATTTCCCGCCCTCGCAGATAAATGGATACCAGGGCGAGTTGCGTAGTCTATGATCGCTGCGTATTTTTTGATGCCCGGCGGGGGTTGAGTCGAATAAGAGGCCAATGATAACCCGATTTCGTTCTCACCGGGCTGCGACGGCGGCGGCGACAGCGGCGGTTAGGTGCATTATCTTCACCCGTGCCGCCCCCCTTCCCCACCCAGCGCCGGCCGACGATCTTTTTATCTCGTCCGGGCCGGGTTCGGGGCGGCGGGGGAATGGGTTCCGGGCCTGGGTATTCCGAAGCCCTTTGCCCAATTGCCCATCGGTGGTGTAAAAGGGGTTATCGTAATGTCTCCGTGACCAAACGGAGATCCGGGAGAGTAGTAGTTATGACTTTGGTTTTTTTTATCAGTTTCTTATTATATAGAAAAAAAAGACCCACTCGCGTACCAACCCTCCGGTTGGCGCACATATTCATCATCTCGTCATCACTGCCGTCCTCCTACACACCGGCACATTGCTTCTGCCCTCCGGCGGATTGCACCTCAGCCGTCGGAAGAAGGGGGGCGGAAGCGGCCGCCCGGGTGGCCATCGTCTTGCTCTCGTCACACCTTTCGTCGGCAACCCCCTTTTCCAAAAACAGGGCCCCCTCCGAACAAGTTTCTCACTTCACGTTTGGTATCGCCTTCGCCAACACGGCGCCCTCGTCGGACGGGGGAGGTAGGGGGACCGACGACATCAATTCCACAGGGCCCCCTTTTCCCCCCGTCTTTCGGCACGGGCCTTCCCACACTTCCTCCTCTCCCTCGGGGTCTTCTTAACAACAGTCTAAACATTCGAGACAGCACTCGCAGGATTCACCGCAGAGCCAGCAGCAGCAGAGGGTGGCCAGACTGTGGGGCGGAGAAAGAGCGTTAGCATTGTTCCATATCCACACTCTCCCGCGGCGGGAAGCGCGCGCGCAACGGCCGGGAAGCTTAAAACGGGGGAGCACCAAAAAGGAAAAAAAAAAAAAAAACCTACCATCCGTAGAGACAGCCGTGGCTCTTCTCCTCCTGCGGCGGGGGCGGCGGCTGTTGCTGGTAGTACATCTGTCGCGCCGAAGCTTGTTAGCAAGGGCGTTCGAAAGCCAAAAAAAAAAAAAAAAAAAAAAAAAAAAGGAGATACCTCATGTCCCCTTTCCCCTTTTCAAGCTTCTTCCCGCGGGCGTCGGCGGCGCGCGCGACGGGGCCCGCCCGTTGCGCCGGGAGCTACCGAGGAAGGACATTCCCGAACGGCGAGAAGAGCGAGAGGGGGGGGAAAAGGACACAGGTGACACGGAAACCGGAGACGGGGGGAAGGAGGAGGGGAAAAAAACGTACCGGCTGCTGGGGAGGCGGGTATTGGCCACCGGGCGGCGGGTAGTAGCTATTCAGCCTGTCAGCATCCAGTCTTGCCCCCTCCTCAAACTGTCATGTCGAGGGTTTTGCGAAAAACGAGAGGGCGGGCGCTAGAACCGCCTGCGGCGACGGGGATTGCGCATTTAAATAAAAACGCGCGATCGGGTGCCGGCGGGCGCCCCGGCTCATCGGGAGGGGAGGGGGGAACCTCGTTTCGCGACGGCGCAGACGCAGTGAAGGGGAGAGGGGGAACGGGGGCAAAGCGGGAAGGAGAAAGGGGAGAGCAAAGCGGCGGCGGCGGCAACGTACCCCTGGGGCGGCGGTCCCTGGTTGTAGTAGTCCTGGCCCGACATATCGTGTGGTTTTTCTTTGGGTTTTCGGCGGAAGGTGTAAGGATGATGCTGCTTCGGTTTTCGGGTCCTTTTGCGCAGGCAAAGATAGATTGGTTATAGGTGGGTGTGGTGGTGGTGGTTTGGGTTGTTGTATATCCGGGTGGGACAAAGGGGAACGAACAGTTTCCCGAGTCAGCTGTCCAGGATCGGGGTTGGTTTTCTGATTCTTATTGATAAGAACCGAGAGGGTGGACCGGGGGGAGGGGGGGAAGAGGAGAGGAAGGGAGAAGAGCGAAACCGAAGGGGAGGAAGGGGAAAGTAAAAGTATCTCCCGGAGAACGGCGAATACTGGGGGGGGGGGGGGGGGGATGGTTTCAAGGGTAAGGCAAGAATCCAATCAACCGGGGACGGAGTCAGACAGAGAAGGACGGCGGTGCTGGGCAGCGGCAACGTGTGATATGTGGATGATGGGAGGGGAGGGAAGCAGGCGAAGCCTACATACACACGCACTGGACACACACACACACACACACACACTCATACAACACGGCCCGAAAGTAACTTGTATTACACTCCATGCGCATGTACATTCAATACCACGACAACTCACGAGAGACGAATGATTCCCCCCCTGGCCCAGCGCTTACCATCCGCGCGGGCTTTTCCCCACCAAACCCACACCTCTATTTGACGGGCGCATAGGCGCAAGCAGCAATGCCACCTATTTTCTCTCTCTCTCTCTCTCTCTTTCGCCTCTCTCTACTGCTTACAGTAAGGAAAACCCGGGGGGGGAGTGGCCAGCTGTCCCCCGTTTCTGGGTCAAAAAAAAAGAAGGGCGGCGCGCCGAGCCCAGAGGCCGCGCAACATACGTCTTGGCCCCAACCACGGGGTCTCCGCCCGCCGGTTCCTCATTGGGCGGCGCCGCGCCGCTGCGCCGTGGTCACTCCTCGGGGTTGCGGCGTCCCCGCTCTTCTTCTTCGTCTTCGTCTTCAGCTTCAACTTCGCCAAGGCACAGGTTCGGAGGCAGCCTGTACCAGGGTTTCGCTGCTGCTGCTGCTGCTGCTGCTTACGTATGTAGAGACGGAGAAGAGAGAGAGGTCTTGCTCGTCGTCATCCTACCAAAACCGGGGAGGACAGGGGGGAAAAAGAGAAGGGGTCCCGAAGGGGGGTACGGTTTGATCCAATCTCGGGGAGTCAGCCCGCCTGGCTGATTGGAGGACTCGGGGAGTGCGCGACGCGACGGGAGTCTCGGGTTCCCTCCCAGTAGTACTTTCTGTGTAGGCATTGGAGGGGGGGGGGGGGGAAGCCCTGTGGGTTTTGGGCAGGTTGGTTGGTTCAATCCTCTCCCAGGACCCCTGGTCCGCCTGTGCCGATTGCCGCGTGGGGAGACGAGAGGACGGACGACCCGAAAAGGAAAAAGAGAGGCCCAGGGTCAGCTATTACTGTAGTAGTACTCCCGTCCGTCCCTCTCTCTCTCCGTCCATACGAAACGTATGATGTACTCCGTAATACCACCACCAGTGACGGGGGAAACGACCTAACTACTTACTTTACCTACTTACCTATGTACTTTACACAGTAATACTGTGTAGAGTCCTGGCGACAAGAGAGAGAGAGACACAGAGAGAAAGAGCTTTGAGAGAGAGCGACCCTTGATGCCGGGTTCCCACTTTAATGACATGTCTTCCAATATCCGGAGGACTGTACAAAGGTTACAGGGACTTAGACAATTTAGGTAAGTACTTACTTAGGTAGGTAAGGTAAGTAAGTACGTGATGGGCCGCAACGGCAGCTGCAGCATCAAACATGGATGGAAACTACATAGCCAAAAGACCAGACGGGATCCCGATATTCCGCAGAAACTCCCTGTGGGCGTCCGTCGGGTCGCAGGGGCCGAGGCAAAAAGGAAGATCACGCGCAAACTGCGCCGGCCGGCAGGGCTGCTAGCAGCCCCCGTCTTCCCGTCCATCTACTGTGACGTTCCTGGAGCCTGTCCAGTAGACGGGAAAGCAGAAGCTACGATAGGCAATGCAGCGGCCCCCTCTGGTGGAGCCCCCAATCTCCCCCAGCCCGTGCGACCTGCAAGAACCGCCCGTCCCCCCCATCGCCATCTCTTTTTTTCCTCGTCCCATGCCAGCTGGGAAACCGGAAGGGCAGGACCTGGATGAGGCCCGTCCGTTACAGGTCACACGCCAGTTGAGCATCCGTCCATCCCATCCCATCATCCACCGCTTGGGTTACAGGGCAGCAAAGCAGCCTTTCTTTCTATCGGCGGTTGCGCGCGCGCGCGGCCGCCGGCACCCGAGACTACCGCAACTTCCGGGAAACCCTACGAGCGCTTGCCTTACCTCCTGACCAGGGCTGTCGACGCCTCAGCCTCGGCCGCTTCTATACGAGAGTAGCGCCCGGCACGACCGGCACCGTCTGCGTTCGGCAATGCAGCCCAGGCTGGGTGCCACTGCCGTATGGTGCGGATGGGCGAGCGAGAGAGAGGGAGAGGGAGAGAGAGCAAGAGACCCGGTGTGGAGGGGATGCGTGTGTGCGGTGGGCGACTCAGCGGCCAAGGTCACACAGCCTCACATGGAAGAGACAGCTCCTCCTCCCCACCGTCCCGGATGACCTCTCGCGCGTGCTGCTCTCGCCACACGGGCTGCATCGTGTGGCCGCACACGGTCCAAAACCGGTGTGCCGGTCACCCAGGCTCCCAGGACAGCCAGCCGCCTGCGTTGGGGAACTCCCCTCGCGTGTGTGTGCAGCCCCGTGGCAATGGGAAGAGACAGGGACGCGCAACGGGTCTCTTGCCAAGACCACCCGTCACGGATATTCGGCTTCGCTTCACCATGACAGCAAGCAGCAGCAGCACAGGACACTCACAAGGCGCAAGGGCGCGTCACACCTGTCCCCCTGCCTACTAATAGAGGGGGGCCCGGCCCGCGGCCTAGCCAGTCACCAGCCTCGCTTTTGCGGCTGGTGGTGGCTGTGGCGAGGCCAAGCCCGGCTCAGCGCGTTTCCCACCGCCACATGCGGCAGCCAATCCGTCTCTTGCCTCTCTGGACCCCGTTGTCGCTTACACGGCATGCTGCTTCGCCTGTTGCCTGTGCCTCACCAACGCTGACATGAAGATCGCCTCCCAAGATCGCCTGTCATCGTCATCCTCCATCCGCGAGCCGCCGTGGGTGTGCGTGTGTGCTTGCGGGCAGGGGAGGATGGGGCCCCCAGCCGCATCGTGCCAACCTCCCCTGGTCTGCCTCCCAGGCCGTCCGCCCGTCGACCACGGCGAGCCACCATGGCCTTGGCGGCGGATATATTGAACACGCAGGCCCATCAACGACCGAAACAGCCCGGCAGGCCGCGCCGCGCATGGTCCAGGCGTGACATCAGGACGCTGCGGTATCTGGCTGCCTGACGGCGCAAGAACGCGCCCCGTCTCGTGCCCGGCCGCCAGCAAGTCATGGTGGTTCGTGCTCGGCGAGGCGCGTGGGCTTCCGGTGCCCAAGCCGAACACCTTGATCCCGCCTTGGCTCGACCAGTCTCCCAGCCCTTGGGTAGAAGACGGCTGGCCCGTACCGACACATCATACCGCGGCCTTTGCGAGCCTGTGGCGCGTTGAACTCGGACCGACGTGCCATGCCTTCCCCCCGAGCTTCCTGGCGGCCTCTCATAATCTTGGCATTTGTTGACACATGGCCTTCTTGTTTCGTCTGATGGGTGTGGTCTGGACGGACCGCTGATCGCCCTCCGGCTGCTTCCGAGGCAGATATCCGGCCTTGGCCATCCTCGAGGATTGGCGGGTGACGAAGTGAAACGCCGGCTAATGCAACCGGTCTCTCGACCGATCCCGTGACTCTGCGCCGGACCCGGCCAGCCAGCTTGCAGATATGTTGCTCATGCTGTTGTTTATAGACATTGTGAGTCACTGTGGCGTCCCATACCGTTGCGAACACTGTACGCTATCTGGTTGTCTGACAACCGCGCTCCGTCACTGTTCGCGTCTACTGCCACCGCCATCCCCGAATGGGTCCTTCTTTCGACCCACGTTTATTATATTGGGGGCTTGGCTCCAACCGGTGCCACCACGAGTGGAAACTGTGATAACATGAATATAACTTACAATACCAAACCTATCTGGCAACAACAGCAACCGAGGCACTTTGGCGGAGTGGTTAACGCGATGCCCTGCTATTTGGGTCCTCCCGATAGTGTTAGGCATTCCCTTCGGGGGCGTGTGTTCGAATCACACAGGTGTCGATTTTCCTTTTTGCCGTTTTCGTACGCGTTGGCCAGGTCGTTCGGTCGGCTGTTGGCTACGTAAGTCGAGTCCCACGAGGTTTCTAGGCCGGTTGTCGACGAGTCGGCACTCTGAGTCGGTGTTTATCGGCCGTTAACGACCACCCGCCGGCATGAAAAGCATTGGATGAAGACGGCGCGTGTTCACTGCCGACATTCAAAAAGAAAAGAAAAAAGAAAGCCCACGGGTTTCTTGGGTCGCGTGACTAGGCCAGGGCATGGGTACCGCGTGGGATGCGCTTTGGGTAGGGAAGGGTTCGGGGGTCATAGAGACCGACCACCTTCTATACCATGTTGTTTCTTTCCCTTGTCTTTGCTTTTCGGACGGGCCGCATAAGCAAAGCCAGGGCGGGGTCTTGGCATACCGCGTGTGTAGCGACCCCAGAACGGGTTGCACCATGGCATTCTTGTCTGTCGTCACGGACGACGGCCGGCTCACGGGTTCCGGTGCCTCGCCCGTAACACGGCCCCGTCACAGCATATTCGGGTTGTCGACGCAGGCAGCGCGGCCCAAACGAGGGGAAAGCCAAGGCTCAGGTGGCCGCGGTCCTCGTTCTATCTGTTAGTGACGTGGGATGCAGACTATATAAATTCAGCCGAATAGCCCAACTGGGTTACAAAATTCAGCAAGCACCCTGGGCGCATTGGGCAGCTTCCGCTGCTAGGGGAAAATGACACGCCCTATCCGAGTTGAGCGATGGATGATATATACGCCGGGGGAGTGGATGGTAGAGACCTATTAGTCAAGCATGGCTGTTGGGTGGCGATTGTGTAGGATCGGCAGGCCATACGGGTTAGAGACGGGGATATCCCCCTCTCACCCCCCGGCCAACCAGCCGGTCGGGCACGCCAGCACGCCGCATTGTATTGGGTGACTCGCCTGCGTTGGCTGCATCGCGAGCAACGCTTTGGGGTCAATACCACCTCCCTCTCCCCTGACCTTGCAGCCTTCGTCACGGTGTTTCCTGTCAATTCATCTTTCGCTTTCCACCCCCCCCCCCCCCCCCCCCCCCGGGAAGCCGTTGAGGGGTCTTGGCACGAATCAACTTGTCCCCCTTTCACTCTCTCTCTCTCTCTCTCTCTCTCTCTCTCTCTCTCTCTCTCTCTCTCTCTCTCTCTCTCTCTCTCTCTCTATGTGTTTAAGCAAACTACATCGCGCGACAGTCTACGAATGGATAAGCAGGATGCGGGGTTAAGTGGGAGATGGTCCCAAATTATGGAAGAAAAGAAGAAGAAGAAGAAGGAAGCATAAGTCCCCAGAAACTCCAGTGATAGTAACAAACGGTAGAAGCAGGCGAGACCGGGGTGGGGGGAGGGTGACCTGGGAAACCACCACTTCGGGAAGGCGCTCTCGGCTCCTCGATCAGTCCCCACGTGCCCTCGCTTGCCGGATCGAGGGAGAAGAAGGGGAAAGTGATCATCCTTGGAAGCTCGGTGAAAAATGGCTGCTCACCCTTCCCTCCCTCCACCCCCTACAGACGCGCATACATACAAACAGGCGTACAGTTGCACAGGTACACACACACACACCACACCACACCACACCACAACGCCCACAACGGTTCTTCATGTGTGGTGTGTATGGAGATGCCACGGACCCCGGCCACTGTATGCTGCTGCTGCTGGTGCTGCAAGGTACACACCTGGATTTCCTCCCCTCCCTCCCTGCCTGTCATAGACGGCGGCGGCGGCCGGGGAGGGAAAAGAGGCCCCTTCGTTCCCCTTTCCCCCCTGCCTCGCCTCGGCCGCTTCGCCTCGAAGCGAAGGAAACGAGAGAAAGGTCTCCCACTCCCTTGAAAAACAAATGACCCACATACTGCCCACGACGCATGAGGGCAAAGGAATGTGTGTGTGTGACGAAAACTGCATAATAGACGAAAGCAGGGGCCTGGAAACGACGAAAAAGAGTGTCTGTGTGTGCGCCTGCTCCATACAGCTACTGCCACTACTACTCTAACGGTGCTACGAGGTGAACGGGGGGAGAGGTTGTTGGTATCGAATCCAACTGACAGATAACCTACCCCGGCAGAACGCTGGTAAGGGTGCCCCTGGGGGAGGAGGAATTGGCGGCCCCGCACCCAATGGCGACCCCGGATCACGTTGTCTTCTCTCTCCCCCCCCCCCCCCACGGCCAGGCGAGGGTCGGACTTCAGCCGACGGGAGAGAGGAGGGGAGGAGGAGGAGGAGGAGGAGGAGGAGGATGGCATGGATATCTAACCCCCCGGGGTCCCCTTTCCCTCGCTCTCTGGTTTCCCCGTGGGGTTGTTTGACGGCCGGCATCTTTGCTCCCAGTCGTCCTTCCTCTCTCTTTTCCCCTGTGTTGGGTCGTTGCTTTTCGCTCCCTTCCTCCGGCTTTCTGCTCTTCCCCGAGATGCACGCGCACCACGCCCGCATGGGGGTGCGACAAGACCACATGGCGGCGGCGGCGTCGTCGTCGTCGTCCGGGTTCGACGGGGGGGTCCCCGCTCCCCATTACGGGCTCCTGGCGGGGCGCGGCCCCGGCGGCGACGTCGCCGCCCCGCCCCTGGACGTCATTGTCGAGGCGTGGGCCAACGGCTTCTGGTACGAGACGGCGAGGGCCAAGAGTGACGAGCCGGCAGGCTTGGGCTAACGCGCTGTGTGGCAGTACGTTCGTCCCTCTTTCTTACCTTGGGGGGGGGGGGGGGGGGTTTGTTTGCCGGGAAGAGGAGGGGGAGTGAGATCAAAGGGGAAATCGGCCAGGGGGCGAAAAGCCGTGATGGAAAAGCATTTCTGACCGACCCGCGGCGGACCCCTTATTTCCAGTGCTCGGCGCTCTCCTCATTATGGCGACTCTTACTATCGCCAACATGCGACGTGGCGTGCTGTTGCATAAGTTGATTCTGCTTGAGGTGAGTCCATTACATACTATTTTGCCGGCTACCGCCTGAGGATGGTGGACGAGTGTGTGAGCGGACGAGTAGAAGCAAAGGGGCACGGATGGGAGAAAAACAAGAGGGGGGTGGAGTAAAGGAAGAAGAGGAGGAAGCAAGAGAAAGAGAGACGGGCACAAATACGCCGAGGAGAACAAATCGCTGACAGCCCGCTTTTTTCCCTCCCGCAGCTCGTCCTCGGCATCTGGCAGAGCTTCTACATCTTCTTCGACGCACCGGCGTCGACGTGGGTGCTGTCGGTCGGCGCGATCCCGCTCAACGTATCGTGGTCGCTGCACAACGTGGTGGCGTGGCTGAAGCTGCGGCCGTTCCTGGGGCCCTGGGCCTCGGCCCTCTTCATCGGCAGCGTCGCCGCCGCCCAGCCGTACTGGGCCGTCGAGATCCTGGCCAACTTTGGCTACTTCCACGACCTGCCCGGCGGCTTCGCGAAGGACCTGTTTCCGCGCACCCGGCCCCTCGAGTCAGTTCCTCCCCCGCCCCCCCCCTTTTTGCTTTTTCTTTGCCCCCTTGTCTTCAAGGTTTTCCCCCGCATGTCCTTACTAAAACCCCCGAGCGGCGCAGGGCCCTGTTCCGCGACCCCTGGTGGCTGGCGGCGGCCGTGCTCCTGCTGCGGGCGATCCGGCGGCGGTACCAGGTGCCGGCGGCGGCGCTGCTGCGGGCGTCGGCGCGCTTCACGCTGATGCTGGCGGCCGTGGCGGCCAGCGTCGTCTTCATCGTGGTGGACGTGCTGTCGGTGACGGGGGCGCTGCCCGACGTCGGGCGCACCGTCGGGCTCAACCCCTGGTGGAAGCTGGCCTTCGTCTTCAAGTGCCTCGCCGACGCCATCCTGCTCGACGACTTCAAGACCATCCTCGACCGGCTCTGGGACGTCCAGCTCGCCGAGATGGCCCGCCTCCACAGCTGCGAGGCCGGGGTCCCCGCCCCCAGCGGCCCGGGTGACGGCAGCAGCGGCGGTGGCGGCGGCGGCGGCGTCGACCTTCGCGAAGTGATGCGCTCCAAGGGGCAAGAGTGATGACGGAAGGATACGTATGGGAAAGAATAGGAGGAGGGGAGGTGGGACGTGCGGATGGAATACCCCGACAGCTGCCAGATACAACAAACCCGGAAAGATTACATCGCCGGGCTCGGTCATATTAAGTTCCCTTACAAGTTTAATCACATGAAAAGCTATGAAATGCAATAATCACTTTCCCGAAAGGGAGGAAAATTTAGCATGACCGAGAAAAACTATTATCATATCTATCATGCATGAGCTGAGGATATAGGGGAGAAGAGAAGATAAGAAAAAGAAGAGGGACAAGAAAAAAGGGAAGGAGGAAGAAGACCATAGCAGCGAGTGCTTTAGCATGCGGGAAATGCAAAAAAAGATCAACCGACCCAGACGGGACTCGAACCCGCAATCTTTGCCAGGCAGTAGTACCCACTCGAAGAAGTGGGGTAACCGGAAAGCAACGCCTTACCATTAGGCCACCAGGCCTTGGCTCGAAATGAGCTAAGGCGGTTGTTGAAAACTGACCATTTACTATGGTATATAAAGAGCAAACCTGAGGTATATTCTTGATATCGAACCCTGCCCCCTCGCTTCTCCTCTCCCTCTTTCTCTCTCTCTCTCTTCCGACCACACCTACAACTTATCCCGCGCCCGTTTGATCGCATCTTTTCTTCCCTCCGGTCTCCGTAGCGATACCCCCGCGGCACCCCGCGTCCGCGCCCTTAGGGGGGGGGGGGGGGGGGGGGGGGTGGAGCTGTGTGTGTGTGTGTGTGTGTGTGTGTGTGTTTGTGCAATGCTGAGCGATGGGTGCGCTCGTCTTGAACCAAGTAAAAAGGAACCCCCCCCCCCCCCCCCCCCAACCCCCGGCAGTAGACCGTGAGGCCAAAAAAAAAAAAAAAAAGTAAAGAAAAAGGGGGCTTTTTACCGAGTGTAGTAATTCTTGGGGTCATAGAAAGCGCCTGATTGGCTCAGTGCCATAAGAGTGAGCACCAAGCCCAAAAAGCCGGGCCTGTCAGTCAGGCTCACTCGACCGGCAAATAGCAGACAAAAGAAATCGTGCGCGACGTAAAACCTCCATCCTGTCCTTACGCGCGCTGCCTCCGTGTAAGGATACATACGTTGGCAAGCCCGGCCATCAACCCTTGTATCGTCAAGACCAGGTGTGAGTGTCATGAGTCTTTAGATATAGGGGCGAGTGATACAAAATATGAGCATTACGCGGAAGGAACTAAGGAACATTAGGTGATGTAATCTACACACTTCCCCCGCCAGCAACAGACATTGTTGTTGTTGTTGTTACTGCTGCTGGGGTGTCTCCAGACTCGTAAAGCCCAGCCTGACCAGATTGCCGACGGGTTCAAGCAGCAGCAGCATCCAGGACGCCATAGAAACACGCGCCCCTCGCACACGGGATCCAAAAGAGCGCAAACAAACCCACTTGGCCAGTCTGTGGCTTCGGCCCCCATCGCCCGTTCTCTCCGCTCCGTTCGTCATCTTTTCGGGCATCCGTTTCCCGCTTCACCAGATTCCCGGAATGAAGCGCCAGGGGACGCGGCGGCAGTACTCGACCCAGTAGGGGCCGTACTTGGCCTGGCCGCGGGCCTCGTCGCGGAGGCAGCGGTGGATGAGCAGAATGAGCATGAAGATGGCATAGTACCAGACGAGTAGGGTGGCCTCGCCGACGAGGGCACACATGGCCGAGCTGAGCAACAGGTCGCCGACGTAGTTGGCATGGCGGGCAAGGCCCCACCAGCCGCAGGTCAGCAACAGGCTCGTGTGCTTGGCCCCGTCGAGCGTCTCGTACGTGGCCGTGATGTACGTCGCCGGCCTGCCCCAGACCCGGCACGCCCGTCCGTTAGCCCGCCGCACCTGATCCTTCTGCGCGTTGACGCTCCGGAACAGCGCGTAACCCGACAGCCCCAACGCGAACACGACCGCCAAGTACCATGTTGGTGGCGCCGTGGGGTGCAGCCCCATGTACTGCGCCTGCAGCGTGTACGTCAGTGGGAGGAACGCGAAGCATCCCCACGCCAGGTAGAAGCCGTAGTGGTCATGCGCTATGTCAATGGTGCGCAGGTACCACGCCTCATTCCAGAAGAAGTCGCCGATGTAGATGAACTGAAGAATCGTCATGAGCACCAACGACGCTGACATGTGCCCGTACACCTGCCGTTGGTACGCGAGGTTGGAGAGGTCACTACGAGGACCAGTCAGCCAGCCGTGCGTGAGACATGGGAAAGATGGCGCTGGAGGGAGAAATGAGAGGGGAGGGAAAAGACCGACGCACACAATAAGCCAGGACATCATGCCGACGCGCCCGTTGGTAAACAGCTTAAAATCGAAGTTCTCGCCCATCTGGGGATTCAGCTCGATGCCCATGTACAGGTCGTAAGCGAAACAACCTGTCGCCGAACACCGAGGGTCAGCACTGCCGTCTCGCCGGATGGTCTAGCGAGGAGCTCCTCCAACTCACCACTGAATTTGCGGTCGTCCGGATGCGTCGGCCACACAAGAGCCTTGACATAGGACAGCACCGTCAAGGCAAAGCCGCAGAGGTTCACGGCGAAGAACAGGCCGCCCCAGTGGCGCGGAATGAAGCCGGGATCGAGCAAGCCGGCGTAGCAAAGCGCCACGACGCCGACGTGCGTGACCACCCAGGCGGAGAAGCCGTTCATGCGGTAGCTCAAGAGATGACCGGCAGGCGTGAGCTGACCCGTCTTGACCTCGCCTGGCAGGACGCGGTATAGTACCGCCTGGACGGCGACCCAGCCGAGGTACACGAACAGGGCCGTGGCCTCGAAGTGCGGACGGTGTTCCCACAGTACCGTCAGGAAGCCGTTGGTGTAGCAAGCATGCGCGAAAGCCAACAACGACCCGTCAAACTGGGCCAGCGCCACGTAGAAGCAAAGTGTCGCCAGCGGCGCCAGAATCATGGGCGAGGCGCCCACCATCGACCGCAGCCACGACCGCCCGGCAGCCGCCCGGCCCCATGTGCTTTTGGTCGACGAGAGGGACGACGCAATGGGAGCCGGCACCGTCCGGCTTTCGGCGAGAGTTTTGGACTTTTCCGGGGGGTGGTCGGTCCCAAAGGCCAACGGCCGCGTTGCCGTAGAGAAGACCATGACTGCTGCTGGAGGCCGTCACGGAGGTAGGAATGCTGATGTGTATCGGTTGAGTAAAGCTTACAAAGGAGCAGGTGGTTGCCGGTCCGCGCGTGTACGCAAGAAACTAGGGCAGCGAAGTTTGAGAGATATAAGGACGATGCTGTGAAAATAACCTCTCGGTGTTCCCTGGCAGGTAATAAATAACGACGAGGTAGCCATCCGGTTGTCCTGGCTCGTTCTGGCTTGTAGGTTATATCCTTTGCCAGGGCCCCTGCCCTTCTGGGAACCATCGCGACCGCCGGCAGAAGGGATGCAAGGACAGTGCTGCTGCTGATACTTCGGATAGCGATGCTGGTGCTGACGGTGCTGACGCCGGCGGTGCTGCTGCTTCTGCTGCTGCTTCTGTTGTTTTCTGCTGATTTATTTGCAGCAGCAGCTGTCTCGGCCTGCTGGCTGGCCTGTTCGCCTGCCCATTCCTGCTTCTCTGACGGCGCTCGGGACAGCCGCCGTGCGGCATTGGCCTGATCCGGCGCGCGCCCAAGGGGGTCGAATGCAGGGCCTACTGGATGGTAATCTTGGGAGCCCAAGATACGGGAGTGCGTCCATGGCGGGCCCCAAGTATGGGCCATGGATGCCCGTTCGCGACGTTGGAAACGGCCCGTCGGCGCAAATGGGCGCGGGCGACTCGGGAACTCTAATCGCCATGTGCCCACAAACGCTACACACAGCCTTTCCTGTCGCCACGCCCCCCCCCCCCCAAAGAGCCATGGGGATTAATTGTAACATGCGAAGGAGAAATGCGCAAGCAGCACGGGGTGTCCAAAGTCGGACGACTCCCTGCTAGCCTGTTGGTGACCGACACCCCCCCCTGGAAACTTAACCACGGACCACACTTCCCAGTGCCATTGCACCGCCGACGAGGGAGCTTTTCGACTCTTCCTGCACCGTCAAAGGTACATTACCAGCCACCACACGCATGGTACAGCCGGCTGTCGCAATGGACCGCGCTTTCCGCGCCACGAACGACTTCCCTGCAGGGCCGGTTGTCGTGCTGTCCCCCCCTCGAACGCCGATGTTGGCCTGATTAATCCGATCGCTGAATCGTCTGGGTGGGAAAACCGACCAACCGGCCCGCACGGTAATTCCTTTCATCGCCGTCTTTGGTCGCCACCTGGCCGAGGCCACGGTTGGGGTCCCCTCGAGTTCCCGGAGCTTGGCGGAAGCTTGAGGGAGAGAGAGGGAGAGCCCTGGCCCAGCAATCCGGCGAACAAGGAGGGCCCGGGCAGGACGGGCCTCCAGGGAAGGAGAAGACCTTTCGGCGACGTGTCCAAGATAATTAACGAATGGGTGCGATACGGGAACCGCCTGCCCGCCCTTTGCGCGTGTGCGCGGCCCTGCGGTCTCGCGGATGGACAGGGCAGGGCAGAAGGGAGGGCTCGTACTGGGCAGTTCGTCTGATGTGAAGCAGCGCGGACGGAAGCAGCGTTGAATGAGAAAGCCTGATGGGCGGGGGTGACGGGAATAGAAGAAATGGAGGGAGTGACGGGTGCCTCTTTCCCCACCTGCCAGTATTCTCGAGGGCTTCCCCCCTCCCGTGTCGCGCTTGCTTTGGATCCCATGTCTGACGAATCCCGCGTTTCAGTACGTACCTCCCTCTGTCGGCCTGAGAAGAGGGATCCCCTGTACAACCGCTCGGAAGGCGCAGCCCCCGCCCGTCCAAAAGTCCAGTGGGTGACACCTGACAGCATGAATGCCTCCTTGACGCCCCCATCATCATCCAGCCCGACCTTCATGCAACAGAGTTCGGACACGCGTACCCGACGCCTTTCGTACCGCCCACCGGCGGCCGCGAACTTTAGACAATGTATCCGTGTCAAGTTACACTGGGGGTCGCTGTTCACCGTCACGAGGCTTTCGGGGCCAATAGGTAGGCAGGAGATATATATTTTATATATTATCATTCATGTTATCGTAATGGCATATATCTTGGGGGTATGCCAGGGCCGCGAAAGCGGACCCAGGCCGTCCCCATTCCGATCTCCCCGTGCCGGGCCCATCGGCCATGATGAGACCCGGCACCACCGGCCCGCTGCCGTCGTCGACCCGTGCTGTGATGGGAACCGGGCCGAATTCCGGCGGGCCGTGTTTGTCCCTTCCTCGGCATGGTCATCCCCCCAATCGGGGGAAGCCACCGGGATCCAAAATAGGTAAATTGTCATTAGACATTGCGTGTTGGGGGATGGGGGGTCAGACATGTAGATGTTGTCCGCCCGGGGGGGTGGGCGTTCGGCTTTTTCTATCCTCTCCCGAAACTCCGTATACACCACAAGGGTATCTTTTTGAGGGGGGGGCGACTGTGTTCCCCCCCTCAAGCACCGGCGCCCAAAAAACAACCACGCCCTTCAAGCCCCTCGGCGGGCCCGGGGGGAGCTGAAGAAAAAGCAAAGTGCATGTGCGCTCAAGTCGAAACAGTCATAGTACAAAGAGGGAAAAGGGCGGGTGGGGTCGCAATCGGCCATGACCGCGGTGGCGAAGTAATAAAAGGCAGTAAAGCATGGTAAAAAGTACAAGGGTCGAAGTGAAATGGTAAGGGCGGTTGCTGTGCCGCATGCTCGAAGCAGATGGAGCCAAGGTACGAATGGCCAGTTGAAGATCGTGGCGTGTTGCACATCGACGAGTCGTGGGGAAGCGTGGGCGCTGTTGGGCCGGGCTGCGTTTGACCGAGTAGGAAATAAGCATTATGTCGTGCCGGGGTAGCGAAATCCCGGGGAGTCTATAGGAGCCGCGTGACTCGTGAGTCGTGATGACGGTCAAGGAAATCGATGCTCAGACGCGCGCAGAGGCAGAAGACGAATCGTAGTCCGCGCGCATGGTCCGCTGTATTCATTTGCCCCAGTTGTCGCGGAGACCGATGACGATCAGGGCGACGACGGCGCCGATGAGGAGCAGGCCCACCACCGACATGAGGCGGTTGATGTTCCTCCACCACCGGGCGCTCAGGAACTTCTTGTCGTCGAACCGGGGCTTCTCGACGTTGGGCGTAGGGCCCTCGGGGATTTCCAGGCGCGTCGAGCTCACGTGCTGCGTCGTGTCCATAGACGGCTTCTGCGGCAGCGGGAGGACGGCGGCGATCATCCAGGCAAAGGGGAAGATCCAACCCAGGGCGAACATGATGACCTGGATGTTGCGGCGGTCGAAAGGCCCCTGGTCGGGCCCCCACGTGATCGTGGGCGGAGGCATCCAGATGCTGAACGTGGCCGCGCGGCGATCCGTCTGCAGATGGGGCGACCAGATGCTCGACGTCATCCGGCGGATGCTCCGGCGGATGCCGATGGGCTCGATGTCCATCGAGGTCTCCCGCTCGAGCGGGTGCATCTCCCTGGGGCGTCGGCGCTGGTTGTGCAGATGCGAAGGGTAATTGTAGTCCGCCGGCGAGCCGCTTTCGGGAATCGCGCTAGCGGGCCGACTGTCGTCGGAGTAGGATCGGATCGAGGGCAGAAACCGTCTCTCGCCGCTACCATAGTAAACTCTGGATGGGAAATTAGCATACGGCCCAGCCACGCTGTCACGCGACGGACTGGGGGGGACTTACCGTGCCCATGCCGGAAGCGACGACGCAATTATGCTTCCGGTGCTCGAGCCGGGCCGCGAGCTAGGCCGCGAGCTCGACGACGAGCGCAGGTCTCTGTCGGACGGCTGGCGGTTCAGGAAACGGCCGCTTGAGCTCATGTGCCTCAGGTGCCCCAGGTCGGCGAGGCCGTCACCATCTTCGTCAAGGTCGCGAACGACACGCATCGGCGGGCTGCGCAGGTTGTCTCGGCTGCGCATCAAGGCAGGCGACGGGCTGCTGAGGGAACGGCTGCGCGACGAGGAACCACCGCCCAGGTAGGAGAAAGCCTCGTGCTGCTCCGACAGCGAGGACGCCACACTCGACTGGTGGCGAAGCTGGTGCGGCGGCTCGGGGAACTCATCGGCCAGGATCATCGACGACTCGATGCTGGGGACATGGCGGATGCCGCCGCTGCCGTAGCTCAGCCGGTGCGAGCCCGAGAAGCCCGCCGACGACAAGTGGCGGGAGGTGCGCTCGCTGGGCTCGCTCTCCGACGCGACCGTCGAAAGCTGTGAGCTCCATTGGTGCGCATGGGCTTCCATCCGGTGCGGTACGAACACGTGGGCGGACGGACCAGCCCATGTAGGTGGCGGCTGTAGCGGTGGCGGCTGTCGAAGCGAGGCGAGGGACGAGGTACGGGTGCGTCCCAACCGAACGAAGTTGGGGGTGCTGGCCACCGACGCCGAAGTGGGCGTGTTGCCGGCCGAGGGAGTGTTGGCCTGCGACGGGGTGTCCTGGCCCAGACGGACGACGTTGGGGGGTTGGTCCAGCGAGGGAGCGTCCTGGGTGAGCACGCTCGAGATGGAGGAAAAGGAATGTGCGCGCGGTCGGATCGACTCGGTCGCGATGGATCTCGGCCGGTCGTACTCGGGGACCCCAAAGACGGACTGTCGATGCGTAGCGAGCGGACGCACGACTAGGCTGTCTTGGGAAAACTGCTGGCGGAGGGCGCGTCCTTGAAACGGCTGGGCGCGGGAGACGCGGGTGGGTGTGTCGTCGACGGAAGCGGACGACGATGATGAGTCGCCGAGAACAACGTAGTTTCGGCTCCCAGGAGAGTCGGCACGAGTGTCGGCAGCGGGGGGCGCCAGAGACGAGACGAAGGAGGCTTCGTCGGACGATTCGCCGAGAACCTGGTAGTTGGCCTGGCCAGGCGAGTGTCCTTCTATATCGGACGGAGGCGGTGCAGGCGAGCCGGGGCGCAGCACCGTGAAATTGGCCGAGTCGCCCAGGGTCGAGTTGGTCTGATCCGAGTCGGACTGGTCCGAGCTGAAGCGCGAAGGCTTCCTCGCGGCAGCCGGGGGCGGCTGGGTGGGTGATGAATCCAGCTCCTCTGGGAGGGAGGGCAGGGGTTCGTCCTCCTTGGCCTGGCGGTAATCCTCGTTGCTTGAAGACTCGTGCAGGCCGCCAATTATGCGGTAATTTGGCGAGGTGTGGAAGTCGTCCGGTACCTCGGTCGAGGCGAAAGAGCCGGTAGTGGTGGTGGGCGAGCCGCTCCTCTCAGAGAAGAAGCTAGGCGCCGAGCTGGTGGGAGGGTCTGCCGAAGTTGCGTCGAACGAGCTGCCTTCATGCGAGCTGCGGTACGAACTGCGCCAGGTAGGGGTGACGGACGGCGGCGGCGAGCTGACGTTCACCCCCGGTCTCTCGGGGTTCCTCTGGCCGGTGGGCTTGAGCACCACGGAGAAGGTCTTGTCAGAATGCACGGCGATGACTCTGTCGTGGCGGGCGCGGGTGCTGGCACTGCGGGCTCGGGTGCTAGCGCTGGTGCTTTGCTTCGTCGGCGTGGTGTGCTCGTCATTGTGAGGGGAGCGCGGCGACGGCGAGGGCGCATTGCGACGGGTGATATTGCTGCCATAGGGGGCTGTGGTATGAGCAGGGTAGTGTGGGGACGGAGAGCCAGACGAGTCTGACCCAGGTTTCGTGCCTGAAACCGCCTTCCCCTTGGCGCCAGCCAATGGGAGGCGCACAGTGCTGGTCGAGGACAGCTCTGAGCCGGTTCCTGGCCGGACAATCGAGCCTTTTCGTCGGTATGGGCCGAAGATATCAGGCTGACTGTTGCTTCGGTTGGCGCCCGCCGCAGCGGCCGCCGCTCCTGACGACTCCGCCTCATAGGGACTCCCTGCTTCGGGTTCTAGCTTGGGAGGGGAGTACGGAACAGTCCGGATGGTGTTTCTGGTGCTATCCGAATTGTAGCTTTCCTGGAGCGACGGTTCCTGCTGCTTGGGCTGGGGGGACGAGCCCGGGGACATCGTCTTCGGCGGGGCCGGCCTGGAGGAGCTGGGGTCCGCAAAAGTAGATGCTTTTGAGGGCGATTGACTATGAGATGATCATGTCTATGGCGTCTTGTTCCAGTGCAGGGCGCAGATGGATCGGAAGGCATGAAAGCTCCCGGGCGTTGCCGACGGCCTGTCCCGTGTACCTGGATACGACGGGATGAGACGAGAGATGGGTGAGATGAGAGGTGCGATGAGGCGAGGCAAGGCCCGACGACGGCGCGATGCGATGCTCTGTTTGGATGATGCTAGGGCTGGTGCGGTACGAAAGCTGGCTGACGAACCGGTGAGATAATTCTTTCCGACAGCGTGAGCGAGTGAGTGAGTGAGTGAGTGAATGTGGGTCGTCGTCGTCGTCGTGATTGGAGAATCCAAGCTGGGGCGTGACTGAGAGAGAAAGCGAGAGCGCGTAGAGCAAGAGAGCACGAGAGAGTGAGAGAGAAGAAGCAAGGGGGAGAGGGGAGGGCAAAAAGAACGGTCTGGTGTCGCGAACACCGAGGGCGGACAATGCGATATTATAGCTTATAGCCACGGGGCGAGTATACAAAGAGAGCGACAAGGTCAACGGGGGCAAGGCCGCATGACAGAATACCGTTTCCGATAGGCGTTGGGCTGGGAAGCTGGCGGCGCCGGCGTGGGAGGCTAGGCGCCCGTGCAAAGCGGCGGACTGGATCTCGCGAGGGGACGGCGGACAAGCGAACGCCCAGAATTAGACCAGCGGGCGAGTCGACGTTCGGCACGTAGCGACCCAGGTCCGTCTGTCAGGCCGCAGCAAAGCGGAGGAAAAAAAAAGGTATCAAGAGACGAGGTGGCCTCGGGGAAGGGGGGGGTGGGAGCGAGGCATTCCCTACTTGAACTACCACGGCCGCGGCCATGATCGATTGGCCCAGGGCCGCAGAGACGGTGTCGGGCCAGCAAAGCGACTAACGGACGGCAGGGTTGTATTCGCGAGGCCAATTCGGCTCTAGCAGGACGGCGATATGCTAGGCAAGGGCACTCTCCACGGGAGACAGGCACAGGCACGCACGCCCACCAAGCAGTGCCGGGCCAACGCTGCCACGATGGGGATGGCTGGAATGGGAATGGGCAGCAGAAGCGGGCGAGCGAGAGGCGCCGGGCAGACCGGGGTGCCGCGCGCACAGATTGTCTGGTGGCACATCCAGCGGGCGATTTGTCTGCCAGGAACACGGACGGCCCTTGGGAGCCCTTTGGATTCTGGCGGTGACGGGGCCCCCTTCGCAAATGAGGACGTCTGTCAGCGTCTCCAGTCTTGTCTCTCCTCCTCCCCGACCGCGCCCGCGTGAGCCAATGGCCGGGCGCCGGGCGGGTCGCTGATCCTCGCGCGCACCTCTCAGGCGCTGGACGAGTGGCTGCGCCCACTCGGTTCGCGTCGAGAGCTGCAGGACCTCCTGCAGCTGGTGATGCCGGTCGAAATGAGGGAACCAGACAAAGCACGGCGAGCCATCTGGACGCGGCTGGCCTGGGACCCAGAGAGCCAGCCAGGGAGGGCCGCGCCGGCCGCTTGGGAGGCGTTGGGCCAACGAATCGCTTCCCTGGCCCTAAGGGCCGTTTGGCTAGCCGGCCGTCCGCTTTCTTTGTGTCTGTCTCGAGTAGCGCCGCCAGCCGCGATTCATTCTTTGGGGGGAACCCGTCTGCCCTGGCCGCCTACCTATAGTAGAGCCTAGATACTACTACCCCTGGGGCCGTCGGCGAGCTAGACCCTTCTCTCTCTCCTATTGCCATGGGGGGGCATTACCCGAACCGGACGATAAGGTTGATCAGATCCCAAGTCCCCGAGGCCTGGTCAGGGGGGTGGGTTCGCGGTTTGCTTGAGGAACCATAGGTGGCGGTGTAGAGTAATAAGACGTCGTCGTCGCCCGGATATTGGGAAACCCCCCGCGTAGAGCTGCTCTGTCTATCCGCAGCGACGACTTTCATCTCCCCCATATACAATACAAAACATATACTACGGCAAGGCGGGATGGACGAATGAGTACGTGGAAGGGAACAAAAAAAGCCGGCGCGGGCTGGAGACGGGCCCTGACCAGGCAACCCGGGCCCGCCCTCTCTTCCGTTCTCCTCCCACCCAAGCATTCACGACCCGCGCCTGCGATTGTACTGCGCAAAGCGTGTAAAGATGACGGCAACGACGGAGCCTCTTCCCCCTGGCTAGTGCCTCGGTTCCTGAGCGGCCCATAATAGATTGTTCCCTGGTCCTGGGGGGGCTGGCGGGTGAAGTTGGCAGAAGCGGATCGGCGGGCGAACGGACGGGGCGGTCGAACAATTCTGGCAGGCAAGACACGGCCAAAAAGACAGAGAGATGACAAAAAGGCCGACAACAGATGACAGCGGGTGCGAGGCGAGCCACACAGCCGCCGCCGCACAATCGCAAACTCGGATGGCACGGGAGATGCTGCTCATCTGGCGCCTATGGAATTCCAGACTACCGTCCCAAGTACACGAGACGAGGTCTGCGGGAGCCTCAGCCACGCGCTCTCATGGCATTAGGGACGAACTAACGGGTTACCCGTTCATGCTATGCTCTGTCGGGGCCAGCGTACGGCGTTAGAAGACGCCCAAGGCCGGGAGAGCGAAATGGAAGGAAGTAAGAGAGAGCGCGAGGGGAAGATGGCACGGGGCCGGCCTGGGCAAGCAAGGCTCGAGCCGCCTTCTGGTCTCAGCGGGGGGAGAGAGTTGAGCAGATGAGCAAGATCCATCCGTGTCCATGAAAAGCCAGGTGGAGATGGCGATGGCCCTGGGCCGCCTTCTGGCCGGTGCACGCGACCCGGCCGGCCCTGCGAGGAGGCCACTCGTCTGGTCTCTCTCTCTCTCTCTCTCTCCCTCTCTCTCCCAGCCTCGCCAGCCTTTTCCGGACCGACGGGGCCATGTTTGAAGTTTGGTTGGCCATCCACGGTCCGCACAGATCGGGGTTCACGGGGTTGCGCTTGTGATTCAGGTTGATGGCTCTTCCATGGGATCGGATTGTCTCTCTCCTGCGCGCGCCCGCCTAGCGCCTGTCTAGCCTCCCAAGCCAGAGACAGCCGCACACATGGGCGTCTAGCGAGAGGACGGCCATATGTCCGGGTGTTCTATACTCCAATGCTTCCCCCCAAGGGATCCCATACGACGACGACTGCCACTCCGTACCACGCAGGCGCACGTGCAGTTGCAGGCGCGCTGGAGCCAGGGGCCACAGCGTCAGTGTTTGCATTTTTGCGATCTTGTTTCTCGTGCCACTGCCACTGGATCCCTTACCTAAGGTACCTAAGTACCCAGGCCGCGCACGAGGCCCAGCAGGTGGAACTGGCCGAAAATCTCCGCCCGCGCTTACGAGGAATGGATTGGACGAAGTTGCCCTTCCCTCCTTTGCCGTCCGTCCCATGTCCGGCTGGCTATTCCCGCAGCCCGGAAGGGGAAAGGAAGGGTTCAAACCGTCGTCGCCCGTTCTTTGACGCCGGGTTTCTGGCTACTGCAGGCCCAGCCGCTGACGCCAGTTTGGGGCCGGCGCCACAGCCCGCGCCTGTTCGGCCCCGACTCGCGAGTCATCCGTGACTGCGTGGCTCCTTGTCTGACGTCTCGTTGCAGAACGCAGCCGCCTGCCGCCGCCCGGGGTTCCGAGAGAGACCTCGCTGACGCTTTAATCGCTGGCGTCGCGCCAATGAAGGGGGGAGGAGAAGAAGTAAAAAAAAAATCTACCTAGATCCAGTACCGAGGTGGGGTCGGCCTAGTCAAAAGCCAAGCTAAGCCGTACCTCCTCCGCGCGCACGCTCCAGCCCTCAACGCCAGCCGCCCGACGATGCCTTCGCTGGCCGACCATCCCCCTCTCCTCTCCTATTTCTGGCCCTCCGGTTTCCACCACACCTGCTCATTCGCCAGCCAAGATCGGATCGTGCCCTTGCGCCCCGCCCTGCACGCGCGGAACTACCGCGCCGTGGCCGCTGGAGAAGCAGGAGAAGGAGGAGGAGGAGGAGCTGAGAGCTGTTGGCGGCCCCGTCAGCCAGTCGCTTGACCAGCCGAGTGTTTTACATTTTTGGGGGGGCCACAACCGCTTGCCCACCACACGACACGACACGACACGACGTCGCCGTTCGCCCTTGCCGTCGTCGTCGTCGTCTCCGCTCCCACTCTCTAGCTTCGTTCCGCGTACAGTGGACAGCCAGACCGGACCACCACGACCACGCGGGCCGGCTTGAACCCTGACGGGCAGCAGCAATCCGGACGAGTCTCAAAGCCTGTGCTGGTCTTTGTGCCCCTCCCCGCCTGCCTCCAGCATGCCCTCCATCAGTGGGTTCCTCTCCCGGTACTTTGGGCATGAGAAACGTGTGTACATAGATTTCCCGCCTTCAATGCACTCCCTGCCACGGCCCCGCGTGCCCATTTACCGGAAGCCAATCTGACATGCCGCCAGCCAAACCGCCGCCCATTACCACCACGACGGCCGTGGCCCTGCTGGTGAGTCGGCCCCCCCACTACCGCGAGCAGAGCGCTGCCCCCCACGGCATAGGCGTTGACTGAGAACCATCTCCGTGGTAATTGCGTGAACATCCCCCATACTGATCGCCGCCAGGTCCTTTACACGCTGGTCTATGTCGTGCCGTTCTACCTGTCGCCGCTGACCCGGCCCTCGGCGACCCTGACCCGCGATGCCCCTTCGGTCATTAAAGCACGCATCAGGTCCGTGTCTCTGACGTGCGTCATCTGTTCCGTGTCTACCCTGGTGATCCTCACGTCGGAGGGCCGCGCCTCCAAGGTCGAGGCCCTGCACTCAATGGGCTACTGGCCGGTCGGCCTGGCCGAGACAGCCAGGTCGCTGCTGTTGACGGCCATCCTATTCGCGGGGCCTCTCTTCGAAACCCTGATTGTCGACGACGGCTGGCGTGCCTGGCGGCGCTTGGAGCCCGTGACGGAGCTCTACAAGGAATGGACCACGTGGCGCAATATTATTGCAGTGAGTCCCGTCCGAATGTGATTTACGTCAGGCGCGGGCCGCGCCCGTCTTTCTGATATATGCCACCGCAGGGCCCTCTGACCGAAGAGGTGCTGTTCCGCTCCGCCGCCGTGCCCCTGATGCTGCTGGCACAGACGTCGGTGGCCAAGACCATCTTCCTGTCGCCCGTCGTGTTCGGCCTGGCTCATCTGCACCACTTCTACGAGTTCCGGCTCACGCACCCGCAGGTGCCCGTGGTGGCGGCGGCGCTGCGCTCGCTCTTCCAGCTGGCCTTTACATCGCTGTTCGGGGCCTACGCCACGTTCGTGTACCTGCGCACCGGCAGCCTGCTCGCCATTTTCACGGTGCACGCCTTCTGCAACTGCATGGGCCTGCCGCGCTTCTGGGGCCGCGTCGAGCCCCCGGCGGCGCGAACGGGGGACGGGAAGTCGGGGGCGTCGACGGTGTGGAGCGCCATCTACTACGCATTGCTGCTGGCGGGCGCATGGCTCTGGTGGAGGAACCTGGGAAGCTTGACCAAGAGCCCGAACGAGTTGATACCCATCCAGATGTAACCAGCGCAGGGACAGCGCCCCGGTGTGGAATTGGACAATCTGCACAGGACAGAAAGGCCAGCGTCTCCTGGTTTTGGTGGGTAATTAACGGCCATATCCAGCGTGGGCAGGTTTCTGATGTGGTCACGGGCCGCCTATGGGCGTCGACTGGGGATTTCGCGAGATTAGCTTGGAACTTCAACATGGTAATTAGCGTAGTGATTGCCCAGGATCGACTGCGGCCCTCGGGGCTGCCGCGGCCGCATAATGAGGTGAAGTATTTTCGTCACTGAACGGGCACCTCGGAATCAGGAATCGTAAACAAAGTGATTTGTGTGCGTGTACTTGCAAGGTGCCTTACGATGGAAAGGGGGGGGGGGGGGGGGGGGCTCTTTGCTTGTTTGGCGGGCCGTCGTCATAAAGCAAAAGGGGCCGGTAGCGCGCACTCTCTCTCTCTCTCTCTTGCCCCGCATCTCGAGGCGTTCCGCCGTAAGCCACAAACATAGAAAATCGCCCAGCAACCGGGAATCAAGAAGGAGCGGCGTCGCTGGCTCGCGACCGGCAGAGGTAAATATTGGCAGACGACGGGTTGTTGCCGGGCAGGCCCACGGGAAGGCGTTCGCGAGTGACGTCGTCAAGATTCCCGGGGTGGATCGGTAGTTTGGTTAAGTGCCCATTTGGGAATGCAAGCAAGTACTTACTTACCTCCCTTACGAACTACCGCGTATCAATGTACGCAGAGCGACGGACGGCCCGCCTCCTTCTTCTTCCCCGAGCTCGGTAGGCCAACCGGGTTCGCGACGGAAAGGAAAAATAAACACCAGGCGCGTATGCACGCAAGGCCGAAGATCCTGGCCACTGCTTTCGCGGGGGGGAGGGGGAGCCAAAGGAGACTTTGAATGGTCTGGGCCATCAGAAAGCCCCCCCCCCCTCCCCCCTTCTCCCCCTGGAGGACAGAAGAGAGGTAAATCTGCACGCGCGCGTGGCGACGTGCCCACCCGAAAGGCGGCGGGCCCGCGCGGGCAGAGCGGGCTATTGAAAGCAGCGACCCAGCCGACGACGCATGTCCCAGTGCGCGCCGTGGTCCTGTGGCCGTGATGGCTTCCACCCGTTCCCAGCTGCTGTCTGGCTCGGCCCATCGCCCCGTGGCTCCCCCCTCCATTTCTTCCGACCAGATCGTTCCGGGATTTTTCGATTCGATAGTTTCGTTGTAGGGCTGTTCGTCGGGTGGGGATGGGGTGTTCTTTGTCCCCGTGCCCAGAGAGAGTGTGTGTGAGTGTGAGAGAGAGAGAGAGAGAGGGAAAGAGGAAGTGTTGCTGTGAATTGTTTATCCATTCCTTTCACCCACCCGTGACCTAGAACCCAGGGCTGTGTGCGGATGTCACCCGTCGTCCTTCGTCGGCTTCTTCCGCTGGCAGGTGGGTTGAGGCAGACAGGCGCGAAAGCAGGTTTGGCCGTTTGCCCTCAAACCCTCCCGAAAGACCAGGGTTCATGAATCGACCAGGTCTGATGAAACGACAGGGCTGCCACCGAGCAACCTGACGACGACGCCGTTGCCAACAATCGCAGTGACGCGACAACCTGCTGGTCTCCAACCGGCATCGCCCCTTCCCGGCGCTCCCTGATTGCCGGCGCTCACACACCGCGCGCAGATCCCGGCATCCGCCATCGCCTGCGCTCTCTCACGCCCCCCCTTACAGTTCAAACGCTATCGTCGTCGACAGAAGGTTGAGGCGTACCGCAAACCACGTAAACCGTCTCTCACCCACAGTTCGCCCTCTCTGAGAGCAGGGCTGCTCCCGGCGGCCGTGGACAGTACCGGCATACACACACACATACACCCATCATACACGGGCACCAACACCTCGAGGTCCAACCCAAGTGCACACCACTCACGCCGCCCGAGTTCTCCATCGCTCCCGCACCTCGGCCACCGGACACGATGAAGTTCCACCGGGTGAACAGCGTCATCGTCCCGCTGCCGGACGACAGCAGCTCGCCGTCCCCGTCCTCGTCGCTGGCGGCCCAGGCCACGTCGCCGACGGTGGTACCGGCGGCGCATCTCCTGCGGCAAGTCTTGTAAGTACCTCGGTCTTCCGGGTCCCCCTCCCCCTGTTCGGTATCAGAAGTTCTCTTATGTGCTCCCGAGGCACCACTTCTGAAGATACCACCAAGGGGGAGGCATTACTTGTTTATCTCCTTTTCCCCGCCCCCTCGGAAGTACACATAGGCTGACTAGGTTCCCCCGGGGGTGCCGGCCGGAAATAGGGAGGCGAACCCGCCGGACCCGCTGGATGCGCTGAAGCGGGCGCTGCCCTTCCAGCCGCGGTCGTACCGGGACTTCCTGCTCTTCGCGGAGCACTACCGGGCCTCGGCGGCGGGGCTGACGCGGCTGTACCTGCGGCCGGCGTACTGGGCGGCGCGGGCGTGGGAGCTGGCGACGGCGGGCCTGCTCGGCCCCTTCCCCGGGTTCGCGCCGCCGGCGCTCTTCGCCGAGCGCGCCGTCTTCTACCAGGCCAACCACCTCGCCTTCTACGCCTCGGGCGCGCCCGTGCCCTGCCCCGCCGGCTGCGCCTACCTCGACGTCGAGCTCGAGCTGGGCGCCGTGCTGGGCCGGCCCCTGCGCGACGCCACGCCCGCCGAGGCCCGCGCCGCCGTCGCCGGCTTCTGCGTCCTCAACGACTTCTCGGCCCGCGACGGCCAGCTAGCCGAGATGCGCGCCGGCTTCGGCCCCCAGGCCTGCAAGGCCTTCGCCAACGCCCTCTCGGCCGTCGTCGTCTCCGCCGACGAGCTCTGGCCCCGCCTCGACGCCGGGCCCCTCGCCGGCCGCGTCTGGGTCAACGACCGCTGCGTCGCCGAGTGCGCCGTCGGCCCCCGCGACTGGACCTGGTCCTTCGCCGAGGCCATCGCCCACGCCTCCCGCTCCACCCGCCTCTACCCCGGCGAGTTCTTCGGCTCCGGCACCCTGCCCGGCGGCGCCGGCATCGAGCACGCCCGCTTCCAGGTCCGTGCCGGCGACACTGTCCGCCTCGAGATCGACGGCGTCGGCCACGTCACCAACCCCATCGTGGCCGACGAGGACGCCAAGGCCGGCCACTAGTGACAAGGAACCGAAGAGAGGGGGGTAATAGGTGAGAGGGAGAGAGAGAGAGGAAGAAGCGTGCTGTTGTTTATAAATTTGGGGACGTGTATAATATATTCATGAGGACTCGATGCCGTTGCGAATATCATATACCCAACGTACCACGCCGTTGTAACACGGTTTTGCTCAAACGCCCGCCTTTGTGGACTGCGTCTCTCCCAGAAACGCCCTGCCAATGCCCATTTGGTGCTACACTACGTCTTACAAGAAAACCACCCCCACGTCTGGCTGCGAGATACCATAGACCCGCGTCACAGCTCGCGCGTCCGCGCTTCGGCATCCAGGTTCTCCACCTCGGTCCCGAGTGGCGCCAGGTCGCCCATGGGGTCGCCGCCGCCGACGACGTCCTGGAAGCGGCGGGCGCGACCGACGTGGGCCAGCAGGCGCAGGCAGCCGGCGGGCGTCATGCCCTCGATGCGGCGGGCCTGGGCCATGCTCTCGGGGCGCGTGGCGGCGAGGACGTGGCGCTCGTGCGTCGACAGCCCGACCACCGTGGCGTAGTCGAGGTCGCTCGGGAACCGCAGGCCCTCGTCCTTGGTGAAGAGGGCCTGCTCGTGCCGCTGCTTCGCGACGTAGGGCTCGTACAGGGCCTCGATGGTGACGCGCGAGCGGACCCGCTCCGGGTACCGCTCGATGGCCGGCACGCGCTCGGCGAGGTCCGCCATCTTGACCCCGAACAGGCGCAGGATGTCGAGGGCGCTGCGGGGCTTGGCGTCGAGCCGAGCCTTGAAGCCGGCCGCGATCCAATGCGGCGGCGACAAAACATAGTCGCGCAGCGCGGCCGCGAGCTCGTCCATCTGGGTCTTCTCGTCCGTGTAGGCGCTCCAGCGGCGGTCCGTGACGACGCCCGCGGCCCGGCCCATTTCCGTCAGACGTCGGTCCGCGTTGTCGGCGCGGTGGCTCATGCGGTACTCGCTGCGGCTGGTGAACATGCGGTAGGGTTCCGACACGCCCTTGGTGATCAGGTCGTCGATCATGATGCCGATGTATCCATCGGCGCGCGTCAGGCGAACCGGGGTCAGGCCCTGCGAGGCCCGCCCCGCGTTGATGCCGGCAATGATGCCCTGGCCGGCAGCTTCTTCGTAGCCCGTCGTCCCGTTGATCTGGCCGGCCAGGAACAAGCCCGAGATGGCCTTGGTCTCTAGGGTAGACTTGAGACTGCGTGGATCGACGTAATCGTATTCCACGCCATAGCCAGGTTGCAGCATGTCCACGTTCTCCAGGCCAGGAATGGTCTTGAGAAGCTGCTCCTGCGCTTCCGCCGGCACGGTCATAGAGATACCGTTGGGGTAGATAACGTCACTGTCAAAACCCTCGGGCTCCAGCCAGACGATATGCCGTGTCTTTTCGGGGAACCGTGTGACCTTGGATTCGAGTGAAGGGCAGTAGCGAGGCCCGTTGACGGACTCGCGGATGTGTATTGTTTTGTCCAGGTTGTCGCGAACCACCTGGTGCGAGGCATCGTTGGTGTAGGTCGCCCAGCACAGCAGCTGATCCTGGACGGACACAGTGTCGTTCAGGTAGCTGAAGGGATGGGGCGGGTCGTCGCCTCGTTGCTCCTCCAGTATTTTGTAGTTGATGCTCCCCTTGGCCAACCGCGGGGGAGTGCCGGTCTTCAGCCTACCCAATTGGAAACCGGCCTCTCGCAGTGACTTGCTGAGCCCAAATGTGGCCTTCTCGCCCATGCGACCGGCCGGGTACGACTCCAGACCAATGTGGATTTCGCCACCGAGGAACGTGCCCGTCGTGATGATGACTTGGCTCGTGGGCAGCACCTCGCCCGACTCGAGCCGCACGCCCGTGATCTTGCTCTTCGCGGGCCCGTCTATCGCAGGGTCCCCCGGTTCGCCGACCACAATATCCGAGACGCTGCCCGTTATCACCGAAAGGTTCGGGTACGCCGTCAGCTCTTCCGTCATGTGCTTGTTGTACAGCGCCCGGTCGATTTGCGCCCGGGGCCCCCAGACGGCAGGGCCTTTCCTGCGGTTCAGGACTTTGAACTGGACGCCGGACTTGTCGATTATGCGGCCCGCGACTCCGTCCAGAGCATCGATCTCGCGGATGATGGTGCCCTTGCCGATGCCGCCAAAACTCGGATTGCAAGAGCACACGCCGAGGTTGTCGATCTTGGGTGTGATGAGGGCGGTTCTCGCGCCGGTTCGCGCGGCGGCGGCGCAAGCTTCGGCTCCGGCGTGACCTCCACCGACGACGACAACATCGTAAGGTCTACAATGCAATGCTGTTAGGTTGCTCTTACGCAAGGTCTGGGGTTGACAAGAAGAGACGGCAGGCGGGCGTACCTCGTGTCTTGGGTAACAGAAGCAAATGTGCGCCGAGTACAAGGGTTGAACCGGCGGCCAACCACTTTCGTGGGCCTACTCAGCCCACGCGGTGCCCAAGCCTTCCTCATGATTGCAAGACGCGAAATGGCGGTGCGGATGGCGTTTCCAAGATTGGCCATCCAGAGAATACGGTCCTAAGAATTTCGGAAGAGGCGACTTTGGGAGCCGGCAGAACTAACCGTGTACGGTAGGCGGTGTGGAACTGACGCTGACTACATGCGCCAACCATCTACAGCTTCATCACCAACTGACGACGCAGACAGACCGGATGGCAAGGTGGCATTGCCTGAGTCGCTATACAATCGACTGGTAATGTGGGTTTCTACATAATTATACGACCTGGCTTTCCTTGGACGCTGCAAGGTAGGAAACCCTGAGCTTCCTGTCACTGCTCACCGTCTCCCGAGCTCTTTGCGAAGCCTGCCAGCGGTTGTTGATGGCGGAGGCTCGGGCCAAGACGAAACGGCGTCGTCGATTTCTTCCAGGAAAGTGGCGGCGTTATGTATAGTAGTTCCTCCTAGAACCACCCGGATACCCGGCGACGAGGCATTGATACTGGCCACCATCTTGGCCTCCTCGTATGTCGCTCCTCCGATCATGAAGACGATGATGTCTTGCGGCTTGTCCCTTGTCGTGCCACCGCCATCCACGAACGGATACTGCCGATCGCTCAGCTTCCCTTTGATCAGGTTCTGCAGTGTAGTCTCGAGGTGAGGCGAGTGCTGCGTATAGACATTCTCTACACCCTTGAGGCCCTTGATTGCTCGCGCCCCTGAAAAGATGCCCCCGGATTCGAAAATGTCAGCGATACCGCCGGCTGCCTGCGATTGTTGTAGCGAGTTGTGGTAGATCAGGACCTTGGCGACCATGTCTGCGTGGCGAGGAGACACGCCGCCCGCGGCTGTCAACAGATCGACAAGCATCGCCAAAGAGTTGTTTGGTTGCTTCTCGTAGCGCAGAGCGTACAAGGCTACTAGCCCAACCTTGGCATCCGCCGTAACCGAAGGGTTTTGAATCAAGCGTTGGACATTCTAAGGTGAAGTGAGCATGCCTGCAAAGAAAGCGCACCCGGGGTCGGCTTACCTTAAGGTCTGCGGCATGGTTGTCGTTGCATGCCAGGCTCTGTTCCACCTCGCTGACTTCCAGCAAGTTCTCCGAAGCCACCCTGCGACTCAATTCCGATACCAGCGTGACATGCTTACTGACGTTTCCGGAAAGCTTGCGAAACTCGGGGTACTCCTCGATGAAGCGCTTCATGTCCGAGATGGATTCGATATTCTCGTTGTTCTTCGTCTTAGATTGGTACTGCTCGACGTAGTCTTTGATATTGCCGCCAAGATCGCCGAAGTTGAGGTACATGTTCTTCTTGAAAAAGGGATCCTGGTCCTGGGACAGCAGAATTTCCTTGAGCTCGGGGCGGATATCGGGAACGTCGCTCATATCAACCCGCCCGTTTTGGATGCCGAACAGATGGTGCACCATGGCCTGGTACGTCCATTGGTTCAGGAGCGGCGTCGCGGGGTCTTCTCTCCTGTCCAGGATGAGGAGGATCGGGGGCGTGTCCACCTTGCGAAAGTCAAAGAGCTGATCGTCCTGGGTCATGTTGTAGCGCACTTCGGCGGCCAGTTTCTTGGCCAGCAGGCTGTTTTTCTCGTACCGGATCAGAGGCTTCTTCTCCAGGGCCAAGAGCACTGCCGTGACGCCCTCGGTGGTCCTCTGTAGGGAGTCGGTGTTCCACATGTCCGGGCTGCCGCTCCATATCCGCTGCTGCGGAAGCGTGAGGTTGATTGTGAACAGATCGGGGTTGACGACGACAAAGTCGGCAAAGTGCTCCTGGACGGACTTGACGACCTCGTGGTCGTCGGCTTCGGCCAACCTCTCCAGAGCCGATTTCTTGAGGACATTACTGAAGTACAGGTGGTATTCACCGTACTTGGGTTCTCGCAGCTCGTCAATGAGGAACTGGATGGAGTCGGACGAGGGCCGCACGAAACACAGACAGCGAAGGTGACGCATCTTCTCGCGGCTCTGGTTGTCGAGGCGGTCGATGAGATAGACCTGGTGATTAAGAAGGTAGGACTGGGTGATGGCGGTGGAGACGATGGAAACGGTTTCCTTGTCCAGCAGGAAGACCTTCATCTTGGTGGATGATGTGCTGGTCGCGCTGTCGCCGACGGACACCATCCTGGAGATGTAGCCGGTGACGGCCTGGACGACATCCATCTTGATCGAAGTGCGATGCGCGCGCCCTGTGCTTTGAAGATATCGATGTGGGAAAGATGGGGGTGGTGATAACTACGGGTGGTGTTGATGATTACGGGCGGCGAACCATCCTCCCACACGAGCCCACCCGAAAACTACCGGTAGAGATGCCCGCCAACAGAGCACATGCAGACGGGCGCTTTCCTTGGTAGCAGCGAGGATCGTGCGTGGGCAGCAGCAACAGCAGCAGTCGCTAGGAGGCAAGCAATGTTGTTGCGACGTGAACAGGCATGGGACGGGATATGTTAAGTACTTTGAGAAGTAGGTACGCAGTTGACGGAAGGCTGGAGGGGTCGTCATCCGGTCTGGGGAGCTCTCCCCTATGAAGTACCTAAGGTAAGGTACCTACGCATGTGAAGTCCAATGTCCCATACTATTGAAGGGCATTACATCCAATATGTACATAGCGCCCGTGCTCGGGGGGGGGGGGGGGGGGGGGGGGGGGGGCCAGATCAGGGGTGGCAGTCCTGGAGGGGGAGGCAGGTTGGGTGGGTAGGGGGGGGTAAGTACCCAAACAGTAACGGGTACCTACCTACCAAAGTACATACATATTTTGTCGCCTGCAGACACAACGAAACAAAATGTGCATTCTCGTGTTTTTTCGGTCGAGTGAACTTGATTCCCGGGTTCCATTGTTCCATGGTTTGGAAACGGCGGGTTTTCAAACATCCATCCCATACGCTTTTCTGTATTCTCAATGTACTGGCTACATTCGGAGGAAAGCTGCCCAAGTACGTAATTTGCGAGTGGTTCCTGCCGTCCGATAAGATAGAGAGAGCTACACATGTAGTAGCTAGGACTGCTAGGGAAGTACTATCTTACTCAAGTACTTACGTACCTAAGTACCTACCTACTTACCTAGCGTAGTTTGCTTGGGGAAGGATGGATGGAGCTTCGAGACTTTCGTCACAGATTCTCGTCAAAGGTACAAAATAGACACACGATCGACTCCGCCGTCATGGATGCTTTCGCCATGGCAAGAACCTCCTCGTGACGGATGAATACCTGCGATCAAGATCGCCGCAGAGCAAACAGTGTCCGGCCGTGACGCCGGGCCGACCCTGAAAATGCCTTCTCATATGGACATGTGTCCGACGAAGCCAGAACCAACGTATGGACTCGCACCGTCGTCATCCGTGTCCCTCCTCCCCACGGCATTCTACTGACAGCGTGCCCGCAGGCTGTCCTTCACCCAAGGCTTCATCGTCGGCCAGATCTCCGTCGTTCTCCTCATCGCAGCCTTCATCAAATTCTTCATCTTTGGCGACCCGCCTTCCGCCGAGGTCACGGCACAGCTCCGCGCGAGCGAACGCCGTTCGCGGACACTGGCGCACAAGCGCTCTCTCCTCACCTTGCGAGCCGAGAACCAGCCCGAGAACCAAAGGCAAACGCACCCGACCCTGAACAAGAAGAAATCGGCCGTGCTGCGCAACCCGCCCGCTCTAACCATCGGCTCCATCTTGAGCAAGACGTACTACAATGTCGATAGCCACCAGCCCGAATCGCTCGACTGGTTCAACGTGCTCATCGCCCAGACCATCGCCCAGTTCCGAAGCGACGCGCAGTACGATGATGCCATACTGACCTCGCTGACCAAGGCTCTCAACGGCACGAGCCGGCCGGATTTCCTCGACGAAATCAAGATCAGCGAGCTGACTCTGGGTGAAGACTTTCCCATTTTGAGCAACTGCCGCATCATCCCCGTCGACGAGGATGGTCTGAGCATGGAATCGGGCCCTACTGGAGCTAAACGGTTTGATGCCAACAGCTCGCGGGCCACGCGCGAGGGCGCCCGGCTCCAGGCGCGTATGGACGTGGATCTTAGTGATATGATCACACTGGCACTGGAGACCAAGCTACAGCTGAACTACCCGAAACGGCTGACAGCAGTTTTGCCCGTCGCTCTCGCGGTCAGTATAGTCCGGTTCAGCGGAACCCTGTGTATATCCTTTATCCCCAGCAACCCGTCCCAGTCCACCCCCACCATGATGGCGTTCAATTTCCTCGACGACTACCGGCTGGACTTCTCCATCCGCAGCCTGGTGGGGAGTCGCTCCAGGCTGCAAGATGTACCCAAGATCGCGCAGCTTGTCGAGCACAGACTGCATAAATGGTTCGATGACAGAGTTGTGGAACCCCGTTTCCAGGAGATAGCCCTGCCAAGTTTGTGGCCACGCAAGAAGAACACGAGGGGCGGCGAAGAGGGCCTGGACGGTACCATGGGTAGCGTATCCAAAGGGAAGGGCCGCGAGGCAGCCCGCGACATCCGTGCGGAAGCGCGAAGCGAAGTTGAGTCGGAGACAGGCATCCGGCAAGAACGGAGCCCCGACACGGGTGGTCTGCATTATAGAAGACGGGGCCGGCTGGATAGTTCGGGCCAACTCAGCATGCCCGGAGGCTTGCCCGGTATGAACATGGACATGCCCGCATGAGCTGCCCTGAGGTGGTGGCTGTGTTGTACGCTATTGTATCGATAGGTCACTGAAATATACCCAACTCGATCGATCACCCAGATTCTCTCTCTCTTTCTCTCTCTAGGACGCAATGCCAGGTGTCTCGGTCCTGGCAATAATATTATTTGAGAGGGAGCTGTACTGCGGACGCCGACTGGCAGCGAAATCATACAAAGATTACCTACCTACCTATGCAACCGCTTGTACGTCCCTCCTCCATGTTGTACTGGCCACTTCCGTGGCGTTGAGTTGTAGCACGGCCGCATGCTCCTTTGGCCCCTCCTCCTAAAGCGTCCACTTGGCGTCTACTGCAACATGGGGAACCCCTTCGACCTATCCACGTGGAATCTTCTCCTTTCTCCGGCCCCTGGATGTGCTTTCCCCCCTCATCTTGGTCTTTCGCTCGTATCGGGACCTCGGCGACCACCCCGTCCCCGTGCTTCTCTTTGGCCATCCGGGTCCGTCGGTACTACTCGCCTGGCGCCTGGCTGCTGGCAGTTCAACCTTCGCCGCCAAACCTCCACGAGCTGGTGCGCTACGACCACGGCGTGCTGCTGGTCACTATGCGGCACTTTGCCTTCACCTGCTCTGAACGTGACGGCGCGCAGGGCCGAAGCTCGTTTGTGGAAGCTTTCAGCATGGGTAGTGACTGATACAGACGTGGTATCTCAGCCTGGCCTTCCGGGTTTTAAACCAGACCGTGTTGATGGCCACCTATTGTCGACTCGCAGGCCTCGATCATGTCAGGGTTCCGGCTCCCGGGCCCGGTGGTGTGTGTGTGTGTGTGTGTGTGTGTCCTACTTGCCCCCTTCATCAAAACCGTCCCCATACGTTCCGAGAGGTTCCACGACCAAGTCGACGTCCCCAAGGCCAACGGGCAAGGGATGCTCAGGGGCCATCCTCCGGCCGACCTTGACGCAGCTGGCGCGCAAGTGTGCCTCCCCATCGTTGGCCACCCGCGGACCCTGCCCGTCCCCGCGTGCGGCCGCCCACCCCGTGTACCTCGATTCCTGCAAAGAACGCATCATCCAGTGAAAACGGACCCCAGGTACTCGGTAGAAGCCGGCGCCTGCTGAAGATAGGGCGATGAACCGCGGGGTGTCAAACAGGCCCCCCGGCGCCCGTCTCACGCCCCCCTCGCTGGGTTCGATAATTGGGCGTCCGGCGTATGAAATGCCGCCGGCACCTGCGCCATTTCCGAGCTCGGAGCGACACATCCGGACCGGGCTTCGGCGGGCCGTCCTGGATGAATATGGTTGGGGGCTTGGCATGGGATGGCGGCGTAGGATTCATCGGGGGGGTAGGAGTCCCGCGCCGCTTCCCAACGGTATCAAGCAAATCACCTCCTTTCCAACTTCATTCGGTATTGGCTCTGTCACATCGTGGGGTCATAGGAAACTTGGAAGCAGTGGACTCTGGGACTGGTAGCTGGGCAGGGTTCTTATTGATGGACTATAGGCCGGTTAAGAGTCGCTCCCGTAGAGATGTGGTTTTTTTTTTTGTGAGGGGTAGGCTTTTTGGAAGCGTAGTAACACCAATCCCTCGTGAGGGGACAGGAACACAGCCTTACAAATGGATAGGTAGGTAAATTACCTACAAAGATCCCGATGGAGGTCATTTGCGTATGTAGCGAGCGACGATTCTATCTTCAATAGCGTAGATTGGGAAGGAGTCGGGGGTTATAGTGCTTTCAAGCTAGTGCCCTGTGTAAGAGGTGAGTCAGTCAACCAATGTTCACTGCGCGGATGACCCGCCCATGGATGTCGGGTGCCCACTGGTGGGTGAATGGGCTCTCGGCGTCTGCTGAAGTTTCAGCTTTCTTCCCTCGTGATCTGGCGGTCGAATCAGCAGAGGGCGGGTTGTTTGGGAGTTTGCCGTCCGTCGTGCAAAAAGCACCTCGACCCGGTCTACCAACAAGAAGGGCAAAGTCCCAACCTGACAAGGATGATGCATCATCCTGCTGCACGTCCAGCTTCGCATGGAGACGGGACTCGGACTCAGCCCATATGTACAACAAGTATATGCGTGTGCGCGCGCGCCGAGGTACGGGAGTATTTGGGTACTGTACCTGCCTCTGGTGCCCACCCTTCCATCCCAGCCCCAATGCTCCATTCCATCATTCGATCCATGGATCCTTCAAGCTGGTTTTTTTTGGTATCTTGCTGCGTGGTCTTTGTGAGCACTCTCGCCCCCAACTGTACTCGCTAAACTCATCTTTGTGGCTCTGGCCTTCCCCATATCCTTTCCCGGCATTCACCCCGTAGCCGAAACCTTTGCCAGGGCCTGATCACCCGCTACCTCTGAGTACCGACCGTCCTTCAAGGTACGCCGTCTCCAACGGTTTAGTCGCTGGAGGGGGCCGAGTACTGCTTGATGGCACCCGGCAACCCCATGAAAAGAAAGACGCGGTAGGCGAGGTAAGCAAGTACGTTGTTCCGTATCACTCTGTAGTGGCCAATCCACCGTGCCATCCACCATGGGACATCGTCACCACTGCATGCACCTCATCCTCAAACATCCACCGTCGATTAGGTACGCACAAAGGGTACTACTGCCGATGACCCCACCTCCCCCAGCGACCCATTGGTGGAGGAGCGAGCAGCTCGTGCTCCGTACCAAATACATACCAATCCGCCGAGCCGGACGGAGCAACGGGTGAACGGGCTCACGGGATAGAAGCACTGGAAAGTACTTGCCATGGGAAGCCACGAATAAAACAGCCAGGCATGGATCTGGGGCGGCTTCTACACGTATCCTTTACTTGAAACATCTACTGGATGTCATGAATGGGGGTGGACGGATTCTTGGGAGAGCCGCCGTGGGAGAGGAGGCATTTATATGGTCGGTTATGCACCCAAATGAACAACCTTCCATCTTCTATAATCCCTCCCGCCACCGTAGGTTGGTCAGCATCGTCGCCAGCCCGCCAACGCCGTCTCACGCGGCCGAAGTGACAGCCCGTCGTGGCCTCCACGTAATTCGGAAAGAGCAGTGTGGCAGCTGGGATGCCGTCAACGGTCATACGCCGTCCGTCCCTCGGTAGTGGTCGCTTTCTTCATCAATGTTGGTGACCCATTACGCGGCGCAGGTGGTGTGTGTGTGTGTGCGTGTGTGTGTGTGTGTGTGTGGTGCCCCCCAGCGGCCTTGGCCACTTCGCCCCCATTGGATGGTCGCAATAGGCAAGTGACGCTGTGTCAGCCATCCATGGATGGGGAGGGGCCCTTTGGTCGAGAGAGGACTCCATATCGATGGGCCGGTCTTTGTACCTGTCGTCGTCGTCAATGGACCACTCGCTTGTGCCGCCTGACAGCGACGAAGGTGCAACCCGAACGACACCAGCGGCGGCGGCGGGAATGGCGACAGGGCGACGGGGCTGTCATCACCTGCTCGGCCGGTTGGCCCCCTGTTTCCTGACACGACGATACGATCCATCGCCCATCGCCTTACTGTGTAGAAGCGGCCTGCGAGGGGGATACGGACTGGATGTAGGTATGTATGTAGGTAGGTATATGTAGGTACACATGGGATGCACACGAAGACACGGTCGGGTACCTTGGCGACCTGGGAATCCGTACCCTCCCCATACCTCCCATATCGTACAGCCCTGGCCAGCCCCCCGGACCCATGTCGCTTTGGTCTTTGGTGGTGGCTGCTGCCGCTTGCTGCATACTTCATACTATGGATGCCATACTACATAATTGCACACTGGATACCTGGTACATCCATTCCCCATCCACACTACATACATACATACATACATACATCGTCGCTCCACGCATGCACTCCCGCTCACGCCCGCTTGCCTAGGTCGGTCTGGTAGGCGTAGGTGTGCCAGCCCTTGAGTGCCAGGAGCGGGCGGGAACCAGGAGAGTGAAAGGGCGAGAGGGGGAAAACAGAAAGAGTGCATGACGGTTCGTTCCCATACCATCCGCTTCGGTTCACCCACCACGCCTTCGCTATTCCTAATCTTGCGGTGGGATCCCAGTCATTTGGCCTTATTTCCCAGACCAGACCCAATATCATGGACCCCGGGAGGTCGAGGATCCAGCCAGCACCCGTGAGCGATGTTTTCTCGTCTTGGGCGGTGGCATCAGCTGATTGGGCCCCCCTCCGCTCACAGCCAACCTTGGCCGGGCGTGGAAGCGCAGTCGCGAGCGCTAACGTCTTCAGAAGAAGCGAACAAAGGAACCGGCTCTTTTCTCCTCCGGTCCACGCGCTTGCTGCACGTTCTCTGCTCTCTGCTCTCGGTATCTGCACTGCTGACTGCCCCCCGGGGACGGGATACCTTGCCTCTTCCACTCATGGGAGCCCAGCGGCAGCTACTCGTAGTTCGGAGTTACATACCTACATACTGCCTGCCGCTACGTACATCCAATACTGTAACTGGGACAGTTCGCCCAGCTTTCTCGGCACTGTCATCCTCCCTCCGCCCCCCCCCGGTTTCCCAGCGTCCGCGTTGGAAAGGCGCCCCTCTTCCTCCGCCACCCTTTGCGCCCATCATCCACCCAGTCCCTTTTGCTGCCTCCGTATTTTTGATTTCCACCACCGAGAGTCGTTGCAAGCCCGTGAGTACGGGAATTGACGGTTTGCTCGGTTCCCTGGCGTGGCACTTGGACCATCGAACGCAAGCCCATTTCTCGGCTCTCCTTCTTTGGCCCCCCTCTCCCCTCCGATTTCCCCGAGCTTTCCCATCGTCATCAGAGAGACAGGGAGAGCGAGGGTGCGCACTCCAACCGCAGGGAGAAACGCATACAAGACCGCCCACGGCTCTCACCTGCCAGTTTGCAGCAGTTGGTCGGTCGGTCGTCGGCCAGGCAGTCCCGTCAGTCCCGCACACTTACACTGGACGTACCCGCCTCACTCTCGTCCCTCCATCCTGGGCACTTTGCCCCGGCCCTTGTGCTGTGTCGTGCTGTGCTGTGCTGTGCTGTGCTGTGAGTGCAGGACCGAGGAGGTACCTACATACAGGTACCTACTTACATACAGACAAGCCGAGTACCGTGCAGCAACCGCAGCACCACTGCCCACCCAACCTACTTACTTACCTACCGGCCATTCAGCCCAGGAGTGGATTGCAGGTCCCTCGCAGAACAGCCATCGGCATCCACACCTACTACATCCCATCCTCCCTCCACCTCTATCGGAGAGAGACGGCTACCTACCTCGCCTACCTCTCTCTGGGTGGGCGTTTCCATCACAGCCGCCGCCTCGAAAACCACCTCACCTGCCTTACTCCGAGAAACCTACCCACCTCCTCTCTAGGCACACGCTACCTGGGCTATTCTTCCACTTGACACTCCCGTCTCCGGCCGCCCCCTCTACTACGATACTTTGCTGCCTGCCACTTGCACCCTATTCCCCTCACATAACCCTCCCCCTCGAGCCAAGCCAGCAGAGACAGATTACAACCGTCTTCCAGCCATCACCACACCAGCAGCCCTTGCCTCGACACGTCTGGGCAGCATCGAGGCTGAAGACACTGACTGACACACGCACTGCACCTGCATCGGATCCACCATTCACATTCATCCGTCCCTGCCCTCGCTCCGGCTCGAAAGACTCAGTTGGGGCCCCCTCGACCACAGCGCCGCACACGCGAGACGAACTCGTTTAGCCTTTCGCCGTGCCAAGACGTCCGGCATCCTCTTATTACACACAGCTCGCCGCCCATTTGTTCCTCCCCATTACGGCCTGCACACATACACGCACTCTTTCGGACCACAGGCACACAGAGCCTAGCCCAGTCAGCCAGCCAACCCAGCCAACCCGGCCAGCCCAACCAGTGGCCAGCCCAGCACGGACAACGGCCGCTCTCGTCACCATCAGTGTCTGTTCCTCGACAAACCCGCTCCAGGCCCCCCCCCTCCTCCCAAGCTTTATTCATCACTCTACTTAGCTCCTCCGCCCACGCTGAGCCAACCGTGCCATCCATTACCTGCCTACCCTACCATCCATCTGTACCCGCCGCCGTCACTCCTGTCGCCACAATTCACAACAAACAACCGCCAGTCTCCCTGACTTGCCCACGGCTGCCTCGATCCGCATCGGAGCAGTCGTATATACCCAGCATCCCAGCAGAGCCATTTACATGTCCAATTTCCAAACCGGGCAATTTATGAAATTCTGCCCCGATGGCTGATCAATGCATCGTCTGTCTAGAAAGTCTAGACGTGCAACCGCTGGCTGTGCTTGGCCACTCCTCTGTTTCTGCTGGTGTTGCGGTTGCTGCGTCTGACGCAACCACTGCAAATGGCAGCACGGTCGCCGATGCGGTACTACCCGCAACCGCAACGCCCGCAAAAGAAATAGCGGCCGGGTCTGCGACAGCAGCCACCACCACCAACGCCTCCGACGAGGACAACAGCATTGCCGAGATTCAAGTCTGCGGCCACGTGCTGCACGACGCCTGCTTGCGGGAATGGACGGGCAAGGCAAACAGTTGTCCCATTTGTCGCCAGACTTTCCACCTCGTGAACGTTTGGGACCGAGTTGGAGGTAAGTGACCACCCGAGCACCTCCCTGTAAGTCCCGACTACGTAAATGTGCTGACTAGCTCTCTCGCCAGGCACCAAACTGTCGTCGTACACGGTCGAGGACAAACGCCAAATCGCGGAATTCGATGCACAGGCATGGCTTGACGAAAACCCCGAAGACATTGAACCCGCCAGACCCTGTCCGATTTGCCGGAGCACCGACCACGAGGAGGTGCTCCTGCTTTGCGACAGCTGTGATACACCCTATCACACTCACTGCATCGGTCTAGACTGCATCCCCCGCGGCCACTGGTTCTGCTTGGAATGCTCCCACGATGCAGCAGCCTTGCTCGAGGCCGAAGTGGCCGACCCCGACGCTGGTTTGTCCAGGCTGGCCGGTTCGTCGGACCGCCGCTCTGATTACCTCCCGCGCACGCAGGCGACCATGCGACGTGCTCGACAGAGGGCTCGCTCCGATGAGTGGCAGGGTGCCTGGGGTCAAATTGCCGGCCACGTCTTTGACGCGCTGGACATTGATCTCGACAACCACGACGATGATGAGGCCCTCCAAAACTACCGTCAATCGCAGCGTAGGCGCGAGAGAGAGCGCCAGGCATACCAGAGATGGCAGCAACGTCTTAATATTGCCAGTCGCTTGGGCGCGCACGACGTTTTCGCTAATAATTTGCCACGCGCATTGGCCCAGCAGGCCCGGCAAACACCACCGCCCCCTCAGGAAACCCCTGAAGAGAAGGAAGCGTGGGGTGCTCTGGAAAAGGCCATGGAGGTAGACGTGCCCAACGGCACGACCCCGCCGAATCGCCGAAAGCGTAAGTCGAGTTCGGTGACGGCTTCGCCCAGAGAGCCGGCCCCCGAACCCGAACGCCGGCTCAAGCGTCCCCGTACGAGACGTGCGCCCCAGGCAAGCGAATCGGCCGAGGCATCGTCATCACACCAGCCTCAAAACGGCTCGTCCAGTTCTACAGCCCCGATGCCCACTCATGAAGCGCATCATCAGGCACCTCACGAGGCACCCCCTGATGTCGCGGCACCAGATGTTACGGCCCCGTCGTTTTTGTCCTCGCTACTTCGGGAGGTCGAGATGACACAGCCGTCGGACGACGAAAACGTCCGCGCGGTACTCGGCACATCCAAGGCACCAGTCGAGCACTCATCGCCGGCAACATCGCCGTCGCCGTCGGGCTACAGCAGCCCCCGAGCCCTCTCTGCCACACCCCCGCCTCGCAATATGAACGAGCGACCAGGGTCGCCACTCACCCTGACATCGCGCATTGAGCCTATCTACCCGCGGGCCAATTTCCCCCCCGCTCGAAACGGTAGCGACAGCAGCGATTCCGAGTCTCGGCCACGTCCCCAGGCCCGGCCTTCGCGGCAGAACAGCAACGGCCACTCTCCCGAAGTGCGCTCCCCCGAGGTGCGCCGGCCGCGGCCCCGCCGACAACCCCCGGGGAATACCAATGCACGCCATGGTGTCGGCTCGCCCGACTCCTCGCCCACGCGCACATCTCTATCGCTAGGCACCAAGGAGGCCATCAGCGCGATAATCAAGGCGGCCCTGAAGCCGCACTACCGATCAGGCCACATCAATACGGATCAGTACACAGCTATTAACCGTGATTTGTCACGCAAACTTTACACCGAGGTCTCGGATGTTGGGCTTGACGACGACACCAAACGCAGATGCGAAACGCTCGCCTCCAAGGAAGTTGCCAGGGCGGTTGCGGATCTACGGGTCTGACTGCCATGTGGGCTCCATTTTGATGACTGATGATAAGCGATGGGAACACGACATCTGGCGTTTTTTCGACACGGGCGTTTGTTTTCTACCGAGGGTCAGGATCATCGACAGCCGTTTCAGATGGTCGGATTCTCGGCATCGAGACATTGGCGCCATTTACACTGATTAGATACCCGCCTCTTCTGAGGACAGTTGCGGTTGGGAATCTGGCTTTTCGCGGCGGACTCTGGTCCAATTTGGACACGGCTAGACTTCGGGTATTCCAAGGTGTTGCCGGGCTTTCTCGAGGCATTTACGACGGCGTTTACGGATGGCTATCATGCTGGCGATTGCGGCGGGCATGCTTATGGCAGTACGTTGTATGAGAGGATTGCATGGCAACGTATCCGACTTTCAGGCAAGGGGTGGTTGCCATGGCGTTCTAGATAGTTGCTTAGGTTCTTATGGATGGGCTATAGGTTTTGCGAAGGAGATTGGCGGACAGGCACGGAAGCATATAATGTATCCCGCGGGGACGCTATACGGGAAGACATGGCGGAGCAAGACCTTGTGTTTCAATTTACAACTTTCACCCGAGCTCGTTGTAGCCGCGATGGATGGCCGAGTTTTCACGGCGTGGTGGATGGCGAGCAGCGCCGGCCCGTCGTCCGTCTCGATCATGAGGAGTCCATGCTATGGGCAACGGCCCGTGAGGCCGTCGTCTCTTGACCGTTTGTCAGCTCGGCCGTGCGCCAATAGTCAACCTCATTGCATACTAAGCCACGGTGAAAACCCGGGCGAGGCGGTCAAGCCTCCCAAGTGAGACGGTATGTGTGTGTGTGTGTGTGTGTGTGTGGAACAGGCGCCGACCGTCTGGACGTCAGCCCTCCACTCGGCCCCGGCAAATCAATCTCGGGAGGCCGGTGATGGCGGGCGTCCTATGGGGTGGCGAGGCGGCATGAACGCGGTGAGGAGGGGGGCCGCCGGTGCTATGGCACAGAACAAGATTTGGGCAGCCAAAAACAAGAGACGGTAGGGCTGCATACACACACACACACGCAAGATGTAATCCTGTGTTTAGGCGTTGCGGTGTGTATCGGTGGCGTTGGGTTGGGCGGGAAAGCGAAAGGCGAGATGGGGGTTTTCTTTCTTTCTTTTTCTTTCTTTTTTTCCCTCCCCCCGTTCGCTGCCGCGCGAGGCGGGCAAGGCGGGCGAGAGGCAGCAGACGAGGCGAACAGTTCCCTCAGGCGCGGCTTGCGCGAGTCGAATCGGGAAGAAAGGCGTCGGGACGGATATACAGATTAGTAGACACGACGAGGCCAGACGGTAGACGCGCGGGGTTTGGGACACTGGCGCAGTACGCACGTACTATATATATATATACATATATATACTTATATATATAATTCACGGAGATGGGAGGGGGCCCCAAGGTTCTTTCTCCTCCCTTGGGGACTATGTACTTGCCCGCCAGCATCGGGCCTTCATAAAACGCCCATGGTATCAACATCCGTCACACCGCTGTGGTGGAGAGGCACGCGCAATTTGGGTGGGTTGCGTCAAAGAGGCGATAGTATGGTCATCCAGCTACCCCGGCGAGGCACACGCGCATGCTGCTGCATGTTCAAAACATACGCACACACACATACACACACACACACACACAACGGGCACACGCACACAGCGCGCGGTTGCATGGGATGTCAGCAGTATCTATCTAACAGCCAACCGTGAGCAAATTTGAAGATTCGAGGGGGCCGCTAGCGAAAAAAGACTGCGTTCATCGTTCTGGGCGCCCGGTAAATGATCAGGACCTCGTGGAGGAGAAGTGGGAGGTCTGATGATAAGGATTGGGGCCGAAGAGATTGAAGAAGAAGAAGAAGAAGAAACCCCCTCGAGGGAAGGAGGGGTCAGAAATTCTTTTGTTGCCCATCCACAGGCTCCAGGGCCGCCCGCCCAGGGCGTAGGGCCGCCCGCCCAGGGCGTAGGGCTGAGGGGCTGCATCCCGGGAAAGGTAGATATGTACCTGGGTGGGCGTCGTGGCTGGTGTGTGGCCCCGCCTCCCCTGGGAGCGCGTGTGGCTGGTGCGACGGTGGCTTTCATGTCACCTTTCGGGTACAGAATCAAACCGCCTTGATTTACCTGTCTTCTTCTCGACACGTTGCCGTGCCCTCCGGGTATGGCCGTCTGTTTTGGGGGCACCCGAGAGCCCTATATGTCTCTCTCCCTCTCTTTCTCTCTCTTTTTTAAAAAAAAAAAAAAAAAGAGTTGGGTGGCCAGAACTCTCCCCCACCCGTCACACACACACGCACACTCAAGTGGGAAGGAAACCTTGTACACAACAAAGAAAAAGGAGAAGGGGGTTTCCCTGCAAACTCCATGCTTCGATCCGGCAGCGCCGGTCCCCATTTTCCCGTTCTTTTGGGGCATGAAAGGTGGTAGCGGCCTCTCCCGGACTGGTTTATTTGAGACGGCGAATCTCTCTCTTTCTCTCTCTCTCTCTCTTCCTCTCCTCCTCTTTCCCTACTTGAGAGTTTCCCGATCGTACCGAAAGCCCCCACCCCACCCCCCCCCTCGCCATGGTACCGGTGCATGATACGGGAAAGCAAGACCTGGCCGCAGAGGAGGGGGGGGGCGACCTGGCACATCTGAATGCGTTGGGCATTGACCCCTGCGTTAACGCGGGGCGCTGAAGATTGCAAAACATACTACAACGTACTGGGAGGAGGAGGTGGTGGGCGCGGACAGGCCGCCTGGCGAGGGATTTCCTCCTCTCCTCCCCCCGGGGCTTTCCTCGCACACCCGGGCTGCTCGGTACGTATCGATCGGGTAGCTCCGTCGGACCCGGGGGGAAGGGGGAGGGGCCCTCTTTCTCTTCCACCTCCGTCCGAACCGGCCGAATGACATCTATCCCCTTTTGCCAAAGACTTGACGTGCATTAGTTTCCTTCCCTCCCTCGACACCCCCCCCCCCCCACACTTTCCGTGGCCCGTCTGTCTGTCTGCCTGCCCACAGGAAAACCCATGGCCCCGGGCTTGGGAGGGGGGAGGAAGGATGCCGACGCGGGCCCTGGAAACGGGCTGATCCGGGAGCGCGACACAACGGAGAAGGACGAGTGGCTCTCGGTGTTTGGCCTTGGTCGAGGGGGCTTGCCCGGCCCCCCGTTTTTTCCTTGACGCCCTCGGAGGGAGAGGGGAGAAGCAAGGAAGTCCGCCTTTGACGGCGTCGATGCCCATTAGCGGCGTGAGGAGGCAATTGTGTTCTTGACGTGGGTGTGGAGGCCCGAGGTAGGGCGGGGAGGATGGGCAGATCGCCCGTCTACCTTTTGTTTCTACAAAGGATAGATAGGTAGCAGGAACTAAAGAAACACGCTCAACGGTCCCGATGGGTAACAGCCATCGATACGTGGCAATAAAACAAGTCTCGCAACGGGGGGATGGGGTTGCCGTTTCTTTCGTCGTCGCGGAGCATGACAAGTCGCGGGCTTGCTCATCCTAACCACCGCTCTCTAGTCGTAGAGGTTGATGATCATCATGGGGAACCCCGGGGGTTGTTTAGCCCCTGTCTGGCCTGACCCGACCTTCCGAGTAAACACGAGCAGGGGGAGGGGAGAGGGGCGGGGTCGTCGGTAAAGCCGCTCGCCGCCGACTCCCCCGTGGTGGCCTCCCGTGGCGAGGACGGCCGTGTCTTCACCGAGCCGACGGGCCAGGCTTTTGCACCCACGGCATACATGTAGCATGGCTCCGTGGAAAGGTTCATGTGCTGGCAGTAGGCACATTTTCCGCACCACCCGTCGGGGAAACCTGGACAACGGGGAGCCCGACACACATGAGATCGGGTGGGGGGGGCCGGAGGACGTCCATCGGGCTTTTGTACCATGACTGTTCTTTAAGATCCGGGTTGGCTGGAGGAGATGAATGAGTGCAACCTCCCGCCCCGCCCGGGAGTTCGTGCTGATGTTGCGGCGGCCGGCCGGCGGTTTCTCGTCATGACATGTCGGCCCCGGGACTGTGGTCACCATGATATTCTTGCTTTCCCACCGTGCCTAGCCTGGGGAAAGGCTGCCAGGAAAAAAAAAAACACGGCGCCCCTCTCCCTCAGGCAGGCCGACCGGCTTGATCCTGGGGGGCACTTCCTGGCCGGATCCCGGCGCCCGCGATGGTCTGGTGTCACCTCGCCACAGCGCCACGGCTGTCGCGGGACTGAACACCGGGGGGAAGCCTGCTATCGGCCTATATGTTACAAATCTTGAACAATATGAGCCAGACCCGGACGGGGCTCCCAAATACCTACCCGTTGCCTGCCTTATTCCGCCCCCGAAAGCCTCTCTCTTGCCGCCCCCTTTTCCCCCCTCCCTCTTTTCTCGAGGCATTCCCGACCGCGCTGTATTGGAAAACCTGTGCCCCCCCTCCTTCCTCTCTCTCACCCCGTGTGGTTGGTTCTTCGCGCGTGCACCCCATGTTGCGTCGCCCCTACCGCGTGAGGCGGGCGCGCGTCCTCTCCGCCGCGCTCGTCCTCTCCTTGTTCCTGAACGCCCTCTGGTTCTGCCGCGGGCCCGGCGGCGCCCGAACGACCCGAGGCGGCGTCGGCGTCGGCGTCGGCGGCGGCGGCGGTGGTGGTGCTGCCCTGTCCCTCCCGCCCGAGTACCCGGCGGAGGCCGAGGACGCGGACGAGTCGGCCTTCTGCCGGGACCGCTTCGGCCCCAAGTTCCTGCACGACCTCCGGGGCCACGCCCTCGCCTACTGCGCGCCGGGCTCGCCCTCGGCCGTGACGTGCTTCCACACCCGGAACCACCCCGACGGCCGCGTCGACTCGCTCTGCATCGGGCAGAACGCGACGCTGAACCCCGACACCCGGCGCTTCCAGCTGGGCTGCCACGTCCGCGCCCCGCGGGACAACGAGACGGCGGCCGGCCTCGTCGGCCTGGGAGGGCTCGCCTCGTACTGGTACGGCACGGGCCCCGGCGTCATCTTCCGCAACTACGTGGACCTCGCCACGACGGCGACGACGACGACGACGACGACGACTCCGGACGCCGCGGGGGCCGCGCCCGCCGACCACGCCGTGGCGGGGGTGGGGGGGCCGGCGCCGCCGCCGCCGCCCCGGTACGCGCTCCTCCTGCAGCGCGAGGGCGAGACCAACCTCTGGCACTGCCTCATGGAGATCATGACCATGACGCTGACCTTCGACGTGCTGCGGTCGGCGCGGCCCGCCACCGCCCCCGCCGCGGGCCCGCCCTTCTTCGCGGTGCCCGACAGCGTGCCCGACACGCAGGTCGTCATCCTCGACGACAAGCCCGACGGGCCCTACTTCGACCTCTGGCGCCTCTTCGCGGGCCGGCCCCCCGTCCGCCTGCGCGCCGTGCTGGGCGACCCGGCGACGGCGCGGGCCTGGGCGGCGGCGCCGCTGAACCTGGTGGTGCCGCTCGCGGGGGCCGCCAACCCGCTGTGGCAGAACGACTGGACGGACCGGGACTGCCGGGCGGCGCCGCTGCTGCGCGTGTTCGCGCAGCGCGTGCTGGCGCACTACGGCGTGACGGGGACCGACGCCGCTACTACTGCCTCCTCCTCCTCCTCTACTACGGCGGCGGGGGACGGGGCGTTGGCGTTGCCAGAGGAGGACGAACGCGGAGAGACCCCGGCCCCCCCGGGGGAGCCGCGCCCCCTGCGGCTCACGCTGATCGACCGGGCGGCGACGCGCCGGCTCGCGGGCGGCGCGGCGCTGCTGCGGGCGGTGCGGCGGCGGTTCCCCGACGACGTGGCGACGGCCGAGGCCGTCGACTTCGCGGCGCTCAACTTCACGGAGCAGCTGCGGGCGGCGCGCGCCACCGACGTGCTCGTGGGCGTGCACGGCGCCGGGCTCACGCACGCCCTCTTCATGCGGCCGGGCGCCGGCGCCGTCGTCGAGCTCGAGCCGCCGACCCTCGACTACAAGGGCTTCCGCAACCTCGCCCGCATGCGCGGCCTCCACCACTTCTACCTCCGGGGCGCCTCCGCCCCCGCCGCCGACGACGACGACGACCACGACCTGGTGGACGCGCCGGCCGCCGTGGGGGCAACAACGACTGCTGCTGCTTCTGCTGCTACTCTCCCCGGCGCCGGCGGCCACGGCGATAGCGAGAACGACGACAACGATGGTCCCCGCCCGAAAACACTGCCAGCGCTACGGCGGCAGCGTGGCGGCGGCGGCGGCGGCGGCGGCGGCTTGGCTCCACCACGCGACTGGCACAACGAAGATCTGAGGGTGGACGAGCAGGCGTTCCTCGGCGTCATCGGCGAGGCCGTCGCGGCGTTACGCCGGGGCCTCCCGGATTTGTGATGGCCGCCGGGGTCTGGCGTCGAAGGCCGGTGTTGTATTACTGGATGCGTTAGGGGGACGCGTGTGCAAATACTTCTCCCCTTTTCCCCCCTCCCCTTTGCACAGGTACTCGGAACCAGCCGGGAGAGCAGGTCGACATGTCGCCCCAGAACGGCTTTCACGCTTCCCGCGTCTCGTCGGAAAAGAATCCCCACGCCGCGATGGGCCTTTTTCATCAGCGCATGGGGCCAAGAACCCAACCCCCCCAAGTGTCTCACGGCCCCGAACGCGGCCGTGGGCCCGACGTTCTCGACACCGGGATTCCATGGGTTCGCGTCCGATGGAACCGGAAGGACCAGGATCAAGAGGAGTTTCGGAAGGAACTGCGTGTGGGCATCCCCCGGGGTGCCGGCTGCTGCCCGCTTGCTGACGCCCGACTTGAGTCCATAGGGAAACGCGGTGACTAAGGCACCGAGGGCTCACCACGAGAAGGGAGACTTGGGCCCCAAGAAAGCAGCGTGGGCACCAGTACGCCGCGGGGAAATGTTGGCCGCGCTTTGCATACGTGGGAAGGGAGATGCATGACGTGTCCCATGGAGGGGACGGTATTTAGCTCGAGCGGCGGTTAGAACCTGTCGTCGTCAGAGGAGGTTTGGAAGCCGGCAAGGCCACGACAACATGTTACTGACCATTCCGAACCGCATTACGAAGCACCAAAGCAGCCAGCAGTACCAAAAAAAAAGCAAAAGAAAAACATACAACACCGAGGATTCCCAGGTCGTCACCGACCCTAGTACTAATTCGGCGCTTTCCAGCTTATCTATGGGAGAGCGGACGGGATCCCGAGTTTTCTGGAAGCTATGGTCGTATGTGGTAGAAGTTTCTGGGAATGCAGATTATATAGTGAAACAGACCGTCTTCTTGGGCTATCCTTCCGAGACTCGAAACTTGATTATAGTAGGCCAGGGGACATACAATGACAGGTTGAGCTGCGGATGTCTCTGCTGCCAGGTACGCTGGCCCGATACTCGGGCGGCGTCGAGAGTCCATCCAGCGAGTTCGATTCCACTACAGACTTGAGAGTTGCCACCCACCGAACCAGTGTACGTGAGGACCCCCTTTGCTCCAGCCATACCCTCCGTCCTCCTAACTGGCATGTGGAAGACGTCGCTCTTGCCGGTTCTTTACCGCCCCCATGGAAGAAGGCCCGAAAGACTCGGAACCGCCACCGTCGAACAGATGGGGGGAGGGGGGGGAAGGCCCGGCGAAGAAGGGAGACGACGGCGGCTCTCGAGGATGCTGTGTGAGGCGGCAACACGGAGCAATCGAAGACTGCTTGCTGGTGAGCCTGCGACGACTCCGGGCCACAAGTAGGCGGAAAACCTGTAAAGAAACGAGAACTCGGTCTGATATTTATGTAGGTACGTAGTAAAAAGTGTACTTTGACCGCGTACGAGGCCCTCTCCGTTTGAGTTTGCTGGCCCCGGGGGGAGGCTTTTGCCGGGGCTTGGCGCTTTCCCTCCTACCAGCCTGAACCGCCCGCCTTCCATTGAACACGGGAGGAACCTTTGGTCTCTCACGTGCCCGTGGCTGAGCATCCTGTCCGGACGGCAAACGCGGCCTCTGGTTGCGAAATCATAACACAGGCCGGTGACCCCCACGTCTGGGATACCTGGCCGGGAGCCGCGTCGAAAAGGGGGGGAAGAGGCAACAGGGCCGAAGGCAGTGTTGCCCAGCCCCCCCCCTTGAACCAAACCAAACTCCTCCCACAATTCAACAAAATAACATTATACTCTGTCCTTGCTTGTGCCATCATCCGGTATATGGCGAGCCTGGCCTTTTCGTTATTCATCGCCCAGAACCCCAATATGGCTCCGATGTCCAACTCCCTGGCCCTACCTCCCACAAACAAACCCCCGCCAACTCCTCGTCCACCACTTACCTCGACGCATAACCCCCTCCCCCCCCCCCCCCCCCCCCCCCATGTGCTTCGCTCGATCCGGTAGCCCACGATGAGCTGGCGGCACGCGGACCAACAGGCCCTCACGGCGCCGTCCGGGCTGGAAGACAGCGAGGACGAGGTGGCGGGCGCCAAGGCGGCGGAGGCGGCGACGACAGACCCAACCTGCCGGCGCCGCCGCCGCCGCCTGCGGGCGTGTAGGATCGCGGGGGGCCCGCCCGTCCTGGGGCCCGCGGCCCGCGCCCTCGCCGCCGCCCTCGTCGCCTTCGGCCTCGGCGCCGCCGGCGTCCACCTGGGCCTGACGGGAGCCTACGAGATGGCCAGCCTGGGCGTCTGGCGGCCCAGCAACGGCGACGGCGACGGCGACGGAGACGGGGGCGGTGCGCCCGACGCGTTCCGCCTGTACAAGAACAGCCGGTTCGCGGCCTGCGTCGCCCCGCCGACGCCCCCGCCGCGGCCCGTCAACTGCACCCTGCTCGAGGCCGACCTCGACCACCCGTGGCGCCTCGACGCCGGCGCCATCGGCCTCGCCCGGGACCGCTACTTCATGTCCGGGGCCCGGTACCAGGTCCCGACCGGAGCGCTCGTATCCGCCGCCGCCGCCGCCGTCGCCGACGACGAACTCGACGAGGTCACGGAGCGGAACGAGGCGGTGAAAGTCTCGTGGTGCGACCTGGCCGGCTGCATGGCGGGCTGGAAGGTGGTGCCCTCGACGCCGCGCGCGGCCGCCTTCGGGCCGACGGCGCTGACGGCCTGGTGGTCGCTCCTGATCACGGCGCTGGGCACCTTCGGGGCCCTGCGCGGGCTCGTGGCCCCGGCGCCCGCGTCGTCACCGTCGCCGTCGGCGGCCGCCGGCTGCGCCCCGGCCGGCCTCCTCGACCGCCTGCTGCTGGCCTGGGAGGCCGGGCAGCTGGGCTTCTGGTGGTGGGCGGTGCCGGCCGCGCTGCTGGGCGACGCCTCGGCCGCCGGGGCCCCGCCGCCGTCGACGGCGCTCACGGGCTGGCTCGTGCCGTGGCTGCTGGCCGTCAAGTGCCGCGTTCACCCCTGGTCCTGCTACCTCGCGGCGCCGACGCGCCGCCGCCTGGCCGCCGCCCTCCACGCCCTGGCCGCCGTGCAATGGGCCGCCACCGTCCACCTGGCGCTGCTGCTTCTACGGGGGCGGCGGCGGCACCGGTTGGACGACGCCGTCCCCGCCCGCTACGACTGCTTCGCCGCGGGCGTCGCCGCGGCCCCCGGCGCGTCCCCCTGTTCCGCCGACCGGCTCTGCGCCTCCCCCTGGCTCTTCCGCAACCCCGACTTCGCCGGCATGGACGAGACGGCCGCCCTGAGCCTCTACGCCGTCGTCGTCTGCCTCGACCTGGCCGCCTTCCCCCTCTACCTGGGCGTCCGCGCCGCCGTCGCCGTCCTCGGCCGCCGGTGCCCGCGCCTGTGGCGCCGGCTGCGGAAAGCCCGCCTGAGCCCCTTCCGGAGCGAGGACGGGCGCCTGGAAAGCCGGCGCTTCCTGCTGGGCCTCTTCTTGGTCCGGGGGTACCTGCATCTCCTCTACGCCCTCCCCTTTTTCGTGTCCGCCATGGACAGCATCGTCGACAGGGACGGGGGCTTGGCTACGGTCGCTTACGATTTGAGTTGCCGTGCCGTGCATATCGGCGTCAGCCCCACGCACTTTTACCTCGACATTAACGCATTCGACAGAGGTCTCCGGGTTGTGCGGCAGTGGTTCAACGCTTGAGCCCAAGGGAACCAGAGCCACAGCTGAGTGGCGACAAGGGCTCCGAAAGGTTGACGAAAGGTTGATGTTAAAGTCAGGAAACACGCTTCGATGGGGAAAGACAAGTCAAGTACATTGAGCCTACCTGGATATAAACTCGGCGTAGAGATCCAGGATCCCTGGTCTTGTACATCGATGGCGGTTGTGGCCTGAGCCTGGCTGGCCGTATCTGTACCACGGTGATTCACAACCGTATGCAGAATCAAGGGTTGCTTGCATAACAAGTAGATCAGCGCGTCCCATCTGGACACCCGGAAAAGCCGGGCCTGTGGCACCACGGCGCATCGCTTGGGACTGAGAGGCAACGTGGTGGGTGGTAACATGTATACAACAGTTTCATTGATCTGGTCTCGTTCGACGACTAAACCATTACCGCCATACCGAAGACTCCTGACCTGATATTAACTTGCTTGTCAAAAACGGACTGCGCAAAAACAAAACACCCCCCGCAGAAAGCGATGCCTATGACTCTAATGGAGAATACAAACTCGCGGCTCGGGTCCAGGCAAACCGGCACTTCTTGTGGCGCCTTTGTGTGCCTGCACTCGAGGCCCCGCGAGGTAGACGTGTGCCACGCTGCTTCCTATAATACAACAACCGCAGGCAGCCGCACTTAGAAGAGGACACCGTAGTCTCCGCCTCCGAAAGCTCTCTTGCTGTCCTTGTTCTTCAACGCCGCGCCCACAGCGTTGATGTCGATGGGCGTGGACGAAGGGTAGTTGGGTCGGCCGGTACCCGTCTTCTTCTCTCCGAGCGTGTTGTTGCGTTCCGTGGCATTCTGGTTGGGCTGCATCAGATTCATGGGAATCTGCTTGCCGAAGTCCTTCATGTCCAGGAACTTGCCGGCCACGATCGGGCCGGCAATGAGGGCCACGAAGAGGATGAGCAGCACGAAGTAGAGGATCGCGTAGCGGACGACTCTCCTGCGGCGAAGCTTGGACTGCTTCATCGAGTAGATGGGCGGGCGAATCTGGCGACTGTGACGCACAACACGTTAGTAACGGCCCAACAGGGAAGCCGGAGACAAGGGAAACATACCTAGGACGGAGCCAGAACAGCATCACCGAATGCAGCGTATCGATCTTGGGGATGATGATGATAGGCAGCATGAAGAAGAGTAGCGTGTGACCGAGGACGAAGTCGGCGGCGAACATGCTCAGCTCGGTAATCTTGCAGAGGAATTCGCGCGCAGGCTGGGAGATGGTGTGCCAACCCATAGAGTACCACTTGCCCGTCCAGAACGCGATGTTGGCCTGGTCCGTCTTCATCTCACGCGTCAGAGCGAGGCACACGATGAGCTTGAGAAGGAATCGTTGCAGGGCCACGACGGCAATCATGCCCAGCACCGTACGCGGGAAGTTGAAGCCCTCGAGGAAGAACATGACCTCGAAGAAGACCAGAAGCATGATGACGGCGATGGCGTGGGCGATGGCGGCAAGGACCGCACCGAACTTCTTGCAGCACATGCTAAGCAGCGGTCCCATGCAGCACGCCATGGCGAAGAACATCATAGCCACACCGGCGTTGATGGCGATGGGCGCGAAGGCCACCACTCCCACGCGGATGAGCGAGTTCGTCGGATCGATCTTCTTGTTGGACAGCGGCTGGACACCCGTCTGCGCGTTGATGTAGAGGTACGGCAGCAGGGTGACGCCCACGTACAGGATGGGCGCAATGATCTCGGCGAAGAAGATGTTGGTCAGGGGAGCACGCGGGACATCGGATCCGCCCTTGGCCGACGGGTCTCCCAGAGCCTTGCGCTTGTAACCCGTAATGCGCGTACGCGAGAGACGGCAGTAGTTGATCCAAGAGGAGGCGTGCGATCTCGAGTTACCACGCGACAACCAGCGGAGGTAGTCGCGGTAGTCGATGAAGAAATCGCTCCAAGCGAACTGGTGAGGGTTGTACAGGAAGGGCGAGATGACCAGGGCCACGAGGGAGATCCAGAAGTACGTCAGCGCGCCGATCCAGATGGTCGTGGTGGCGAAGAGAAGCATCAACAAGAGGCGGGCTCCGAAGTAGATGGACGGGCCGGCGAAACGAGAGTACAGCACGCCAAAGGGGATGCGGGCCGTGGCGAAACCACGACCGGTACCAATGTAGCGGGCACCGCCGAACGTGAGATCCTCCTCGACGGCGTTGGCGTAGATCTGACACACGAACACCTCGAAGAAGGGCACGAGCGAGCAAATCTGCTTGCCGAAACGAGTAGCCATGCGGAGAACACCGCGCTCCGTCAGCTCCTGCACACAGAGCGGCACGAACGAGATGAAGACGACGAAGACGATGGAGATGACACTGCGGTAGATCCAGTCGACCAGGGCATCCGTGTTGGCGCAACCAGTGGGGACAAGAGGGTCCGTGATGGGGACGTTTCGGTTGTACTCGCAAGGAATCGTTTCGTGACGCAGGGCGCCCAAGCTGAGAAGCGTGATCATGAACAAGTTGACCGACAACATAATGAACATGTTGTTCAAGTGGAAACCGGGATGGGCGTAGTAGAACGACAGGAAGCGGTCAAGCGGGAGCTGGGTACCAAGGTAGTAGTACTCGCGCGAGAGCATTTGCTCGCCCATACCCGTTCCGATTTTGGTGGTGAAGTTGAGAATGGAGCCGAAACCCAAATCACGTCCCTTACCACACTGGTAATATTCGCAATGCTTGATGCGTCCGCCACGAAGCAGAGCGTTCATACCGGCGTAAATATCCTCGTTCAGGTGCAGACCCTTCTGGGCCTTCGAGACACCGCCACGCGTGTTCATGAAGATACCGTTCAGGAAATCAGGGTGACCGTAGTGGAGCTTGCCACCAATCTGGGCGAGGGTACGGGCGAAGAGAGTACCGAACGTCTGTTCCTTTCCGGCGGCGACATCACCAAGGATACCAATGTTCTCCGAGAAAATGTACTCGCGAGCACCGAGAATGGCGACGGGGGCGGGCGAGTTGTTCTTGACACCGGGCGTGTAGGGCGATACGTTGTCCGTCTTCATTTCCTCAAACTCGGCCAGGACGGATCGAATCTTCAGACACTCCTCGAGGTAGTTATCCTGGTTGGCATCGATAAGCTGGATGTACTCGCCGCGGTAGAAGATGATGGCGTGGTTCTGGTTGTCCGACTTTCCGTCTCCAAGAATGGGGTTACCAGACAGCTGAACTCGGAACTTGGGTCGTCGCATGCCGTTATCCATAATCTCGGAGTGACCGTCGATGAGAGCAGAGAACAGGCGGGGCTCCTCGCCCTCGTTCAGCGGGGGCTCCTCGTCCAGGTAGGCGATCTGCAGGTCGGGGTACGCGCGAAGCAGGAACTCGGCGTTCTCCATCTCCTCCTTCTTGAACTTGGCGAAACGCTGCATAGAAACCATGATCTTGAACTTGCGGCGCGACATGCGCTCAAGCTCGCGTTCGAGCTTGTCCGAGTTTCCACCGAACATCTGAACGACTTCGGGGTTCTCGACGCGGTACAGCAGCTTGATGGCACGGCTGTAGTTCATGAAACCAGAGATGGTACGGTAGAGAGTCTGAGAGCGGAGCGAAGCCCAAATACGAGTTCGCAGTGTGTACTCGGGTGCCGAGGACTTGAAACCAATGCAGTAGAAGGGGAGATCGTCAATCTTGGTCTTGGCCGTGTCCTTCTCGGGCTTCTCCTCATCGCCGTTGAGCCCAGAGGTCTCGTCGGCAAGAATCTTGGTGTCCTTGACGAAGCAGTCCCACTCGTGAGGGTGGAGCTGCTTGAGGTATTCCATCATGGTAACACGGGAGTAGGGCTCATCCTCGCGAATAATCTCACGCAGAGACAGCAGGATCTTTTCGCTGTAGTGAGGAATGAAGACAGTGAAGGTAGGCATGTTGTCGACGGGCACCGGCTCGGGAATGGGCGTGGAGAGAGACTGCGCGAAGAACGAGATACGTCGCTCAGCCTCGCTGTGAGACGGGAAGAACTCGGTCTTGAAAGAGTGATCTTCCTGCGACACGAAGAAGGTAGGCGCCCTCAGGGTACGCTTGCCCTCCTGCTCCGAAGGAACCTGGTGGTACAGCAGCTTCTGGACGTGGTCAATGGCCAGCAGATGCTCACGGTACATGGAAATAACGATAGCATTCCAGATCTGCGAGATGAGCACCTTGGGCTTGTACTTGATCTCCATGTCCGTGGTCGCGAGAATCTTGGAGTAGATACGCTTCGGCAGACGAGAGAAGATGTTTCTCCAGGGCGTCCAGATCGAGGAACCGAGGTAGAAAGACCGGGCGATCGAGCAGACCGTGTTCATCAGGACGTACCACAGATAGGTATCCAGGAAGAAGAAGATGAGGCCAGTGAAGATCAACAGGATGAGGGCGATGGTGGGCTGCCACCTGCAAAGGATTCCTTGGAAGATCTGATCGCCGACACAAGACGACACGTTCATGATGTTCAAGTAACGGATAGGATCGCGGATGGACAGAGTCAGGTAGCCATACGACTCGCCGAACTTGGCGCCGAAGATGACAGCCCAGATACCGTAGGACAGCGCGCGGTCCATACCCTGCAGCGAAGGCCAACTGGCAGTGAACGTCTGGCTGGCGACATAGCGACGCGAGTTCTTGGTCAGGTAGCTGCCGAACAGACCACCGAGGGGCATGATGGAGAAGAACAAGAACGTGACGATGGCGACGAAGAACTGGACAATACCCAGAATCAAGGCGATTTTATCGTCCTCGCCCTCCTTCGGCTTGCTGATCATGAAGACGTACACACCAGGCCCCAGGTTGACGGCAAAGACGACGAGAAGAAACATCAAACGCTTAGTAAGATGCTGCGCACCCGCCCAGCGGCGCGGGACGTAGGCCCATTCCGTGAGAGTTGCCAAAATCTGGATAAGCGCGGCGAGCGCACCACCGAAACCGACGACAGACCATTGCTTCGAAGCCGGCGGCTGCTGGTTGCGTTCTTGCTCGTAGTTGGGGACCAGAAGCGTGGGCGAGTTGTGCGAAGTGTAGAACCAGAACATGGTGAGATGGATCACCCAGATACGGTTGAAGTTAACAATCATGTGCAGGTATGATCGGGTCTCCTTGTACGTCTTGAAGAAGCACTTCTTCCAGTTGACATCCTTCAGCTTCATGTACCGCTCGCCAGGAGGCACGTCGACCAGCTTGCTCTTGTCCTCGAGCACGATGCGCTCAATACCCTCGGGGTACCAGAAGAGCTGGTTGCAGTCATCGTAACCAATGATCTGGGCGTGGTCACGCTCGCGGCGGACGTAGACACCATCGCTGATCTCGTAGCCCTGGTCGCGGCAGTACTGGTAGAGAGGCGTGATGATGTTGTTGAGGAAGGTGCCCTCTTCGACCTGCTCCACGCTGTTCTGGCAGGCGGGGGAGTTGAGGTAGTCGTCGGCGCACTTGAAGATGAAGGCAAGACACTCGGGCATGAAGCGGACCTGGTTGGCCTCGCCCCAGCAAAGCAGATACAGGGCGACCTGGCGCACACGATCGTGCTGGGACATGCGGTTCATGCGAGTCTTCCATCGGAACTCGGCGGCTTCGAGACTGTCGTCACCCTCAAGGTCCTCGAGGGCGGTCGCCTCGTCCGTGGCGTCCTTCTTCTTGTTCTTCTTCTTCTTCTTGCCCTTGCCCTTCACGTTGGCGAAGCCGACGGCATCGTCAAGGTCGAGGTGGGCAGCGAAGTACCACTTGCGGTAGTTGGCGTTGTCTCCACCGATGTAGTCGGCGTGCAGCGAGAGCAGCGCCTGGTTGGGAGTCATACGCGAGGCACGCGAGTCCAGCAGCGTCATGAAATGATCGTACATGTTCCGCATGCTGTCACGCTGGAAACCAAACTTGCCCGTCAGATCGAGGAAGATGTCCTCGACCTCCTCCTTGGAGAGGGGAATCTGGGCGTCCGAGGTCCAGGCCGGGTAAGGCTCGCGCGAGCGTTGACCAGCAGGGAGAACGTTGCCGTAATCCATGCCGAAGTTGGGAGTCGACGCACCGGAAGAGCGGTTACCAGCGTACGAGACCTGCGACGAAGGTGGACGGTAGCCGGCGCCACCCTCGGCGTAGCTGTTGTACCGCTCATCGCCACGACCGTAGTAGTCCATCTCGGCGGCTCTCGCCATGTCAGACCTCATGGTGAAGTCGCTGAAGGTCTCGGAATCGTCCTCAGGGTGCCGACCGCCCTGGTCGTAGTACTGGCCACCGCCCTGGTGGTTGTCATAGTAGCCGTCTTGACCATAGCCGTCCTGGTTGTCGTAGTAGCCGCCGTCCTGGTGATACGGGTTGTTGGCATCGGCATTGTAGTATCCGCTGCAGAACAAAAGGGTTAGCAACGACTCCGGACGCATCAAGCATACTGAGGCCGTCACTTACGACTCGTCATAGTAGCCATCCTGGCCCTGCTGACCGTGATGGCCCTGCTGCTGACCGTGGGCATCGTATCCGTTATCGTAGTACTGGCCATTGTGGTCGTCGTAATAGGAATCGGTGTTTCCGCCCTGTTGACGGCCGTAGCCATCATCGTACGCGTCGTGATGGCCACCGGCGCCGCCGCCGCCGGCAGCGCCGCCACCTCCTGGATAGCCCGACATCCCTGCAATGGATGAGGGCTAGAATTGAGAGGATTCGGCTCTGGAAGCGAGAAGGATTAGACACGGGACGCAGACAGAACGAGCGGGGCTGCTCGGAAGGACGGGGATATGGATAAGATTTGCGCGTGGCAGCTCCTCTTTCGGCTACGGTAACGTCGCGCCAGGCGCAAGACCGCGGCCGGTCAAGGCAGAGGCGGCCGAGGGGCGCGGGCGCTCTTACTTGAACACGCATGTGCTAGGGAAGCAAAAGGCAGGGCAAACGGAGACTTACAGATCAGAGACGCATGGGAAAAACCCAAAAGGGGGAGCGAACGAATGGTGTCGGTAACGCGGGAGGGTCAGGGCGAGTGGCGGATTAAAATTACTAGGCAAACTGCCCGCTCGTCGCAAAGAGGGAGCAGCTGGGTTGTGGCCGGCCACAGCACGAGATGGCGCGTCGTCGTAGAAATTCGTTGATTACTGTTGACCTCTAGCGTCCCGCGAATGCGTTGCGTTGCTGAGCGGCTGGGGGGTGGACTGGAAACACTAGCGTGTAGTGAGATTCCAGGGCAACTCAATTCGAGGCAGTTGCGTGCTGTTTGGTCGTCGCCGGCGGGTAGGCGGGCGATTAGGTGAAAACGATCGACTTGGGTATTCGAATGGAGGTCGGGCGAAGCAGAGGCCGTGGTTGACTTGGTCGTTTGTCCACACAACGGAGTATGCTTGCCTGCTTCTTTAGGTTGACTTTGTTTCTTCCAACGCGGGAACGAGTGTAACGGTGCGAACCGCGAAAGTGAACGAAAGGGAGAACGAAGGAAGCGAATGGAGACTTTTCTTTCCAAAACCAAGGCTTTTCCTCTTCTTTCAGTCCTCTTCCGTAACTCTTTCTTCTTCGTCCCAGCACTGCGAATCAGCAGAACGAGGAAGAGGAGAAAAAAAAAGAATCAGGTCGGAAAGGGGAGATGAGAGCAAGGAACCGTCTACGGGGGAAGGGGGGTGGGAGGGATGTAATAGCAGGAGGGAGGGAACGAACTCGAGAAAGTACAAAGTGAGAATGGAGGAAAGGAGAAAGGAGCTGCCGACTGGGCGATCGAGATGGGGTGTGGGTGGTGGCTGTGTGTGTGTGCGTGTGGGAGCGAGGGAGAGCGGGAGGTACCTGTCCCTGCGCGCGCCGGGCGCGGGGCCGCGTAGGTACTCGGCGCTACTCGGGGGTGCTGCTACCTGACGGATACCACGCACGACTCTCTCCCTCCTCCTACGTGTAGCGAGACCCGCCGCCCCTAAGATTCAATGTGCATGGGAAAGGGGCAAAAAGGCGCGATGGCCCATCCAAAGAAGCAGGATTCACCATGGCATCCGAGCAGGGGCCTGAAGGAGAAGCGACAGGGGCCCGTCGGGTGGCGAGCCTCTTGGTTGGATGGCCCGCTTCCCACTTGTTCTGATCGTCGCCGCGAGAGAGGCCTGCCCCTGATGGGCCTTGTACGCGCGAGGTACTCCCTTAACTCCTGTCTGTCTCGAGCCAAGGGACGGCCCCCCCCCCCCCCCCATTCCATTCCACCCTCCCATTCATGCCACGGCCGGATGGCAGACGGCCGGGCACGTAGGAACCGCACCCGTTCCATGTCAACAGCAGAACAGACGAGAGAGAGCACGCGCACGCGTGTCCAGTGTGTGTATGGGGGCGTGTGCCTGAGACTGACTCCCTTCCACTTCTTTATCTATCAGTTGAACGGTTTGGCTCATTACCCACGACGAATCCAAGCTTGGCTCCCCTCGCTGTCAAAGCGCCGTCGCAAGTGGGCGTATCTTTAACTCTGGAAATCGTCCCAATACACGCGCGTGCAGGGCTCGTTGTCCCCTCCCCTCCTCTCTCTCCCTCCCCCCCCCCCATCCCCCCAAAAGGGCGAAACGTTACGAGGCCCTGGCTTTTGCTCCGCCACACTCCAAACGGCCTGCCGCGTCCGATACACGTACAGGGAAGGGCTGGCTGGCACCCGCCCCGAACGTGCATCCAGCAGCCCAGAATTCTGTCACCAGCCAGCATGATGCCTCTGTTGGCCCCTAGGTACGCAGCAGCAACAACAGCAGCAGCAGCAGCAATGCATGAGGGCGTCTGCTCACCAAGAGGTAGGTACTGCGCGTGTACCCGGCTAAGCGCAGCCACCCGCTTGACAACAGATTCAACCATGACCTCCCCGGTGTACCAGGCTTCCATACCCAGGAGCCCGATACTTACAAATAGATCCCCACAAGCCGACAAGCCCGCTGGTCCCGGGACGACTTGGGGCCCGTTGCCGTTCTCAGCTGCTGCTGCTGCTCGGGAGTGCCTGGTGGCGAAAAGTGGACAAAACAATGGAAGGCAACCATATGCAACTCTATGGGCGTATCAGTCAGTGCTGTGTACCCGTCTATCACTATGCCGTGGGTGGGCTTGACTGCCCGGCAAGGCTATGATTCGACCCCGTCTTTGCACATCCGACGCAGTGATGGGCGACATCACTGACGTCCACGAGGTCAGACCTGATGTCTGTGTGGCTCGCCGGCTCGCCGCGAAATACTTCTGTTGTTCCCTGTCCCACCCGGGGAACGCCCAGGACGGCAAGCCATTGGTCGGCTTGACGAACACGCTTCCCAGACGGCGGCGGCATTCCTGGGATACGAAGGAGGCGAAGGCGTCGTCGGTATTATCTCGTGATTATCTCTGCCATCCGCACCCACCCACCCACTCACACACACACACACACACACACACACACACACACATACGAGAAGAAAAGCAGCAGCGGCACGGTAAACGTGTCCGAACTCGAGAAGTTGTCTCAGAGGCACTCAGAGAAGAAAGCCTAGCCGGCGCCGACACGTACCTCCAGGCTGGCATGGCAATCCGAAGCTTGTATTCGTTTTGGGAGAGTCATGGAGCCGTCCCGTTCCCCATCGCACAGCCGTGGCAGCCTGGTTGATAGTACAGCATCCCGGAAACAGCGGGACAGTTGTATTGTGTAGAATCTGGCCAGCGTGTAAAACGTGCCAGGAGCGCTCCCTGTTACGGGCACGACAGACAAACAATCGCCTGTGGCCACCACACGACCCCCCTTCTACCCGTGCAAGCTCGCCCTGCCCGTCGTCTATTTTTGCACACTCTTGAATCAACGAGCTCACTAGGTCCCTTTCCGGACGGGCAGAGCATGGAAGACGGTGGGGAAACCGGCAGAGCTGACACCTGGTATATGCGCCCAGCTCTCGGTGCTGAGTCTTTCTACTGGTGGGGGGAGGGAAGCAACTATAGCATCGTGCATACTGCTTGCACACGCATATGGGTGTGAGTGCTACCCAACCTTGCCAACGATCTCTTCCTAATTCCCGCCAATACTACCCTTCAAGCCACACACACACACTCACTTGCTCACCCTTCTTTGCCTGGAGGGCCACCCCAACCAGCAAGGTTTTGCCTGGTCCGCCCACTTGCACCCAAGACACTGGGAGAGACTGGGCAGAGAGAAGCACCAGCAAAACCGGGCTGCTGGCCAACGAGCACTGCCAGCCCCCGATCCATGCATGGGCTTCCACCTCACCACTCTATCTTTTCCCCCCTCTCTCTTGTCTGTGTCTATGTCCGTCCAGCCACCGCGCGCCGCCAACTTGGGGAGAAGAGGTTCCAACGACCCACCGCCGGCCAAGCGAGGGCCCAGGTGCGAAACTCACCTACATTTCGTTGTCAATGCGACGGCGGCCCTCGCATCCGCCCGCCCACCTTGCCAGCCCTGCCAGCCCATGCTCGGTGTTCCTCTAGCTTTGTCGTCCGAATCCCCGTTTTTTTTTTTCGTGGCCGGCGTATCCTATCGACTACGGCCCGTTCTATGCAGGTACCGGCGCCTCTCGCTCGTCTCCCTGGACGACGTTCTGTAGGGGGGAAGGGCGGAAGCGGGCGCCAGTCGGCCAGTGTGTGGCTGCTGTGTGCGTGTGCGTGCGCGTCCCGGGGGTGCCACGGTGTGTATGTGTGTGTGTGTGTGTGTGCGTGTCGACGGTTTCCTCCTTCCCCCCTCCCTGGTCACCACCCGAGCCACCCATCCGGATGATGACGATATTCATCCACACCCATGATGGGGGGGGGCCCTATCCATCGTTCCCTCCGCGTCGTCCAGGGGCCTTGGCTCTCGGCTTCTTTGGCTCTCCCTTGGATGGGAAGGGTGGGTACGGCTTGCGCGCCGGCCGTGTGGCCGACATGACTTCTGCCTGCCCGCTATGCCGTTCCTGGCCCGTCTGCGTCCTGCTTACCCATGCGCCTGAATCGCGCCATTGGCTGGCGCCTGAAGAAGACGGCGGGCGAAGGGGGGGGGACCGTCTTTGCCTACTTTTGGCTCGCGCAAATCCGGCCGGCTTCGATTGCTAAGCGGACCATAGTGGCAGATTGGAACCAGGGCCCGCAGCGACGGCGGGCCACGCCAACCGCGAACCGATAGTTTCGAGAAGCTTTCCGCCAGTGAGGAGCTGCTGGCTGGCCGTTGACCATGTTTTTCCCGCCAGGGAGCGCCGTAGGATCGGACACCAGGTTGGGCCAGGAACAGCACCCGTGGAAGTTCCAGACCGCTCCGAAATGAACCCCCCACTCGGCTTATGCCCCTCCCCCTTCCAATTTTCTGGCTCTCTGGCTACAGCCGTGTTTTCGAGTCTTTTTCTCGCTGGTTTGGTGGTGTTGACGCGCGTGGATGCCCGTCAGCCGCACATATGTACTATGTGCTGTGTCGGCTATTGGGATACGGCAATCATGCAATGACGGCGTGCACAAGGCGGGCGGGGACTACGTATGCAGACGTATAGGTTTGCAGGTAGTAGCATCATGGAGGGGGGGGATCGCGCAGAAAAGGCTTGTGTGTGCACCCAGTATTCATGCAGCAAACTTGGACGATAAGGCCGACGAATAGGCCCCAAGTACTTAGAGCAGCCAAGCAGAGGGGCAGGGTTCGAGCGGGCTGGCAGCGTTGATGGGGGGGCGCCGCTGTCGAGGCTGTACAGCAAGCCTATCGCAACCTCCCGTAAACTTTCGTGTCTGCACCCCGGGGGATTCCTGCGTCCCGATCAGCTCGTGTCGATCCTCTCTCTCTCTCCCAGGCAACCTCGGCGAAGAAGCGTGGATGCCGGGGCGGGTACGAGGAGCCCGAGGAGGAGGTCTTCTTCCGAGACGGGCGGCCGGAATACCAGTGGTGGCCTACTTGGCATAGCGTGCGAATATATGAGGCGGTGGGTGGTTTTACAGCGGGGCCCGGCAGCCGGAATCCCCATCTATCATCTCTTCTTCGGAGCTCCAATGTGACATTGAATCTTGATGGGGGGGGGGGGGGGGGGGGATCCGTGGTCCCCCCGACGGGAAGAAGTGTGGCCGCGCTTGGGAGCGACGGGGGCGGGCATCCCATCCGTTCTGCGCCCCCGGCGAAAAACGGCTGTATGCTGGCTGTCACGAGAACCCAAAAAAGTCCTCGGCGAACCTACACGACCGGGGGAAAAGGTTGGCCATGATTCAACGGCGTGTCACGCGGCAGCGACCTTAACCCAACTCCTTGGGCCCGAGCCTCTCTTTGGCCGAGGAGATGGCCGCCAAAGAAAAAACGACAATGCCTTCCTACATCCAGCCTACCGACTTGGATGCCGAAAGTGCTGGGTCTACCGCTGGATGACCTGTCTGCGTGGCGTTTCCCCCCCCGGGGATGCTCGCGACTCGGGACGACGTATGCGCGCCCACGGCAAACCTACACCCTACCTTTGCCTAACCGTCTCCTGCCTCCTCCGCACGATCTCGCTCCGCTGCTTCGGCATCCGTCCGCCGAGTGGGCAATGCCCATGGGCGATTGCTGGCCCAAGTTGCTCGCGCTGGTCCCGCAGGTGGTTTGCCGTCATCTCGCGCTTCCACGTCCCGCTGACGGACGGCCCTGCAGTCCGATAGACGCCGCCGACGCCGCCGGGCCCACGCACCTGTATCAATGGCAGTCTGTATCTCGAGGAATCTTGACCTCCTTCCCCCCATCTGCACCATTGGCCGACGGGTGCTCTAGGTTGTCGACGCTACCCGTATATCGGACTGATCGACGTCGCCCTTCGCGGAGCACGACGATCGTCCTCGGAGCTGCGCCACCTCCTTGTGCACGCCGAAGGGACCAATACAACAGCTTTTCGCTGCTCTGTCTCGTCATCATTATGGCAGTCGGCAGGAGCCCCGTTTGCACGTCAACCTGCCGCCGAAAAGTTACCAAGAAGATACAGAAAAGCCTCCGTTGACATCATGTGAAGGCACGAGGTACGCGCCACGGCTATGCCGCACGTGGCGGGCTTCGGGTGGCAACATAAGCACCTTATGGGTAGTGCTGATTGGCAGTTAGTGAGGCTCGCTCTCTACCTGTCTGTAGGGATCCCTTTCAGCTTTGTTGCGATGTGCTGTGTAGTGGCCGAGGAACGGGGAACTTTGGCTGGTACGTTGGGCTGTATGTTCACTGTACAGGGTGTGCATTGTTTCGGCACGTGGCCAGCGCCGAAAGACCTGAGCATCGCGTGACGTCTGCCGGTAAAACCAGTGTTATCTATCTGAGTCTGGCGGCCTTGCCTTGCGATGCAGTAGCAACGGTCAATTCCCACCACCACGAGGTACGAGACAGTCCGTGTAGCCAATTTGCCCAGGCCTCTGCGGCTCAACTCAGTTCGTGACAATATGACCATATCCGGCACCTGTTCATCGTAAGTATAGAGGAGCGGTAGTCGGCAAAGGTCAGCCGCGAAGGGTCTGGACGCCATGGCATGTCTGACACCATCCGCCTCTGTCTGATAGCAGTCTCGGCAGTAACTGTGGCGCCAGGAACTCGCTCGTCTGGAGCGGCCAGCCCTCCGCCCGCTCCCAGGAACAACCGGTGCTAATCTCCCTGCCTCGTGCACAGAAGCTTCAGCATCTCGGCCACTTGCTGGGCAACAAACACGGGGTTGTCGCGCTGTATGAAGTGCCCGCATCCCGGTGCGAATAGGACCTGCGCGCCTGCGCTGTCGTCGTTGGCCGCGATTTCCAGCAGACCTGTGCTGTAGGCGTGCCAGGCCGGCTGCACGTAATGTTCCGTCAGCCCACGAGGCACCAGCTTTGCCGACTCCTCGATGAAAGCCTCGGGGTCGTGGCCAACGACTCTGAGCAGCATGGTCCCACCGCGACCCGCCCCGCGCAGTCTGGGGCCGTCGGAAAGGGGCAGCAAGGATGGCAACGTGGAGCGATCGAGATTCTCAGCATTAGGGGCTGAGGGGTGGAACATCTTCTGCGCAAAGGCCCTGGCAGCGCGCAATTGCTCCAGGGTGCAATCCGGCGGCGGGTTGTCCTGGCTGAAGTCTTTATCGTCGGGATAGAGAGAGACGAAGTCCGAGTTGGCCATGTTGGAATCGAGAAGCAGCATGGCCGACAGGGCTCCCGGATGGTGCTGGCAGAACAGCCGGGCCAGGGGTACGCCGATGCTGTGGGCCACGAAGAACAGCTTCACCGTCCGGAACCGCGCGAGATAGTGTGATTTGACGACGTCGACGAAGGCGCCGAGGTCTTTCACGGCGTCGAGCATGTCGTGCCCTCGGGGCTTGGCCCCGCCGGTGGGCTGGGAGAGACCCTGGCCATACCGGTCGTACGTGGTGGTGAAGATGGCATGCTCGGCTGAGGATTTCACCAAGCTATCGAGGTGGTTCTGCATCGACTGAAGGCACGGTTGCCAAAATGCCTGGGGCAAGCCGAGTCCATTGACGAAGACAACCAATACAACGTCGTGCTGGGCGGGGTTTGGGCCGACCAGGCTTGTGAACGTGTACTTGATAGGGCAGTCGAGCTTCGTGGGTATTCCCAGAGACTGCAAGTTCGGTATTTCGGGCGGGTTGAGCGCCATAGTGGACGGGGCGGATGGCGTGCGCTTGCGTGTGATGATGTGTCCTCGTTTCCACCGAGATGATTGTTCACCACGATCTGGGCTGGTGAGAGGGTGACTCGTAAAATGCAAGCAGCACCTTGTAAGCCCGCATGCGCGAACCATTCCTTTGCTGTGTTGGCTGCGTGAGACGGACAACACCCACCCAACAGTAGCACACGCAGCTCAAGCTCATCCCGTCGCATCGTACGACGGATCCTTAAGCCAAGTCCCCCGGCTGGCAGACTGGACAGCGTGACCTGTCCCAGAAGCAAGCGTCTTACATGCGTGCCGCATCTGGAGCTGTACACTTGTCAGCTGCATGTTTCGCCGCATTCCGCAACAAAATGCGGGCGGACTATCCCCAGTCTCCATTCACGGTTGTGTCTGGATGCCATCCTCCATCCTGAAGGGATACGCTTGGGGCAGTGATTGACGGATTAGTAGGTACTAATGTACTAACGGTAGCCTGTTTTGGGCTTGCCCCCACGCAAACGTGTCTGGAGTCGACTGGCCGTCGCTCGGCCAACTCCGCTTTTGCTGGGCAAAAGTACTCGAGGTAAACAACATCCATTTCAAGCCTTCGATGTTCTGCCCGCCCAACTCCAACCGACATTCTCACCACCCGGTACAGACCCTACGCAGCATCCATTAGGCGCGAAAATGGCCCCGACATCATACAATTTGAGCAGCGATGACGAACTGCCGAGCATGGACGCCATCGCCCGACGCATCACATCCAAGTCCATGCAGCGGGCTGCTGGCGACCTCGTCAAAGAGAACGCCCCGCCACGGACCCTGAAGGCCAAGAAGATGGCCGATCCGACGGCCCCGGACTCGCTTTCCAAGCCCACCCCGATGCGCCGAAGAAAGCTGGGGAACCCCCAGGCCTTGGATAATTCGCTTTTCCAGAAATGGAGCGACATCGAGCCTTCGAGGAGAGAGAAGCGGGGTGGGCTCGCATCCAAGCTGAGAACGTCGCGGGTGCGCGCCCAGGGCAGCAGCTCCCAAGAGCCTTCGGAAGTCTCATTGGGCAGTATATCGGCTGGCATCTCTTTTCCCGAGAGTGACAGCGATGATATCACTTTCGTCCGCCGCACCCGAACTTCGCCGCGCAAGCTCAGCCAGAGGCTTCGGGAATCCAAGCCAGTCGCGCCTATATCCTTATCGAGCTCCGACGGCGACTCCTCGAGCGAGTCGGAAGACTTGACAGAGCCCTCGGGGCTGCCAGAGAAGACCCTGGAGGTGTCGGAGGGCGACGATGACTCGAGCGAGTCGGAGGAGCTCACCGAGCCCTCAGGGCTGCCAGAAAAGGCCTTGAAAGCGTCGGAGGGCGAGGTTGACCCAAGCGAGTCGGAGGAGTTCACCGAGCCCTCCGAACTGCAGACAACGGGCCTGGAGGTGTCAGAGGACGATGACGATTCCGAATTTGTCACGGCTCTGTCTCTGGACACGGAGCCAGACTCCTCCGACCCAGACGACGTCCCCGTACCCCGCACTACAAAACGTCAGAGCGACCGACAGCCCAAGAAGGAAACACGCACGAGGAGGTCTTTGGGCGGACGTTGTCACTCGGCCATAGAGTTAGAGGAGCCCAAGCCCGTGCCGGAAGCCTCTTCGAGCAAGGGCCGTCCACAGGCGGACCACGCACCGAAAGACAAGGCCGAACTGGAGGACGCCTTCAAGAAACTCCAAATCCTTGCAGATGATATGGACGACAGCCCAGCCGACAAAGCGCGGTCCAAACCCGTACTGAGACCGCTTACGCCAACAAAGACGCTCGCGCCGTCGCCAACCAAGGGCACCGCGATCCCCGAATCCCCGTGGAAAGCCGACGAAAGCGAGTTCTGGGACCCCGAGGTGCAGAACCAGTGGATCGACAAGCACTCGCCATCCAAGCCCCCAAGCCCCAAGAAGATGATCATAGATGACCACGTCGACACCAAAGCCGCCATGAAGCTCAAGTACGGCACCAGCCCAGAGAAGAAGAACGCCAAGAAGGCTTTCGAGGCGCGCAAGGACGCCATGGCCCAGGAGTTCCTCACGGAGCTCGACGAGCGGATCACGTCGGGCCAGCTGGCCAAGCTCGCCGCGTCGACGGGCGGCATCCGCATCCAGTGGTCGACGACGCTCCAGTCCACGGCCGGCCGCGCGCACTGGAAGTGCAAGGAGAAGACGACGACGGCGGAGCAGCCCGACGGCTCCCTGCAGACGGTCAAGGAGCGGCAGCACACGGCCCACATCGAGCTGGCCGCCAAGGTGCTCACCAACGAGCACGACCTCCTCAACACGGTGGCGCACGAGTTCTGCCACCTGGCCACCTTCATGCTGGACGGGCGGCCCAAGTTCGCGCACGGCGCCGAGTTCAAGGCCTGGGGCCGCAAGTGCGTGGCCGCCTTCGGCGGCCGCGGCATCGACGTCACCACCAAGCACAACTACGAGATCGAGTACAAGTACATCTGGCGCTGCGCCGACTGCACCACCGAGGTCCACCGCCACTCCAAGAGCGTCGACCCGGCCAAGCACCGCTGCGGCCGCTGCCGCGGCGTGCTGGAGCAGGTCAAGCCCGTGCCCCGCGGCGCCGGCAAGGCGGGCGCCGGCGGGGGCGGGGGGGCCGCGGGCGCCGCCCCGGCCCCGCGGAAGAAGACGGCCTACCAGGAGTTCGTCGGCCAGGAGATGAAGGCCATCAAGGCCGAGGGCAAGGCCCTCCCCTTCAAGGACATGATGGCCCTCGTCTCCCAACGCTGGAAGGCCCACCAGGCGGCCCAGGCCGCCCCCGCCGCCGCAGGTTCCGCGGCCGCCAAACCGCCGGCCGTCACCAAAGTGGCCGAAGAGCTGGAGGAGCTTGTGATCGAGGATCTTTCGACCTAGGCGACGAAGGGCGAGTTAAATGCGCCAGGAACTCCCGCCGGAGCAGAGTTTGGGGCGCCGGACGCCTGCTTCCCGGCGTCTACACATACGGCCTCGGTTGGCCGGGGGATACGCTCTGGTTATTGGACCAGCCACATTGACGAAAATGGATACCCTGTATAAACAAAATTCGGTCGTGGAGGGGTCAGGTTAGAATAGGGGGCGAATTCGGTAGATTTAAATGGTACCGGTTGCATTGACGCAGCCTTATGGTCAACCCTTGCCCTTGCCCTTCATCTGCTGCCCATGCCTTGCGTGTGTTGCTCCATTTCCTCACATGCACCACAGCCATGTATAGTTGGGACATTGCAACTTGGCTATTATGGCGTGCTGGATTGACTACCGCAATAGAAAGCCTCGGCCACATGCCGGATCTCCCCCCTTTACATGCACCAGCCCGAGGGAGGTTTGTTTCTTGCAGGATCTTCGTGAGATTCATGGGGATCCAACCGCACCGTACCAACGCCTTATGGTATCACATCATTTATCGTCCTCAATAAAACCAAAAGCAAACTACGCGAGAGACGTAACGCGCCTGCGTCCCCATTACCAAGGCAGCAACCGACCGTAGCGCCCGCCTGACAGGTTTTCGCCCACGCACCACGAGCCGCGGCAACCAGCAAGTATAGATGCTTGATTCCCGAACGTATCGTTTTTTTTTTCTTTACCTCTCTTTATTTTCGTTCGCGGCCGGCGCCGGGGCGGGGAGGGGGGCGCCGAATTCGGAGTAGGGTGGAAGCGGGTTAGACCTCCTGGAAGAGGTGCCAGTCCTTGACCTTGAAGGTCTCCCAGATCTTGGCGGCGTAGTCGACGGCGTCGCCGATGAGCTTGCCCTGGCGGCCGAGCTCGAGGTCGACGTCCTCCTCGTTGTACTCGCCCTTGATGTGGGGCACGTTGATGGTGATGAGCAGGTCCGTCTTCTCGCGCTCCAGCCGCACCATGGTCAGGATCATGGCCGTGAAGTCGGGCGACGCCGCCGCGCGCGCCTTGTCGTCGTCGTCGCCGTCGCCGCCGCCGCGCGGCGGCTTGGGCGCCATCGTCGCGATCATCGTGTAGGCCGGGATGTCCTGGCTGAGGTTGAACGTCAGCGGTGTTGACGACTTGCGCGCGTGCGTACCAACGGTGCGCCTATGCTGGCGCATGCGCGTAGGTTCCGCGTGCAAGCGCGCCCGAGGTGGGGGTAGAAGGTAAGAGTATAGGTCCTTCTGGGAGGGGGCAGAGGGGCGGCTATACACAATCGAAGGGGAAGGACAATCCACATACTCAAGCTTGGAGAACAGCGTGGGGGTGGTGTTCCACACCTTGGTGCGCTCGAGGTCGTCGCCCACAATGTCCTCGAGGTGCGTCGTCATGGCGCGGCCGTCGATTTCGGGCCCGGAGCCCTTGCCGCCCACGCGCTCGTTGATCTCGAAGATGATGGTGGTGAAGCCGTTCATGTCGATCCACACCTCCTGGTTGTCGGGCACCTGGCGGATGTCACTGTGCCGGCCGGGAGGGGACGGAGGCCCCGCGTCAGTTTACGACCGCACATGCGCTGGGTTCAGGCGAAGGGGAAGGAAGGGAAGGGAAGGGAGGAGGAGGGGAGGGAACACACGCGCGCACCTTACGTCGGCAAAGTTGGAGGGCAGGTCGGCGACCAAGGCGCCGCCAAACAAGGGCACGGGCTTGTAGGAAGTCATTCTTGCGCGGTCGGTACAGAAAACGGGTGGGTGGTTGCGGGCGAGGCGATCGTGGAGGGGGTTTGGTCAGGCAGGCAAGGAAAGGACGGAAACGACGGCAAGGGAAGCAGGTGGATGTTGTGTTATTTGGCAGCCACTGTGAGGGAAGAAGGAACATGGAGACGGCGCCGGGTACGTTGGCTCGGCCGCCAGTCCGTCAGTGTGCCCAGCATCAGGTCAGGCTGTGCTGCCGGTCCATACATCTGCCCCGCGATGATGACGCAGCAAAAGCCGGGCACTGCTAGAGAGTGTGTCCAACCAACCCACTAAGATCCCCCTCAGCTGCAGCCACTATTCTTGATGGATGCGTGCCAAGAGAGCAGCAAGCAGCCCAAAGATGCACCAACAGCCCTGCACGTATTGGTCCGTTGGCTGGGTGCTACAACTACCACCGTTTTGTTTATTCACGAGATGCATAAGGGCCCAGATACAAGAGCATCGAGCATGGACTTTCTCTAAAGGAAAAAAAAAGGAACCGTAAATTATCTGGCTGCGATTTGCTTTGCCACGCAGAGACTACAAACTCATGGGGAGAGCAAAGCGGCATGGGCAGCAGGGGACATCGCCAATGCGAAAAGTACCTAGGTACGCTGGCTAGGAAATATTGCGACCGCAGGACCCTGATAGAAATCCTAAAGAACAAAAGAAGATGTGAGCGAAGGCTATGTGGAAAAGGTTGGGCTGGACAGAAGAGAGAGGGAAGGTGGGCAAAAAAAAAAGAAACAAACTGCCAAAAGCGAGAATCGATCTGCGGTGCAGAGAAGTGTTTCCAAAGATTAAGATAACCGAGGATGTGGCCTTGTGCGGAGTCCTTTCTGGTAAAAGGCAAGAGAGGAGTTTCTTAACACAATGACCCTCGGTACGAAATTTCCATGTTATTAGGCCATATATCGGGATGTTCAAATGAGCCGGAGTTTCGCCGGCGCTAAGCATGTGACCCACCAAGACGACTTCCTAAATTGGCAGTCTACCTATGTACCTATGTACCTAGGTATTGGTATTGAAAAACAGCTGGACCCCTTCCGTGCCAGTAGCAGTAGTGCTCGTTGCTGCCATGGGATTCTCTAGATTCCGGGCCTTTCTATGGCTCGTGCTCATCTCCTGGAATGATTCTGGCCGCCATAGTACCCCATATTCATGCCAACAGCCAGCCCCCTCTTGCTTGGGGTTTCGTCTTTCGTACCATTGCCCACGGCAGCACGTACTATGTAGACGCATACCTATTGGGGTGATTGTGGCCCAGTCTCCTCGCCAGGTGAGCGGCCTCGCCTGCAGTACAGAGCAAAACACTAGCATGAGAACCATTTGATTATACCTTGTGCTCCATTCCAGGTGAAGCTTCGAGTCGTAGATGGCGTTGATCACAGCCGCTTAGGCCTATGTATGGCACCCAACGCGGGTGTGTCCATACCAGCGCCTGGATAAAGGCGGCTTACTTCGCCCTCCATGGCGCCTCAGCTCAAGTATTACTGTGTGTACACGATGCCAATATTGGGGTTTATCCCCGTCGGACGGTGTCCGCCGGTAGCAAGTGCTGGAGTTGGCTTTCTGCTACTCGCTGAAGGCAAGCTTCCAAGTAGCCCCCAATCTTAGTCTGGTTTGTACCTGGAAACACCGTGTATTATGGGGTTTTAGCCCAAAAAAAGAGTCTGCTGCAATAAAACCCGGCAGCGGGCGCTTCGTTAGGAGCCCCTGGGTCCGCCGACAGCAATACCACTACGGCCTGTAGGAGTGCTATTGTTGTCAATGAGGCATCACAACCCACCCAGCACATCACAAAAAGTGGAACGGGCACGGAATGGTCACCATCAATTATCGTTCTGCCAAGATGGTTTTCGTCTGTCTGATGTCTCCGGTTGCTGGCATCTCTTTTTCCATCACGCAATGACCTCCAGAGGCCAGCTACGGGGAGTATTATACGCGGACTGCCATACTCGTACACAAGCATCCAAGCACGGCACATACTTTGAAATGTGCCACCTGAGCTTCCAATGGAGAGTTGGAGTGTGGAAGCCGTCTGCCGACAGCGGGTGGACTCCAATCGCCTGAAGATTATCATCAGTCTGGACCTATGCGCTCATGGGTCCCTGCTCAACATCGGGAAGCATGAGAGCTGCCAATGGTTGGATGAGGGGGGTTGAACATTCTTCAGAGCAATCGCCAGACATCGGAAAACACATCCGGGAAACCTTAATTGCTTTTCCTCTGAAGCCCACGGCAAACAAATACATTCTCAAGCACACTTTACGGATGCCGGATGCCGGATTGGATGGAAGATAGAATATGGGATTGGCGCTTGTTGTCCCATGCCGCCGTGGGGGGGCGGGCAACGTTTGCCGAGGTGGCCCAAGCTTCTCCCCGCCCACGACCAGCAAGCAACCCCTCCAAACTATCGGCCTGACATCAGAGAGCCGAGAGCGGAAGATAGACCGAGAGAGAGAGAGAGAGAGAGAGAGCCATCTGGAAGAGGAGATTCGTGACCCTATCTCTTTCCCCCCTTCCGGTAGCCCGCCGTAAACCCGCGCCCCCCTCTCCTTCAGCTCCCGTACCCTTTTCACATGCATCTGCTCCGGCCCTTCATCACCACCACCACCACCACCCGAAGCCTGCTGCTGAGAACGCCCGCCCCCGGCCCACCCGCGCCTCCTCCCTCTTCACGCCGTCGTCGATCCCGAGACCTTGGTCCGTCGTCGCCGCCGCCAGGAAAATGGCCACCCACAGCGATCCCTCCTGCATTTTCTGCAAGATCATCAAGGGTAAGAGTTGCGTCTTTTGATTTGTCCCCTCCCCCTCGACCCCAACCATCCACGTGCCCCTCCACGCCGTCGACGGGGCCACCCCTCCCCCGGAGCGCCGAGGGCGGGGGGCGGAAGGGGAAGGAATGTCGCCCGGGATTCCCTCCCCGTGGGCGGGCTCGGCCCCCCACCTTCCGGAGAGGGTGTGTATGTGCGGGAAGAGCCTCCCGAGGTCCGTGGGAGCTGGGCCCATGTGGAGTGAGGGCTGGCGGCCGCCTTTGAAGGTGTGGGAATGGGGGAGGGGGCCATCCGGGTTCTCGCGCTACCCGCCCTCCCCCCTCCCATGCCCTAGAGCCCGGCCTCGCTTGCGCGTGGCGCGGCGCCCGTTCTCGGCTCGAGCCGGACCGGGGGGGGGCCCCTGTGCTTCGGTCCCGCGGGGAGGACGACGCCATGCCGCGCCGGCACTCTTGTTGCTTCCCCCCCCCCTCCCCCCTTTGTCTCTCTGGGGGGAGGGGGGAGGCTGGCCATGGTTCACCCAAACGCTGACCCTTTTCGCCCCGCGCGCCTTGGTATTTCCGCAGGCGAGATCCCCTCGTTCAAGCTGTATGACAGCGAGAAAAGCTATGCCTTTATGGATATTGGGCCCCTGAGCAAGGGACACTGCGTACGTTGTCCTCCCCCCTCCCCTCCCTGTCTACCTAGAGGATGTCCGTATCCCCAAGCTTGACCAAAAAACAAAATAAAAAACGAGCCATCCCCCACTGACTTGACACCGGGCCCTCCCTTCAGCTCGTCATTCCCAAGTACCACGGCCGTACGCTGCAGGACATCCCCGACGAGCACCTGGGCGAGATCCTGGTCGTCGTCAAGAAGCTGGCCACGGCCACGGGCGCCACCGACTACAACGTGCTGCAGAACAACGGCCGCATCGCCCACCAGGTCGTCGACCATGTCCACTTCCACATGGTACGTTTTCCCGGTCTTCCACCCATCCTGCTTCTCCATTCTTTCTCTGGGAATTTTCCAACCCCTTCGTTTCCCTGTTCTCCCTCCCTTGCTCTACCCCCTCTGTGCCTTTTTCTGTCCTCTACTTCTTCTCCCTTCCCCCCCGGATGGCGGTGAAGAAGGATGGAAGAAGCGGCCTGCGGCGGCGAGTACCGTCAAGAGAAGCACGAGGCTAACCGCGAGGCCCAACCTCGGCAACCAACAGATTCCCAAGCCCAACGACGAAGAGGGCCTGGGTATCAAGTGGCCGGCGCAGAAGGCCGACATGGAGGAGCTCAAGAAGTACTTTGAGGAGGTCAAGTCCAAGATGTAAAAGGGGCCCAGTACCCAAGACAGCCAGGAACAAGTAACTACCTTCATATTGGGACTTGCTAGCCGGTACACGCGCGTATAGGCGTTGTAACTTAACCATCTTGATGAAGGCCTGACGGCCCGCTTCCCTTCCCCAGAACGCCAAACCAATGCAGTTCATACTGAGATACCAAGCAACAAGAACGCCAAACCCAAGATCCCCAGTTCCCATTGCCTGAAAAAAAATTCACTTATCCGACCGGCCCCTGCCCGTTCACGTGGGCGCGAGGTCGTACGCATTCCACTCTGTTCCTGGGCTGGCGGTTGCCACCCCAGGCGCAGGCCGCCTGGCGCCGAGCTCTCGGCTCCGCAGCCCGCGCATTTGATGGACCGCGGTCTGGGGGTTCCCGACCCGCCCGAAGCGCGCGCTGCAAGCGGCCGGACCCCCCCTCTCTATGGCACCGGTGCCCCGGTGCTTTAGTTCACGTTGCAGAGGAGCTCGGCCTCGAGGATGAACTTGCCCTCCTTGTACTTTTCGCTGCCCTCGTAGGCCTTGTCGTACTTCCAGCCCACCGTCTCCTTGCACTGGCGGCAGGTGATGTCCCGCACGACGTGGCGGCCCGTCGTCATGGAGCGCTCCGAGGCCTCGCCGGCGTCGATGTTCACCACCGAGTTGAATAAGTACGCCTTGCCATGCTGGCCGCGGAAGTTCTGCCCGAGGATACGTCAGTCCCCGGGGCTGCCGGCAGGAGGGGAGGGGCGGGGAGGAAACCCAGCAGGAAGAGGGGGAGAAGGGAGGGGAGGGGAGGGGAGGGGAGGGGGCGGGAGAGGAAGCGAACCTACCCGGCTGATTATATCATCGTGGTTGGCCAGATGAGTCTTGCAGTTCTTACATCCGTAGATCTTGCTGCTATCAAGGTAGGTGTTGTAGCTGAGCCCCATCTTGACGGGCCGTGGCGGTTTTCAGAGTGGAGGTCACCTATTCGGTTCGGTCGGGAACGGGGTTATGGTATGATGGTTCTTTTGCCGCCCCGTTCGCGAGTTCGTTGGGTTCGGCGGAGAAGGACTTGATGAGGTTGGATGACGCCGGCCTGGAGGGGAGGGGCAGGGAGGTCTTCTTATCCGGCTTCGGCGGAGCAGGTGCTTGGGCGTAGTTTGGGGGCGCGGGCCGAGGAAGGACAGCAGCAGATGTCGGCGACAAGCTAGTGATGACGTCGACGAAGAAGGGCCGAAGGAGAACGAAGTTGAGTACCTTCGCGGGGGGGGCGTGTGGACGGGCGCCTCGCTAACGAAGGCCGGGCGAGCGAGGGCGACGGAAGGGGGCGCGGCGGGCGGATTGGACTGGGGGCCGGATCAAACACTGGGCAAGAGAGGACGCGAAAGCGAAAACTGGTTAGGTATTCTGCTAGATAAATCTTGACTAGGAAATGCAGTTTGAGGGGCGCAAATAGCTGCCTTGCTACGGGGGGGAGGGGGAAGGCAGAAGAGAGAGTGGTGAAGAGGGGAGAGGGGGTGGGCTGAAGGCGTTGGGTTGATTGGGAAGTCGGATCGCACGGCGACTCGCTCGCAGGGCAGCAGCGCTTGCTGGGCGTGGGTGGCTTGGACGAGGAAGAGGAGGAGGAGTAGGTATGTATGGATGGTAGCTGTTGCTTGGTTCGCTTCCTGGAGAGCTGGAGGGCGTGCTCGTGAGTGAGGGTGAGAAAGAGGGGGCTGAGGGTTAGACCGAGCTGGGACCAGATAACCTCTCTTTATCGCCCCCCCGGGATATGCAAGGAGCCGCAACGAGCAGCCTCCGTCAGAACAGCAGTCAGCAAGCACGAATGCGGGGGAGGTACAATTCCCTCGTGATCGAGAGAGGGGGAGGATGGACCCGGTGACTGGGTGAGCAAGGCTTGGAAGTTTGCAGGTTGCACGGCGACGCTGAGGCCGGCGCGAAATGCAAAGCAGCAGCCGGGCTGGCAAAGGCTGGAACTTATTAGGCTAGGCGCTTGCAGGCTCCAGGCAGGCGGGCAGACAGTGAACAACCACTGAGTGAGTTCCCATATCAAACAGCACTAATCGGGGAGGAGGGATTGTATTGCCGACCCAGGCTGCTCGCGCACTCACTCGTCCAGGGTCCAGAACAGGTCAGCAGATCTGGATTGGATCCCCCGGGCGGTCTCATCACGTCAGACCTGATTGATGGATGGGGATGGACTCGCACTGGAGAGCGTAATGGCTGGACCCCATCCCATCCCATCCCACCCCCTCTCGCGCAACCAGGCTCGCGCCTGATACCAAAAAAGTGCATTAGCAGCGTACCTAACCCCAGGTTATCTACCAGACAGCTGCCCTATCAGCCACTATAAACCAATAGGACGTCATTAACTGAGACCTAATTTGACGTCTCTTATTGGCCGGTTTTGGGGGACTATCAGACTGCTATTAAGACTGGTACATGGCAAATGCACTTTTTTGGTTTCAGGCGCGAGCCAGGTACTGCTATCTGCATGCTTAACAGCCCGGGTATAAGGTAAATGAGTAGTCAGGCAGGCTCTAGGTAGCTGCGAAGGTAGGTCCAAGCAAGCCCGGCCGGCACTTGTGGATGGGAACTAGACAAGGACGGGCAATCAGGGTAGGCCGTCAATTACATATGCGAAGAGTAGAACCCCCGTTCGGTGTTGCCTCAGGGTCGGGACCGATCCCTATACCACAAATCAGATACCACCCGGGGGCGCCGGGTTCCCTCCCCTATGATGCCCGCCCGTGGCAAACCCACGGGAATGGATCCCGCCCGAGCCCGCCGTTTACTTTCGTACCTATGATGTGACTGCGGGTGTATGTACCGTGTACGTACGTGGTCCCGATGGATCGATCCCCCGGGGAGCGAAAAGAGAGAGCGCCCATCTCCAGTCAGCACTGCCTCGCTACCGAGTTCCCTAGGTGGTTACTTCGCCGCTTCGTCTGGGACCGGGGGTCCGGACCCGGGCAAACCAGGGGCGCCCGCCGGTCGCTCGCAATCTGGCTAACGACCTGGGCCACGGGTTGCGTCAGCCAAGGCTCAGATCTTGGCACCTTAGGGAGCAAGCAGTCTTTGCAAACGAACAACAAGAAGAAGAAGAAGACTTCCGCTCTCCCTTGAAGGCCCCTCCCCTTTCCCTCACCTCCCCAGCTCAAGAGAAAACAAAGGGACGGGAAGATCAAACTTCCCTGGCTTTGTAACACGACAACGGACACAGAGCCGACCCAGGAAGTCGTACACAGTAGGCGCCCGTTTTGCGGCCTTGCTGAAGGCGAATAGGCCGACGCAGAAAAAAAAAGGCTAGTCGGGGCCCCGGCGAAAGTGTTCCTTGCATACGTCGGAGCCTATCATGAAGCCGTTCATTTGGGGGGAGGTGGTCCTGAAGATCAGGGGTGGATGAAAGAAGGGGGACATTTATTCTGCATATCCATCCCCTCCCTCCCTGCATGTACGTGCCCTAAAATAAACCTTGCGCCGAAATATGCCGTAAGCACGGGGGGTATACGAGAGCACTGCGACGCTGTTTGTGCCCTGGACCACCACGTACGTGGCCCCTACGTAAGTAAAGGACATCGATAGCATGTATTCTTTGTACGCGCGACAGCTGTACCGCCCGAAGAAAAAAAAAAAAAGCCCCCAGACCCGACACGAGGAGGAGGGGTAACGTAACGCACCGGAAGCTTAAGTCGCGTTTCGCGGGCACCACGGGGTGGGCTGGCCAAAAGCAGGAGGGGAAAAAATCCGGTAGGGCGTCCGTCGTATTTCCCATCTCCCCTTCTCTAGCCGCTGCGCCGCCCGAGTGATGGCACATCAAGTTCAGACCAGCAGGGCCCCCTGACTCTAAATCGCAGCTGCAAAGGTCTGTTGTGAGACCCCAAGGGCCGGCGGGTTGGGACAACCTCTGCAGAAAAGTCCGGACCAGAACAGACTTTCCTCGGCACCATGCCGCCTCATCGAAAGATTGGATGGCACGCGGGCTGCCCGGGGAACACCGGGACGCACAGCAAAGACAAAAGCACGGTTGTTTGTTTTTCTCGCCTTCACGTTTGAGACACGGCAGCCATAGTACTGGAAGTGGTTTGTTTTCGTAGCAGGCGTTGCAGGTTCTACATAGTTCGTCTAGATGACCCATGTGTGTTTTTGAGTGTCCATGTGATTTGTATGTGTGTGGTCGCAAACCAATGGCGGCGACCCAAGGCATTTCCACGCTATCCCACGCTGAGTGTTCTCGATCCATCGAGAGGTCTTTTTTATACAGAAAAAATGTCATGTGGATTGTACTTCCAAAATCCACAAAATATGCACAAGAAAATGAAGGAGAGGGCCGATCCAAGCAAAAGAAAAGTAGCATTCCGAACCGTGTTGTTGCCCAACGGAACCAAAGCTCCACCCGCGTGAGATGGAGTGACGTTCCGGCACCAAAAGGATGGTCGGTGCTTTTACCACGAGAATGCCTCATCGACAAAGTCAATGTTGCCGTAGTACTGTCGCTTGCGCACAGCCAGGCGCACCTCGTCGCTCAGCGCGCCCGGGCCGCACACCGATACGCCCATGGCGCCGACCTGGTTCTCCATTTCGATCGACATGAGTGTCTCAATGTTGGGCCTGCCGGGGAACATCTGGACCGTTGACGAGGGGCTGTGGATTTCCTTGGTCGACCGCGGCCGGCTGACGAAGAGCATGATGCGCAGGCAGTCGCGTCTCCTGTCCATCGAAAGGATCTCCGTCATCCACGGCCGAATCCACTCGAGGTGCTCGGGGCTCTGGATGATCCACACCAGGATGATCTTGCGCGTAGCCACAGTGCCGTTGGCAAAGCCGGCCACAAGGTCGCGTACGTGGGGAACCTGGTGCGTGATACCAACACCGCCGGCGAAAAGCATGGCGGTTCCGTACGAGTGCATCATGTGCAGTCCACCGTAGGGGCCCTCCGCCCAGCACGTCGTCCACAGGCGGCCTTCGGGTTGCGCGGCGGCCTTCTGGTACAGCTTGTTGGTGATACCGGTGCGACCGCGGACGATGTACGACATGCTGGTCTTGCGCATGCCCAGGACGTCTTGTCGGTTCATGGCCATCTTCTCGGCGTCCAGGTCCTCGGCCTCCTCGCTCCAGGCGACCGAGAAGGGGTGCGACTCGAGAGGGGCGAGCGTCGGGAAGTGCAAGTAGGCGTGCTGGCCGGGCTTGAAGGTCCAGGGACGGGCCATGGTAACCGTAATGCGGACGGCGTTGCCAGGCATGGCCTCCACCAGCGTCTTGGTACCACCGCTGCCCCAGTTGTTGTAAGCCACGCGGCACCAGCGGGCCACGTTGTCACCAATCCAGATGGGAACCACGGGGATCAGCCACTTGATCTGGGGGAGCTTCTTCATGTCCAGGTGGTACCAGAGGCCGATAATGCTGAGGATGGCAAGGGCGATGTGCATGAACTTGAAGGTCTCGTAGAACGCGTGGCGCGAAATGCTGGCGGCCTGGATCGTGAGAGCGACAAAGGCACAGGTCGCAATGAAACCCCAGAAGAGGAAAGGCACACCCAGGACTGAGTCGAAGGCCTTGCCCCAGCCAGCCTTGGCGCCCGAAACGGCCATGAAGGCGAGGGTGTGGCAGACAGCCTCCAGCGCGACAATGCGGCCGAACCATCGGTGAAGCAGGTTGAACGTATCGAAGGAGATGCCGAGCCACTTGATGAGCGGGTTGTTGCGCGAAGCCATAAGGAACAGGGGAATCTGGTACATGTTAGCGTTGTGCCGGCAACGCTTTCGGCGGCCAGGTCGGGGGACAACTTACCATGTTCACTGTGGCCAGGGTGCCGCTCCGGTTACGCAGCTGCTTTCCAGAGCTCTCGAAGGAGTCGGAGAAAGGAATGTGGATAACACAGAAAGCGACATTGGTCGCCACGTAGCCGCACAGGAAGAAGAGTTGAAAGCGTGTGGGAAGGGTTCCCATGTTGGCGGCAGTGCTCAACTGGAACTCGCGGTTGTGGCGTTTGCTGAACAGAGGGGCGTAGAGGATGTTCCTCTTGAACCATGATACCTTTTCCGACGGCCTGGCGAAGAAGTATTGGGTGTCGTTGGTGAGGCCGGACACAGTGCGCACATACTTGACCAGTTCATTGGTGACCCTCCAGATGATGAGGGCGATGGCAACACTGCCGCAGATGATGAGCAGGTACTTGGATAGCGAGTCGTTCTCCATGGCAGGGGTCCATCCATCAGCCTGTCCCTCGCCGGCCTGGGCGGCCTTCTCGTCGGATTTCGCCATCGTGAAGTCGTTGAGTGGTGTTAGCCTTAAAAGGCCTTGGGAATGGCAGGGGGCCGGGTGTGGAGTCTGGGCCCAATGCAATTGGGTTGCTGGGTGACGCGCTGGGGAATGGTGGTTTTATATGTATACCTCGTCACCTTCGGGCTCGACGTGGTGTGTTGTCAACGAATGACGGTGTGTGAGGCGGACCAAGAAGATCAACTTCTATCAGCCGCAGAGTGTAGTGATGAGAAGGAAAGTGGAACAGCCTGCTGCGTGTCTCGCGGGTGGGGAGACGGATGGAGAGAAAACAAAAGAATCCTTCGCCGACGTGTGTTGATATAGCGATGCAGCCTTCGTCCTCGGCACACAAAGAGTCGTTGTTTGGTGGTGCAGTATCGAAACTACGGCAAGGGCCTGGGTGAAGGGACGATCGACAGATCGAAACAAGGAGCACACGAAGGAGAAAAGATCGAGAGAGGGGTCAGCCCGAATGACGTCCCAGAAACAAGGAAGAAGCCGGTCCGGAGGGGAAAAGGGTAGGCGAAAGAGTGGCAGTTGACCAAATAATATGGTATTTGGCAACGGGACGGCGACGTGGGTAGAAGAGGGTGAAGGTGGGAAGCGGGCGTTTTGTTGAAGAATCCAGAGAATGGATATGGACGACGGGTCGGTCGGTATGCACAGCAGCAACACGGGTCAGCCGCTACAAGAATAGGTTGGCGCCCAGACTTATAAGATAGGGAGGTAATCAAAACTGGATGTCTCCAATATTTTATCTGGGGCGACTAGGCGGAGCTTATGGGACGACTCATCATTGGCACCCACAGGGCGAAGGCCGGGACGTGGAGTACGTAGTCTTGGCGGGACTGGTGTACTATGTAAGTAGGTACTTCGTAACTTCCCGTATCTGCCCCCAGCGGCAGGGAGGGGTCTGGGGGCGGCGCGGCCCATCGACTGGACGGAGGGTGTGAGCCAGGGGGGTCACTTACAAGTACGCCGAGGTGGGACAGACGATGGATGGATGGATGGATGGATGAGAATAGCAGACGAGATGGGCATCGGCTGGGGGTTGGAACCCGTGCCCCCCCTCCCCCCTCCCTCCTGTCCTGGTCATCCCGGCAGAAGGAATACAAAAAGTCCCTACTCGGTCTTCTATTCGTATCGTGGGTGTGTCGCGTATACGCACGCCGTGGCCGGCTGACAGGGTACCTAATGAATGGGCAGAGCCAGATGATCGGGAGCCGATACGCACATCCCATGCCAGGGAGGCAGAAGGCAGGGAACCCCCAGCCCAGCCCAGCCCAGGCACCTCTTCGTATCCCATGCCCATGATGACGACGAGATGCTTCCCCTCCCGGCTTCAGTGGGACGGCAGGGCAGCAGAGTAGGGCAGCAGCCAAGCCCGCCCTCACAAGCCCAGCAGCCCTGGCAACGCGCGCCCAGGGCCTTAGTACCTTAGGTCGGTATCTTGGTTAGTGGAAGGCTTTCGGTCGGTACGGCAGCCAAGCCGGGCTGTCGTGGGTATGGTTGTTGTTATTCAGCCCCGACCTCCTGCTGGCTCGTCCGCCCCTGCAACTTGCGATGGGATACGAACGGAGGGCCAGGCTGCCAATGCTCTGGGACCGGCTTGGCCGTCCACATCCCAGGTGAGCAGCGGAAGGAAGAAATAGGTCGGTCGGTCATGTAGGCAGGTACCTCACCTACGGAGCTCACAAGTACTCCCACCATCCATGGCGCCTCAGCCTGGACCGCTTCGCTCTCGGTACTTTCTTTCCCCCCCAAACAAACATTACGCGCCCGCCTCGCCCGCCCATCGAGGGGAAACGAAAAAGAATTCACCGTTCTCGGTGCCCCGTCCGCCACCTTATGCAAGGTACGGCGCCATCCAGTCTAGAGGCGCGGCAAACCGCTGGAGCTCAGTGGAACGGCGCTCCTCCCCCTCCCAGCCGTCCTGCTGTCCACCGTCCTTCTGCCCGGTTCTGCCCACTTCTTGCCCACTCCTGCCCAGCGGAGGCGTTGATCGACCCGAGGCTAGTCGTTGCCGTGCGTCGTCGCTCTCGCAGTCGTTCACCTCGGCCTGACTTCCAATCCCAACTGGTCTAGCAACCATGTTTCACGACCTCTGCAGCAGCGACAGGCCGCTCTGTCGAATCTGCCCGGGCGCTGGACCAGAAAGGCTGGCTGGCACCTCCAGGGCTCGGGGGTCCCTGACGCTATGAGATGACGAGGCAGCTTCAAGGAATTCCCGCCATGCCACCCCATGCCGCTCGCTCCCTACAGTCCGTATAGTACTTCTGCACGCCCGACAGTCCTGGCAGCTGACCAGGTAGCCTACCTGCCCTGATTGCAGCGACGACGCAGGTACGGTCTGCTGCGGGAGGTACAAGTACTTGGTACGCATAAACTTCCCGCTCTCGCCGCACCTCCAGTGCACGCGGCCTTGAACATTGGACCGTTTGCACCCTGACCACTGCCTTGTCCGTCCGACGCAATGCCTTTTTGTCATTGGTCGACGCGCATGTGGGCTGAGACGACAGTCTTTCTGAAACCACCGTCATCTGGGCACCCATGAGCCCTGGTACGCGCCCATTAAGGCAATTGCCGGAACGCCTGGCCAATGGCCACCCACAACGGCCCAGGAACGGGCTTTGCCAAGACTGCCTGGGGCCGCCGTGAGCCACTCAGCGGTATTCGTCGTCTCCTCCGTGGCCTGGGGGCAAAGACTCCAAATTCGTTTTTGTTGCCTTTTTGTTGTCCCGTGGGCCGCACAGATGACAACAACTACTGAGCGCTGGTTCGGCTCCGTCGCCCTGCGTGTGCCGTCCCCCCTTCCCTCATCGTCCCTCTTATCGCACACCAGCTTGCGGCAAAATCCTTTTCGGCCCCGATCCGCGGCTGTGGCAGCCCTTGCCGGGGGTGGGTGCTGGGATCTGCGCAGACCTGTACCGTACCATCCCATGGAACCTTTTCATCAGGGGCTCTGCTCTCTGCAGGCCCCCCCGGCTCGACCACCCCCGCTCCCCGGTCAAGGTGAAGGTAAACCAAGTGAGCCGCAATCATCTCGAGACAAGCTGGCCCGCCTGTGCAAGGAAGAGCTTGCGGCTCACGACATGAGCTGCCCACAATCTGGAGTGCTCTGCTGCGCAACCGACCACCGGAATAGGCGGCGACGGTTTCCCCGTTGACGATTGCATCCAGCCAGAAGAGCCCAGGTCCCGCTTTCGACTGCCCCGCCGGCAAGCCAATCGAACTCTCTCATCAGACGAGTCCCAAGACGTTGCACCCGACCTGCCCTGTCACAAGCACGGCTCGTTCGCCATCCTTCCCCGAACACATGGCAAGGCCTGCGCTCGGTTGCACTTCCCATGTCGCTGGGATCGGCGGCAGCGTGGGGAATGTCGGCCGTGACGTGTGTGACATCTGGTCTATTCGTCTGAAGCCGTTCGTTGCCCACAAGCACCGCCAAGCTTGAAACGGGGACCCAAACGTGCTCGCCTTCCAATTCACCCGCATAGGCATACGTCCAAGCAGGGCAAGATAAGATGCTGCCGCATGGCCGTTCCTTGCACGGCAAATCCGATCGGCCGTAAGGACGCATCTTGTTCTCCAAACGCCATGACGTGTGCACCGAAATGCAGGGCCTGCCCGTTGCCGAGAGCTTTGCCTCGTTGCTGACAATTTTGAAAACATAGATCCCAAGCACGTTTTGGTCATGCGGGGTTGGGAAAACAACCTACGCCATGGAATCAGGGTTTCCCGCTGGGCCTCATCGCTGCGCTCTCCCGTCCACCCCCATCCTCATGACTTCTCTTGGCGCCTGATGGGAACCGCTCAGTCCGCTCCGTATCGGGGCGTAAACAGGCGTCGGCGTTGGCGTTTCCCTGGATTCCCACGTCGGGTCTTCCTGACTCATCCCCCTCGCAAAACATCATGTCACGACGGGCCGCTGTCTGAACTACTTGACTATTTGTACCGCTACCATGACAATTGTCGGATGTGCCAAGCCGCCAAGCTGCCAAGGTGACCCGAGTGCTACAGAAGCCCCAGGGTCCCCCTCCCGATCATTGTTGACCCGAGATGCCTGGCAACATGTTCCCGCTAGTAGGCCGGCAGGGCCGGGGGGACGGGGTGCTGGTGCTGGTGGAGGGTTTCCGACGGGCGGCTGGCTTTGACCCTTTCTCCAAGCTCTGCACGTTGGCGACAGGCTCGCACACGACGACAGCCCGTTTCCCCGACCCTACCTGACCCCCACAACCCTGGCACAGATCATAGTTTCGTACACCTTACGACCATGTGCAGTTCCAGTGGAATGCACGCGGTTTCGCAACGTCCCCGACGGCGGCTCCGCGGGCGCCGGGGAGAAGATGCCGTTGTCTCTGTACAACGCCCAAAAGCACATTGTTGCGCTGGCCTACCCTGGGCAGCGCCAAAGCTGAGCGGGTGTGAGATAGATTGGGGGCCACCGCACGGGACACGGGTGCGAAACGACACGCCCCAGATGGTAGTGCGGGTGCAAAATCCACCAATGGGAACGGGCACGTCGTTTTCATTGTCGTCCCATACGTATTGCCAATCCTATCGGTCGATCGGTCGACGACAGAAAACAAACGCGCCTGCGCTGTTGTTGTTGACCGCTCGACCGGCCCATCGGTTGATCAAAGTATCGTCGGCGGTGGGAACGGTCGCTTGATCTGCGACGTGACAGAAGGAAAAAAAGGCCTGCATGGGGATTGGGATGCACTGGCAAGTCGAGACGAAGATTTCGTTTCAACGTCGGCTGCTGCTTCCTGCAATTCACCCCACCCCCTACCCGACGCTGTGGGTGGTGGGGCTGACGACTTCAACTGCTCGACCCCTGGCCATGGAAGTGGTCTGCTATTTTCATTGGGGGGCCCACGGGTCCTTCGTCTGCTGTACACAGTATCAGATTGTCGTCGTCGTGGCCATGGCCGTCTCGCCCCATCACCAGCTCCCGTGCCTGTGCAATCTCTCCACAGCCAAGGGCTCTGGACTGTTCTGGGTCACGGCCAGCAGGCATCTCGGGAACGAGCCGGTAGTAGTTACTCATCTATTACATATTAACCTTCCACCACACGCCCTGGCGACCAGGGCGGCTGGATGGGACCCCCCCCTCGGCTCCGAAGAGCCTCACCTCAATCTTGCCCATCATTGCCCAACATGGGCCCACGCCCGGCCTGAAACCATACACGAACTGTCGCAACTGCTCTTGTCTCCTCCTTTTCGTGCATACATGTCATGTTCGTTTCTTCCGGTGCTGCCAGAGCTCGCGCCGCCCGCCTCGGACCGACTTGCCCGATCTGCGGCCTGGGTTGCAGATGGGGGAGCATCACGATCTGCGCGCGGTACCAAATGCTCGCAAATGGGACACCCCCCGTCGGTGGGAGGGCCGGCGGGTCTAGACCTCGACGTTTTTTGTCACCACACTGACAAAAAGAAAGCGGGTGAGAACCCTCGACGCACACGGCCCCCGTCTCTGCGCCAAACCGGACGGGAGGGGGCCAGAAGCGGCCGTGGGCCCTTCACGGGTGCCGGAAATGGGCTGGCAGTCCGCTGCCAGTGCCTCTGCGGCAACTCACAAGCTGCCGCCGGTCTGGCTTTGCTTGCTTGGTTTGCTGCTCCGGTGATCATTCCCCCTTATGGGCCGAGGGAACTCCAGTGCCCGGCACAGATGGTTGAGCCGCATGGGCCCGCCGCCCTGGCCTATGCAACATCGGGCCAGGGATGGATGGCTTGGATGGCACATGGGCCATAATTGTTCCTCCGCCCGTCAATTGTGCCGTGGCTTTTCGGCAGCGTGGCGGGTTACCTCGGGCCCTGAGGGATCTCCTTCTGAAACCAAGATGGACGCCTGGGGTGGGCACCCATTCGATCGAAAGACATGCTGGCACAACATTAGATGCCAAGTTCGTCATCGCTGTGCTGGCCACCAGCCAACTGCACGCGTCGCTTGGAGCCCAGAGACCGCCTTGCCGTGCCGTGTGGTGGGCGCCCAGGCCGCCCTGTTCGATGTTGATTCTCTTTGCCGTCGCCAAGCTCGTCCTCCTGGGTGCTGGCCGCTTTCAACCTGGAACTGCCACAGTCACCATTGCGACCCTCTTGGGACGGTTTCATAATGTTGTCCGCCTGGCTGACCAGATGGCGTTCTTGGCCGTGCCAATTTGCTTTCTGCTCATGGCCATCGGATGCTCTTTTGCGCGCCGCGGCACGAGACGCCCGAGGCGACGCGTCCGCTGTGGGATCAATCGATCGCGCTCGTGACGGTCGCACGCCTCGCGCCACGTCGCTGGTCCCTTCCGCGCCCGCGACAGCGCCGGAGATGCGGAGAGACCTTCGTGCCGTTGGCTTCTTCTTTGCCACGGGACTCGCTATGACCCATTCGCTGATGGTCTCTTCCCACCGATAGCCCATCAGCTGGCCCGGCGGCGGCTTCTGATGGTTCTCACTTGACGGGCCGCTCATAGGACCCGCGATTAACTTCTCTGCGTAGATCAGGTCTTTCAGATTGTTGGTCTGTTGAGCAAGGCATATCGCCCCTGCCTTCTTAACGCTCTCCAGCGTGTGCGTCGTCAACCCAAGGAGTGCCAGGTGCTGGCAGAGGCGGTCGAGGTGTTCGTGCGTTGCCTTGGATGAACCGTGGCCGGAGATTCTGGCGATGCAAGATATGAGAGACACGATGCTGCTGTATTCTTGGGCACGGCGATGCGCCTTGGCATCACTCTCCGGGACTGTGCCATCGCAAATAGCCTCCAACATGATTTTGAGACGTGGGGTGGCGCTGCTCCGGAAGGACGCCGATGACAAGAACGAGGCCAATCGCAGCAGGTCGCCCCCGATGCGTGTCGATCTGCCTTTGCGAATTCCGAACTCGGCAAGACAGGCTTGCAGCGTATACGACACGTTTCGGCCGACAATCCGAATGTTCTGCAATTCGACTTGGGAGTGCACGCCTTCGCTCAGCTGTTGCTCACCCACTGTGCCCATCGCGGAAAGAATAGCCAGGGACCTGGTGAGTGTTTCCCAGATCCGAGTCTCCATCACGTCTGAGCCCTGCCTCGGGGATTTGCCGGTGGGAATTTGGTGCCTGGACAGCGCAGTGACGGAGGCGACGAAAAAGTTTACAGCTTCTGCAGCAGCCGAACCCTTTGATAGGAGGCGATGGGCAAGTCCCCAGACCGACCGAAGTTCTTCAGTAGCAAGCCATGCAGCCGGTAATGCGCCACCCGCTAGAAGTCTCGTATAGTATCTCAATACTAGCCTAGGCCGACCGGTTCGCAAAGAGAGTTCCCGTAGGAACAAGAGAGGCCGGTGGGCGGCGTCTTCAGAGAATTCCGCGTCGGGTCCGGACGGGCTGGGATATTTCCGGTCAAGAAATGATTCCAAGAGGTCGTTAACTTCCTTGTGCGCTCCATGTTCGACACACATATCAATGAGAGCCATTGCAAACTCAGTCATGAACAAACCCTCGGCCAGTGCATCCTTGATGGCCTTCACCCCGTCGGCCCTGGCGACAGTTCGGAGGTGCTTCCAACCTGTATTCAAAGCGCCGAAGTATTCCAGGTCGGTATATATTCGAAATGACGTGGTTGAGCTTTCGAAGGCAGACTTAGTGCCATTCTTCTCGGCCTCGTCCAATTCCCACGCCTGGATGCCGGCGATGTAGTGCGGCATCTTCTTTAGGCACAAATCCAACATGGAGGAGACCCCCTTCTTGCTCGGAGGTTTTGTGCTTGTGCCTATCAGAAGCGACTCGAAGCCTCGGTATATAGCATCATAGTCGCTAAACCGACCGGAGGCCATGCTGTTACGAAGCGAGCCCAGGCGTACTTCGAGAGTGGCACGAGTTGACTCATTGCTCGGCCGGCCTGCTGACGGCTTGCGGCCCCTTGCCTCCGCCCGTGGTGGTGCTCTGGCTGGTTCTTGCAGGGGCGAGGACAACAGCTGCTGGCCCCTGGCCCGCCGCAGCAAGGGAGTGACTGGTATCAGGTCTCCAGGGGCCAAGGCAGTTTCTGTTGGGTGCTGGAAGTCCTTGGCGGCCCTGAACTTCGCCGCACCGCTCTGCGAGTCGGAGTCCTGTTCCGTGGACATTGACCGTTCAGGGCATTTCATAGAGTACGTTCGGCGCATTCTCTTTCGAGGGGCCATCCAGTGGCACTCGGGGCCTCGCCGTTTCGCCGGAGCGACTTCTTTCCTCGGGGAGGCGGCATAAGGGGCCGGATGTGGTACTGCTGTAAGTTCTTTCCGGAGCAAAGCAATGCGCGAGAGCAAGGGGCGCAGCAGCCGGTGACAGCGCGACGCCGTCCACTCGAGAGAGCGATCCGCCTTGCCGGTGGGTTTAGGGATGCTATGCCGCGGGCGGCGTGGTGTTTGAGTGCCGGCGGCCTCCATGGCCAGAGATAGGATGATGCCGAGCAAAAGATACTGCCAAAAAAATGACCCAACCGTATCATCTGCTTTCCTATACCATGATGGGAGATATAGAGAGGAGCGGAGCCGTGAAGGGGCCGACCAAGGCTACAGGTACCAGGGAAAGCTTCGGCAAGAGCTCTTAAGAGGTATTGGTGGCGTCGGGGTAAAGCGTGAACGTATGTGTACGAATGCCTCTTATAAGATAGCGCACGTGAGGTAAAGGTGCGGGATGTCGGTGTTGCGGGCGTGATGGGATCCCACCACCTGCAGTTAGCGGCGGCAAGAGGACAGAAAGGCCGGAATGAGCGCAGGAACGAATGAGGATCTCGCGTAAGCAGTCAGTAACCGATGCTACAAAGCAAACGAATCGTGGGCAACCTGCGCCGACGATGGATGCTGATAACCAGTCTCGGGCGAGTGGTCGGCGGTTGGAGGTGCAGCTCATGAATGTTTACACGTGCAGCCGCATTGTTGACTTCGGGTTGCAAGGGTGCCGCATGACAACAGGTGCCGCGCTAAGTACCAATATTGTGGGGCAATTGCTCACAGCGACAACCGGAGGCAGCGTTTAACTGGAGGCGCTGGCCCGTCGAGACGCAAGGCCAGCCAATCACAGCGGGTTCGTCCCTCCAAAGGCAAGAGCCGCCAGTCCGGGAATCGACTAGCCGCTCAACGCCGATGCTCCGGGGCACCGGAGACTGTCGGGTCAATTTTTGCTCGAGACATTCGCTGGCCGCAGAGTCGGAAAAAAAAAAAGTGAAGCCGCTCGAAATGGGTTTCTAGCCGCAATACTCCTCTCGCTGCTTAATCTCGGTTTTTTGTGTGTCTATGACCTCAATTGAGCCGCCGTTCCTTCCCCCAGCTTGTGATTTACTTCACCGGCTTCCTGTATTCTCCCCCTGGGCCCTCGAGCATCCCACTCGCCGGTCGTTTTCGAGCTGAGCCTTTGCTTTGCCCTTGCATCCACTTGCAGTGCCGGCGTCGCCACCCACACACGCAAAGCTGGAATTGCATCACCACCTCCGGCCGACGACAAATCTTCCCTCACCACCAAGGACTTTGCTCTACGACCTCCCGCGCCCTCCACTATGGCCGCAAAGCAAGAGAACACCAACTCTGCTGCTTGTAAGTCCCCTGCATATGGACCCGGCCTTCCTGCTCTTGCCGGATGCTCACACACGACCCTCACAGCGGAGCCGAAGCCCGAAGCAGAGACCAATGGCCAGGTCGCCGAGACCAACGGCGATGCCGAGGCACAGAACGCAGAGGACGAGCAGGCTGCCGAAGGTGGGATCCCGCCAGCCCAGACGAGCTTGGTTGCACTAAGAAACTAACCGGCTACAAATAGAGGCCCTGTTTCCCTTGACCATCCTGCTGCCCCAGGAGCCGCACAAGATCCACGTCGTGGTTGGTACTCCCTGTTGACCCCTCTCCAAACCGAACCGGCGGTGCTGACCCAGCTGTTCCATAGGCCTCGCCCCAGGAGCAGGTTCATGAGCTTCGCCAATCCATCATCGAGCTGCCCTCGGCCTTCCAGTACTCGTGCTTCCACCTCGAGCACAAGGGCGAGCGCATCAACGACTTCATTCAACTCTCCGATGTGCCGGGTCTGGGACCCGAGTCGGAGATAAAACTGGTCGAGGACCCCTACACGGAGAAGGAGGCTCGGATACACGTCATTCGAATTCGGGAGCTTATCGGAGCGGCGGGCGATAGAACAGACACCCTCCACGGAGTCACCCCTGGCGTATGCCTTTACGACAATGTCACCGCCGCCGGCAGCGAGGGCGACAATGTCCAGGCTAGCACCTACGACTTCGCAGCCCCCGCCGACCCCGCCGCCACTCTCCTGGCAAAGGAAGAGGAGCCGGCTCCCAAGACGGTCAAGTCGGTTGCTCTGTCCGCCTGGAACCCTCCCCCTTACCACCTGAGGCAGAAGGGCCACCTGCTGTATCTGCTTGTGACGACCAACGAGGGCGAACAGCACCAGATCACCGCTCACGTCGGAGGCTTCTATGTCAACAAGTCGTCCAACAGCAAATTCGACCCCTCGCCCCGCGCCGCCCCCAAGGGCTTCTCGGCCCACTCGCTCCTGAACCTCATCCAGCAAATTTCGCCCGCCTTTGACGAGGCCTTCCAGAAATTGATGGACTACAGCAGCAAGAAGGACCCCATGGCGACATTCCAGATGACCAACGCCATCCCGTCGGCCCCTTGGCTGGTACCCCCCACCAACTCGGCTGCGACTCAGCACAGTGCCGACATCACGCGCACCCAGGAGGGCTATCTGATCGCTGGCGTCGATAACACCGATACGCTGCGTGATTGGAATGAAGAGTTCCAGTCTGCTCGTGAACTGCCTAAGGAAACTGTGCCGGATCGAGTCTTCAGAGAGAGATTCGTTTCCAAGCTCTTCGCTGACTACGCCGATGCTGCTGCCAGGGGCGCCATTCTGGTGGCTCGTGGTGAGGTCACCCCGCTGAACCCTACTGAGGGGCGGGATGCCCAGATTTTCGTCTACAACAATGTCTTTTTCTCCTTCGGTGCTGATGGTGTCGGTACCTTTACCTCCGAAGGTGGCGACGACGCCGCGCGTGTTGCTACCGGCAAGGACGTCAACGGCGTTCGCCTTGTGAACCAATTCGACATTGACGGACTTTACAGTCCCGCTACTGTCGTGGTGGACTACCTCGGCAAGCGAATTGTTGGCCAGACCGTGGTCCCCGGCATTTTCAAGCAGAGGGAGCCGGGCGAGAACTCTATCGACTATGGTGCTGTCGAGGGCAAAGAAATCGTTGCCGCCGACGAGCGATTCGTCGAGACGTTTGCGAAGCTGTCCAAGGCTCTTCGGGGAAAGAAGCATGCCGTATGGGACAAGGATGGCAAGCGCTTCGACCTGGAGGCCAGTGTTGAGACGAAGGGCCTGATGGGTACCGACGGCCGCAAATACGTTCTCGACCTTTACCGTATAACCCCCCTGGACATTTCCTGGATGGAGGAGGTCGGATCAACCGAGGGCAGCCAGGAGCCTTCGGATTACCCACACCGCATGACCGTCCTGCGGCCCGAACTTGTTGAGGCTCTGCGAACCCACAAGTGGAGCGAGTGGGTAAACGCCGAGTTGTCCAAGCGACAGAAGCAGCTCACTGAGAAGAAGGCCAAGGAGGATGAGGCGGCCAAGAAGGAGGCCGAGAAGCCCGAGTCCGGCGAGGGAGAGGCTGACAAGTCCAAGGAGGAGTCCAAGGACGGAGAAAAGTCCGAGGACAAGGCCGAAGAGAAGGCCGAGGATGAGGCCGAAACTCGTCTTGATGCCTCTGGCTTCGAGTTCGCGCTGAACCCCGATGCCTTCAGTGGCCAGGTCCCGCAGACTGATGCTGAAAAGGAAGAGCTCAAGGCAGACGAGGAAGACGTCCGCAATGCTTGTAAATTCCTGCGTGAGACGGCCATCCCCGAGTTCGTCAACGATGTCAAGAACTCGGATCTGCCGTTCCCCATGGACGGTCAATCCCTCACTCGCATGATGCACAAGCGCGGCATCAACGTCCGTTACCTGTCTAAGGTCATGGCCAGCTGCGAGGGTCCCCGCCTCAAGTGCCTCCGCGAGCTCTGCCTGCAGGAGATTATCACCAGGTCCTTCAAGCACGTTGCCGCCAAGTACCTCCGGTACCTGCCTATGCCGCTGACGGCCTCCTGCATTTCGCACCTTCTCAACTGCCTCGTCGGTTTTGGTCTGAACTCTGCCCCCAAGGCCGAGATTGACGAGTCCCTGAAGGCTCTCTACCCCGAGGCTGACCTGGCGTTTGCCAGTGTCACGCCCGAGAGCTTGCGCAAGGAGATTGAGGAGCAGTCGACCAAGCGCTTCCGCTTTACCCTGGACGTTGACTGGTTCTTCCAGATGAAGCCACTGCAAATTGTGCGCGACGTAGCGCAGAAGCTTGGTCTCCAGCTGCAGGCCAAGAAGTTCCAGTTCACGACTGACGACGTCACCGACACGCCTGCCACGAATGGCACGCCGACGAATGGTGTGAGTGGCGAGAACAAGAAGAAGAAGAAGAAGGCCAGGGATACCTCGCCGTCTACTTCCCCGTCGGCAGCAGCCACGGTGACCTTCACGCCGGACGACATCGTCAACATTGTGCCCATCGTCAAGGACTCGGCCCCGAAGAGCATCATCTCCGACGAGGCGTTGGAGGGTGGTCGGCAGTCGATTATGCAGGGCAACCGCAAGATCGGCCAGGAGCTCCTGCTCGAGTCTCTGACTCTGCACGAGCAGATCTACGGTATTCTGCATCCCGAGGTTGCCCGAGCCTACTCCAGCCTCGCCCAGATCTACTACCAACTGGATGAGAAGGAAGCTGCTGTGGATCTGGCCCGCAAGGCGGTCATCGTCGCGGAACGGACCATCGGTGTTGATTCCGCTGAGACTCTCCTGTACTACCTGAACCTGAGTTTATTCATCCATGGGTCTGGTAAGAGCAAGGAGGCGCTGGGCTACGTCAAACATGCCCTTGACCTTTGGAAGGTGGTCTACGGCCCTAACCACCCCGACTCCATTACGACGCTCAACAACGCGGCCGTGATGCTACAGCACATGCAGGCATACCACGAGTCGCGTATCTGGTTCGAGCAGGCGCTGGCTGTCTGCGAGCGGGTCATGGGCGAGCTTAGCTTGAGCGCTGCTAGCCTGCTCTTCCAGCTGGCGCAGGCTCTGGCGCTCGACAACGAGTCCAAGGAGGCGCTTAGACGTATGCGCCAATGCTACACCATCTTCAAGGAGCAGCTTGGGCCCGAGAACAACAACACGAAGGAGGCCGAGACTTGGTTGGAGCAGCTGACGCAGAACGCGGTTGCGATTGCCAAGCGGGACAAGGAATTCCAAACGCGTCGCCTGCGAGCCGGCATCAAGTTCCCCACGCGCAGCGCCGCTCTCGGCACCGGTGCGGGTGCGGGTGCGGCCGCCAGTGTTGCGCAGCCCACAGCGGCGCTCCCTAAGAGCGGCGTCGACTCCCGGAGCATCGAAGATCTTATCAAGTTCATCGAGGGGAGTGACGCGCAGAAGAAGACGCAACCTAAGAAGCGCACTGGCCGTGGCGGTCTCAAGACCCGCGTCGGCGGTGCCAAATAAGCCAAGATTTGTATGAACCGTCAAGTACGTGCCATGGGCAGCGGGATTTCCGCAAAACAAAAATGGCGGGCAGGAATATGCACATAGGCGGGAGGGTATGGATGGGCGCTCATTGTTCTTCATCAGGCTTACACTACATGCCCTACTTTGAGAGTATATGGCGCTTGGCCATGGCACCCGGTGGGAACATATTTGGCGCAGGGGTGATCGCATTGCTTGCTGGCTTTCGGGGGCAATGGCCTACGCATCCGTTTTTATAGATTCTGGCCCTGAAGGCCATGGGGCGGCGCATGTAGGAAAAGGGCTGCTGCGCGGACGAAGCATGCGTTTTGGTAGGCATGTACCGTACACAGCCATCATGGGCGCCGCTCGCTCGCTCGCTCGCTTGCGCGGCTGTACCCGGCGGAGTGGTCCCGGGAATATATACCTCTTCACTCTATTCTGTGCCCAGCGCCCGCATGCGTACCTGGGACGTTGCGTCGCTGTGCTTTGACTTGCCGTGTGGTCTCGATGTGATGCGTCTCCTGCCTAATATAGGTACATAAGTAGGGACGGTCGTTCGTGATGACTGACGATGGCGATCAGGGCCCCTCCATCCATCCATCCATCCATCGTCAGTCATCACGGAGGGCGTGCAGCCATCCCATGGAACAATTGCTATGGAGGGCGGGGCTCCGGGCGGGCTCGATGCATTCGTCCCCTCCACTGACGTTCGGTCGGCCAGCGGCCAATCAGAAGCGCCGGGTGGAGCCACAGGAAAAAAAGCCCTACCGCCCGGGCACACTTTGGAAAGTGCGTTTTTTGGCTGGTGAGCGCATCCCTCCACTTCGACACTTCTCGTCTCGATCACACAGCAGTCCTTCCACCACCAACCAAACCACCCCGTCACTGCCCAGATCAGTCCGTCGAGATGGCCAGTATGTCGCGCACCCTCCCCGGATGAAGCGCCCGAAGTTTTGCGTGCTGACCCGTTCGTCGCGCAGAGTCCAAGAACTCGTCCCAGCACAACCAGAGCAAGAAGGCTCACCGCAATGGTATCAAGAAGCCTAAGACCATGAGATACCCGTCTCTCAAGGGTACCGACCCCAAGTTCCGCCGCAACCACAGACACGCTCTGCACGGCACCATGAAGGCTCTGGTACGCCCCCTCCCGCCCTCCGTCCCCTATTCCCCGATGCCGCCTCGGTCCCCCCCCTCCGCGCAACGCGCGCCCAGGCCCAGGCCCGGCTAACAATGTGCTTGCAGAAGGAGAAGAAGGAGGGCAAGCGCGAGACCGCGTAGATTTCCCACCCCCTCTCAACCATTCCCACCACCCCCGTCTTATTTCGAGTTCCGGAGCCCAGGCTATAGGGAAAGACCGACGTGTCATGGCGTGCATCGATGGCGAGTTCAGGAACATTCGGACCGACAGTTTAACGAGTCCCGGGGTTATGTGAATTGCATTTGGCTTGCTTTTACTACATACGTCGGGCCCCCCCGTCTTCGAGGGAGAAGATGAAATCCACCGGCGCCCAAACCGCCGTGATGAACCCAACCCCCCAAGTTTCGCCCAATAACTCGCCCTCCCCCCAGCCGCCCGTTTGCGCTGTGCGAAGTGAGTGAAGAGGTACGCCGAGGAAACCTGCTCGAAATCCCGCCCGTTCGACTCAAAGCCGCGTGACGTGACTGCATCCTCTTTCCCCCCCTCCCTCTACTCCCTTTCCACCAAACGGCATCAGTGTGTACAGCTCTGGATTTACCCCATGTCCATGTGCTGAAGGATTTTTCTTCTCGTGCCGAGATCAAGACCTCGTGTCTGTCCATCTATTACCAAACACCCGTGCTCAAGCTACACGAACGCAAAGGTGCATGAAGATTGGGCCACATTTCTATCGGGAAAACGCCTGTCGGTGCTCCCACTGGTATTATCCCTGTGTATCCTGTGAACCGAGGGGCGCGGGCGTTTTATCGTCTCTTTACCCGCTGTCCCGGTCGCTGCTGTGATAGCGTAGCGCCCGGTGGCAGTTTGGGGTTTACGTTTCCGGGTAAATCGCGATCGAGGATCCAAGCAGTGCTGTAGATGGGTAGAAGCTGACCTGAGAAATGGTGTATGGTCCCCGCTCGCGCTTCCTTTTTCGCCGCATGTAGGTTTCTACCTCGTCTGAATATTGTTCAGATGGTGCGGACGATGCAGACAGTGCAAGCGCCCTGAAGGAAAGTTGAAACGCTGCAACATGATAGGGGCAGTCGACTGTTGTTCGGACGTGCTGTCTGCTAAATAGAAATACCACCACTTTTTGCCAAATACTTGCATGCGAACCTCTTACCGGAGATGCGGTTGTCGTCGTCGTCGTCGCCATGGCCGCAGCGGGCAAGGACAATGCGCTATCAACGTCTCGACATCCCCGCCGTCCAATTAACATAGAACCCGGGTGCTGTCTCAGCCTGTTTCCTTGTACTGGCCACTGCGTATCAGTCCGGGGTCCCCGAGGGCTCCGGGCTCGTGCCGGGGCAAGTGGTTTTACGTGTGGGCGGCCCTTCACGGTCGTTCCAGTTGGCGCGTGCGGTTCATGTTTCTTTTTTGCCGCCCCTCCCCAAACATGGATGGTGGAACTTCGGCTGGCCCAGAAAGGTGGGCGGCCTTTTGCCCAGTCGGGACGCATCCCAGGAGTTGGAAAAGGGGACGAGGGAGGGGAAGGGGAGACATCCATGCCCGGCAGGTCGTGGTCAAGTCGGATGTAGTAGAGCTGGGGCAGTTTGGAATGCCGTAGGACGGACACGCGCTCGGCGCTCGAGGGCCTGCGCGGATACGAATGCAACCTCTCTCTCTCTTACCTATCCACAGCAGCTCCTGAATTAAGGTTACATGCTGCCATCCATGCCTCCACGGATCCCCTTCTTCCCCAAATGGGACGGACGAATGGGCCTGAATCACAGTGTGTGAGACAAGGCGTGCTTGCGCCTGCTCCTCTCGCCAGTCCACTGAATAGGCGTTAGCTGGTGATCATACGGATGTACGAATATCGCACACACACACACGCACACACGCAGTCGAGGAGCGACAAACGAGATGGGCCGCACGGCATTCCGTGGCATGGGCGACAGCGGCCCAGCCTGGCCTCGTCCAGGGCTCCGAAGCGTATCCGGGTCCGATCTTCAACACTGTGTGCACCCGTTGTCGGGCTATCTTAGGTACCTACCGTATTATGTAGGTACCATACCTACATCCTACCGCTATTCGTCAGGGCTCCCATCCAGTCTATTTTCGGGCTGATGCTGCCCGGTGGGGGGGGAGGAGGGAAAACGGTGCAGCCGCGCCGCCGCCGCAGTCAGCAGCCGAAGCGTTTATAAGGGGCCTGCAAGCAAAGCGGTTTCCATTCTCATCGCACAAGCGACGAAGCAGAATACAGCACGAACTGGACGAACCAGCACTGGACGGTGGTGAATGGAGTTGGCTTTTCAAGGTCGTTTGGTTTTATTTCGGGTCTTGCTCTCAGGGCGACCGTTCGTAAAGGGGGGCGGGGGCGCGGGAGACGACCTATGTAGGTTGCCTCTTGGCCTTTCCCCCCTCGGGCTATCAAGTAACTGGAGGTGTGTCCGGCAATCCGGGACGAGGAGGAGGTGCCCAGTGTGTATGTATGTGTGTGTCCCATCATTCCCCCTTCCTGTCAGGCTTCTTTTTTTGTCACCCTCCCCTTCCCCCCGGTCCGCAGCCTCATCCCGTCCAGCGGCAAACCTACGCGGCACACGAGGAGATGACGTGCCGAGCTTTCGTTGCAGAAAACTCAGCAGGTGGCATCGTGGCCTTTTGTTTCTTCGCGAGATGGATCATGCAATCTAACACTGCGTCCGCAAACGGAACCTCCTACCTGTCTGTTTTTCGTCTAGTGCGCGCGGCCGAGGTTAAGTGTACATACATCCCATAGCACGACTGGAGCGCCAAGAATCGGAAATGGGCGCCCATCGACAGCCCGTACCACCACTACCACCACCACCACCACCACCACCCGACAGGGCTCCCCTCTCCGTACCTACATTCGTTAGCGGGCTGGGCTGTAATAAGGGAATCGGAGGGCGGCCGGGCGGGCTGCTGCTTCGGTCCAGTGGAAGTGGGCAGCACGCATAGTTACTTGTACCCGAGCCCGCTGGGTCAAAGTAGCCAGCCCTCCTCTTCCCCAATGCCGACCTGATCAGACGAGCGGGTTGGGGGGGCGATAGAGAAGAGTGGAAGGGGCAGGGGAAAAGACGGTACCTATGTACATACAGGTTGCCTACCTACCTGCCTACCTGGCCCACTACAGGTTCAACTTGCCCGGCCTTGGGCGACTCGAGTCTTGCCAGGCCGTGTTGGAGCTCCGACGTGCGCATGTAGCAGATTTGCCCGATTCTAGAACTGCAGACGGCGGCCCCCCCGGCCAAGCAGATGGAACCTTGCAGGTTAGGTACCTGTTCCGGATCACGGCCGGTGGACAGGTCTTGGTTCACAGTGTGGTTGACAGGACCCCTCATGACCCCTGGCGGGCGGTACCTACCTAAAGTAATGGACCTCTCCGTGGACTCCCGTCTCTCCCGCTCTCCTCCTTGCGGTGCTTCATGTGACGGGGGGGGAAGACTTGATTGTCGGGCGGCCCTGCAAGTTTCCCGCGTGCGTTTACTGTTATTACTACTATACGGACGAACCCCTAGAGCGGTAGGCAGGTAAGGGTAGGTAGCCAGTTTTCAGTGGTGGCCGTGTGTCCTGAACATCGAATGGTTTCCGAGCGACAACACACCAGGTGGCCCGGATTCGCTAGAGATTCGAACGGGAGCCCATTGAGGCGGCGATTGTAGGTAAGTGGCTCCCCCTAGCGCTCTAGCTGCGAACGGGCTGTTGGGGAGCCACCAGGTACATAGGTTACCCTCCATAGACCCGTTGGATGGGATGAGGTATGTACCTTCAATACTTACCTCCTGCCGGCGCCCTCCCATGGACTCCAGTTAGGCAGCGTCCATAGGAGCAACGGATGGATAGATAATCCCATGGGAATGGATGTTTCTTGCCGAAGCCCGGTTACTTAGGTATGTAGGTACATGTAGGTAAGGTACGGGCACTTCGCTAGCATCCATGATCCATCTCATGAGGCCCCATTCCACGATATGGCCGAGAGACAAGAAGACACTGGAGGTCGAGTGTCTGCGAAGAGGCAGACAGCCCTGTCTCCCCCCCCTCTCTCTTTCACTCTGTGTGTGTGTCCACTGTGTGTCGAATCCCGAGTCCTAGATGAGTAGTACTAAAGTAATCCCATACAGGTCGCGACTAGGCAACACATAAACTCCAGCCACAACGTCCATCCTAATGTGCTCACAGAGCTTCAGAAGGGCAGGTATGTAGATACATAGGAGCATCCATCCAGCCCACGATGCATACTTAGGTAGGTACTTAACACCACCCGGATGCCATGCATCAAAGGGCTGCCACTCCTTTCTCCCAAAGCGGTTCGCCCCCTGTTGCCCACGCTCCAGCACCGTCTTTCCCCCCTCTGGCACACGGACCATCACCCATCGATCGCCTCCCCCCCCGTCCGCAGGGGTCTCTCGTCGTTTCATAATTGCCCGCCAGCACAGCCCTGGCCTGAATGACCTGACCTGCCCGTCTGTCCCCCATTCTGCTGTCCTTGTCTGAAGCTGCCTTGCCTGCCTGCTGTCTGCTGTCCGCAAGTCTGCATTGGGAGACAGGAGCGCGTGTTCTGTTCTGAAGCCAATCGACTGGGGCGATTACTAGAAAGTCTTTTTTTCTCACGTCCACCTTTCGACTGTCCAAACCATCCCATCTGCCCCCATCCGCCTCCTCCCCCCCTCGGGCACATCGTCCATCACGACCACATCCTCCCTCCTCCCCCTGTGTGTGCAGGTGCAGGTTCTCGAGGTCGGCCCAGACCCAGGTTCCCTTCTCCTTCGCCCACCATGAACCGGAACAGCACCCCCGAGGCCAATACGGCCTCGTCGCTGCGTCCGCCCTCGTCGCGCCCCGTCAACGCCGGCAGCTCCATGCGGGCGTCGGCCGACATGGCCGCCCTGACCGGCAACACGCCCGCCAGCCGCATCCGCCCCTCGTCCGACTTCTACGGCCAGTCCCAGGGGCAGTCCCAGGGCGGCGACGCCGACCCCCAGGACAAGATGACGCAGCAGTGGATTGCCGACATCGACCAGTACGAGACCACGCTCGAGGAGATGGCCGCCGCGACCCTCGACCAGGACTTCAAGGATGAGCTGAGCGCTATTGAGCAGTGGTTCAGGGTCCTGTCCGAGGCCGAGCGCACCGCTGCCCTGTACGCCTTGCTCCAACAGACCACCCAGGTCCAGATTCGCTTCTTTATCCAGGTGCTGCAGCAGATGGGCAAGAACCACCCCATGTCGGGCGTCCTGTCGCCCGCCAACTTCGATAAGGGTACGTCCGACGCTGCTCATGCCCCTTTTGCCTACCGTGCGAAAAAAAAACTAACTTGCTCTCTTTGCTCCAGACCCCATGTCGAACCGCCTGAGCGATGCCATGAACAAGCTGAACGTCAACTCGGCCCGCAACTCCATGTCGCAAGCCCAGCCCTCGGCCAAGAGACACTCGGGACTCGACTCGTCAACCATCAACGCCATGTTCCCCGACGCCGCTGCCGCCATTGCTACCGAGAAGGCCAAGTTCACCCAACAGACGGGCAACCAGCCGCCCTCGAACCGCAACAGCACTGCCGTCGATGTCAGAAACTCCCTTGCCGCCCCCACCATTGCTGAGGAGTCGTCCAACGGCCAGGCCCCTCCCGCCTCCCCCTGGGAAGGCTCAAGACCCAAGTCCTCTTCGGGCCCGCAGCCCCCTATGGGCCAGTTTGCCCAACCGCCCCCTTCGGCCAGCTTGAGGTCCCCGCGACCCCCCCAAATCAGCGGCAATCAGCACATCCAAAACACTACTTTGACCACGGGCGACAAGCAGGCTGGCGATCTGCCCCTCCTCTCGCCATACACGGCCGGTAGTGGCAACTGGGCCTCGATGGTGAACACGCCCATGGTACCCAACTTCAACACGGGCGGTCCTAACCAGGCGGACATGGTGGCCAATGCCACAGCTATGAAGCTGGCGGCTCTGTCCACGGTGAACAACCGCTTCGCTCTCGACGACGTACGGAAATACCGCCGGGCGAGATCGAACGATGCGCCCGGCGCGAACCAGAACCCGATGTCCCCCGGTGTCCCCGGCATGATGCCGCCCGGGACCAATGTTGTTATGATCAACGAGCATGGCCAGGTTATCAGCCGAGACCAGATGCTTGCTCTCCAAAACCAGCAGATGGGCAGCTTCGGTGCCCGCTCGCGGCCCAGCTCGCCCGGTATTGCGATGCAGGGCGGCGGCGGATTCAACGGCATGCCGTTCACTTCGCCCCAGACGAACGGTTTCTTGAGCGCTTACGACGGATCCAACCCCTTGATGGGCAACGGCATGGGCATGGGCCAGATCGGCCAGATGGGTCTCGCGCCCGAGGGCTATCTGTCGGACCACTCGGATATGGTGCGTGGCCGATCGCCGCGCGGTCGTCGTGGCACCTCGAAGCCGCCAGAGGACCCGACCGACCCGACTCTCCTGCAGGATATCCCGGCTTGGCTGCGCAGTCTCCGTCTGCACAAGTACACGGATAACCTGAAGGACCTGAAGTGGACCGAGCTGGTCGACCTGGACGACGAGGCCCTGGAGAAACGTGGTGTCAACGCGCTAGGCGCGAGACGCAAGATGCTGAAGGTTTTCGAGCAGGTCAAGGGTAAGCACACGGCGTAGCCGACGGTGGCAGAGAACACGAGACTGACGAGCCGACAGAAGCCAAGGCAGACGGCAAGCTGGCCTAGCCTATTTCTAATACGCAGAGAGCGAACTTTGACAGTAGCTCTTTGGCACAACAGACTTAGCATCGGCAGATAATATCTAGTATCAAGAGGCACGGTACCTCTTGCTCTTCCGGTAGCTAGGGTAGGAAAGGACACTCAGGTTGCATCTAGGAAGGGGCATTCTTGGGGCCGGGGAAACACGGCAAGGGGAGGAAAAGTGATATTGCTCCGTTCTGAATAGACGGCCAGGAGATCTGGCCGGAAGGACACAACAAGCATAGCGGATTTGAGTTTGCAAAGTGTACGAGCAAATATGTCTATGAGCTTGGGGGAAGCGCAGGGGAGAGAGCTCTTTGCGGAGCGGCTCGAGAGAATGTGATTTGATAACGAAGGAGGCCCATTATTACCACGTGGTGATTCTTCCGCTTTGTGTTGTCCCATAGCCGGGCAGGCCATTGCCTGGATTCAGCAGTGCAGTTTTAAACTTTTGCCAAAGAAAAAAGCGCCAAGGTTGATCTTGGTAGCTCTTCTAATCGTAGCATCCCTATTACATAGGAGGTCGCGCTACCGCCACAAGGCACCCTCTCGGAAGCCCCCGGGGCGCCAGCTGGCGGCAACTGCCATCTCGTTTGGGCCATAGCGACCGGAGCTTTTCCGCTCCCAGGCTTGGGATGGACCTCAACTCTAACAACGTTCAGCGGAAGGGCGCCCACGGAGAAAATGCATGTTAAACAACACTCACGGCGCATCTCATGTGAAAGAGAACCTTGAATTCTGCACGAGTTACAGGTGTTTTTTCTGGGCTTCTTAAACGCTTCAAGTGCGTCCCTTTCTGCATGCATCTGCAAGAATTGACGGCGTCCCTGCTTCGCCGCCTCAAATGGGGAGCTAGCTATTAATATTCCGTCACACAACTACCCGTCCTCGTCTATGGGATTCGAGTTACTTGGGAAAGCCAACAGTTTCGTCGACACCTGCATACACGCGACGGAGAACAGGGCACCGCCCGATCCGTCTCTCTTGGCTGGCAGGTCCCAATAGCAGGTTCGGGCCCGTCGACTCTGCTCTTCATTCTCGGCCCTTCTTCGACGCAGTACACGCCGCTTCGTTGGTCCAGTTCGCCATCCTCTCTCGCGTTAACGACGGGACACAGACTTCCAAGGTATGCGTGGATGAGCCATGACCTCGCCAGGCCAGCCCGACCCCCACGGGTCGCCGGATGCCCAGAAAAGGCAGTGGCATCATAGCGCCGCCAGCGCGTTTGCTGCTCAGTCGCATTCGCAGCCGCAGGGATACCAGGAACCGCAGCCTTCGCCGTACGCGCAACCCGTATCGCACCCGCAGGACGGCCTGCAGTACGGCCACCATCCATCGGAATGGCAAGATGCGCCCATGGAGGATCAACAGCCGGCCAGCCAGCCCATGTACCCTCCACCGGATGCTCCGTCCCGGGGCATTGGTTTGTACCGGCCGGCGCTGATCCCCCGGCCCCAGCCCGTTGCTCACCAGTCATACCCCCCGCCGCCCCAAGCGGGCTATTCATGGCAGCCCGCGATCCAGGAAGCCCCGCATGGTTACCAACAGCCCGATAGCGCCTACCAGGGCGGCTCGCCGTATTATCCACAGTATGAACGGGATCCTCAATATGCTGCGGCGCAAGTCGCCTCTGTTGCACAGTTCCAGCATCAGATGCCGAGCCATGCCGAGTTTGCCCAGACAGCTCCTCAGGCTGAAGTAACTGGCTTCTCGAGTGACCCTGGCGCGTTCGCTCCTGCCCAAGCACACGCTGACCAAGGACGAGAGGGGGGCAATGCGGTCGATCTCGGCGACGACGCTCTGCTGGCATCCCAGAAGCAAGCTTTGGGCTCCTTGAAGGACTCCTTTCGGAGCTATGCGAAAGCACGAGACCTTAAAAACATGCCCGCTCTCCCCTCCGGCGAGGCGCCCGAATCATCACAACCCCAACCTCGCGTGATCAAGCGCCGAGGACCGCGCAAGGCAGCGGAGCCCACAGGCGATGTCAAAATGCGTCTCAACAACGCTACCGCGGCGTACCTGGATCAGGATTATGATCGTGCGCTGGCCTACGTCGAAGATGCCATACGAATCAACGGCGAGATCCACAGTGCCTGGAAGCTGCTCGCCAGTATCCTCGACGAGCGCGGACAGGCCAAGGAGAGCTTGCTGGCGCGCGTGTGCGCCGCCCATCTGCAACCCAAGATCATAGGGGGCTGGACAGAGTGTGCCAAGTTGGCCGGGGACCTTCTCATCGAAACGCCCGAGGACTTTGAAGATGTTTCCAAAATTGCCATCATGACCAATTCCCAGGCCATCCGAATCGAGCCGGACAATATAGAGCACCGCCTGAAAAGAGCCGCCTTGTACTTGGCCAGAGAGAGCTACACACTTGCCATAGGCGACTACCAGTTCATCCTGGAGCGCGAGCCATATGACCTCGACGCTATCCAGGGGTTCGTCGAAGCCGCTGTCCCGCTGTCGGCGAGTCGGCGAAAGGGCTCCGGCGAGCCACAACTGGCGGCCAAGGACAGTTTCCGTCGTGCCATTGATCACTACTTGGAGCAGTACCCGGCGGGGCGCGCTTGCATGAGCTCCCCGTTCACTTGGGATCATGCCACCACTTATATCGAGCTGCTGTTCCACCTGAAGTTATATCCGGAAGCTCTCGAACAGACAAGAGCTTTGTCGAGATGGATTTTGGGCAGGAAAGACGAGACCTTCTGGGACACTCTCGACGACGACCGCGAATGGGACGTGGCCGACGAACGCCGCTACGACGTCCCCGGGTTTGTGGCCGGGAAGTATGCCCCAGATACGTATGGCTTGAGTTTACCTCTCCGACTGCGTGCGAAGCTGGCTATCTGCCGGCTCCGTTTAGGTCAGTTGGAAGAGGCCATGGTACGCGAACCCCACCCCAGGATATGTATCTTAGAAGAGCTAACGCGATCCAGCGTCATCTGGCATGGCTGGATCCTACTCAGAGCCCCCCTCTGGAAACGGAGTCCCAGTGGCCGGAGCTCCTTGCCGAGGTGGCTTCGGCTTTGTTCGATGCTCGCGAGTACGCGTCTGCATTACGATTCTATGAACCACTACGAGGTGATCCCGATGCTTTGGATGCTTCTCAGCTCTACCAGGCCGGAAGATGCTATTTGGAAGCTGGCGACAATCGGCAAGCAGAGGAATGCTTCACCGCCGCACTCGATTCGGAGGATCCCAACCTGGATGCGCGGATCGCAGCCCGTTACGAGCTAGCTAAGATGTACGAGAAGGCGAGACAAAAAGAAGAGGCCTACATCTTGGTGAACGAAGCTATGGAGCTTGAGAGAGATCGCGATGCCAACGCCGAGGATTCGGGCGAGGAAGAGGAGTCGGGGGGCGAAGGTGGCGAGAAGGCTCCAGCGAAGATCAAAGCCAAACGCAAACCGGCCGCGGCAAGGAAACCTCGGCAGCCCAAAGAAAAGAAAGCTTCGAAACTTGCCCCTAGGATACCCCGAGAACCAAGGAAGTACACGCCGCGGCGGCCCCGGCCTCGTATTTTCGCGCTTGACGAAGACCGACTTCGCGAAGAAAACGAAAGGTCAGCGTACATGGCGCAAAAGTGGGAGATTGTTCGGCATGGGCGCAACGAGGGAGATGAGGCCGCCGAAGGGCCTGGCGAAGAATGGTTGGTGGCAGCGAGGGAGTTGGTCAACGACTTTTGCTCCTTCAAAGCCTTCTTTCCGTGGGAACGCTACCTTGTGCACATCGGCCTCAGACAAGACAAGGGAGGCTCGTCGTCGACGAACCCCATGCTTCTCAAGATGGCGCAGCGCCTCAAGGACAGTGAGTAGCAGTTAGCCCCGGCCACCCAGCGGGAAGCCAGCGTGGCTGACATAATCGCAGACATGGACCCTACGGCTCAGGCGGACGTGGAGAAACGCGTGCACCAGACGACGGTGGGCTACCGCGACGTCTCCTTTTCCGACTGGCTCAACCTGTTCCTCGAGTACGCCCTGGCGCTGGCCCATACCGGCAGCATCAAGGAGGCGTACGAGATCTGCGACTCGGCCAAAGATGCCAACGTCTTTTTCGAGGTGCCCGAGAACCTATTCTTGATCCACGTGGCGTCAGCCGGTAAGTTGCGCATATATATATTTATATTATCATTCTCCCCCCACCCTCCCTTCTCCCCCTTTCTTTGACCAACCCGAGGACCGCGAGTTTCCGGCTTTGCTGACAGTTGTGACCAACCCCCCCTCGTACAGCCTGCGCCCTCCGCGCCCGGGACGAGGAGCGCTGCATCGAGGTGGCGCGGTGGTTCATGGCCAAGAACCAGTTTGCGACGGACGGGTTCCGGCTGTACGCGGCGCTGTGCCGGCTGTGCGCGTCGACGGCGGGCTGGTACGCCGACTCGCGCGTGCAAAAGTTCACGCTGCGGCAGATCAAGCTCATGGACGCCGCCCTGCTCGCGCCCGACGCCAAGCAGAAGCCCCTCGAGGTCGTCGACCCCTCGGTCTACCCCAGCCGCCAGCTCGACGTCACCCTGCTGATGCTCTACGGCCACATCCTCTTCGTCTCCAACAGCTTTACCTATGCGTTGAGTAAGTTGCTCTCGTTTCCCTCTCTTTCTCTCTTTCCCCCCTCGCTCCCTTTCCCTCTCTCTCTTCTTTCGTCTTGAGTCGGGACGGAAGGGGGGAAAAGGGGGTGGGGGGGCTAGAACCGAAAGAAAAAAAACAACGAGGCTGACAAACCCCCCTAGACTACTTCGTACGCGCCTACGCCGTCGACCCGGACAACCTCATGATCAACCTCAGCATCGCGCTGGCCTACCTGCACTACGCCATGAAGCGCCAGGCCGAGAACCGGCAGTACCTGCTGGCCCAGGGCTTCGTCTTCCTGCACCGGTGGTACGGCCTGCGCCTCGCCTCGGCCGACGCCGCCGGCTGCTCGGCCCAGCGCCAGGAGGCCCACTACAACCTCGCCCGCTGCTACCACGCCCTCGGCCTCACCCACCTCGCCGCCGAGTACTACCGCCGCGTCTTCCGCGAGGCCGAGGACCGCCCCGCCGGCGACGACGACCTCGTCCGCGAGGCCGCCTACAACCTCCAGATCTGCTGCGTCATCGGCGGCGACACCCCCGCCCTCCAGGCCATTGCCGAGAAGTGGCTGGTTCTGTAAGAAGGAGAGGTGCCGCCCATAGGGCGTGCGTGACCTTTCGGTGAGGGGGTTCGAAGAAAAAGAAAAGGCATCTTTGGCACGCAAGTGATACTTCTAGTCTGGTAATAATCGTGTAAAAAAACCCATGGTTCGTATATCATACATACCTGGACCTTCGTCCCACCCGAGATTCCGGGTCAAGCAAACAAGCATTTTGTGCCAACTCAGTTCAGTCCATGCGCCCCCTCCCCCCGGTAAGTTTTCCCATTATCGCCGTACTCCAACCTACCCTCGTCTCGGTACTTCCCATTACACCAGTCCCTGTAATGTCTCAAAATCAGGCATCCAGGCCGCCTCTTCGTCGTTGGGGTCCTGGTTGATCCAACTCGCCAGTTCGGCGACCACGCGTCGGGCATCGTCGCAATCTATGCCATCGTCTTCCTTCTCGTCCAGGCACAGGCCGTCCGTAACCGGCTGCTCCTGCTTCTCCCCCGACTCGGCCTCGCCGGCGTCACTGCTCCTCTGTAGTTTGTCCATGGCGGCGCGCACGAGGAGCTCGAAGGCGTCGCGGTAGCGGCGAACCCAGGGGGCGCGTTCGCTCATGACGAAGAGGGCCAGTGAGGCGGCTCGCACGTCGTCGGCGAGCGCCACAGACCACACAGCGTGCGCGCGTGTCCACAGCGCGTACAGCAGCGTGACGCCCGCCACGAATACGCTCTGCACCGCCATGAAGGATGGTCGGCCGTAGCCGTCCTCTTCGTTCCCGTACTCGCCGTCGTCCGTCTTCTTCGTCTTGGTGCTTCTTTGATGCCGCCGCTTGTGCGCCTGGCACACTGCTCCCGCGGCCCGTAGGCACCGGCTGTAATGGGCGTCGCCAGGGTTCAAAACACCCAGGAATGGTTGTAAGAGCAGCCGCTCTGCACTGTGGTAGTGCAGCAGAGCGTCATCGCGCGCTCGCCCCGTAAGAGTGGACGGTAGCGCCGCCTTCCAGGCAGTAAGCTCGCCATGGTACCGGTCCAGCTTGGTCGCCAGCGCTGCCAGCGGCTTGTCGGCGCGGTAGATGGCGTTCTGGATGCGCGACTCGATGCGCCGCAGACGGAACAGCCAGACGGCCGTGGCCAGGGGCGTTTTCCAGTCGGCAGGTGCGCCGTAGTGGCTGAGTGGGGAGAGCGGTCCGTCCGGCTGCTGCGAATCGCTCGACATCGTTGACTCCTCTTCCGGCAGAGGCACGTCGATCTGCCGGTCCGGGAGGCTGGGTGGCCGGCCCATGGAGATGGCGATGGTACGCTCCAGCGCGTACACGCTCCAAAACAGACGGCGCTGCCTTTGAGCCGTCACCATGTCGTCGTCGCCATGTTTCGGCCGTCGGTGCAGTCCCAGATCGATGCAAGTTCGCATGGCGAGCCCAATCATGTACCAGAGGCCGCCGCTCGAAGGCGACCGCAAGTGGTAGATGACCAGCAGCGTCATGGCTTCGATGTTCTGCGTCGTCCGCGACTCACGCGCCGCCGAGATGTGCTGCAGTGCCGCCATGTAGTAGCCCTGAAAAGACACAGTGAGCGACGCAGCTCGTAAAAGGGTGGGCGGTGACCGTCCTTGGAGCCGGATTGCGAATACGTACCTCGGGGGGCGAGCTCACGGGTTTCTCGCTCGGCTGGAGCAGCATAGCACCTATCGCGTAGGCCATATAAAGCTTGAAGAGGCCAAAGCGCTGCGGCTTGGTGAGCCGGGCCGCCGGCATCGCAGCCAGCGGCGATCGCTCGCAGTGCAGGGCCCAGACGTCGTCGGGGTTGAGGAAGGGGTAGCGGGGATGGATCTGGTGGAAGTAGGCGGCGAGGTAACCCCGGCCCACGTCGTCGCTCGGCGGGCTCGCGCTGTTGGCATAGACCTCCTCCATGGTGACGGCCCTGGCGGGCGGCGCGTAGCGGCCATCGCCGCCGCTGCTGAGGCTGGTGGCTACGCTGGACTTGCGCCGCTTGGCCGCCGGCGGGCTCTCGCCACGCGCGGGGATGGCCTTATTCCAGACGGTTGCTTGAACCATTTCGCCGAGGTTGAGGGCCAGGTTAAGGCCGGACGAGCTGCCGATGTAGGCGGGCGCCTCGAAGTTCCCCATGGCCAGCAGCTCAACAACATCGCCCAGGGCATCACGTGCTTGCGTCGGTTGCCTCGGTGAGTGTAGCGGCGGCGAAGGGTAATATGCCCTGTCATCGGGTAGCCATGGTTGTTGCTGGGCGCTGGTACTGACACCGGCGCCGAGTTCCGTCACTTGGGCTTCGAGAAAGGCCACACGCTCTTCGAGGGCGCGCGTGTAGGCCGCTGGAGGCTCGTCTTCGGTCACGGCCGTCTTATCGCAGTCTGTGCCGGCCTTCCTACAGTTGGAGCAGATGGGCCACTGATCGTCGCACTGGGCTGCAGCATGAGTATACGCTGGCGGTACGTGGGCGTCTGACACACCCCCTATCCCTCACGCATTGGCTCACCTTCTGTTTTCGGTTCTTGCATCTGCAACGGGGGGTTAGCTCAGGAAGGCCGAAAGGAAACCCGCCGTTTGGTTCGTGGAGGGAAGCAAGCGATTGGCCGACGGCCCAGGGGACAGTACCGGCCGGCAACCAGGCGAGAGGGAAGTGTGGTGGGTGTATGTATGCCTGTTCCGACTCACCTTGTACATGCGGTCCGGCCTCTCTTTCTGGGGTTGTGGCCGTGGGCGTGGGCATCGGCGCCGGCCCAGATCGTCGCGGTTGGGGACACGCTGGCGCTGAGGGGCATGACGGCGGAGGCCATGACGGTCTGTTGCTGTTTCTCTCTTTTGCTTTTCGCTTCGGCTTCTGCTGTTTCGGTTCCTTCACATGCTTGCACGCGCGTCCACAGGGCGGCCGTCGACGACGAACGGGTGACGGACCATCCGACACTTTTACGTGCCTCCGGCGGCGACCCTGAGCCGCCCTGAGAGGAGGCTCCGAGACTCGCTCGCTCGCCCGCAGGCCTCGTTAGTCATGGAATTCCCAATCCGATAACAGGGCGCGGGGAGGATAGTCGGCCGCGCTCCGCTCTTCGCCGGCCGAAAGAGGGAGGTGGATGGCAATTCAGGGCGATCACTCCCCCCCGGCCGCCCCTCCCCACTAGCGGGCTGGAGCCGCCGATACCAGTCAGAGCCCAGCAAAAGAGGGGAGTCGGGCGGTGGAGATGCTTATCACAGGGCGACCCGGGCCGGGGCTGTCGACGACACATGGCGGCAGCATGGATAGTTGGGGGGGGAAGGGTGATATGGGAGGCGACCTTGGGTCGAATGGGGCAAGTCCACGCGCGCTGAAGAACATGGTTCGCTATCAGGACCGGCATATCGTGGCGGGTGCTGTCACGGCCGCAGGCGGCATGACGCAGCCATCATGAAGGCGCGTGGAAAAGAGGCCGACTGCTGGCATGGAGTTCGGTTCCTGACATGGATGGGCCGGCATCCAAGCATGTACGTAAGTAAGGGTAGCAGCTAGCCGCTATCGTTCGAGGCGCGAGGGTCCATCCATGGATGAACGTTGGATGTCGTGAGGGTAGAAGATAAGGTTGGGGGACCAAAGGCCTCCAAGTGCTCAAGTGGAGATGGTGAATAATAACGAATGGCCGGGGTAAATGGATATCGGGAAGTCTCCACCCGTGGGGGGGTTCTTTCCTGGAATGGGATGGCAGGCGCTCCTTTGCACAGATACGTACGGAGTACATGATGTAGATAGACGGCCTGTTCACCAGCCAGCCGCACCGCCAGCAGCAGAGCAGGGCTTCTCTCGGCTGTGAGACGGCCCTTCTGCCGGGCTCTGGCCAAGATATTCGAAATCCCCGAGGCCTCGTCACCAGTAACCATGACGAGGCCCAGGGTCCAAAGCCGTACGCACATTCGCACTCCGCTACTCCAAAGTCGGCACCAGACTTTTGTCCGATGGCCCTCCGATGCCGTCCCGGAGACTCTCCAAGCCACGCATGTCACGTCACAGCCCACGCTGCCCTTATTGTGCTCAAGTTAACGTAGTACTCGTACGCGTGGGGCATTGGCACCCACGGAAGCTTCCCTGCCCTGCACCCCATGGGCCGCGGCGGCTTCTAACGCTCCCAGACAAAACCCCGCGCTCGCCAATATTGGATGGCAGCGCCGGTGACCATCGAGAATCTGCCTGCCTGCATATCTACGCCAGTAAGCCGAATGCAACCGGTACGGGAATGCATAGGTAAGCAACGACAAGGGAGGTTGCGTACGTTCCTATTTACGGGTAGAATAGCATATGTGGGTGAACTAGTACAGGCCATTCGGCTGGTTGGATATAGCATCAAAGAATCTCGTGGGCATTGCCACCGGGACCCAAGAACTTATTCGTGTTCATTTTCGTCATGCCTCTTATCCTTTAGCAGCTGCCCCTCACAGGGCCTCGCCGACCATGGCGCCAATGGCACCGCCAATCTCGCCGAAGACGATGCCCTTGAGGGCCGCTCGACCGATTTCCCCGGCCACGTGGCCCGACTGCTGCAGCCGCTGCTTCCAGATCTGCTGCTCGTGGGGCTCCAACTCCTCCCAGGGCTTGCCGGGGCCGTGCACCGCTTCGTCGTGGACGACGAGGGTAATGCTGTCCACGGCCCCCGTATCGTCGTGGCGGACAATCACTTGTTGGTGTTCCTCGGGGGCGGCCTCGGCCAAAAGATCGCCAAACGTCTTGTGCCCCACGACAGGACCAGTCCGGACCGAAGGCGCCACCCATGCTGTCGGAAGGTAGGCATTGGATCCCAGGCGGGGTTCCGTCACGCCCCAAGCCTCGCATACCACCTGGCCGATGAGGGCCAGGACCAAACACATCAGCGCCGTGACCACCATAAGGCTGGTATGCGACTTTCGACGTGACTTCATGGCGACGACATAGCGAACAGGCTTATCCGCGCCCTCGGCCGCCGCTGTCTTCTCCTCGAGTGGCTTCAGGGGTATGTTATGCACCACGGCCGTGTTGGCCATGGACACGCTAGCCAGCCGGAGGGTCAAGGGCGAGTCGGTCTTGGACCGTCGGAGCTTGGGCGGGTTGACTGTGGAAAGGGAGATGGCCGTGATGTTGCTAGGGTGGGCCGACTTGATGGTGTGGAAGGGCGCCAGGTTGGCCAGGAGGTCCACGCCGCTCGTGACCTTGTAGTCGAGCGTGAGGAGCGAGATGGATGCATCGTTACCCGAGACGGCAATGACGTACTGCGAGTCGCTCGGCTCTTCGGTGGGGGAAGGCGAGGGCGTCAGGTTCCGGATGGCCAGACCCGTCGACAGGGTCACGCTCTTGGGCAGGGGCTCGACAACGGCCAGGCGGGCGGGCTCCGCCTCCTTCCGGGGGAGGCGGTACCCGTAGAGAACGACTCCCTTCCGGTCTGGGTTGTTAGCGACGGCGAAGAGGAAGCCGGCGTTGAGGTAGCGGATGGAGCGGAAGGCCGGGCGGTTTAGTGGGCCATTGTCGTCTTCGGCCGGCAGCTCGTAGACCAAGGCCGGGTCCGAGACACCGTCCTGGCTGACGTTGACGACGTATATCTCGTACTTGTGGCAGTAGGCCAGCTGGTAGGTGCTAGGCCCCGTCTGCACGACATCTAAATCCATGGCTTCCTGGGGGAGATCCAGTCGGCCCCTGGATATCCACCGGTCGGCGCCGGACGCAGGTACATCGAAAAGCACAATCTGGGGCTCTTTGGACAAGCCGGTGGCGACGGCGCCGAGCTGCGGGAGTCGATCGAAGGGTTGGGATAGGCGGAGGATGCGCTGGTACGTGGCTTCGTCTTTGGCGGAGAACAGAGATGCGCGGTCGGTCTCGCTGATTTGCACACCGCCACTTTTAGCCGCCGCATGGATGCCCAAGACGCGGAAGTGCTCGTTCTTGCCGCGCTTGGCGTCTTCGGGACTGCCGTTCACTCCGGCAAACACGACGGTGGTATCACCACGCGGGGGCCCGACGGCGAGGGTTTGGACATTATCCTCGTCGGCGCGCAATTCCAGCTCGGCTTTGGGGGATACGTCGGTCGCGCGGGACAAATCGAGCACGGTCTGGCAGGCAGGCAGGCAGGCAGGCCCAGCCCAGTCAGCAACAGGGCGGCGCGGGGGTCTCGCAACCCGCCTCGTCCGACACGGTGAGGACGGACCTGTCCGAGCGGGGGGAGGGGGAGGGGGAGGAGGAGAGGGGAGGGAAGCGAGGGAAGGGGATGCACGGCACATACAATCTTGTTGCTCACACCGTGGCGGCCGGGACCGCCACCGCCGCCAACCACCAGGCGGTTCTCATCCCTGGGGTCAAAGTCGCAGGCCCACAGGGGGTAGTCGAGGGCGATGGAGGTGCTCGGTATGGACTTGGCCATGTTGTCGGCCGCCGGGTCGGGCGGGGGAGGGACGGAGGTCGGGGGAGGGGGAGTCGGCGGGGAGGGCTCGTGGGAGATTGAATATCGAGCAGTTCGAGGGCGCTTTGCGATGCCGTTCGCGACTCTGGAGACGAGCGCGTGCGCGGGAACCAGCTAATCGGGCCAGTCCAGTTGGAGGGGCTGGTAGGGTGCAGACAGGTGGTTAGGGTAAATGGATGATGACGATTGGGTGAGGCCTGGCCTTCCGACAGTGGGTATGATTGATGATTGCTGACTGTGGAGGGGACTGTGGAGGGGGGGGGAGCTCTACACAACAGTATGGGATCCCATGGGAGTCCTGCAATAGGTACCTAACCTATAGGAATAGGAATAGGAATACACAGGGCGAGGCCACCTTGCATTCATTGCTCCTTCAGCAAAGAAAGCATGACAAGCGGCTGAAAAGGAAGAAAAGCCGCAACCAGCCGAGACCACTGTACCCGCGCCCGCAAACCCAATGCTTGGCAGGTGCCACCGTCGCTGCCATTAGAATCGGAACCTGAGGTAGACCGATACAGAAAAGACACTATTCGCATTGTCGGCGTGTGTTTCTCTTCCTCCATTCCAAAGCACAGATGGCTTTTGCATAATGCACACGGCGAATGCGATGAATGGGTAAGTAAGTAATGTACCTACCTACCTACCTAGGCTTCATAGACTATGTGCATCTGCTTGCCACTGGAGATGGTCCCAGTTGGGGGGGGGTATCTGCAGTTGAGTCTCGGTATGATGCGGCGGAGTTGTCGATGAAAGTCTTGCGAACCGCCACATAGGACGCTTGGGGCGTTCCGTCACCTTGACTAAGCCGACATTGAGATCGGTATCAAGACCGACCGAGCAAAATCATAGATGCGCCGACAAGCACCAAGATGAAGCGGAAAGAAGGAAAAAAAAAAGAGGCCGCGTTCCCCATCCCTCTCCCTGCCTACGGCAAATTGTCCGCTGCACTGCCAGCAAGCAAACAGAGGATAGATTAAAAGATACCGCTTCGATGACGACGACTTTGAGCCAACCACAACCTGCCACTGCGACCCAAACAGGCAAGTCGGCGGCTTGGCGGGGGGAGATTGACTCACAACCAGCCCGACCTTGCCCATATGGCAAGACATGCATCCATGCATGTGTCGTGATTTCTTCATGTCCCACGCCTTGCTGACCAACAGCGTGCATGGATGTACACAATACCATGCCCCTAGGTAGGTGGGTTAGGATCCGGGCTGGTAGATACCTACATCCTACGTACCTCCTATACACTCTGGACGCTCGTAAGAAGGATACATTGACATCCATTGGTACTTATGTAAGTAATTTGGAACTCTCGAGCAAGCATTAATGTGTCGACCGACTGGCCGACCCCCATGCCCCGTCTCGCCTACCTGGGATATTGCGTCCTCCAGGGCGAAATGAAAAGCCCATCCTTACCTCTTGTATGAGTTCCCAACATGGGTTGTCGCCCGGGTGAGCGCCGGCGAGATCTCCCCCCCCCCCCCCCGTGTCTTCTGCCCCGCGGCGGGTGGCGCGGCGACATCTCGCTTAGCAAATTGCCTCCTTCCAGAAGGCCGGGTATTTTCTTTTACGTGCAGGTCGGGTGGAGGGTTAGCCAGTAGATAAAGTACCCAGGCAAACACGCTTGAAAAGTACCCTGATCGGTATTCGAGAACTTCCATGCCCGAGTGCTACGTAAAGTAACCACTTAGGTACGGCTTCTTGTTTCTTCCCGTATGGGCGCACGTGTGGAAGTATCAGACGTAGGATGGCGCTCGCTCGGAGAACAGATGATGCCGACCTACCGCTCTCCAGTAACCGGCCCCAGCCGATCTTCGCCGTCCGGCACCCCCCTTTCCCTGGCCGCTCGCTCTGAAGACGAGCCGAGCAGAGTTTCCGAGACCCCGGCACGGCCGGCTCTGTGGCGGCGTTGTGTTTGATGCCCAACAGCAACGTGCAAAACAGATGCACTGTCCATTCCCCCCCCTCCAGTCTTGCTCTCGGGCGTGAACATGCATGCGTACCTGTCGATGCATACCGCACTCACGCAACGTGCCGACCGCAGCCATGATCTGGGTGAAGTTGCCGCGTCTTTCGTCATGGCGATCCCTCTCTTCTCGCCCGCGCCCCATGGCGAGATCGGGAGAAGGCGACCTGCTACGTCCGGCCATGCCACCCACTCGTTTGTTTCATTATTCCGCATGGACGCCGGGAGTTCTATCAAGCTCGCATCCCGGCAAGGCTGCAACTCTTCCTTCCCTGAATTGACTCGCCTTTCCGCGCGCGTTGATAACAACCATGGAACAGCAACGGCGTCCTCGTAGTAGTAACCAAGGCACATAGGGCTTTGGCGTTCAAAGGCCTGGATAAGAGGTAAGGGCCCATGCCTGTGTGAGTACGTTGGAAAACGGGCCATGTTTCCTTTAGATGGGCGAGGCGAAGGGCATGTCGTTCAGACTCGGGGCCCTGGTTGAACTTGGTCCCCTCTTTGACAGCGCAAGAAACGAACCTCGTAGCGAGGTACGTTACCAGGGACGGGGGGGATTCTATAATGCAATGCGGCCGTAGTCATGTCAGTATCAACAGAGAGTCATACGACCCTGTCGTCTCCGGTGTTGCTGACCTCTGGCAATGTGATCTAAGGGTCGTCGTATCGCTACATTGGGTACATTGTCGACTGAACCCTGACGATTGAATCTTCCCTGGACCCTGCCCATGTCTTCCTCTTTCGCTCCTTTTCTGTCCAGCGTCTCGTTGTGATGACGAACCAAAGGAGTGTAGGGGGCGGAAGCAGGGGGTCGGAAAAGAGAGAGAGAGAGAGAGCCAGGCCCTCCGGGACCCCGGACGGCGCACCACGTAACTCTATAACGTCTACGGCGTAAAGCCATGCCCGACCTGTTTCCACGGAATCGGTACATACTTCCTATCCACAGAACGCAGAAAGTCCCCTCGTAAACTCGGTATGCAAACCCGCCAGTTTCAGGGGGGTTTGCATCATGTTCAACATAGCGACCGGTGCCTCCCCTCCGGTCAGGGATCCCGCCGTTCCTGGAAATACGACGATCTCGACACCTTGTCCGTCTGGGATCCGCGCTCGGCCTCGGGCAACCCCAAAGTACAGTAGTAACCCAAGCCGGCTTCAGCTTTTTCGCCCGGGGGCATGCCAACGCCAGCGATGTTTCCGAACCAAGCCTTCCGCGTCCCCCCTTACATATACGCACCAAAAAACGCATGAACGAGGGAGGCCATGGGGGAACCACGTTCGTCAATGATGTACGTTTATCGCCTCAGTAGCCGCTCGGGTTCCTTCCTTCCCTTTCCCCCCCTCACCCCCCTTCCGGGAGACGAAGTGCATGAAGAGGGGGAGGGAGGAAGGGGGGGGGGGGTGCCTTATGCGAGTGTTTTGTCGCGAACCAGAGGAACGAAACCCCCCGGCGCCTGCCCAATAGTCCGAGTGAACTACCCCCCCTTCCCCCCCTGGAAGAAGCCGAAGCCGGGGATGGTGTTGCTTTGATCGGCACTTGCGTGCCGTCTCCCCGTCTTCCTAGATAGCCGGGGAGGGAGGGGGGTCGGTTGGCGGCGCGGGCGCGCGCGCAAAGGCCTCTTCTCTCCCCCTCCCCTTCCCCCCCTTCTTCCTTTCGTCCATAGCTTGGGGGCGGGGGGGGGGCACAGTCGAACGATGGGCGTAATCGCCAAGAGAGGAGGCGGTGAACAGAGTCCCGGGGGGGGGGGGGGGGGGGGGGGGGGTTGGGTTCTAGGAAGTAAGCAGCAGAAGCAGCAACGGGCTGAAATCATGCTATCCTTCCCTTCTCCCCCCTGGAGACGAAGTAGAACGCCCCCCCTCTTGCCCTCCATAATGCTGGCCTGACAACAGATAGAGAGGGGAGACCTTGGGAAGGCTGGGTTTGCCTTGGCACATATACATGTGCGCACGTACACGCACTCTCTCGCCCGGTCTCGTAATAACCCCCCCCCCCCCCCCCCCCCCCCCCCAATGGTTCTCGCTAGCGGTTCGGTGGTGTGATGGGTGATGCATGGGCCACTGGCACGGCAGCCAAGGAAACATCAGCTGCTGCCAATCACTCCTCCCCTCCCCCCAAAACGGGTGACGCGCCTCCTGGGACAGACTAAGTTGACCAGCCACTCTGCTCCCACGAGCGAGGACCAGGGGGGGCCCGGGGGAAAGTTCGTTCTCGTTCTGGTACTGGGAATTTCGCCATTACCGTACCCCCGATCACGTCCACCCCTTGTCCTGATGCTTAGATCAGGGCGGCTGCTACTGAACCGTGCCTCTCTCTCTCTGCCTCGGCCGTATCTAGGTAAAAGAAAGGCGAAACACAGACTTCCCAGCATATACGCAGTCCCCACGGCGGCTCCTTGGCCTCTCCGGATCATCCGCCCGGCTCGGGTTAGAAAACCCCTCTGCCCGAATATACGCGATAGCAGTCACGAAAGGCCGGCCTGGGGCAACCAAGATAGAGAATGAAGCAGGTAGTATATGTAGTAGGTAGGTTGGGAGGAAACAACTATGTATAGATAAGAGCCCGCCGAGGACGCGATGGAGCGCAAAGAATAAAACTCTAGAATAACAGTAAGAGCCGGTCTGCGAGGCAATTCTGTGATCTTGCAATTTCGATGGCCCAGGAAACCAATTCTCGATTGAAAACGACAAAGAGCAGAAGACAAGAAAAGAATCGAAGGAGATAGAAAACCAAGAGAAGCAATAAAATCCAAAAAAAAAAAAAACACCCAAAACACCGAATCAGTCCCCCCCGCCATGTTTTCTCCGATCTCCAGTGTTACGCCAGCGCCCAGTAACGAGGGTAGGATGTGATGGGGGTTTGGTGTAGATGACAAAAGAGAACCACCAAACAGGAAAAGAACCATTGCCTGAGCAAGAACCCCCTGAGGAGCCATGTAGGAGATAAGTTAGCCCGCCTCCCCCCCGCGCTGCCCCCCGACCCCTCCCCCAATCCAAGATAGATACCCAATACGCAAGAGTTCAACGCAGATGACTCCCATCCTTTTGTCGGTCGCCCGACTTATGCAATTCTTTCCTCCCCTGAGAAACCAGGCGTTCCCCAAAGTTCTTTCGCAGAGAAAGGTAAGTAGACAGTCCAGGCCCCAGGTAGCGGGAGGCAATGCCACTGGTGATTATAAGATATATATAGATATATATGTTGGTGGAAAACGGGCTGGGAGTGGCCGCAAGGTCGCCCTTGGGGGGAATAAAGGCCGCCGGAGAGACGAGCTCCGACGGGCTCTAGAGCTGGCGCGCATCCGGCGCTCCGCGCACGGCCCAGCCTGCCTCGTAGGGCTCCCGTTTATAGGGAGAGTAGCTGCGCGGCAGTGTGTTGGCCGAGTTGGGCTCCGAGATGGCGGGCCGCGGGTCGGATGGCTGATCCATGCGGAGAGGCGGCAGCCTCGCAGTGCCGTGGGCCTCGCCCGGGGTGCTCGGCTGCGACAAGGCCGCCGGGTAGCCCGCAGAGCCGTGGAACGGCAAAGGCCCTGACATGTACGAGGCGGTCGAGTACTCGAAGTTCGATTCGGTGCGCCTCCGGCGCGTCGGTCTCTCATCGGCCGTGGTGGCATCGACGGCCCCGTAGGAGACCGACGTGCTCGGTGGCGGATGGGAAGCGGCCGGGTGTGGTGTGCCCTCGGGGCCCGGCATGCCACCTCGCATCATGGGGGGGCTGGGCGGTCCCTGAAAGGCGTACTCGCTGATGGATGGCGTCCGGTACACGATGTCGCGCAGCCGATCCCTGTCCGAGCGGTAGCGCTCGCAGGCGTCCTGCACTTGATCCAGTCTCTCCTGAAGGTCCCGATTCTCTTTTTGCAACTTCTGCATGGCCATCTGCTGGCTCATCTCTCTCTCCTTTTTACGGGCCCGGAACCGAGCAGAGGCCCCCGCGTTCCGCAGACGCTTCCCATCCGCATGCCGCGAGCCTTGGTGCATGTCTACTGGCACCGTGATGTCCTCGCCGTGCATAGGAGCGATCCGGAAGGCGATCTGTCCATCCGACACCGGCACCCCTCTCATCCCTGGCGACGTCGACTGCGAGCCGCCACGGTAATTGTCGCCCCACCGCGGGTCACCTTGCGGGTGGGGAGACGGAGACGGGAAACCACGGTTCGTGGGGGCGACACCGGGCGTGTATGGTGCCGGCGACGAAAATGGCGGGGCTCTCCCAGCAGCCTGTGCTGAGGCTTCTTGCGTCGTGGATCCGAAGGGACCCGGCATCGACTGTGACTGGGCTCGGGAGTGCGGGAGCGTAGACGGGGGACCGACGGGCCCCATCGGCGACGTGTGTGGGTGGCCCTGTGTCGAGTGGAACCCCCTCTCTGGAGCGGAATCTCCCGAATACTGTCTGAAAGACTCGGGAGGTGTGGGCTGGGAATACGGGACGCCGTGCGGATTCATTGCCCTCAGGGGCTGTCCGTGGCCTAGGTTCGTCGGCATCGGCGACTTGGGCGTCAGGATACGGCGCGGCGTACCCGCGCCTGCGAAAGCGTGGCTCGACGGGGGGGACTGCCTCCCTGGCAGCAGAGGGCCAGAACCGTAAATGCTGCCACCCGGAGCGCCTTGCCCCTGGAACTGGAAGGGCTGGGGTGTAGGCGGGTTCGATCCATACTGCATGGCCGCGCCGTGCCTCGCACTTCCATCGTGTGCGAAATGAGAGGGCTTGGGCGGTGTGTTGCCCGTCGTCTGGGCATCCGTTGGGTTCAAGATGTGGTGCACCCCCAGATTCCTCTGCGGCAGAGGTTGTGCCTGCTCGCTCGCCGCTCCCAGGATCCCAGCCCTCTGGTGGTAACCGGTACCCGTGGGGCGGCTATCGCTGCTGCGAACGGCTATCTGTGGTGAGACAGACGACACATGGGATGACGCCGTGGGAGTAGTCGTCGAGACGGGCGAGGCAGGGCGAGACGCATGCTCCTTCTGCGACATGGAGGAGTCCTGTTCCCCGACTCGCAGGTGGCCTCGATGGCCCGACCATTGACCGCCGAGATGAGCTTCCTCCCGAGACCGCGGGTCGCCAATCTCGACGGTTTTGAGGGGGCCTTCGCCGCCCTGCGAGCCCGTCCGCCCGTCCTCCAAGCTCTGGCAGGGTGATGGAGGGGCGGTGACGACCGTCTGATTTGGCCTGATGAGGCTGTAGGAGGTTGAACGTTGTCCTTCGGAGACCGCCACGGTGACGACTTGTGCGGAACTGGGGAGAAAGAATGGGATGGTGAAGGCAATGGCCGGTTTTCCAGGCGCCGGGGACGTCTGGTCGGTGGGCGGCTGGTTGTTCTATATGGTCCCTGCTCTCCTTGGGTCTTGTTGCCCTTCAGTCCGCGGAGCTCGTCTTGTAAGTCGGGGGAGATGGCGTACGACCCTGGGGACCCACACGCCCGCGTAGCCAGGTATAGGTCGAGGACGGGATATCTGTGTTGTATCACAGCAATAGGGAGGGGGGAGGGAGGGACCGGGGCTTTCAGATTGCGTGTAACCGGGGAGGAGGAGGGCTGGAGAGGGCGGACGGCGCTTGATGTTGTCTCGAGGCAAGCGACGGCACGAATCGAAGTGGTCAACGGGCACCTTATTAGATTGAATGCCCAACCGGACGGCGGGCCCTAATCCAGGAAGGTCTGTTTTGTGACTTGTTGATTGAGCTGCATGCAGCAAAGCGGACCAGTGATGGTCCTGAGGAGCAAGCCCTGCGTAATGAATGGCCTACGGGGCGCTAGAGAGATCGCCCTGGGGTTCGAGGAGGAGCAGACAGGTGTCGAAGGGGGGGGACCAACGGTAGCTCGCACTGCCCTCAGCCTCCACACCTTTTCGTATGCGAGATGGGATGCAGCCAAAGGGAGACACAGTCACCCACCAGGAGGCCGACTGGAGCACGAGAGCGGGTAATGCTTGCTGGGGCTGGGGCTGGACCGGAGTGATCTCGACAACGACGACCCGGGTTCTGGTGCCCAGCGGGTGGTTTGCTTGGTTGCTTCGACGGGAAGAAGGAAAATTGACTTTCGGTGACTATCCTGCCACGACGAGGTTCCGGTCACGCACTTTCGAGGAGTCCCTGGTAGCAATGGCACGGTACCATGACGGACACCAGTGAAGCCGCGTCTCTCGGGGTATTTCTTATTATTATTGGCTGTCCCTTGGCACCAGGTCTCCGTGAAACCAGCCTTCCAACAACCCCAGTCGCCCGCCCTTGGGAGTCACTAACTCATGGCAGAGCAAAAGCTGGTGGAGTCTCCCTCATGGGCAGATGGGGGCCATGGAACAGGCATGGAAGGAGAAACAAGGAGACAAGGTACCGACATTTGGGAAGGGTGACCGGGGTGCTGGCACACGCCTTTCAGGGGCCCCTGTCAAAGACGGATTCTCTCAGTAATGACGGGGCCTAGTGAGAGGTTGCTTTCTTGGTACCGCCGTATGTACCGGTACAGTAAAGGACCGATCTCCATTCTTGTCTTCGAAGACGGGCGATGGAAGAAGCTAAAAGACGACGCTGCCGGGGTGGGTCGCGGGCGGGATGATATGTATCGAAAGCGTCACCCAGTTCTGTCCTGGGAAGGTCTACGGAGTACGTACGTACCGTCCACCGGGACTTGCGTGGGGTAAGAGTGTGATTTGCTTCTATACTTCGGTAGTACCGTGCCGCACACATCTGCCCCCGCCAGCCGCCGTGGTCGTTCTCGTCATCGCTTGAAGACGAGGAAGGGCGGCGAGGGCGGCGGCGGCGGCAGCAGCAGCAGCAGCAGCAGCACAGCATCCGGAGTATGGATGGCACTTGCCGGCCACCGGTGATTTCGAAACGGAGTGGTTTCATATGGCATCGTTCATGCAGACAGCTTTGCCACTGATCCGAGAATTCAATGTTCGTGGAACTCGCCTGAACGGGTTGGCTTCCGGGTCTGCGGCAGGCCTACTGGCGCAGATCTCAGCTTTGACCGCTAGTAGACCGGTTGGGGAGGCAGGCAGCAAGTCTCGATTTCCGCGAGCCCGCGGGAGTGGCGCGCGCGGTGAGGTGATTGACGATGCGGTAGAGTATACCCACCGTGGGTGTTTGGCTGGGGCCAGACTGCCGGGGACCATGACCACGACCACCGTACACACTCTCTCACACACTCTCATACACACCGTCATCAAGGGGAGGGGGGTGGAGGGGGGAGGGGGACGCCGTCCAGATGCATGGCGTGAAAGCGGCGGCGGCAGCGGCAGCAGCAGCCAGGAGACACGAGCTGCAGCAGCACGAGAATGGGTCTGCCCGCGGCATGTGTCTTGCAGGAAGGATGTGGCACAATGACTGCAGCAGCAAAAGTGGTAAGCATGTCTTTCCTGACATGCGCGGCTGCGGCGGAGGAGGAGGAGGAGGAGGAGGAGGAGGAGGAGCAGAGGGCGAGCGACGACGCAGCTCACCCGCCGCTACACGCACGTCGTGGTCGGCATAGCATCGCTGGCGGGCACAGATAGGCCAGGCCGGCAGGCCGGTAGGGACCGGAGAGGAGTCGGGGGGGCTGTTAGTCATCTCTGGTACGCAACAGTGGGGGGCGGGTCTCGCTGTATCAAGAACGGAGCAAGGGACCTCCCCATCACAGATTGGCCCAAGATATCGGCCTCGTGACGGGCGTTGGGCTCCCAAGGGCCCCAGTGATGGTGCTGGAGGTGCTTGCTGCTACTGCACGGGAAATGGCAACGGATGAAGGGGGAGGGGACCGGCCAGGCACGCGAACAACGGACATCGGACGACATGGGGACGGGGTGGCCACTTCTCTGCCTCTGACCGACAGGAGAGACTCGAGAAGCTTGTTGGGCGGTCTAGCGCGAAGCTTCCGAGAGGTCCAACACGGTGACAGGTGTGGATGTGGTGGTGCTGGGAGCTGCTGGCGGATGGATGATCTCAGGTGCCAAGCCCCAAAGTCGCGCTACCGGTGGACGACAAGACGACATCCATGGCGAGCGAGAGAAGAAATTAGGCCTAGCGCCGTCCCGTGAAAAACGTTTCGGGCAGGGTTCCATCCAAACTCATCGGCGCCGGGGAAGCGGAAACGAAAGCTGCCCTTGGACCGGTCGTGGCCCCCTGTCGAGCGAGCGTCGCCGCGCGTGCCCCTTCCACGCGAATCATTACGTACAGCCACCCACAGCAAATGACTGGTCGTGGAGCGCCGCCGAAGCGCGCCCTTGACCGATGTACATGCTGGGAGCCATGTACCCTTGGAGCTCTTAGTCGCCCGTATGAGGTATGGGATGGATGGATGTGTACATATGTATGTATGCCTGTATGTATTGTCTGCGGGCTGCAGCGGCGGCGGCGGCGTCGGCGGGCGGGCGGGCGGTGGGCTGGCTTGCTGGCTGGCTGACTGGCTGGCTGGTGGGCATTTCCACGTCGGCGGGTTGAGGGCCATCCAACCGCATTGGAGGGAGAGAGACAACGGGTAGAGCGAAGAGGAGACAAAATAGCCGGGGTTGCGTTGCGTTGCGGATGGTGGTGATAGTCGCCCTAGCCGAACCCGATGGAGGTGTGCGTATGTGTGCGTGTATGTATGTAGGTGAGTGTGCGTGCGTGCGTGCATGCGTGCGTGCATACGGGAATCCCGTGCGCGCGCGTGTGTGTGTGTGTGTGTGAGTTGGTGTGAGTGGGTGGATGTATGTGAGTGGTATGGTATCAGCACGCATCCATACTTCTCTCCATCCTGGGGCCGAGGGCGTCCACGTGTGTGCATTCAGAGCTGTCTGTAGGTATTCGTACTTTACCTAGGTAAGTACATGTAGGTAGGTATGTATCTACCTCCCGTCTATGTGTGTGTAGGAGAGAGGCTTTACTGGCAGACGGCGGATCACAGCCAATCTTTGTCGTCATAGCCACTGGACGAGAGAGGGAAGCCACGATGGGATGATGATGGAAGGATGGATGGCGGGTAGACATCTACACCCACCTTCCATTCATACTTACCCACCCACACTTCCATACACACACACACAAACGCACACAATCGAAGAGACAGAGAGAGTGTGTAGTGTGTGTATTGGAAGCTACCTATACGTAAAAACCAGGGCTTACCAAAAGCAGTGATGAAGGTATGTAACACGGATTATCGTGCTCTTCCAACGAGGTTTGCCAGGGTTCTACCACCCAAGTAAGCCTTCTTTCTTCCTCAGGCTTTCCCGTCTCTCTCTCTCCAAAGTGTCCTAGCTTTTGCGTACTGCACGTGTGTCTCTCTATGAGTGTAAGTATGTGCCCGAATATCTATGTGTATGTGTAGGTATGGGTATAGATGAGTGTGTGTGCGTCTCTCTCTGTCTCTCTCCTCGTCTCTCTCTCTGTTTCTGTTTCTCTCTCCATCTCTCCTCGACGATCTCAGCCCCCCCCCCCCCCCCCCCCCCCCCCCCCCCCGGTATGGAATGGACCCCGCCGAATGGCACCTGGCTGTCCCGGGAGGCTAATGAAGCGCTAGGTTACACCCACGACGGCGTCTATTGCCGGGATGCCTGCTAGTCCTGGACAGACCTGGAGAACAAGATTCGCTTACCACAGATGATGCGCATTCCAGAACAACCCGCCCTCGCCCGGACGGCCCCCCCTCCCCTCCTCCCCTGGCTGGGCGTCCGTGGCGTCCGTGGCCGGGCGTGGAGCTGGGCCTACTGTCAACCTCGGAAGCAGGCGTTAGTGAGCATCCGTACCGCTACTAGGGCCGCAGCTTGCGCAGGTAGGCCTGCCCGGCTGGGTCTAGTCGGTCGCTGCGATCCAAGGCCGGTGCCGCGCTAAGCACTCACCGGTATCTGGTCACTGCATGGGGGGGGGGGGACCTGTTCAATGGCGTGGTGTTTGAGTGTTTACCGCCTCTCCCCTCTCTCCCCCCCGAGAGCGCTGCACCGTACATGCATGCCGCTTTCAGCACCGTGACCGGCAAGGTAGCGCGTGGTAGCGCCGTGGGGCGCCATCTCAACTCCCGAACTTTGTATCGGGCGGCTTTCCACACAGACGGTGTGTTCGTCGTCGCTCGGACGCCCAGGGGAGGGAGTGAGTGGGTTGTGGGTGTGGTGGCTGTGGGCGGCATGGCCGTCCGTGTGTGAGCGCGTCGGCTGTCGTCAGGGGGTATGTTGTGTGTCTACCCAGGTAAAGAGGTACCTATGTAGGTATGGTACATGCATATGTACATGGTGGTAACAGTAATGAGGGGCGAGGGAACAAGGTGGATGAAGAAAAAGACGTCTTTTCCTCTCTGGTGCGTACTATACGGGGCAGGGAGCGGCAGCCACCTGATGCACGCATCTCGCTGGGGCCGCGTCGTGCTGTCCGGAGCCAAAGTATGCAGGTAGGCCGGCGTGCAGTAGTCGGACAGAGTGTTGTTGTGGTGTTGGCCGCCGGTCCATGGAAGTTTGGGTGCCGGTGGGTTGGTCGGAGGAGAACGAGGGCCGTGACTGGAGGGACGGGAGGCGGCGATACGGCACTTGCCTCCAGCTTTTCCATTGGGATGGGATGGATGCGATGGATGCGATGGGGCATCCAGGGTATCATCATCCATCATCCATCCACGGGCTGCCCATCCATGAGCCATCCATCCATCCATCCTTAGAACCCACCCGCACGCACACACGGTTCTTGTGTTCCAATACCTGGGACCTGGGTACGCGAAAGCACGCCTTCGGGACACGCCTCTCTCTCTCTCTCTCTCCACAACCGGCGAAGTATTCATGTATGTACTCCGTACCTGCCTCCCCTCCGTATGGAATGGGATGGGACTGCAGATGAGGTCGTCGTGCGTCCCATCGTACCTGATGTGCCTACCGACCTGCCTTCTCGGGACGCTCGCCCTGCTGCCAATCGCATCGCCGCCGTGTCGGTCCCATCCAACGACAACCAACCCCATGCGATCCATGTGGCCCTCCTCCTCCTGGCCTCCAGCCATGGGACCGACCACGGCGGCGTGGATGCGATGGATGGGCATGGGCATGGGCATAGACATGGGCATGGGCATGGCGACGGCATCCCATCCATGCTCCCATGCCCACGCCAGGCCCCAAGGCCATGCCACCCCCGTGCCCATGCGCGCGCCCATCTATCCTATTCCGGCCGCCCGACCTGACGACACCGACCACAAGGCTGGTTGCCCGTCCGCCGGTGACCTGACGGCTGCATCACCACATGGCGGTCTGGTATGTATGTACTCAGGTATGGGAGGCAGGCGGGCAGGCTGGACGTGCTCCTGGCTACCTACCTAACGCTTCACCACCGCCGACACGACGTCGTCGACGCCAGCATCCCTTGCGATAGACCGGGATGCCCGGTCCAGCTCCAACAACAAGCGTGCATGCGCTTAAGCTATATTGAGTGTGTGATGGGCGGGAAGCATGCACCTCTGCAAGGACCATGGGATTGCTGCAACGAAGGAGCCCGCCAGCAGCCCGCAATGCCCACGTCGCATGCGGCCGGACCTGCGACCGGCGAGCCATGCTAGCAATACTTGCCTCGGACGTGTACATTGGGTATGCCTGCTTGTACTAGCCGCCTGCACGCGAGATTTGGACGGCGGCCGCATGTCCCCCCCTTCGCTTCTAGCGCCCCGGGTGTTTTTTTTTTTTCTTTCTTCTTTCTTCTCCCCCCCCTCCCAAGGACCCTTCCGACCCAGCGGCTTGGACAGCAGTGCCACGCTCTAAACCCCGAGCGGCATAGCCTCTCCCGCGGCCGGGCCAGCAGGCGGCCTGGCACGGCTGGACCGCTGCCGGGATACGGGGTCCGGGATGGGCCCGACATATGGATGGATGCCACGAAGTTGGCCCATCCATAACCCATGGATGGGCACGCAAAGCACGGCCAGCAGGCGCGCGCAGGCAATAGATGGGACGAGCGCCGATGCCTAACACCCGCTGTGTATCCGTATGACGAGATGGAGGTCATGTCCGTCAGCCAGCCGGCCGGCCAGCCAGTGAACCCGCCCATCCCATCCCCTCCCTCCCATCCATCCAGCCATCCATCCATCCATCCATCCATCCATCCCTTCCTTCGTCCGTCCATTCGTTCCATCTCCCTTCGATGTCCATCCCACCCACACACCCGCATCCGCCACCACCGACAACCGGCCGGGTTTGGCCGGTTGCCAGGCCCTTTTCCCCTTCAAGAGGCACAAATCCCGCGCGCGCGCGCGAGAGAGAAAAAGAGAAAAAGAGCGCACGCGCGCGCGCAATCATCCCGCACACCCGCTCACCTCAGCCGCGTACCCGCCCGCCCGTGGCCACACACACGCGCTGGGAGGCAAGAGATGACGATTTGCGGACGCTACGGAACAATTCAGGTCCCCTGGCCGTCCCGGCGCTGGGATGGCGGCATACGGGCTACGACGTTGCCGCCCCATGGCGCATCCCTCATCCACCCATCCCGCAAAGCAGGCTTGAGCTCGGACTGGCTGAGCAGTCCAAGCACCACCACCACCACCACCACCACCGTCGCCTGCACTCTTCCTGAACGCCAGGAACAAGCCCTAGGCGCGAGACAGGCCGAAAAAAACCCAGGCCACCTGCGCCATTCTGGGCCAACCTCCTGCCGTTGTCTCAAAGCCGCTCGGCTGCAAAGACTACACGTCATATCGGGCTTTTGTTTGCTTATCTGCAGCAGCAAGTGTTGTCGACGTGGCTGTCTGGGCTGACTGTCTGGCTGCCCGGTCCGTCTCTCGCGCGCGTGCGTGTGTGTGTGTGTGTGTGCGTGTGTGCATATGTGCGTGTGTGCGTGTGCGTATGTGTGTGTGTGTGTGTGTGTGTGTGTGTGTGTGTGTGTGTGTACGGAGAATGTGTGTTTGCTCGACTGTCCCGTCCGCCGACTTGCGCTTGCTGCCCATCGCGTCCACCTGCCTGTCATGCCATACCTGCTTGTGCCGTGCCGTCTTTCGTGCATACATGATCTGACTGTCGACTTACCTGCCTCGTTTAAGATTGCCTGCTTACCCCCCACACCGACGTGCGGCAATGTATACGATGCCTGCCGTGCGACGGGCTGGCGTGCGCCGTCAGCGCTCGGCACCACCAGCAGTTCTTCCGCCTCGCCTCGGACTGGCGGACAACCGACCTGGCACTCGCTTCCCGTACTCGGGAGTATTGTGTACCTCTTTCTCAATCAAAACAGGGTTGCATCATACTCCCCATGGCCTACTCTGATCCTACGCCACCGGGCAACATGGCAATGTCGCCGCGTCTGGTATCCCCCGGCCCTCCAGAGGCCCGATGGTGGAAATTCGACCCAGCCAATCTGACGAAGCAGGCCCCGAGGACTGGTCCCTGCTCGGCTCTCACCGTCGATGCTCGTGGGTGTCGCGACGACCCCGGGCCGGCTGCGCATTATTTGTACCGTAACGAGCAGGCGTTGCGTCTTCTTAGGTAACGAGGGCACAGGGTCCCTGGCACCGGCACAATCCCCCCCCCCTTACGCATGCGATGCCCGGGGTGCAGGTTCGCGGTGCGCGACGCGAGATGCGCGGCGCGCGTACAACCACGCCTGGCTGGCCATCCATGCCATGCCGCGTGAGGCTCATAAGGCTGGCGGTGGGAATGGGGCCCCCATGCCTGCTCGGGTGGAGATGCGAGAAGAAACAAACACGGGCGTCTGGTGAAGATGGATACCGCTTCGAGAAGGAAGCTCAGCCCTCTCCATGCTTCCATCCCGCCATGTTTTTTCCTCCTTGCCCCGTTGCTCCCTCAGGCCGGCCAGGCGTTGCCAGCCCCGGGATAGCAGCCGCAGACTTGGCAGCCCGAACGGGGTCAATCAAACCCCGTAGGGCCTGCCCCTGCCCCCGAGAAGTTGCGTAATCTCGACTGCGAGATGGGCTGAGTGATTAGCACGCGGAAAGCTGCCGCTGGCCGTCATTTTGGCTGCCCAGGCGGCCGCCGGCTCAGCGGTCCTGCCAGGGCCGCTCCTCCAGGGTCTGTCCCTGGAAAGGGCATCGGTTGGTCCCATCACGCACGCGCCATGGAACGCAACGCCCATCCGTGCCGCGGGCGCCGCCTGGCTAAGGTTTTTTTTGCCTTCTCCCTCGTCCCACCCCGGCTCATTGGTTTCCCCCCCGTCACCCCGTCTCGCCTGATGGCGGCCGGCCCCCCCCCTTTCGCTCTCGCTTCCGGGTTCCTGTCGCGGCATCTCCGGACGGACTAGTTGCCGTCCCTCTGCCCGGCCCGTCCCCTCCTGTGACGAGCCTGCACCGCCGCGGCTGACTTGTGTTATATCACCGTCGGGGCGGCGCTTAATGGACGGGGAAGAGGCATGGGGGAAGGGAGGGGAGGGGGGGGCGCCGTCTCAGCGGGAGCGACATGACCAGCAGTTAGTCTTGTAATCCTTGCTCGATGGTGCTCTGCCGGGCATCCACAAGGTAGTTTTGGGGGGCCCGACGATGATCGCCATGCAACGCGAGTCACATCTATCTGCAACTCATCTCCCAAATGCAATCCCCGATGCATGGATCTGCCGGAATCTCTCGACAGGCAGGCGAGCCCACAATTATCTTTCCATGTAACATCACGCGACAGGGGGGCCTTCGATGCCCGTTCCGGCTACCAATCTCCAGGTACATACACTACTTTTCGTCCTCTTTTTCTCACATACTTCCTCGCCTATCACAGCCTACACGCACTTAAGAAGTACATGATTCCTTGCTTTACCGAGACGCCCTCAGCCGAAGGCGCTAGGCGCCGTTCCGTCCGATCCCTTCCCCCCCCCCCCCCCCATCTATGTGCAGTATTAGCCATCCCCCTCCCCGGGTCATCCTTGGAATCTCCAAGTAAGTTACGCAGGGCAAAGGAACGCCTTGCGCGACCGAAGGAAACTAATTTTAGCCCTCCCATGGCCTCTTCCCTACGGGCACCCTACGGGCCAAAGGCGTGCAATCTCCCTCCTCTCGCCAGTTGGTCCAGGTTCGGTTGCCCGGACTGGATTCTTCCCTCGGGCGGGATGAGCTAGGCTAAACGAGGAGGGGGACCCATGAGAGGTGGACGGTTTATTGAACGGTCTAACGGCCGTCTTCCGTCAAGCTATTGGCGGCGTTCTCCTTGATCCTGGGCCGATTGCCCATGACATAGCCACGATCATAACCCGGCTCGACATGGATTACGGAAGGGGGTCCGTCCTCGGGGGGGGGGGGGAAGGGGCACACACACACACACATACACGATCCGACATTGCGACAGACGATGATTGCTGGAGCCCGGCCTCGCTTGCTGGCCGGCCCTCTCGATTCCCATTTCCATCCCACACACGCCCCCCCCATCTTGTGCTCAAGGGGGGTGGACTCCGCCCGCGGCAGACCAAGCACGCCAGCAAGGCAGATAGATGACGGCAGCGAAGCGATGGCCCGGCCCCAAGGAAGCACGTCGCCGGTTCCCCGTCCCCACACCGCGCGCTGCCCGTCATTGCTTTTTCTGCCCCTCCTTTCCACTCCCACCCCCCTTCCCCTGGGACGGACGGTCCCCCGTATGCGTCGGCTAAACTAGACCGTCTGGCGCCTGTCTGTTTGTGGGCAGGCAAGGTAGAGCTGAGCTGGGCCGGGCCCTCCATCCCCCCTCCCCCCCCGTTTGATGATGGCGCGGAGTCTAGACGAGCGGATGGAGGGAGGGGGGGGTTCTAGGTGACGGGACGGCACGGAGGGCGTCAGTCGCTCGCTCGCGCGCGGACTGTCTGGCAGCCGGAACCATGCAGGTCAGCTTCTGGGTTCCATCAGTTGTCGTCCGGGTTTAGCGTTGCGTGGTCTGGCAGGGGGGGGGAGGGGAGAAACAGGCTACTACGGGACAACCAAGCATGGGAAAGGCCTAGCAAGAAACCTTGGTCCAGTCGCCGGAACAAGACCCCTCAACCTTGCCGCCGTGGCGCGCCGGATCACGTCTTCCCAGGGCCGCGGGCGGCAGGGCGTGGGAGAATGGCGGATGCCACGCGATGTTCTTGATATGTCGCAATTATGATGTTGCAAGAGCTCTCCCTCCCCCTCTCCTCCAAGCCGAGAAAAGGCTAGGGGCAGCAAAAAAGGAAAAGAAAAAGGAGCCCGACCCAGACTTTTTCCCGGCTCCTTTTTGAGACGAGTCAAAATGGCACGCGCGCGGGCGGCCCAAGCGAGAAAAAAGCCCGGGTTTTGCAAAGCGGGTGATGTCTCACATCACACATCATCCCTCCGCCCCCCTCCCCTTCCCCATTTACCGGCGAGCCGGTGGCTTCAGACTTTGGGCGCCTTTCCCCCCTCCCGTCTTACCTGACTGGGTGATCCGACTTGTCACTTCTCACGGGCCGCCGCTGAGGGTGCCCCCCCCCCCCCCCCCCTCGGGCATCAACCAGAAAACAAAACATGAGTAAAAATAAAAAATGCCACCCCCCCTCTCCCGGCATGACGAAACGACCGCCTCCTCGATACGGCGAAGATGGGAACTTTTTGAAGAAGCCTTCCGGGCACCTGGGAGAGCCCTGTTGCTACCACCCCACCCCCCTTCCCTCTAAAGCCGGCCGGGCAGCCAGCCCGGCATCTGCCGTCGGTGGGCACAAGAGAAAAAGCAAAAAGAAAACACACACAAAAGAGCGAGGCGGGCGGCCGTTCCTGCATGATCCAACAGTTTGGAAAAAGTACCTTGCTCCTGTTGATCCCCCCCCCTCCTCGCGGCTCTCGCTGATCCGGTAGCCGCCCGTAAAGCAGGGCGTCGGTTGCCCTCGCCAAGTCCCCCCCCCTCCCCGTTTTTTTTTTGTTTTGTTTTGCGTAGGCCGCTTGAAAGCGGCAGATACTTTCCAAGTCCTGCGCCACGTGACCTGCATCATTGGGGGGGAGGGGAAGGAGGAGACGGGGCGAAGGTACATAGCGGCTGGCTTCGGATGGCGACCCGGTAGACGGGATTGGTGAGCCCTGCAGAGTGCGCCACTCATGAGGCGAGAGGGGAGGGGGGGGCGGCAACCCGCGGGTCCAGAGAAGACTCGGAGGTCGCCTTGGTGAGGGAAGATCGCAGCGTCTTTCCCTTTACCCGCCGCGCCGGATTCTTTTGGATTTGGACGGGGCAGCCCAATGCGGAAAGGGAGAAAAAGGGGGGCAAGGCCTCCTGCCTGCCCTCCAGGCGCGGCAGCAGAGAGAAATCAGTGCGCCGGTTCGGGCCCCACGCCCATCGGTAAGAAACACAGGCTCCCAAGGGTGAACCAAGAGTGTGTGTGTGTGTGTGGGTGTGAAGGACCGCGGCCCCGAAGCAAGAACGGCGCGTTCCGAATCTTCGGACCCGAGTGCCCTGGGTATCCCGATTGCGCATCCCGTGGCGAACCAGCCGAGAGGGGGGGGGGAGGGGGCAGAAAGAGGCCGGAGGAAATGCTGGCATTATGGCGGCCAACCCAGCAGAGTCATGCACCTCGGGGGGGGGGGGGGGCGGTTCCGGCGATCACGGCCCCTCGTACGGAGCCGGGCCGGCTTCGATGAACTCTCGCCCCGACCTTCGTCGACGGTGGCTGGGGCCGTGAGCATCCCGCACGGGCACGAGGGGAGAGGAGAGATTCCGGGGGCGGCCGTTGCGAGCGAGGTGCGAAGTCGTCCTCCCAGCCCCGGCCGCGAGTTCAGATGGGCGGCCATCCGGTACCAACGGGAAGTGGTCGCTGTTGGGAAGGCTCAGTGCTTGTGCAAATGGCATCGGGCGACGGCGGCGGCGACGGCAGGTCCATCCCTTATACGTATTCTTCGCTCGGCAACACCAAGTTGGTCGTTCCCCTTGCGGCCCCGTTGAGGGCAGTCCAGACCCGATGGAAGGAGCATTCCTCGCCCCCCCGCTCATTGTTTCTAGCTGCCTGGCTACTTACACATTCCCAGTCATGGGGTTTGGCTAACCCAGTCGCGCACCTCTGCTGCTTTTCCGTTGAGGCAGCCCCTGAACCTGGGCATGTCGAGGTTATAAGACGTCCCTTCGAACCGGGTATGAGCACGCCTCGGTCTTTGGGCATCATGCGCCGATTATAAACCATAGCTCACCCACGACTTCAATCAGCTCCCGGCCGTGCTGTTGCCGGGTATCGGTCTTGGGTCCTCTCCAGTTTGTCTTAACGCCCTATCCGCTGGCGTGGCAGTGATGTGATATCCCGTGCTCGTATAACAGCTTCGTAGAGGGGGGTTCCGATTTCACATACTGCTCCAACTTACATGTACGCTTTTGACCCAGCCCAGTCCGGGGCGGGGTTTCGGGGGTATTCGCGATGCGCGTGGCGACGCTTATGAGTCATGGATTGCAGGACGCAGCTCCGGGCGAGGTTTCCCACTTCCATCGCATGTGATAGGGGTCTAAACACGGGTATTTGGTCTCGAAAGAAGAGGGCCCTAGTAGATTCGTCTTGATAGCAGAGGTCGCAGCATTACAGGGCTCGTCCCTTTCCGATGCCCATCGCTTCCAACACGCATCCAACTCCGCCGTAACGACTAGAGAAGCGTGGAGGTGAGCAGATCGCTTTGTGGCCTTTGTGTCCCTCCGGTGGTTCCAAATTTGCGCGTGTGGTTGAAAGTACGTCTGGTAATGGCTTCCGCTCACTCTGGCTCCCGACTTTGCACCTGCCGGCGGCCTACAGAGAACAATCCTGGCTAACCGAAAATGATTCATGTGGCATGTCATGCGACGAAGGACGGCAGTTCATATGAACCACTGGCCCAGATGAGAAAGGGCTTCGGCTATCCAGATATCCCCTTCGACTCTACCATTGCCCCCGCCGCGGCAAGGGATCCACGCCACTATTAAGCTTCTGGTCCTCCGGGTTGCGGCCGATGCCGGCCCAGGCCGAACTTCCGATAATCGAGATGGCCGGATTCGGCACGAGGGGACAAGTTCCACGGCCGGGATTGCTCGTCCACGCGGCGAACGTCGAGACCCTCAGGCCGCTTCCCCTCTTCCATGACCGCGGGTAACGCCCGGATCGGCAGGCTCTCGACCCTTTGCGGCATGCCCGGCGTTGCTCCTACCAGATCGCCCGGCAAGTCCACGTGGTAGAGCCGGGGAATCAGGGGCCGGGGTGACCCCCCGCATCACGCCGACCTGGATCCAGGACTCCGTACTGCCCTTTCAGGTTGGACAAACCCCAATGACAAGAACAAGGTTTTGGCGACGGTACGAGCTTTTCTAGTCGTAGGGCTGGGTTAAGAAAACAGGGATAGAAGCGCTTGGAATTCAGGCATCCCTGGACGTAGGTAGGTTGAACGGTTAATAAGCCAAACAGCGAAGGTGCGAATGAGAAATCTGCCCTCTTCCCGGCCCAGGAGCTCGCAGAATCATATTGATAAGACTTTCATATTATAAGAGGTGCCTGAGGCCGGAAGTGTCGGAAGAAGAAACCAGGATAGAGGATGTCCCCGGCAATGCAGTAGGCTCTGTAGGGGAGACGTGTGATTTCAGTTCGAGAGAGATCTCTCTTACCCCTTGCAAAGCGATGAGATAACTGGTAGCCAGCGCGTCTATAAAAGGCTATGTACATTTAGTGCTCCCAAAATGGTTTCTTGACTTTCAGCAGGGCCGCTCACCGACCAACTCGATTACAATGGCTGGCAGATGGCTTCTTATTTACTCTCTGTTTCGTGTGGCGTTGTCTCTGCCCACAGCGGCGCAGGGCAGTGCACCCGAGCTTCCAGCGCGAGATGGGATGACGCCTCGCACCGACTGGCAGGCTCTGCAGGAACGAACAACCCTGGGGGCTGATGACTTGCCGGTCGAAGGCCTTCAAAGAAGGGTTCTCCCCGACGGGACGTGGGAAGTGAGGTTCCCCGGCAAGAGAGAACCTGTCCACGTGCTTTCTTCTCGCGGCATCAACGCCGAAGAGGCGCGGGCCATGGGCTACCCGAACCTGGAGAAGGGGGAAGGGCCGGTCAATGAAACCGTGGGCGAGGCCGTCTCGGTTCTGGCTAAGCGCGTCCCAGAGGACTTCTACCACTATGGCTCACGGATGCTACCTGTTACTTCTCGGGTGAGGTAACGCGGCCCATCCAAGTGAATACGCAGGTGGATGCGCAGAACAATAAGATGACTGTTCTGATAACCAGTACGTGGAAATGAATGCCAAGTGCTTCGGAGGAACTCGCTGACAACGGATCTGCATGTTAGGAGACTGGTCTTCCATATACTTTGACACTGCAAACAACGCAAATGTGGTCACCTGGCCCAACAACGATAAGGGTGGCACGGTTGTCCTCCAGGTCACCGCGAGATTGGACACCAGGGTCACTGCTACGGACGGGAAGGCGTAAGTGCCTCTTATGCTACTGCTTTGTCAGTATATATGATTGATGCTAACCTACATTACCTACTTGGCCAGCTATTGCTGCGGAATAGATTGGGGCTGGAAAAACACATTCGAGGCCGAGAATTTGTTACATCCGGAAGATCCAGGTCAATTTTACACGTTAGCACACCCTCCTGAGCCGAATACTCTGACTGCTGAGGAGGCTTGCTACGAGTTGGACTCTTCGAGCAGTTGTTACCATACGGGATCGGTGGCACGAAGTTCTTGATCAGTCAAATCTGCGCAATGGAACACATGATAGCGCGGCACCACCGAGGACTGGAAACAAAAAGGTGCTGGCGGCCGTCTCAGGTATTCAACATACCCAACGGTGTCAGGTGGCAGAGAGAAAATATCCGCTGGTTTCCAATAATTCAGACAACTGGCTGCTGCGGTCAAGCCAATCCCAACTCGTTTTCTTTGCCATGTTGATTTCCGTATCGCCCATTCACACTAAGACGGCGCTGTCTTCGTCAACCCTCCCTCCGTATGGCGGTGCCAGCACCATCTCGTGGGGGTTTTAACCCCTCATATACAGGCGATGGATCTATATGGTTACCTATTTACCCCGCACGCGATAGGCAAGTCCTACTTAAGTACAGTGATGAGGGATTTGGATGAACCAGGGCTACCTGACCACCCGCGTACGGAATATGCCACCCGCTAGACCAACAGCGCGTCCATCTATTCACAGCTTGCCATTTTTCGGGCCGAACAGCCGTCGGCTGTGTAACGCCTATTACCTGGCCTATTCCGGAAACCCGCGTCCGCCATCCCCCGGGAAAGAGCCTGGGGCCTTTTCCGCCAGATCCGATCCCGAGATCCACCAAAAACCCCCCATTTTCTCCCCGGTGCCGGCGCCCTCACGAACCCCATCCGTTCCCACTCCAGAATTCACGTGCGGGCAAAGAACGACGCCCGTCGTCATAGACGCAGTTCCCGACACGGCCCAGGACCCGCCTCCGACACCAGCGAGAAAACGCAACTATTCGCAGGCCTGATCCCCTTCCACGCCCATCAGCTCCCACCTTACTTACTTACTCGTCACGTACCCGTCTCCCCCAATCTTGAGGACGAGCCAGCTTGGGTACCTCCTCCTCCTCCTCTTTACCTTGCATACCTCTCTCTCCTCCCCCGTCCACACTTTGCAAGCACTCCCCGCCGCCGCCGCCGCCACCACGATGCAGACCTGGACGGTGACGGAGCCGTACGTGAAGCTGGCGTGCGGGCTGGGCGAGGGCCCGTACTACGAGCGGGCGACGCAGTCGCTGCGCTTCGTCGACATCCTGGAGCACCGGCTGCACACGGTGGACCTGCGGCGGGGGCCGGCGTCGCTGGCGACGCTGCAGCTCGACACCCCCGTGTCGGTGACGGCCGACATCGCCGGCGTGGACCCGCGCGAGCGCATCCTCGTCGGCGCCAAGGCCGGCGTCGCCGTGCTCGACCGCCGCACCGGCGCCTACGAGTACCTCGCCCGCTACGCCGCCGTCGGCGCCCCCAACCCCCGCCTGCGCGGCAACGACGGCGCCGTCGACCCCCACGGCCGCTTCTGGATCGGCACCATGACCGACTTTGGCCAGGGCCCCTTTGAGGCCGAAGGTAAGAGACAGAGAGAGAGAGAGAGAGGGAGGGAGAGAAATAGAGAGCTCTTCTTCTTACCTTTTTCCCCCCCCCCCGGAGCTGACGCGCAAGTCCCAGGCTCGGTGCACATGTTCGAGGGGCGCAAGGACGCGCACGTGATCAAGGAGGGCGTGAAGATCCCCAACACCATCTCGTGGTCGGCCGACGGCAAGACGCTGTACATGACGGAGACGACGCACAACGCCATCTACGCGTACGACTACGCGGGGCCGGGGGAGGAAGCGGCGGCGGGGGCGGGGCCGTTGGCCCGCGAGCGCGTGCACTACAAGCACGAGCGGGCGGGCGCGCCCGACGGCCACCGCGTCGACGTCGACGGCCACCTCTGGACCGCCGTCTACGGCGGCGCCTGCGTGCTCCGCGTCGCCCCCGACGGCTGCGTCGTCGGCGAGGTCCGCCTGCCCACCCGCAACGTCACCTGCGTCGAGTTCGTCGGCACCGAGCTCTTCATCACCACCGCCCGCATGGAGGCCGGCGAGGGCACCCCCGACGAGGTCGACCTCAGCGGCAGCCTCTTCCGCGTCGACGTCGGCGTCGAGGGCGTCCCGCCGCACGAGTTCAAGGTGGACCTGTAGGGCCGGGTCGCCGTGGGCTGTGTACACAAACGTCCTGTATAAACTATATACATAATGCACACTCGGTATGCGCTTAGGCCGCGGTAGCCTTGTATGTGCAACCCTGCCCGCCCGTCTACCCCGTCTGCATGAGGCCTTCTTCACGCTATTTTATGTACAAAAATGTTGCAGGCATTCAGCACGCTATCAATGAGTCGTCGAAGAGCGAACTCTAGTATTAGAGCCGTGCTCTGTTGCCACCTTTCTAATCCTTTGCCTCCTGATAGGTTGCATGGGGATTAGAGCTGTAATGTGGGCGTGCCAAACCTACCTCACCTCAGGCCGAGGCGGGCTGCGGCTTACCCCGTGGGCGACCCGTTCTTTTCGTGGGTTGGATGCGTCCCCTTCCCCCCTTGATCGTCCTGACGGCATCTTCCTGGGAAGGCGGGTGCAGCGTGGTACACGGGGGGCAACCCGATCTTTACGGTCTCACAGGGCCCCCTCAACCGGCCCCCTCGGTTTCACGGCTTCAGGGCGTACATGCGCACGGGGTAGAGTCGCTTGGGGAGGCCGTTCTGCAGCTCGGTGCGGACGAGGCGCAGGCCGGCATCGCGGAAGAGGCGGCGGAACTTGTCGTCGGTGCGGGTGACGCTGCTGTCGACGTCGTCGAACTCGTCGGCGCCGGCGGTGGCGTTGTTCTCCTTGAGGACGATGACGCCCGCGGGGACGGCGAGGGCGGCGGCGGCGCGCCCGAGGAACGCCACGAGCTGGGCGTCCGTCAGGTGGCCCACGCACCACTGCAGCCAGACGACATCGTAGCGGGCGGGCGTCGTCGTCGTCGTCTCGTCGTCCCCGGCGACCGGCGCCCAGTCCTCGAGCCCTGCGTTGAGCACCCGCCCCACGCCCGCCACCTGCCGCAGCTCGTCCGTGAACTTGGCGATCGGTTCCACCACGTCGACCGTCTCGCCCACGTCGAGGAGGAGCCCCTTGGTGATTCGTCCGATGCTGTGGCGGAGAGGGGCCCGTGACGCGTTAGCGAACGGGTCCCGGAGCCGTTGTCGGGTGTGGCCCTACCCGAGGGGAATGGCGCAAAAGCGGGATGATGGAAGCATCCGTCCACCGAGCCCCCTCGACTAGGGATGGGGGAGAGAAAAGATGAACCGAGCGAGACAGAAATGGAAATCGACGTACCCGGCGCCTCCCTCGAGAATCCTCTTGGCCCTCTGCAGGCCCTGCGACTTGCCGAAGCCCATCTTGACCAGAAAGGCGCGCGAGCCGCGCAGGTCGACGGCGGAAATGGCCGGGAACCCGCCCAGCATGCCGTCAACGCTGGCGTCGATACCCTGCCAGTAGTTGCGGCCGTCGGCGGGCCGGATGAGCGAGTCGGGGGCGGCTACATGGCCGTCTTCGGCGGCGGGCGGACCGCTGCTCCTGGCTGGACCGCCGGACTCGGTGCTGCCGCTGCTGGCGTCGGCCGGCACGGACATGGCGGGCGGCGGGTGAGAGTGAGGACCGTCGTCGGGGGAGGCGTGGGTTGGCGAGATCAAGGCTCCGAGGAGGTCCGGGATGACCTACGGAGGCGGGAGTCGTGGGGCGCTCCTCCGGGAGGCAAACAGGAATCGTCCTTCGGGTGTAATTGGATGACCAGTCACTCCCTCTCACATACACACACACGCACGCAGGCTCTCTCTTGCTTCCCACGGACCTCGGCAATGACTCTGTCGTTTCGCTCGTCGACCTGCTTGCGCGCTGTATCACTAAAGGAAGGGCTCCAGTAATTCAGTTTCTGAAGCCCCACCAGGAACGGCGGAGCGCCTTCCGGCTCCAATTGCTGCATGAAGGAACTTTCCATGGCAGGTGCTCCTCACTCCATCACGTGAAGAAAGTTAAGTAGTTTAAGTAAGAGTCCCCGGCCTGTAAGTATACAGGTACATGTAGGTACTTACCTATTGCCCACTATCTACCGTATTCCATCCCATAGATTTGAGTGAAGCAGATGGGATGGATCCCCTGTACACCTCACGCATATCTATTACATCTTGCCCACACCGTAACACGAATTCGCGACAAACCAAAAATGGCCATACCCAAGCGGACGGTACGGTCCGTATGAAAAAGACCCTGCATTCCCTTTCCCCCTGCAGGACCTTCAGCGGCCACTCCCGTCCCAGGCAAACGACCAACTGGCTTGGCCTGTCCCAACCTGTCGGTACGCTTCATGCGCCTCCACCAGGGAAACTAGCTTGCGATCGCGGACGGTTGGACAGGCCTGGCTTGGGAGGCATCGGGAGACCTCACCAACACGCAGTCAGACACTCACCCCAACTTCAAGGTATACTTTATTGTCGGGAGCTCGCTTTGGTGATCCCATGGTCAACATGCCGCGCTCTGAAACGTGCACTAACACCGGGCGGCAACCGAAGCTCGACGTCCTGGTGTCGTTCAGCTGAACCACCCCAGAGAGCGGCCACTGGATGGCATACCAGTAGATTCCAAGCGGCTGTCTACAGCCATGATTATCTAATTATACATTTAAAGTCCGAGCAGTGTGAAGCTCTCGCACTACAGGGAAATTCAAAGCCCAACTGTGCCTCCTTCAGAACACCAAGTCCAGCGAGCCCCGCCGGCTCATTACTCCCTCTCCTCCCGGTCCGTATGGTTCGTTTGCTCACGCAACCAAGGACGCGATCTACCCTACTCCCTGGTCACAAGTGGACCCGAATTCGATCCGCTATCAGAGGCGTTCGGCCCCTCCTCCTGCTCCTCCTCCACCGTCGCCATCATGAACGACAGGAAGGGCTTGCCGGCCGGGGCGGCGTGGCATTTGTCGTCGTCGATGAGCACGGCGTTGTCCGGGTCGCAGTCGTCGCTGGTGTAGGCCCAGAAGTCGTAGAGAACGGTGCCGTCGACGTCGACGTCCACGGCCCTCAACTTGATCACTTGGGGTCAGCTTTTTCTCTTACTCTCTCTCTCTCTCTCTCTCTCTCTCTCTCTCTCTCTCTCTCTCTATCACCGACTGTCGTGTGGAACAAGAGGGAAACAGCCCGAAACGCCTCTCTGTGGTGGCTTACCGAGAGGGCGGGGTCGATCGCCCGGCAGTACCCGTCGTACGCCTCGAACGTCACCTCCTCCTCCTCCGTGTTGACCGTGGTGCACTCGGCGTCGCTGAAGCCCGTGAAGAGGGCCGCCACGTCGTTGCCCGCGGCCGCCGCGGTCGAGCCCGACGTGCCTTGGCGGCGGACGAGCGAGGCCGAGGCGCTGCTGGCCAGGACGAGGGCGGTGAGGAACTGCATGTTGAGGGTTGGAAAAGAAGAAGAGAGTGAGGTTGTGGTTGATGGGAGTGAAAGACGAGGGTGAAATCTTCTGGAAGGAGCGGTTCTGGGGGGTGGAAAAGCGATTGGAGGGACTGGGATACTGGACGGTGCTGGAAGTGAGTGATGGATATGAATTCTCACCATGGGCGACCTACAGGCTCTATATACGTATCTCGTTTTCCCTCAGTTGCTGTGCTTGGACAAACGCTATGGTAAGATGTTCGTCGCGGTGGAATACAACGCTGGTATGAATTCCAAACTCTTCGTCCCCGTGCGGCAGGTGAAGCGTGGTTGGGACTACACGGGATTACATTTTATTGCTTTGAGTGTCTTACCCGACGGTTTTCACCAAAGCGCCATCTTGGTCGGATTTCGAGGTGGATATCCAGTGCAGGCTGTTTTCGGGCCTTACGACTGTGGCACACTGGCATCATCTCAGCGGAGGGCGGATTCTCCGTCACGGCTGGCCGGAAAAGGGGGAGGGAGGTAAGGTAGTGAGTGCCCAATCGTACAATCTGGCAGCGTTGAACCAAGACAGGCAGAAGGAGTCTACTTGGTCCCTCCATGAGAATTCTCGTAGTACACCCGCTCTTCCATTCTCCAGGGCGTGCTGGCTCGTCCGTTTCCGCGGTTGGTCACAGCAGTTGCGCAAATCCCCAGGCCTTGGGCTCCGAAGGTTTGCTTTTCGTTTTCCAGATGGTTCTGCCCCGGACTTTGTCTTCGATTTCATCTGGATTCCGTCTCACATCATCATACTTCCGGGCGTAGATCACCATGATTGTCTCGCACTCACTCTACCGAGTGAGACAGGACCAAACTATGTATGTAGAAGCCCCTGATCATGGAGTATCGCCAGGCATTGCGGGTTAACAAGGCCTCCAGCCTGCCCAGTTTTGGGCCCCGTAAAGTACAACATCGGGGTGCATTCTTTTACGACCCTACGGCCCAACTGTTTTTCAATTGCGCTCATAGGGCTTCGGATGCATCCGATGTAATGGGGTTTTCTGGTGACTGAAATTACGACGGCAAGACGTTGATGGAAACGTGTGCCTGCCAAGTAAGGTGCAGGCAAACAGGGCGTGGTGTACGATGGCCCCCCTCAAGACACGAAAGTCTTCGCATGAGAATGCTTCAATCCCAATCTTAACCTATGAGAGTAGTATTTGTATGGATCCGGAACGGGTAGATACTTGAATATCCCTTACACGTATACCCTGCACGTTCATCTTGTGGCTGCTACTGTATACATCAGATATCGCCTCATCGGGCATTTCCCCGGCTATTACAATGCATGTATCTATGTCTATATGTACCCGTGCGTGCGTCTTAGGCACACGCCCATCGGCGAAGATGGAGCTTGCTTGGGGACTGACTACGTACCTTCACCCAGCTGCTGCTTGCCGACTGGGCCCCTTTTCTTGAATATAGCGCCATAGCCGCGCCATTCGGGGAGGCCGTCCATGGCCTGGCGTCGTCGCACTCTGACGTGGCTCAAACTGCCCCATCCCATCCATCAATGAGGGGGGGCCCTTTAAAGAACATAGCCGCCAACGCCAATGCAGCTCCACTCGCGCACGCCCATGCTTTCTTCAAGCTCCACGCACCACCACAGGGCTTCCTTTGCCTTGTCTACCTGCCCGCTCTCCTCGTGCGCCCTGGCCAGCGCGAACCAGGCGTCCGAGTAGTTCCATCCTGAGCCCAGCTTGGTGAGGCCGGACAGCAGGCCATACGCCCGGTCTCGGGCCGCGAGTCGGTCGGAAAGAGGCAGCGAGACAGTCTTGTACGGCGCAGAGAGTGTCTCTATTGCAGACGGCGCGAGGGACTTGGGCTCCCCCTTCCCGCCTTGGCTCGCCGCCTGCGGGACGTCTGCGCCCTCGTTCTCCAGTCCCAGAGGTGCCGACGGCAAGGTTTCGATCCCGTGACTTGTTACTTCGCGGCCTTCCCGGCTCTTTTGGTTGGGAATGCCAAAGGGAACGGGGGCCTCGCCGTCGGCATAGTCTAAGCTGGGAATCGCAGGCGGCGGCATCAGCTTCTCTCCGTAGATGTCGAGGAGAACGTTGGACAGTCCAACAATAGCCGAGGGATGATTGGCGAAATGCATGAGAGCTTCTTCGAATTGAGCTCGAGCCTTCAAGGGCACGCCTTCGGCCAACGAAAGATAGGCCATCTGGGTCTGCGTTAGCATGCGCAAAAATGACCTCTGGTGAGTCGCGGTGAGTACATACCTCGGAGCGAACATCGCCCCATAGCTCTTCGATGCTCTTCTTGCCGCCCCAGCCAGGGTGTCGGCTCGAAATAGAATAGCCGGCGTCTTGGGCAACATCGGCCTCCAGGGCGTCCACTATCTTGCGCGCCTCGTCGAGCGCGCCGTGGCAATCCTTGTACATCTCGGCACGGCGATAAAAGGCCGCGATCATCAACCACACCTTGATCAGGATGCTTTGCCTTTGCCGCTCAACCTGCTGCTTGGGGAAGGTGATCATGGGAAGGTTGTTGGGGGCCGAGAGGGACTCCAAGACCAGCGGCTCGGGGCTCGCCGTCGACGACGCCGTCGAGTTGAATCTTTGCAACCCCTGACCTTGGAACAGGGACTGTTGACTGGAGATGTAGCTCTGGCTACTCCAGGCAAAGAAATCAGGCCGTCCGTTGGGAGTGCCGTCGGCCCCAGGGGTATAGTAGGCGTCCCCATCCAGGACGGTTGGGGAATGGGGCATGCGGTTGCTGCTGGCCGCACGCTTGAGGTGGTTAAGGTGGTCTTTTTTCTTCAGGCTGTTGCGTCTCTTGGTCGACTCACTCCTGCCGCGGCCACGGCGGCTGCCAGTCGAGTTTGTGCGGGAACGCCTCTCAGAATGGTCGCCGTTTTCTTGGGTGACTTGGATCGTCGGCGCAGCAACATTGGTCCCGCTGACTGCGGTTTGCGGCCGGTCCCCTGCCTTCTCGTTGTCCCCAAGTGCCGGTACGGGTGGCGGCGGGCCTGGACTGCGAGTAGCCGACTTGTCCCTGGTGCCGAAGACGCTGCCCCTCAAGCTTCGCAATGTGCCAGCCGAACTCTTCGGCGGCACCGCGGTTGCCGGTTTCAGGGATGTTGCCGGCGGAGCGGAATTCTCTGACTGAAAGCTGCCGAACAGTCGGGTGTACAGAACTAAAAGCTCATGGCTCGCGTTCACTGCGACTTCGGGCCCTTCAAGGAGCTCCAGGAGGGCAAGCTGGGTCATTTTGACCTCGATAATTCCCTCTTTCTCGAGCTCGTCCATCTCATCTATTAAGCCACGTGATTGGGAGGGCGGCCCATTCTTCGCCTCCACCTCGTTCAGGTGCTCGCTCCGGAACGGACCTTGCAAGTTCTGAGAGCCAAAGAGCACCGAGGGGTCTTCGAACTGCTCGAAAGCCCCCTCACAGGCGCGAGAGGCCAGAACGAAATCCTGCCTCGCGCTGAGCAGCAGAGCAAGAAGATGCCACAGGGGAATCAAGGCGCGCTCCCGCCAGTATGAGCCTCCAGGTGCGCTCTGGTCTCCGGGTTTCTTATTAGACATTAGAGCGGCCTTGACGATGTCGATGGCTGCGCTCAGCTCCCTTTGCTCTGCAAGTATAAGCCCAAGGGTGAACAGTGTCCCAACATCAGTCGGGTTGCCCGTCTTGGGAGACAATGACTTTTGGAAACTGCGGATGGCTTTTGCTTGGATCTCAGTTCGAGCTCCGGCATCGTAGGTCTTCCGTGACCATTGGGCCTGCGACAAGCCAATGGCTTGCCATGCCAGGGCGTTGACTCTTGCGGGTACTCTGGGGTGGAGAGCCTCGCCGTCGCCGGTTTCTTCGGCCACAGTAGAAATGTGTTCGTCAACCTTGGGGAGGGGGGCGGGCAGCTTCTCGAGCATCTGCTCAAGTTCGATGCCAAGCCCATGGGCCTTCTCGGCCTCGTCCTGGAAGCCATATTTGCACAGGGCAGTGATGGCTGCCGAGATGGTTGTGAGAACGGTGGTGTCGTCATCCAGGCTGGCCTCCTTGTGGCCCGTCTTATCAACTCGGGCCTTGCCCTTCTTAACAATCTCCAGGTACGAATCAAAGGCCTTGAAGGCAAGGTCGAATTCGGCAACGGCCAAATGCACGGTGAAGAGATGGCGCAGAATGGCGGTCGAGTGGAAAGTCTTGGTAGCGGCTCGGTAAAGGATTTCCAGGACGCCCCGACTCAGCCCCTCCTTTCCGTCAGCGCCCAGGTCGTGATCTGTCCATTCCCGCCCGCTGAGGATTTCCCAGTTCGTCATTATGGATTGGACAAAGACCTCAACTTCTTCGCGGTCTTCGTCGGCGCGGGGGAAGGGAGTTTCGCTGAGAAGCAGTGATTCGTAAGCCGCCTCTGCTTTCTTCAGCTCATTCCTGAGCTGGTGTTTGGCCGAGGAATCATTCGTGACCTTTTCCAATTGGCCGACGGGGAAGGCCAAGTCCTGACGCAAGATACGCGAAAGAGCATTGTAGTATTCGCTCCAGACAGACCGCCTCGGAATAGCGTCCCGGAAACCCTGCCCGCCCGCCAAGGGGCTGCCCTGAGCCTTGGAGGCATCCCAGTAGGTGGCCCATGAACGGAACGGCGCCAGACAGTTTGGATCCTCGAGCGTCTTGTCGCCGTTTTCCAGGGCCAAGGCTTGCATCATGCAGTATTCCGTCAGGTACTGCTCGGCCCAGAACTGCAGTTCTTTGCGACCCTTCTGCGTAGCCCAAATTTTGGAGAGCGAAGGCAGCGAAGACTCGAAGATGCCGAGCGCCGGCATCACCTCGCTGGTTCGAGACAGGGAGTTGGCCAGCAGCCAGGCTGCTCTCAAGGCGCAGACTTTGGTCCATTCCGAAGCGTCCTCTGCCTGTTCGAAGTCCCGAGGCAGGCAGGCGATGCACTCGTCGTAGTTGCCCGTGACCCAATGGATCCATCCCACGCAGACCTCGGCCTGGAACTTGGCCTGGGCGCCTTGTTCTCCGCCGATCACCGCTTGGAGTTTGGGCAGCAGGGCGGCAGCGTCTAGGTCCTCGGGGGGCAGGGCGGTGGCAGGTCGGTCGGCTGCCTGCTTCTGCTGGGCTTGGGAGATGGTACACTCGATCTCGGCGGTGGTTGTGAGGCCTACATGGCAAGGCGCGCGTCAGTCGAGCTGGAGGGACAGGCAGGGACAAACGGTCTGTCTTACATTGTCGGTCAGGGGCATGTTTACGGATCTTGCGCACCCATTCTGGCACAGCGTCCCAGTTACCCTCGCAGCGGGCGGCGTCAAGCAGCTCGACGTATCTGTCGGCCTTGACGGGATTCTAGTGGTACACGAGGGTCAGCAGCTGGCGTTGGCGCGCGCGCGCGCATTCACGCGCGGCCTCGTTCCATAGCAGGGCAACTCACACTCATGGTGGGCGAACAGTGGCGGCGACAAGTACAGGGGAAGCGGCAGGGGATGAGGCAAGTCTAAAAGGGATTACTGAGGTCGCAGACGGTCAAGAAGGCCGGCGCTGCATGTCTGAACGGAAGGACTCAGGAGACGGGAGTAGGGACCAGAGCAAAGCACTGTCGTCATTGAGGGTGTCGCAGGGCAGCCGAGGGTGATTGGCGACAACGTGCCCTTGCAACCAATAGTGAGTCCAGCGGGATGCGGATGGGGAGCTCACCCTGAACGACGGGACCCCCCAATTGAGAGGTCAGGTCGAACGAATGTAGCGGCCGACAAGGAGACAGGGGAGAGTGGGTGAGGACTGACGCGCTGCGGCGGTGCTGCTGCGCAACCTCCTGGGGCGACGATTGATTGATTGATTCAGGGCCCCGCGCCAGTAATACAGTCCACATCCCCGTATCTTCCATAGTACCTACATACCTTAGTACATGCCCGTAGATACCACTATACAACCCAGGGGAACCGTAGGCCGGCGAGCCCCCTAAAAACTGGATGGGACCTGACCTCAGGTGAAAGGCAAAGCCTCCTGTGGCTGGAAAGCCGCGCTGTCAAGGCTTGGCCAAATCAAAGGGAAATGACATGTGCCATCCGTTGTTGGCCGTTGGAACCGCCCAAGCTCGCCCTCTCTTGTCCGGCCACTGCGTGTACATCTACAGCCTGCTCGTTCTTCTTGGGAAGATCGGATCCCCGGCACGTAGTCCTGCTCGTTCTTCCCCTTTCGCAACCGGTACTGTTGTGAGAGTCCGTCTAGAAATACGTGGGAACGAAGAGGGATGTACGACCTAGGAAGATGTAAGTACCTATGTACCTACTCAATAAGAAGTACTCATGTACCTGTCTCCAGCTTAGTCACCTACTTCCTTACCAACCTGGGTCGCGCGTCCAATGAATGCCAAGACAAACCGGCAGGGATGCTGGTTCGCACTTCGGTCTCCACTAAAAAGTTTCGACGAGCTTTCCAGTCACGATGCGCTCAACGGTTGTTGGACAAGCTCCAAACCTGACGTCGCAGGTCATGTTTTTCGAGCATTGAAGCCCTCACTGTCGCTTCCGTGGTGATCTGAGCGCCTGCTTCCAAGCCCTTGGACACGAATACGCGTTTGGCCCGTCTCAGTCCTACCCAGAGAGCCGCGCGACACCACCAACATAAGCGGCAGTCACGAGCGCAACTACAGACGTGGTCTCGTCGCCAATCATCATGTCTCTGGTGTTATTGCCCCCGGAGCTGCGCTCCCTCTGCCGCAAATTGTCCACCGCGCCAGAGAAGCTGCCCAATATACTCCCTGGTCTGTTAAGAGATGTTCAGCGATGCAAGGGGCCTCTCTCGGCGCCCCAAGACTCCAAGACCAACGCAAACTCACCCGAGGCCATCGTGTTGGTGCATCAGCTGCGGAAACAGATAGACTCGCTACTCAGCGGCAAGACCCCCCAGGGAAGGTTTGTTGCGGCCGCTCTGGTCAAGGCCGTCATCGAGACCGGTGGCTGGGAATGCCTGCGCGCGTCCGGTCCCTGGGTCGTTAAGCTGCTGGCCATACTTCAAGTAGGTCGTGCACACCCCATCCGGCGTCATCTCATTGCTAACAGCCGGCCCAGAGACGTGAACCGGCCGTCACTAAGGAGTTATGCCTCGTTACCCTAACCAAGATCTTCACTCTTCTTCAGGGGTACCAGACCCTGATCAGAGAGATTGCAACCCCCCATCTTCAGCCTTTCGCCCAGGCCTGTCTGCAGATCTTGAAGCCCCCGGCATCAAGCAAAGCTGCCAAGCCGTCCCTCAACTTCGTGGAGTCGATATTCGAGGCTATATCTACTCTGCTCCCGCTGTACCCCACGACCCTGCGACCATCTGCCGTCCAGTTTCGGTCTGCGGCAAGGCCGTTCCTTGCCTCAACCACATCGGATGGCACTTTTGTCCCCCGGAGCCTACAGGAAAGCAGCCAACGTCTCGTTGTCCGGTTGCACATGACCGCAGCCAAGGGCGGAGGCGTCGAGGAGTGGGCCAAGCACACCAACGGACTCATCAAAAGCTTCCACGAGACAGCGGACCAAGTACTTCGGGCCGTTCATGAAAACTGGGAATCGACCACCGGGTACACACCTCAGCATGTCGACCTCAACAGAGCACCACACGGCGGCGGCGATTCGACGGACCAGTTGCCGCCCTGGACGGGTGTCGAGGCGGGAAGCGAGAGGATGATTGGCTTGCTCCGCTTCCTCGGCAACTGCCTGCAATGCGGTACCAAGACGCCCGTGACGATCCCCATCAGTCGTATCTTCGACATTGCCATGCGTATTGCGTCCATCATCCCTCCGAATCAGGGACGGGATAAATCCGGTGCCACGCAAACCAACGCCGCCATTGGCAGAGAGGAGAAGGAGGAGCTCTGGGCCGTTTTCCCTGAAATCCAGATTGCGATTCTCGAGTTGCTTCTGGTCGCCATGCGCCGCTTGGAGAGAAGTTACACTCCCATGGCCCCCGAGACGCTGGATCTGGCCCTGCGCATCTTCGAATCGGGATACCGCATTCCGGAACTCCGCGTCTCCGTTTTTACCATCGTCAGGGAGCTGCTCGCGCTGAGTGGGCCGACGTTGGCCAAAACCAACGTCGAAGCTCTGAGCCTGGTGACAAAGGCATGCTGCCGTGATCTCTTGGGCAACGCTGGCCATGTCAAGGTCCCCAAACCGCAAGCCTCGTTGCAAAATGGCGCCAAGGCCAAGACCCTGACTCAAAACGCCGACTCGTTCCTTGTGGGAAGCAAAAACGAGGAGACACTGCAGGTGATGCTGGCGCCGGAACACGTTGCTGCAGCCGAAGGGCTCTTGGTCGCGCTCTTCAACCGTCTGCCCCAGCAGTACATTAATACGTCACTGCGCGCCCAGATGTTGAATGTAGCCATCCTGTGCCAGATCAAAGACGCCCAGGTCGCCAGTGTACTCCACCCATCGCGGGACCGAAGCGGCAGGATGCCCCGGGTCATCCTGCCGTACTTACACCGGCAGTTCCCCCATGACGAGACGGTCGAGATCCTTCGGTTCAACTACCGGCCCATGACGGCGAACGTGCGGGCCGACATGGTCGACGCCTACGATGACATGGAGGCCGACGACGTGTCCATGGAAGAGCCGGCAGACGGCTTCACCTTCGACAAGCCGTTCGAGGCATCCGCCGCGGCCGCCGCCGCCACCGACGCCTCCAAGCCTCAGGAGGAGGACGTGCTCATGGCCGAGGAGGTCGCAGTCACGGCCACGAAACCCATACCAGCGCCAGCGCCCCTTCAGGCGAGCCCGTTCCTGGCCCAGCCGGCCCCGGCTGTCGAGGTAGCAGCCAAAGAGACGGTCGCCACCAAGCCCACGACGCGTGCCAACACCCGCAAGCGCAAGTCGGACGAGGCGGCCGAGGCGGCCGCGAAGCGCGTGGAGCTGGAAAGCACCGCCAAGAAGCCCGCAGATGAAGAAGAGGACCCGGGCTTTGCCCCCGTCGGGATGCTGGTGGAGTCCAGCCTGCAGCCGAAGGCCGGGGCCCCAGGCGAGGCGGGCGAAGGCGACAGTGATGACGAGAGCGTCCACCTGAACATGGAGCTCGACTCAGATGACGACGAAGACGAAGATGAATAGCGGCCGAGGTAGCGTCGGCGAAACCAGTGAATTCAGTTTGCATCGGTAAAACTCATATTCGCTGTTTGAATGCCAACTACGGGACTGTTTTATGAACATACAATCAAACGCCTCGGCCTCCAACTCCTTAATCAACTCGTTCCCCTTTTCATTCCCGTGCTATGAGCATTCATCCCGTGGCAGTAGATCATACAGCGAGAAGCGCCATCGTCGTCATCGTGAACACCGTGACCCCCAACATGCCACCAAGGCCACCGGCCCACGCGGCCAGCCGGGCCGAAGCCGAATGCACGAGGACGGGCGTGCCCAGCTTATGCGTCTCGTCGATGCTGCAGACGTTGTGGCAGACGCCGTCGGCCCTCCTGGCCAGATACTCATCCAGGGACCGGGGCTGGGGCGGGGGCGGCGCGGCGCGCCGGTTGGCGTCGGTGGTCTTCCGGGAGCCGGTCGAGTTGTACAGCATCTCGACCCACTGGATCTGGAGGTAGGCGGCGTCGCCGTCCTCCATGGTGCCGGACCAGGAGCCGCCGTCGCTCCAGGCGTTGAAGATGACCTGGGAGGGGTCGCGCGGGGTCTGGAAGGCGATCTGGGCGACCTGCTCGCCGTCGACGTACCACGTGACGCTGTCGGGGGCCCAGTCCATGCGGTGGAGGGCCCAGACGTCCCAGCCGGCGGGGACGGTGGCGTTGCGCGTCGCCGCCGCCACCTCGTCGTCCTCGTCGGGCCCGGCCGTGCGGCTGTACGACGGCTGGTTCGTGTACTGGATCCGGTCCGGCGGGTCCATGGTCCGGATCTCCAGGTCGGCCTCCTGCACCGGGTCGCTGCCCAGGTACGTGAACATGGCCGTGATGGCGCCCGCCGCGCCCGCCGTCCGCGCGTACATGCGCACCGAGAGGAAGTGGTAGCTCTGCGGCACCGACTCGATCTCGGCCGCCGACTGGAAGTCGCCCAGCCGCGCCGTGCGCAGCGTCATGAAGGTGTCGGAGGCCGGTTCCGGGTCCTCGTTCCGCTCGATGTAAACGTTGCTCGGCGAGTTGACCATTAGCACCGTAGGCCCTCCGCTGCCCTCATCCGCTTCGCTCAGGCCCTCCGAGTTGTTCCAATTCATGATGCCCCATGTCTCGTTCCACTCGGCAGTGGCAAAGTAGGCGTTGGCGACGGGGGCCAGGCGGTTCTCATCGGCATCGTCCAGCAGAGACGGGACATTGACGTAGTCCGAGAGAGAGCGGAAATCGTAGAATTTGTGGCTGCGGAAGTACTGCGCATTGGTTCCGTTGATGACATAGCAGTCGCACTCACTGTCGTCGGCTGTCTTATAATCGGCGGCGGCGCATAGGGTCGCGGCGCACAAAGCACCCCAAAGCAAACGGAGCGATGTGGAGGAGACCATCATGGCAAACGAACGGGCTCTTCAACGTAGCTCAGCTCAGCCCAGCAACCACCCCCGGCTAGCAAGGCGAGAGAGACAGTGGCCTTAACGGACCAATATTGTCAAGAGGAGGAGGCGATATATTCTTGCCCAATACAATGTGACATGGGGGATGGTGAAGGCAGAGTCATAGCGCAACGGCCCTGATGTAACACGTGAGAGATCCGGGCACGTAATATAGACGGTAAACGCAGGGATGGGGGCCCCCGGGCGGACGGGAGGTCGTATGGCAAGGCAAGGGTGTTCCTTTAGGCAGATGAAAAAGAAAGCGACAGAGATTTCCCGAGTGCAGTATGCAGTTCTTCACCTGGTCAAGCAGAGGCATGGGAGAAGGAAAAGCCCACGGCCTCGCTCGCTCGATATGCCCGAGATGGAAGGTTAGGAACAGACGAGGAAGCAATACGGCCGGCTCCCAACGCGGCCGCATCTGCTCATGCAGAAGAGCGACGCATCCCGCACAGACGTGACGGCCCTTCGGCGGATTCTCATTGGTGAGACCAGGGGGTGGAGGCCTAGAACTTCGAGGGGGGGGGCACTTCAGGTACGGCGAGCTAGTTGAGTTTGGGCGTCTGGCCCATGGCGGCGCAATATATGATGCGCGAGTAGGCAATGCAGGAAGAATTGCATACTGCTGAATAGTCCCATTTGGCTAAATAGCCGGGTCGCCGTGGGTGCAGCCGCCCACGCATGCTGCACCGGGAAGACGGCCTGCATCGATTGGCCGGTGAAGCTGCGAGGCAACATGGTGAGGCCTCCCTGCCGGGGCTTGTCACTGTGAGGGTGTATGTAATCCATATGGGATGCGAACTATTCCGGGCTGCCCGCAGTAAACAGGCAAGTCGATCCCTTGTTCGATGAAAACCGCGATGGCAGGGGTGCGAGCCGAGTGCAGCATGCGGGACACGATATTCGGCAGCCGGGCGGAGCAGCGGAGGCGGAGGCTGCAGCAACTGGGGGAAAGCTGAAGGACATCGTCGTGGCGGCGACACCCACTCACACACACACACATACACACACATCGCGTATGTACACGCAAAACAACGGCTATACCGTCAGTTAGGGCGGGTAGGCGGAACGGATACTCGGCGCAGATTCGCGACTTGCAGGTTGCCCGGTCCCCGTTTGGACTGGCGCTAGGAGCAGCTGAAGCGGGAGGGCGAGCCCCCCCAACCAACTAACCCACCGCTGACGGGGCCCAGAATTATAGTAGTGATGCCAGGCGTTTGTCTCTCTCCGGCACCACCTTGCCATTTGTTCGTATTGGTTGTCGTAGTACTCCGGGGGGGGCGGGCTCGGCGGGTAAACAAGTCGCGGCGGCGAGGGGGAGGGCTTGGCTCGCTTGAGTCCATGTCAGATGCCTTAGGTAATGTGGGATGGATGATGATGGATCTTGGGTGCACGGGATGTTGGGGGGCACCGCTGCTGGGTCAGTACCGAATTCGGCATGGAGAGACGAAGACTGCGTTCATGGCGGCGAATGTCCATCGTCCCCCCTCCCCCCGTGCTCCTCATGCAGGGTGGGTGCAGGTATTGTATGCAACATCTGGGAAAGGAGGCCCGTCCCAGCCGCCGTGTCGCTTCATCCGTGGGCTTCACCGGCAACTGGGGGAGACTGACGATCCACGGTGGGAGGAATTGAGAGAGCCTGGCCTCGGCTACGTCCGTACAATGCAGGCACGGGCATTAGATGTAGAAAAAAGGGTGGCTTGATGAGTAAACGTCTGATGCCATGGGATCCCACGCCCACGGATGGGCCATTGATGAAGGGATGAGATGCATCGGACGCTCCCACAGACTTGGCCCGTTAGCCTGTCTGTCAATACAGATTGGCTTAGGCTTCATCCCAACAGCCCACAAAGAAGTATCCTTATAGGTGCTTACCTGAGGCTGTGTACCCTAGGTACGTAGTAGTGTAGTAAGTTCCTGAGTACCTCCTGGCTGCCTAAGCCCCTACTTAAGTACTTAAGTACCTCTTGCCTGCTTTCTGCGTGAGTATAGACACAATGCACCCAAAGAAGTACCTGGCATCGGCTTCGGAACATCACTAATCCGTCGCATGATGCCGTCAGCGCCTGTACCTGTATCGGGGCCCACTCGGGTCTTCTTTCTGCCTTCCACCATCGGAAGGTTGGATGGAGCCTCTCTCGGCAAGCCCTGGTGAAGTCCAAGTCTGCCTGCCGTCCCTAATAAGCTATGCGACAAGAGCAATCCCGTTGCACTCCCCCCCATTGTCGCTGCTCTACCTGACAGAGGCGCTTGACTGGCCATCTCCAGCTCGCACACAGGAAACGTAAGGCTTCGCAGGTTCCGCCTTTCCGAGAGAATGCCATAGCAAGCCACCTGCAGAGAGGTATATGCAGCCACCGGCTCCGCGACGACGAGTGGGCTTTATTGGAGTTCGGGCCACGGCCACTCTGACATGACGGCTAACGAAAGCAGGAACTGTCATTTTTCATTTTCTATATCGTTCCGACATCACCTGGAACTACCATGGGCTCCTCACCCGCGTCGACCACCTCCCCCAAGCCTTCCGCTGCTGCTGTCGAGGCCCTTCAGCCAGCTGCTGCTACCGACCCGATCGTCTCTCCAAGCGAGGCCGCGTCCCAACCAGCTACCATCCCAACCGCGGAGCCGTCAGCTGTCCCCGACGCACCCGAGGAGGCCAGCTCTCCGGCCAGGTCTACAGCATCACGAGAGTCTGGCGAGGCGTCCTCCGGCGCAGACAGCGAGGAGAAGACTGAGAGTGCCGATGCAAATGCGCCGCCGCTCCCCGACGAGGCACCGCCGCTTCCCGAAGAGGCGCCGCCTGCTGCAGAGGACGACGGCTGGGATTTCCATTGGGATGCCGTTAACCAGGCCTACTTTTTCTACAACCGCTTCACCAACGAGACCACATGGGAAAACCCGCGGTTAAGGGCACCCGGCAGCAGCGCGGGACCCTCCACTGCGGTACCTGCCGCGGCCGAGCCCCCGAAAAACGAGCGGCTGCCCGCTGGAGGCTACAACCCGGCCATCCACGGTGACTATGACCCCAACGCGTGGTATGCGAAGACCGAAGAGGCCGAGTCCGATCAGGCGCAGCTGGCGGATCCAGCTGCCGCTTATGCCGCCATGGGATCGTTCAACCGCTTCACTGGCCGTTGGCAAGCCGACGAGGACAACCCGGATAAGCATAACGACGAGAACAAGACGAGACGCCAGATGAACGCCTTCTTCGACGTGGATGCGGCAGCCAACGCCCACGACGGCCGGAGCCTCAAGGCGGAGCGGTCGGGCAAGAAGCCCAGCAAAGCCGAGTTGAAGCAATTCAAAGAAAAGAGGCGCGCGAAGAAAGAAGAGAAGCGACGAGCTTGGTTGCGAGACTAATCCCTCATGGCCGTAGGTCAGCACAAGTCCGAAAGCCTCGGGTGCTCTGGATAGCGAGCGCTGTTGGTCTACTCTTGTACTTGTTTTGTGATACGATTGCTGAATATACCCCCTTGCATTTGACGAAACGTGTTTGGTTCCTATCCCTTGTTACGCCGCTGCCCACACTGCAAACGCCCTGACTTGGTCACAATCGTGTACACTCCTCCACTCGGCACCATCCGTGTCGCCTCGGATTCGTCGCTCCAGCCAAGATGTGGCCCATTGCTGCAACTGAGGCCCACTCTTGCCCATCACATCCTCCTCACCCCGCCTCGCGCTTGACGATAGAAACGCCAATTCTGAAGCTGGGGGCATGTACTAAGCCGGCCCTGGCCTTTTTTTGTGTATAAATATTCTTGGACTCTCGCTGGACCCGACCGTTGTTGTGTATATTCACTGAACCCCAACAGCAGATACCATGGCCTACGACTTCAAGGGAAAGATAGCTATCGTCACCGGTGGTGGTTCGGGTAAGTGCGCCGAGGAGAAGGCGAGAAGGAGGGGGGCAAGCGGTCTGGCGCCAGAGTCTGGGAGCAACACTGACCAGTGGCAGGTATCGCCCATGCCTTGACGAGAAAGCTGCTCGACGCCGGCTGCTCCGTGATGGTGGCCGACCTGCGCCTGCGTCCCGAGGCGGAGGAGGCGTACAAGCAGTACCCGCACCCTGCCACCGAGAAGGCGGCTTCGGTCGTGTTTCACAAGACGGACATGCGTGTGTGGGCGGAGATCGGGGCCATGTTTGAGGCGTGCCTGGCGACATTCGGGCAAGTGGACATCGTAGTCAACGGTGCGGGCGTTTTCGAGCCGCCGTCGAGCTCGTTCTGGCGGCCGCCGGGCTCGGAGCTGGCCGGCGACCCGGTTGACGGCAACCATTACGCCGTCTTCGACATCAACACGATCGGGCCCATCCGGCTGGCGCAGACGGCCGTCGAGTACTGGCTGCGGAACCGCCACGTCCAGGGCAACCTGCTCTGGGTCGTCAGTATGGCCGGGTACCTGCACTTCATGCTGACGCCGCTGTACTGCGCGAGCAAGGCGGCGCTCGTGAGCATGTGCCGCTCGCTGGGGCCGCTCAAGGCGACGCTGGGGATCCGCAACAGCGCCGTCTGCCCCGGCGCCGTCCGGACGCCCATGCTGACGAGCCCGGACAGCCCCGCCTTCCTCGCCGCCGACGACGCCAGCCTCGAGCCCGAAGAGCTTGCTGATGTCCTCCTGCGCGTCCTGCGCGAGCCCCAGTACGGCGACGGCAGCGTCGTCGAGGTCCAGCAGCTCGGCACCCCCGCCGCGCCCAACATCGACGTCCGCAACGTCCCCCTCGAGGCCCTGTACCCGCCCGTCGCCATCGAGAAGAGCGCCAGCGACTACATGGTCCAGCAGGGGGAGCTCGTGGCCAAGCTGAACGAGAGTGGTATGTACAAGTGAGCGCCGGGGAGGTCTGGAGGGCTCCCTGTCTTTGTATACCACAGGGCAGACGACTACAGATGGCAACGGCAAGATGGTCGACGTCCAACAAGCGTAGAATCATTTCACGCAATCGAAAAACACGATACATCGGGGGGGTAGAATTTTCGCGGCAATAGCATGGAATGCAGCAACTACCAGTTTCAACAAGAAGACCACTTGGTCAGGATTATAGACATAAGTCCCGGGCACCATCACTCCTGTTTTGATGGCAGTGCTTACTTGATGTCACGTTCTGAACTCCTGTGCCTCGGGAGAAATGCCCGCGAAAGAAAGTCCAAAACCACAATGAAAGCTCGGGAGAATGAAAAGAGAACTTCAATTACGAAGGAAAACGAATCCCTGAGCTATGGCACGCTCGTCTACGAAAGACCTAGGCTACGAAACCCCCCAAGAGCTGAACAGTACGGGACCTGGACCCCCAAGTTGAGGAGCTGGCTGAGGCCTGGGGAGCCGTCGAACCGAGAGGGGAGCACTGGTCCGCGGCGGGAACTCTGTCCTCCCTAGACTCGGGCTCGATGGATAGGGGCGCGCCTCCACTTCCTCCTGCTCGTCCATCGCCCCGACGAGGGCGGACGAGCCCGGCTTCGGCGTCAATTTCCAATTGGAGTCATCTTCCGGGGCCTCGTATCTGACAGCCCTCCTCGGCCACGGCGGCCTCGCAGGCGGCCTGAAGCCTCCACATAGAGTCGAGCGTTTCCCGGGGGCTTGGATCTCGGCCTCGGCTTCTCGAGTAGAACCTTCACGGACCTCGACATCGCGGCAAGGTTGGCCTTGTCGGTATTCGCGGAACACCGGGATGCCGAATTTCTCTTTATTTATTTTTCTGCATGTCACGATAGACCTCGCCGGCCGGGGTGATGGTGATGGCCTCGCCCCTCCCCCCCTCCCCCCAAAAGCTGGGCGGTCTGCGGGTCGGGGGGCTGACGGACGGGCTTGAGTGCCAGTCGAAGCGTGGAGTCAACTGGGAAACCCGGAAAGCGAGCACGACGTGCCATCTTGATTGTGGGTGCAAATGGTTATTTGACGGGTGATGGGAATGGCGCGGGGTCCGGACGCGATAGTGCGTCGTTGCGGCCGGTTCTTGATGTGGTCGGACTGCCCCGGGGGAGGGAGGAAGGAAGGCGAGTCAGGGAGTCAGATGAACTTGATCCCATCCCGCGAGAACCCGGTGAGTGGCGGATGTGGCACTGAGGTCATCTGGCTTCTTCAAGCGCGTGGTTTTGCCCATCCCCGCTATTATCTGTTTCGATGTGCCACGTCGAGGAGGTGCCCGGCATGGTGTTTCTTTGTCAACAGGCCAGGCTCCCCGGCACGCCGCTCGTTTTTTATATCTCCTAATGCTGTACAGCAAAAGCCAGAAAACCATCTGATGCCTTCAAGTGTTGGCGTGGTAAAACCCGCTATTGAACGGATTTTGCTGAGCATTCAGGGGGGAGTTCCTCATACACATGCTAGATTCGGCGGATTTAAATTGTTTTCCTCGTCCATGCGGAGGAGAAAAAGCAGCGACGCTTCCATCCCGCTTGAACACATCCATAGCACTATAGGAGAGTTGTGATCTCTAGAACCCTCGGATTTGTGCCGACATGGTGAGTAAGGGGATCAGGGGATTTCAATTCCCTGCACTATCAGCATGATCTCGCAAGTACTTCGAACCTGTATACCTTCAACCGGCCTGGTTAGTTTGTTTTACGCCAACAATGTCACTGCCTAGAGCAAAAGAACCAGTCCCAAGTGCGGTCTACGATGTTGGCGGACTACGGGGTCGTCGAGGCGACCAGCTAGTCCTCGGAAGAGATATCATTCCCGCTGCGCTTGGAAAATCCCCCAAAGGGGCGGCGACACCCGCAAAAGACGACCCTACGCAAACAAACTCTCATCCAAAAGAGCAGTGTGGGTATTGAGTGGCAATTGGGAGGGCAGTATGCCTTCCATTACATGTTACCACACAGTAGGCCCAAGAACATATCTTGAACCGTGAAACAGGATATAGTAAATGCGTTCTTTTTGTTGGTGGTTTGTCAGCTTGCGGCAGCGCAGATGATGTGTCATTGGCTAGCCTGGCCGGCGGCGGACATCCCGGCCGTGTCGTTGGCTACATATAACCCTCGAGTTGCCAGATTAGGCAATGCCGACGATGGTAGGCCACGCCGACGACTCAAGCGACAGCAAAACCACCCCAGACCAGCCAAGAATGCCGCGAATCACCAGGGGCGGGGGGGAGCAACCGAGTGTGCCAGATCAGGAGCGGAGAAGTACGTCGCCAATGAGTTCACAGGGGAAGCCGGGAGAGCCAATCCCCCATCGTGCTGGCATTGCAAAGCACCTCGTGGAGCTTACGGGGGAGGAGCAGGGGTGGGGGGGAGAGCTTTACTTCACCCATCCCGTGATTCGAATCGCCTGGGCAGTGAAGTTTTACGTGGCCATATATCATTTGTTCTATTGCTGCGGTATTCGATGGCGAGGGCTTTGCCAAGCTGGTAAGCAGACATGTACTGAATGAATGTTGGGAGAATCAAGACCCCCCGGGGATGGGCCATTCCGACGAACCTCTCCCTCTGCCCTAGTCCAACGGAGTAACGTCGATACTTTAGGTACCGCTTCTATAACGTAGTACGCATCGTAGAATCATCGTAAAATCGGTTATCTACGCCCAAACTTTACCGGTAGGCAAGCTGTGTTTACCAAAAACCGCCGACGGGGCGCGCGAGGTAAATACCACTTTACCACGGTGGCTGACCTACCGGGCGGCTGGCTCCTTACCGCGCTATTAGGTTCGGACGAAGGCAGCGTTCGTGGGGGATTAGCCATCCCCCGTCCACCCCCCGGTAAATCATCGTGAAACCCGAGGGTACCAACACGCCACGCCGGACGTACACGCGTAGCACCGTCCCCCGCTGCGCCAGGCGACGGCGATGTACCAGCCGTGTAGGTACTATGTACAACCCTGACTACAGGAGCCGACGATGATGGCCCTCAGACATACATCCCTTTCGTTCACCCCGGGCCGTACGTTCCTGGCTTTACCGGATTCAGGAGGTGTGGTGTTCGACTGGAGTGGCTACCCTACCATACCTAAAAGACGGGAAGCGGCATAGGCTTCCCTCCCCCGTGCGGGGGGGAGGGGGAGGGGGGGCTAGAACACGGGAGCGCCCTAATGCGGTAGGTACCCTGAAGTTGGGGTGAAGCCTCGCACCGCCAAGGGGGGGGGGGGGGGGCGGCGCCCAGCGCCCACGCCGTGAGATGAGGGACAAACATCGCACGCCCGCCAAGGGCGCGCGGGGTCCAGAGCCCACGAGATGAAAGAAATACCTCGCCAAAACGCCAAGGGCCCTTGGGTCCGCGCCGTGCGATGCGGAAAACCACGCAACGCCAAGGGGGCGCCCAGTCCCAGCCACGCAAGTTGAGGAATATCTTTGTCGTGCCAAGGGCGGCCTGCCGCCATGGCATGAAATGAGTGATAAATATTTGGCGGTGCCAAGGGCCGCGGTTCCAGACAGGCCAGGACATCACAATACGATAGAGCAGACCGCCGGCGATTGAAGCCGATCGCAGGGCCAAGCAGCTACCTAGGAACTATAGTTGCTTCTCAACACCAATTGGGTATCAGATCATCATTAGCATCCGAGCTATGAAAATGCCTAAGGCTGCATGAGCCTCGACGAAAACCTTGTTGCTATTACTAGCCCGTTCATTTGGCCTTAGGACGCCCCTTGAAGGACTTCAACGGGTCAGCCCGGCGACCCACAATCTTCTTGCCTCTTCCCTTGAAGGACTTTTTGCGGCCTTTGCCGTCCTTGTTCTTCCGGAGGCCAAGACCGACGAACCCGATATCCTTGGACGTGAGCGCCTTCTTGCCATCCGCCGGCAGCATGTAGTCAGGAACATGCTTCAGGTGGTTCTGCGTCCGCGCTGCCCTCAGCTCCGTGTCGTGCCTTAGGTGCTGCAGCTCGGCCGGGTTCTCCTCAAAATGCCGCTTGAGCTTTTCGCTCTTGACAAGCTCGCTCTTCAGCTCTCGTATCCGTGCCTCTCTGTCGATCGACGAGTCAGCTGCTGTCCCGTAGACATGGTTGGGCGGTCGGGGGCTACGGCCATGGGGAGGATCTCCATCCGGGGGCGCCTTGGCCAGGGACCAGGGGGAACCCGGGCAACTCCCGAGGAGGGTTACACGTACCTGATGGCGACCTTGGTCACAGCCCTGAGAGCATCGTTCATCCGGTATCTGAACGCATCGAGGGACTTCTTGTCGAAGTGGTAGGGTTTAATTTCTTTGCCCTTCTTGGCCTGCTGTTTCATGATCTTGGCCAAAACTCTCTCGTCGTTTTCGGTCGACTCGATGCTGGTGGGCATGTGCTTGCGGTATTGATCGGAAGGGATGACAAAGGACAAGGCGATGCCGGATTGGCCAGCTCTGGCCGTCCGCCCGATTCGGTGCGTGTACGACTTGGAGCTTGTGGGCAGATCAAAGTTGATCACGCAAGCCACGTTTTTGAAGTCGATACCCCGGCTCACTCCGTACTCTTTGTCACGCTTGGCAGCCTTCCGCTTCTTCTTTGGCGGGGCAGTGCCGTCGTCCTCCTTGGACGTAGATGCAGGCTTCTGCGGCTGGTCTGAGCCACCGGCCACGTCGACAGCTTCGGCATCCCCCGAGGTGGTTTCCTCGGTACCTCCCAGAACTTCGTGTTCGTCAGATGCCAGCAGAATGTCATAGACTCCTTGGCTGAATTGCTCAACCACGTGGACTCGGCTATTCAGGGGCAGTTCGGAGTTGAGGACGACGCTCCTGGACGGGATTAGTGACATGTACCCCTGCAGTAGCAGCGAGAAGCGTACCTGAGACCAAACTGCTCTAGGAAGAGCTTCAGACGATACGTCCTGTCAATGTCGGCAACGAACACAATCGTCTTTCCCTTGATCAGTTGAAGCTTGAAGATGACGTAGATCATAAGGAACTTTTCGTCTTCGGCACATTTGACGTAGAACTGTTCGACCCCAGTGCCTTCGGCATCTGGCTCTACGAGATCCAGCACTACGGGGTTCCGGCAGAATACTCCCTTCACCGTCTTCACGTCGTCGGTCAGGGTGGCCGAGACGAGCATGGTTTGAACACCCTTGGGCAGAGCCGCAGCCACGCTTTGCAGGTCTTCGTCGTAGCCATAACTGGAGAGCAGGTCCGACTCGTCCAGGACTAGGTGTGTCAGGCCGTCGAGGGACAAAAACGAGCTTCTGATGGCCTGGAGGGCTCGTGCCGGCGTCGCCACCACGATATCGGGGTTGTTGGACAGGAGCGTCTTCTGCACGGCATCGGACAGCTTGTCGGACAGCTTCACCGCCTGTATGTTTTTGCAGAATGCAGCGAAGAGCTCGATGACTTTGGTGACCTGGTCTGCCAGTTCTCGAGTGGGCACAAGGATGATGGCGCTGGTGGCAGCCTCGGACGATGTCTTTGAGCAAAAGTCAGCGCCAGGTCTCACGAGATTGCGAAGGCTATTATGTATGGGGTAAAATGGTGGCTCCATACCTGCTTGCGCTTCAGGATGGCCTGCAGGATGGGCAGCAGGTAGGCGGATGTCTTGCCTGAGCCCGTCTTGGCCTTTGCTAGCACATCACGGCCGTCCAGGGCCGGGGGAATGGCCCTGCTCTGGACGAGGGTCGGCTTGGCCCAGTTCTGGCTCGCGATGGCCTGCAGGAGGCGGGAGTCCAAGCCCAGATCGGCCCACGTCGACTCGTTCTCGGGGGCCGGATCGGACTTGCTCGGGGTAGGAGCCGGTTGGTCGTGCTCGTCCAACTTGCGTTTCATGTTGCCTGTGCTTGGGGGAGCCGCGCGGAGTGCCGGGTTGTCGTCGCCGTCGGCGCCAAGAAGGTCCTGGCCGTGTAGTCTCGGAATAGTGTCAGCGTGAGGGGAGGGGGCGAGGCGTCGTAGGGGTGCTGTTGATGTTGGCCGTCACGTCGCTCGTTCGGACTCACGCATCAGCTGCTGCTGCTGCTGCTGCCCTGTGTCGCCGCCCGCCCGGGCGCAAACCAAAATTTTGGCCGTCCCATCTTATCAGCTTATCGATACCACCTACCTATCGACTCAACTTTGTTTTTCGCAGGCTTGGGTCTACGATGTGATTGGCTGACGAGCCGCCTCCTTAGCTGTCAGTCAGCCTTTTCCCCCCCAAGTGCGATGGAACATTGAACGAAGGATGCAGCCCATCTCGGGTCCAACTCGGCGGCAGCGCAGCAGCACATGGGACGCTGGGCCAGGCGCAGCTAGTATACGCCATAGACGCAGCCGCGTGATGTATGCAGCCCATGGAACGAACTTGCGAACCTCGGGATCAGCCATAAACGTGGCCGTCAGCCATCGCGCGGGCTCTAATCCGCCGAGTTTGCCCACCGTCTTTACCCCTGGGCTTTCTGCCCCTTACCCCGTGGGACGGGCGGCTGGGAAGCTGGGATTATTCCCACACCGCTGACCATCCGCTGACCGACAAAAAGACGCATAGCTTCGGGACCTTCGTCATAGGTCTCTGGGCTGCGCTGAGTCGGACCCAGAAGCTCGCGCTTCCCCGTGCCAGAATGCCAAGGCACAGGCCAATAGGCACACGATAGTTGACCAAATAGGCAGATGGGAATTCCCCAGAGAGGCTTTTCCAGCTGATCAGCACCGACGTGGCTGCCGATCCTTCCGTCATCCACGGCCGTCCGCCCCCCCCCAGGGCGCCCAGGGCACCCAGGGGGAAGGGTGGTGGAAGGGGAGCGAAGAGCGCGAGAGAACGAGGCAATCGAGGGCAAGCTGGGGCCAAGGGAGACAGAGAGGGCGCGCGACTGGCACACGCAGCGACCACGGCCAGGGCGACGCGCTTGATAGGCAGGCGGAACTGAAGGCACAACGCCGGCTGACCCATCTTCACGAGGACCCAGTATTCGGTCGCTACGGAGCACGGGAAATTGGGTAGCCCACCCCATCCCACAGCACCCCCATCCTCTCCCCAGATTAGTGTCTAGCAGCCAGGTCATGCCGACTGTTTCCCCCAGATGCGGTGGGAGGGCAAGGTGCCCCGGGTGGTAGCAGAGGCCCGCGAAGTGCCGCCAGCCAAGAGAATGGCTTGTCTTGCGCAACTCTAAACCTGACCAAACTAAGCTCTCACGTCTCGTTGCTCTTGGCGGGCGCGAAGATCGGTATTACTTTGGGGGTTTGCTGTTTCGCTAGATGATTTGCGTCTCTAGTGGGCGCTCTGGGCTGCGAAGAAGCTTTTTCCTGCGGTTTGAGCCAAGGCGGGCGGGCTGGGTTGGTACGCGGTGTACGCTGTACGCTGTACGCTGTTTCGCCGGACAGGCTCGACGACGACCGCCTCGCGCACACGCCCCCGGGCGTCGCATTTTGCTTGCCATGCGACAAGCTTTTTTGCCGTTCCTTTCCCTGTTCGGCCTTGGCGGGCAGTCCCCATCAGGACCGAGGTTGCACAGCACTAGCTTGAGGTGCTTTTCCGTTTCATCTCCCAGGGGGGGCGAGAGGGCGGAGACCAACAAGCCCGCGAGCGAGCGACTGATATTGGCCTCGGCAGGCCGTGTCCGAGATACAGCCGTGGTGAGTCGTGCTCGCGATAGGCACGATAGAGGTGACAATATGCGTGATTTTGCCATGTAGCGGGAGCCACTCTCGGCGCAGGCCCCAGTTCTTCCTTCTCGACCATCCCCGTCCGGAAGAAACTGGGCATTGATGAGACGGGTCCAGTCAGAGCGCAAATACGCCCGCCACTCTCGCCTCCCCTTTGCCCCGGGGCTGCGGCCCCATCGGCTCTGCAGCCTCTGGCTGGCTGGGCAGGCCGGCGCGGAGGGGGGGACCTGACTGGCCGCACTGGGGCTGACTGACTGACTGGCAGGCCGGCCCTTCCAGCGTCGTGTCTGTGGTGGGTGAGGGTGTGCGGACTGTGCAGATGGGGATACATCCCATAGCAGATGGGAGGTGTGGCCCCCCCCCATCCCCCCCCATCCCCGGCCGCCCTCGGCCCAACAGGCCGCCTCTCGTGCCCCCCCCTAAGGGTGCCCGCCCGCCCGCCCTTGAACCCTTGAGGCTTTTTTAATCCCTCGCTGCGCGATTCGGCCTCCGAATACCGCCTAGATCGGAATTGCCCACATCCCTGCCCACCAAGTGGCACCAAGTGCCCGGTGCCAGCCGGTGGGGACTTGGCAGCCCGCCTTGGCCGGCGAAGCTTCCCTCGCATGCCTCGCTCGCTCGTTCGCGTTGATCGGGCCCGCTAACCCGTCCAGCAACCAAAATGTGCTGGCTCCGGCTGCTCCGCCGTGGTTCCTACGACTACACAGTACCCAGCACCACTAGCCCGGAGAGGCCAAGTCAGGTTCCGCGCCCCTCTCGGCTAGGATGAGAGATATTGAGGCTGGGACTGCCGGAAGAGGAAAGGGACGAGTCATTTCGCGTCTTCGGTCACTTCTCCTGGCCTGGTCCCGACCCCTTCCCTCCCCTTCCCGGCTCGCGTTGCGCGACCGCTGACGACTTTTTGGCTGCTTTCCCTGGTTGTCGTGTCTATTTCGAGGAGACCCCCAAGCCGATCGCGCTGCGGCACGCCGTAGGTACCCTGTCCCGCCTGTGCCTACGCCCGGTACCTCCTCCCCTTACGTGTGAGCGTGTGCCTCTCTTCCTGAACTGTTCCAGGGCCTCGTCGAGGCCTCGTCTGGGCTGCGCCCAGGGCTCGTCATGCTTTGCCATGCCCGGCCAGGCTGGCCTAGCGCCGGTGGTTTTTTTTTGGTCGCGTCGTGAGGCGCCCCCCGGCTTCAATGGCGATACGGCTTGGCAGACCGAGATGTTTCTCGCCCGCGCGAAGATCGTGTTTCCAAAACCCCAGGCCGCATCAAACATGGAACAGCCCGCCATGGATTCGCCGCGGATTCGCGCGTGTGCGCTGCTATTCTCCCTCGCCTTGCCGTCGCGGCGGTCACGTGCCCGTCGCTGAGCCGCCGGCGAGGGCGTCGTTTCACGATGCAGGCGCACTGAAACCCCGGCCGGGATAGGGGATCTCCCGGGCCTGTACGTAGCAGCGCACTTCAGACCCTGAGGTTACTTCGCCCGCTCCTCATTCGTCGGTAATGATGAGGCATTTTCAGATGGGCGCGCAATTCCCGTCCAGAGCCGTTGTCTCTCCAACGTCTCTTGGCGTGGAGCGCGGCTGGGTCCCTATCGACCGTAGCCCGAACAGGCTACGCGAAACCGATCAACGCTACATTACTGTTCCCTGCGTGTCAGAGCCACCCTGGACCGTGGTACCTGGCCGCCCTGCTTGCCCCGGCTCCTGATAGGCTGGCCCGTCCAATATCCCACACATCGTCATCGTAGCCGGCGGGCTGTCCCCATACTCGGTGTCGACGTCTGGAGGCTGGCTTGGCCGAAGCTGCCACTTCACCTGAAAATCGTCCTAAAAGTGCTCAAATCACTTGTGGAGCCGGCCCTTAGCAGCGGCCGTCGCCTCGCTAGCCCGGGTACCTCGAGGCGGAAAAGGCCAAGAAAGTGGCGATTGCTCCGGCTTTTGCGCCTATCCACAGAAGACGCCGTGGGCGCGCCGAACCTATAAGTATTGGTGTCCTCGGCCACCCCCAATGTCTTGGATTCCTCTCTCTCCTACGCCTCGACCATCTCGCACACTCATCTCTGCGGTTACGGTTTTGGCTTCGTTGTTCCACCACCCTCTCTACTCTAATATTGAACAGGCTGGCCTGTTGCGCGCCTCGCCATGGCTCCCAATCTGAAAAAGATCAAGGCCATGGGCTCCAAGGGGGGGAAACCCTCTGAGGACCCCGAGAACCAAGAATCCGGCAGCTTCCTCAGCGAAAACCAACGGAACAACGACGCCCGACCCACCGCTTCCGCCGGCCAGGACGACAACCCCTACATGGACGAGTACAAGGGGTGAGTTTTCCCCGGAATCCTTGGTATGGGGGGGAATCTTCCGAGTGCTAACCCCATACTCTTAGTCTCGTCCGCTTCGTCGACAACTACCGGGACCCCCACGAGGGTGAGGGTGAGGAGGAGTTCGATGAGCAGACCGAGCAGCGCCCTTGGTGGGCCTTCTGGAAGGGCGGCAAGGCCGGCTACGCCTCCGCCTCCAAGAGCGACTTCACCACGCCTACCGACTGGGTCAAGACCGACATGAAGCAGGGTCTTAGCGGCCTCGAGGTTGAGCGCCGCCGGAAGCAGTCCGGATGGAACGAGCTCTCTGCCGAGAAGGAGAACATGCTTCTCAAGTTCATCGGCTTCTTCCGCGGTCCCGTCCTCTATGGTAAGCCCGCCCCCGGCCGCCGGCCCGCCCCGTCGCCCCCGACACCACACTAACGTGTCCCGTAGTCATGGAGATTGCCTTCGTTCTCGCTCTCGGTCTTCAGGATTGGCTCGATGCCGGTATCATTGCCGGTATCCTGCTGCTTAACGCCATTGTCGGTTGGTACCAGGAGAAGCAGGCTGCCGATGTCGTGGCCAGCTTGAAGGGTGACATCGCCATGAAGGCCACCGTCATCCGCGACGGCCAGACCAGCGAGATCCGTGCCCGTGAGCTTGTCCCCGGTGATATCATCATCATCGAGGAGGGCCACGTTGTCCCTGCCGATGCCCGCCTGATCTGCGAGTTTGACGACGCCAACGGTTACGCCAAGTACGAGGCCGAGATGAACGCTCAGGCTATGACTACCGAGCCCAAGGAGAAGATGGATGAGGATGGTGAGGAAGGCGGTAACCACGTCGGCCACGCCCTCATTGCCATTGACCAGTCTGCCATCACTGGTGAATCCCTGGCCGTTGACAAGTACATGACCGACACCGTCTACTACACCACCGGTTGCAAGCGCGGCAAGGCTTACGCCGTCGTCACCTCGGGTGCCCAGGCCTCCTTCGTCGGAAAGACTGCCTCGCTGGTTCAGGGTGCCAACGACTCCGGTCACTTCAAGGCCATCATGAACTCCATCGGTTCTTCCCTGCTTGTTCTCGTCGTCTTCTGGATTCTGGTTGCCTGGATTGGCGGTTTCTACCGTGATCTCCGCATCGCCCTGCCCGCCGAGAGCTCCATCAACCTGCTCCACTACGCCCTGATTCTCCTCATCATCGGTGTCCCGGTCGGTCTGCCCGTCGTTACCACCACCACCCTCGCCGTCGGTGCCGCCTACCTGGCTGAGGAGAAGGCCATCGTTCAGAAGCTCACTGCCATCGAGTCGCTTGCCGGTGTCGATGTCCTCTGCTCTGACAAGACTGGTACTCTGACTGCCAACCAGCTGTCCGTCCGTGAGCCTTTCGTCATGGAGGGTGTCGATGTCAACTGGATGATGGCCGTTGCCGCCCTGGCCTCGTCGCACAACCTCAAGGCCCTGGACCCCATTGACAAGATCACCATCCTTACCCTGAAGCGCTACCCCAAGGCCAAGGACATGCTCAGCGAGGGCTGGACCACCGAGAAGTTCACTCCTTTCGACCCCGTCTCCAAGCGCATCACCGCCGTCTGCCGCCACCAGGGTGTCAAGTACACTTGCGCCAAGGGTGCCCCCAAGGCTGTTCTCGCTCTCACCGACTGCACTGAGGAGCAGGCCGCCATGTTCCGCGAGAAGGCCACTGACTTCGCCCGCCGTGGTTTCCGTTCGCTCGCTGTCGCTGTCCAGGAGGAGGATGGTCCCTGGGAGATGCTCGGCATGCTGTCTCTGTTCGACCCTCCCCGTAGCGACACCGCCCAGACCATCGCTGAGGCCCAGGCTCTCGGTCTCCAGGTCAAGATGCTTACTGGTGATGCCATTGCTATCGCTAAGGAGACTTGCCGCATGCTTGCTCTTGGTACCAAGGTCTACAACTCCGACAAGCTCCTGCACTCTTCCATGCCCGGTACTTCGGTCCACGATCTTTGCGAGCGTGCCGACGGTTTCGCTGAGGTCTTCCCCGAGCACAAGTACCAGGTCGTCGAGATGTTGCAGCAGCGTGGTCACCTTACTGCCATGACTGGTGACGGTGTCAACGATGCTCCCTCCCTGAAGAAGTCCGACTGTGGTATTGCTGTTGAGGGTTCGACTGAGGCCGCCCAGGCCGCTGCCGATATCGTCTTCCTTGCCCCCGGTCTCAGCACCATCGTCTCGGCCATCAAGATCTCCCGCCAGATTTTCCAGCGCATGAAGGCCTACATCCAGTACCGTATCGCTCTCTGCCTGCACCTTGAGATCTACCTGGTTTCCACCATGGTCATCATCAACGAGACCATCCGTGCCGATCTCATCGTCTTCATTGCCCTGTTCGCCGATCTTGCCACCATCGCCGTTGCCTACGATAACGCTCACTTCGAGAAGCGCCCCGTCGAGTGGCAGCTGCCCAAGATCTGGATCATCTCGGTCGTCCTCGGTGCCCTGCTCGCCATCGGTACCTGGATCCTGCGTGGTACTCTCTACCTGCCCACTGGCGGTCTCATCCAGAACTACGGTGGTATCCAGGAGATCATCTTCCTCCAGGTCGCCCTCACTGAGAACTGGCTGATCTTCGTCACCCGTGGCTTCGAGACCTACCCCTCTTGGCAGCTCGTCGGCGCCATCTTCGGTGTCGACATCCTCGCCTCGCTGTTTGCCGGCTTCGGTTGGTTCGCCGGCGAGGGCCTCGAGACCGCCCCCTCGACCAACCCCAAGCTCCGCGCCGACGGCCACGTCGACATTGTCACCATTGTCGTCATCTGGCTGTACTCGCTGGCCGTCGTCATCGTCATCGGCATCATCTACTACCTGATGACCAACTGGAAGCGTCTCGACGAGATGGGCCGCAAGAAGCGCTCCGTCCAGGACACCCTGATGGAGAACATCCTGACCCACCTGAGCAAGGTGGCCGTCGAGCACGAGCGCGACGAGCGTGGCCAGCGCTTCTACATTGCGCAGAAGGCCGTCGTCGAGGAGGAGGATTAAACGGGGACGCTAATAAGGATAGCCCCCCGCCGGGTCACGGCGTCGGAAAGGGTTTTTCATTTTCTTCATCATAACGTGTTATTTGATACCATAACCAATAACTGTCACTACGGAAACGACCGTACATAATTAAAATAAATCTTCTACCAGTTCATCCACACTTTACCTTGACTCGTGCTTTGCTTCAACCGTGATTACCAGTTCCTATCCTTGCCTTTGGTTTATGCCGGCCTTTAAAGTCCTTCACTAACCGAAGAAGGCCTGTACATACATATTTCCGCCATAAGGGCTATCCATCACACTATCCAAACCTATCCACCACACTGATCAATCCATGGCCGTGTGAGACGAAAAGGTTCTTAGCCCGTCACAAGAACAGAAAGAATAGTAGTACTCAGGTCTTTCCCCAGTCCTTCTCGACATTATCAAGCCATTCCAACCTTGCTGCGTGCATGGTTTCCATCGGGGGCCGGGCGAGGGAGTGCGGCGAGTTTTGCTCCTGCGAGAGGGGGGTTTGCACCACAGCCGCGCGCCACGAGCGTTTCCCCTCGGGGCTCTCTTTCCCCCTTTCGGTTTCTTACTGCTTCTCTGCTTTCCTTCCCCCTCTCGAGGGTTCACTACCCCATCCCCTCGCGATTAGGTGTCAGAAGGCCTCTCTCATCCCAAAGTCGCACCCTCCCCGCGCACTTCACGGTGCCTTCCCGGATGCCGTCGCCCCAGTATCTCGCCCCCCTCGCGTGGCCAGAACGGGAACGGCCCTCGTGCTTTCATTCGCTTTTCCAGGCTTCATCACTGTATCACGTCGTAGTGGGTGCTCAGCTGATCGGTCTCGTATACTCATAACCCCCCTGCGAGGCTGCGCGAACCCTCACCAGGCGGCTCGTTCGTTGAGTCGGTCGTGTCGTTCTGCTGGATAACCTATACGTACAATCGGCGTGGGCCAACTGGTTTTGTATATGCATGATTCCAGAGGCGCTTGTGCCTGATGTTATTATCTACTTATTTAATGATCATACAGTGGGCAGCCGAGCCCCATGGCCTCCCATAAAGGGCACCGTGGAGGCACCCAGCTGCAAGTAGACGCATTCCTTTTCTACAGGAGTAGGTTGAATACCTGCATTGACTGGCTTTGCCCAGTCTTTTGAGTAGGTACGCAACGATGTCCTCATTTCTCTCCAATCGCCGCTGGCGGTACAGACATTCACATTCACACCCCCACCGGGCCAGGCAGCCTGAGGGAATCCGCGAAGTCTTGCAGTAGAATGCGCGCCACAGTGTTGGTAGAAAAGCAAAGCCAGCGTCTGCGGACCCTTTCGTTGCTGGCGGTGCAGCTTTGGTCCAGTCAAGTGTGTTTTCCCATGGTGCCTATGGAAAGCCTCGGTTGCAGAGCACGAGGCCGCCGGACCCAGCCCTACCTTGTCGCCATGTCAGCCCTATCTTTTTTCGCAACTCTGGACTTTACCTGATGTATAACCCGGCCTATGCCAATGTCGGGTTAGCTACCGGCATGACATCAGCATCAGCGGTACGACGGCAAAGGCACAGAACAGGAAAGCAGGAAGCGAGCAGGCTCGGCCGGGGCTACCGAGCCTGGCAGGCGATGGTACGCTCGACGGGCGGCGGGTTGGGTGAGAAAGAGCTGGCGGGGGACTACTAGGCTCCCCAATGATTCCCGAAGAACCTTGGAAGTGTACTGGGATTAGGGATTGTGGGTACGAAGATTCGCATCTTGGCAATGGGCAGGATGGGATCGCGAAGACATTGCGCATGGCGAGCGGCGTGTGTGTGGACAGAGGCGAGACGAACATCTCGTACGGAGCGCGCGCGCATGATTAGCACGGGAGCGAATTGCGGGTGGCTGGGGAGCGCGCCAAGGCTGCATGCAGCTTCTTCTTCATGTTGTGCGTCGCGCGCGTCGAAGCCAGCCAGTGAGAGTTGCGCGCGTGGCTTTGGTCTGCGAGCCCACGAGGGGGGGGGGATATAATAGTAGTGTAGTGAGTGGCCCAGCCCGGCACTCGGTGGGCAGCCCTTCAGCGAGACAGTTGGGCAGGCACTTTGCTTCCAAGGCCAACGTGATGTGGGAAGTGGGCTCGCGATGGTTACGAGCGAGTCTGTTCTGGGTGGAAAAGGGACGGGCCTGACGGGTACCAATCACGATCCGATAGGCGGATGTGGGTTACGTGCATTAGCCTGCATCAGAAAGCTGCTTGGTGGGACTGTTGTTGTCTAGGAACAGCCGTGAGACGTATCCCCTCTCTCTCTCCTCTTCCTAGCAACGGTGGAAAAGCAGGGCTCTCGAGATCGACCATTATGCGTTACCCGCGCCCGAGAGAAACAAGGGAGAGAGGGGAAGGGGGGGAGGGAGAGAGAGAGAGAGGCTCCCGCCGGATACGCGAACTCGTGACGCGTGCTTGCGCGACCCAGTACCCGAGAGAGAAAGAGAGGGAGAGGGAGAGAGGGAGAGAGAGAAAGAGATCGCAAGCTGGCCTGGTCAGCAAAGCCCACTTCATCATTAGTTCGCTACTACCCAGGACGAGACCCATAGGAAATGGATACCACAATATGTCGATGAATTTGGGTTCCCCATCCAGGAGCCAGTCTCCAGTCCATCCAGGGGGGACCGTCAGGCACAGTCGACAGGGCTTATTTGTACTTAACATTGACACCACCAGGGATGAAACCCAATACTTGCACAGTCCGGTACTTGTTAATAACCTACCAAGTTCGGGTAAAGAGGAAGAAGGCAGGCAGGGAGATCGCCCGCTCGCCCTGGGCAATCGGCAAATGGATGGATGGCCCTGCCCTCCCCGGCGCGCGTGGGAAGCATGAGAGGTCGAGGCTGCTCTAGGCGCTCTAGCGGCAGGCCGTCGCTCGGAAGGGGAAAGACGGTCAGGCCCTACGGCCGTCGCTGGCCAGCCATGGGATGGATAGTACAGTACCTAAAAGGGCTTCCATCCATCCATCCATCCATATTACCAGACTATGGGCCTAAAAGCATGTATGTAGGTACGATCTGGCAATGGCGTCTCCGTTTCACACGTCGCGAACCTTCCCTCTCACGAGCCGCTTGTTGGCCTAGCAACAATGTGCGGGCGGCAGCATGATGACTGTGCTAATCCGACGGGCCCGCCATCCTCACAACCTGGTTGGGCCGCGCTAGGAAACTAGCAGGCCGTCGGGTTCAGGTCCAATGCAATTCAGGTGCAGCGGTTTCCCGTCAGGCGGAATAGGGGGCGTAGAAAGGGCGGCTGCCGCTGCGCCCAAAAAACAGGTTGCCCCCCCTCTCTCTTCTAGGCGCGGCGGCTCTCACCCATCCATCCATCCATCCACCGCGTGGCCGACCACCCCTCCCCCCGATGGCAGGCCGGGATAACTGGAGTCCATAGGTATATAGAAATGGGGCAGACCAGACGCCCAACTCTGGTTGCACTGCCGACTTCTCTCCCAAGGCCACGGGCAAACGGCGCGCGGGATTGGATAGAAAGAAATCAGACGCCTCTCTGCCCCTGGGCCTGTGCCGAGGCCGACGACTCCACCCAAAACGGCTAGACACCGTCAGGGCGCCTGCAACCGGGTGGCGTGGGGTAAAAGCATGGAGTCGAAGCTCAGCTTCATTCAATTGTTTACGTCCCTCGCCGAGCAAACAGCCTCCATGTATACCTGACGACAACCCTCCGCCCATTCTCTCTCCTCGACCTTCCGAGGGACAACTTTCCTGGCCATATCGATTTGGCTTCGGTATCGGTATAGTTATCGGTCGGCCTCTTCCGTAGCCACGCCTTCCTCCCCCCCGCCCCATCGTCTTTCGAGTCGCGTCATCGCCCTCGCATCTCGTCGCCGGCAGAATCAATCTCACCGCCAGCAGGGCGTCGCTCCCCCCGACGCTTTTGCAAAGCGCGCACGAAGCCGCACCCAAAACATCCCGCTGCATCTCCTCTAGTTCATCTGCGCTGGCCTGCCGCCGCCGCATCCGCATCCGCATCTACACCCGCTCTCGCGTGTGTTTGCCCGGCGGACATGATTCATGAATAAACCAGAGATGGCCACAGAAGAAGCGGTAAGTTCAGGCACCGCATGCGCTTAATGGCCACCACCCTCCCCCCCATCCCGGCTTGTACCCGCAGCCGTGTTGACAGCGCCCGTCTCGACCCGTCCAGATTACGCAGCCGTTGCGCATTTCCAAGGGCCAAACGGCACCCTCGCCAACCAAAAGCTCCAATTCGCGCCCGCTATCTGAGATCTCGGCGACGGAGAAGCGCCGCAACTCGCCCAGCTGGAACCAGTCGGCCAAGGTCGGTCCCGTCTCCCCCCGTCCCGCATTCCCGGGAACCCCCCCGAACTGACACAGGTGGCGCGCCTGCAGAAGATGACCGTCAACACGGACTCGTCGCCATTCCAGCCGTCGCCCGATGACGGCGGTGCGACCCCCAACACGACCCGTCTCTTCTGGCAGAACCGTAACTCGGCAGATGTCACCAACCTGTACGGCCCGGCGACGGCCTCACCCTCGCCCAAGCGGCGCTCCTCCATCGAGCGTCTGCAAAAGGCTTCGCGTGTCAAGAACAGTACCATGTTTGCGCGCGAGCAAAAAACAGAGTACGACCCGACCCGTGTACCGAACATAGAGAGGCCCGTGGCCAAGGCCAGCACCGCTTTCCCCGGCCGCGAGTTCCGTGGCGCCCCCCATGGCCGTAGTGAGAGCGCCTCGGCCATCCCGCTCCTGAACTCGGCCCGTTCCATTGCCAGTCCCATATCGCTTGGAAGTCCCGCCACACCGACCCAGCCCCAGGCCGCCAGTCCCAGCAAAGACCGGGCGTCGCCAATGAAGTCGTCGCTCTCCTCACGCTTCCGGAGCAGCCATGACTCCCAGCCGAGCGACTACTTTGGAGGGTCGCTCTTTGAGGAGAACGAGGAGAAACTCTCCCGTCATGCCAAGAGCGTCACTTTCGACGCTGCGCCGCCCCAGATCAACGAGTACGAGATGGCCACCCCGGACTTATCTTCCATCGGCACCAACTCCCGGGAGGGCAGCTACGACTCGGAGGAAGACGAGGACGACGACGACGAGGCATATGCTCTATACCGCAGCGACGACGGCGATGTGGATGACAGCTTCGACGCTACCCTGGAGGACACAGACAAGACTCCTGTCGTGGGTCCAGACGAGTGGCGCGGAGAGCAAGAGGAGAAGTATGAGCACAGCCCCCTGCCAGAGGGTGCGTTATCACCAGCTGCGGTCGCGAGGCAGGCCCAAGGTCGCAACAACTCGGTCACCTCGACGAGCAGTGCCGAGCACCGTCCTCTGCCACCCCTACCGGGCATGGGCCACGTCAGGTCCAACTCGGCTTCTTCTTCCACAGGCATGTCTGCGACGGCGGAGCGTATGCTTGGGGGCCGCCGGGACCTCCCTACACCCCCACCAGCCAATGCCAGCAAGTTGGAGATCCAGAACATCGGCAACGGCAAGATGTCTCTGGAAGAGCGCCTGAAACTCATGATGCTGTCCGACGAGGTCAACCCCAAGGCGGTAGAGTCGGCCAACACGGCCAAAACGTTCGCGGAGCAGCAGAGGGAGCGGCGCATGAGACGCGCGGCGCCTCGCGACAGAGTTGGCAGCCCCGCGCCCGAGGACCATGACGAGCACGATGAGCATGACGTGCACAGCGAGCATGGCGACCACCCCGAGCATGACGAGCACGATGAGCTCGACCGTCACGACCGCGACATGCACGACGAACCTGATGGACACGACGCGCACGACGAGCGTGACGAGGTCGACGAAGACGACGAGTCCGACGAGTCCGTCTCAGGGGCCGGTGAAGGGGACGACACCATTGGTGAGATTTCCGGCTTGGACATGGATTACAAGCTGCCCAGTATTTCTCGCCAGTCCATCCTGTCCCGTGTTAACGGCAACAAATCACCTGCTCCCAACTCGGAGCGCCCCTTGCCCTACGACCCAGACGTCCCCATAGATAGTATCGAGGAGTCTGTCCTGGACGGGCAGTCCATCCTGGACGGGCAATCCATTCTGGACGGGCAATCCATTCTCGAAGAGTCGGTCCTGGAAGACGCTACCGGCCAGAGCGAAATATCCAGCGCTGTCATTGATGGTACCGAGGATGAGAAGAGTGATGTCTATGAGCTTTACCAGCGGTCCGAGGACGGGCACTCTGAGCACGATGATCATTCCGAGCACTCCGGCACTGAGCATGCTGACGACGACGATGATCACCGAGACGATGACCACGAAACCGAGAGTCAATACTCGGAAGGAGAGACGGAGTCGACATCGCCTAAGGAATCTCCTCACCCCAAGAGCTCGCCTCTGCACTCGGAAGAGGACTCATCCGTCATCACGCCGCGGGCTGCTAGCCCGGCGCCAGAACCCGCCGTCGCTAACTTTAGCGCGACGCTTCCTCAGGTAAACAACAACAGCGCTAAGGACACCGAGTTTACTCGGAGTTTGCAGACCTACATGCTACCCAGGCCCAAGGAAGCCGAGACTTTGGTACACACTGAGGGCCACAAGATGGAAGACGCTGCTGAAGTACCGCGACCTCTGACACCTGAGAAGAAAAGGGTGGTCAAGAAGCCGAAGCCCCTGTCCAAGCCCTGCTACGACGGATCCGGCTGGGGCGATTCCGAAGTTGAAGAAGACTACGACGACGAGTACGAAGAAGAGGAAGAGGAGGAGGAGGAGGAGCCCGGTACGCCCGAGTCGGTCATCCACCACCCCGTCTCTGACGATGAGTACACCGAAGACGAGGATGATTACGAGGATGAGGAGGATGAGTCATCTGAAGAGGGTGGGCAAAAGAAGCTGGCCGTCCCTGCCCTCCTGTCGCCGGAGATTCCCGAACGGGTCGCTACTATCAGAAGCGCCTCGGGCTCTAAGCTCAAGACGAGGGCTTCCGCCACCCCCGCCGACCTTGCTGCTATGCGGGAGGCTCGCCGGCACGTCAGCCGCGAGGTGGTCCCCAGCATCCCGCCCATCCCAGAGCGCCACCGGAGCCAGAGGTCCCAAATTGAGACCGCGCCCGAGGCCGGCAGTGATGACTACATGGAGCGTCATCCCAGTTTTAAGAAACGCAGCTTGACGCTGGATCTCGACCTCGGCCTCAGTCTCGACCAGGACTTCGAGAGGGTCATCGAGACGCAAAAGGTGGCGTTCCAGCACGAATCCTTCAAGGCCGAGTTTCTGGCTGCAAGTAACAGCCCTACCAGACAAGCGTCTGGGGCTCGAACGGTTGTTGCGACGGACCAAACACCGGGTCGCGCGCCGGGCCGCAAAGTATCTAGAGAGGAACGCATTGCTAACATTACGCACCGTAAACAGCGAGGTTACCTTATGCGACAGAACACCAAGGTCGTTACTGCCAGCGACAAGCCCACGGAGGAGGAGCGCGCACCGTCGCGGTCTGCGGGTAACTCGCCCGTCAAGCAGCATGCGCGCCCGCAGTCCTGGACAGTTGAGCCATGGAACGGCAAGCCGAGACAGCGCAGCCTCAAGAAGAGACAGACTCCCAGCATGAGCGGGCCGGTACCGCCCATGCCGGGCCAAACCAGCAACGCCGCTGCCCTTAAGGATCTTCCCGAAGAGGAAGCCCAGCCGGAGCTGGCCACCGAGGAGTGCGGCGAGAGGGGACGGCTTTTTGTAAAGGTCATGGGCGTCAAGGATCTTGACCTTCCGCTGCCTAGGAGTAAGTTCCCGCTTCTTCCGCGTCTGTTCGGAACAGGACCTGACACAATATAGATGAACGGACATGGTTTAGCCTTACGCTGGATAACGGCGTGCACTGCGTAACGACGGCTTGGCTGGAGCTGGCGCGCAATGCACCTATTGGACAGGAGTTTGAGCTGGTTGTTCCCAATGACCTCGAATTCCAGCTCACGCTCAACGTCAAGCTGGAGCCGCCCCCCGAGCCCCAACGGCTCCCCACCGCGACGGGCAAGATGGCGAAGCCCAAGACCTCGACGTTTTCTCGCGTCTTCGCCAGCCCCAAGAAGCGCAAGGAGATGGAGGCTCGTATGAGGGCCGAGGAGCAGGCCTTCATGCAAGCGCAGCAGGACGCCGCCCTCCGGCAGCGCAAGGTTGCGCCCACGGCGTGGGATCTCATCTCCCCGCTGGCGGCAGACGATGGCAGCTTTGCGCGATCGTACGTCTGCTTGAGAGAGCACGAGTCCAAGTGCTTTGGACGCCCGCACACGGTCGAAATCGCCGCCTTCAACGAGTGGGCAAGTGAGGAAGCCGGCTTTGCTAGTAGCGTCAAGAGCAAGCGCGGAGGTCCCAACAACGCTGTCGTGCGCCGCGCGCCTTACAAGATTGGCAAGCTGGAGGTGCAGCTCCTGTTCGTGCCCCGACCCAAGGGCGCCACGGACGACGATATGCCCAAGAGCATGAACTCGTGCATCCGCGAACTCAAGGCGGCCGAGGAGAGACTCAGCACCAGCTGGGAGGGCCACTTGAGTCAACAAGGTGGAGACTGCCCGGTAAGTGGTTCTGGAGTGCCGGCTTACGCGAAGCCATTGCGGGATCACGGTAGACTAACTAGAGAGGCAGTACTGGCGCCGCCGTTACTTCAAACTGGTGGGCACCAAGCTTACGGCATACCACGAGGCCACCCGGCAGCCGCGAGCTACCATCAACCTGTCCAATGCTAAGCGCGTGATCGACGACCGCCGGCAGCTGACGCAGCCCGAGACGACGGCCAAGGGCGGCAAACGACGCCGGTCGGCCTTTGCCGAGGAGGAAGACGGCTACATGTTTGTGGAGGAAGGCTTCCGCATCCGCTTCAACAACGGCGAGGTCATCGACTTCTACGCCGACGCGGCCGAGGACAAGGAGGGCTGGATGAAGGTGCTCAACGAGGTGGTCGGCCGCGACGGCAGCGAGGACGACGGTGTCGCCGGCGGTACCAGCCGCAAGAAGTGGTGCGACTACGTCCTTAAGCGGGAAGAGGCGCTGCGCAAGAAGGCCGAGGGCCGCCGCGTGCATTCGCGAACCAAGAGTGCCATCAACTAGAAGCCCCCCCCCCCCCCCCCCTCGCCGGCTTGGCATTGTTTGATTACATTCGGAGGTGGACGAGGACAACCCGACGACTCCATACCCGCCGTGGCATGGCCCCATCGACTACCTTGTTGCGACCCCTCTCCCTTTTGGCATGCCAGTTTCGGCAAGATGCGGCATTGCGGTGTTTCTGTCGTGGGGGGAAATTGCTTTTCCGTTTGGCGTCGGTGTTTTCCATTTTCCGAGCAAGTTTGGTTTTTCCCCGCACATGGTTTTGATTGTTCCTGTGGCTCTACCACCCGGTTTCTCTCCGTCTTTCTCGTCGTGGCGCGTCTCGGCTTCCGGTCGGGCGCGCGCGCGAGGCGGGCAGAGCGGCCGAGGAAGTGAGGGAGCACACACACCGGTGGGGACGAGAAGAGCGTATAACTGAACTGGTCTGGCTAGGCATTTGGCGGCGGATAACGGAGTCTACGGTTCTGTGGGAGTCATACATGCCTTGTGTATCGAGTATAATAAATAAATCATATTGAGACACAAGGCGGCTTGCGTACCTAGTGACAGTAGTCGTGATGCTAGGTGATGAAGATGCTACTGCTGTGCGATAGATGGTGCTGTGTGGCTCATTGCGTCGTGCCTGGTAGGTGGCGTGATGGCATGCTATTTGTAAATCGAAGTAGGAGGTGTGATGGATACACATACGATGGCCCCCTTGACATTGGCCTCCCCCTCCCCCTTCTCTTCCCCTTCCCCCTCCCCCCCCACCCTTTGACCCTCTCCGATCAACCCCGCGTCCTTCCTCAGTAGTCCCTCGCCTCGACGGGGCGCGGCGGCCACGGCTTGGCCTTGACGCCGAGGGCGGCGAGGGCCTGGACGAGGTCGGGCAGGTCGTCGGCGGCGGAGGCGACGTGGGCCCAGCGAACCGTGGCGGCTTGAGCGTCGGTGGCGTCGGCGTCGGCGTCGGCGTTGGGGGCGATGGCGAAGGCGCCGGCCGTCTGCCAGCGCGAGCCGCTCTCGGTGGGACGGTTCCAGATGTTCTCCTGCTTGCCGAGCTGGAGGGTGCGGTAGAGGACGAGGGGGCTCAGGACGTGCCAGGCGCCGGCGACGCCGAGGCCCCAGCGCGCGTACAGCTCGCGCTCCTCGTCGATGACCACCTCGACGTCCCAGTTGCCGCCCACCCGGATCACCCAGCGCTCCGTCGCCTCGGGCGACGAGTGCGACACGGCCACGAAGTAGACCGACGGGTGCTGCGTCGAGTAGTGCGTCAGCGCCCGGAAGACCTTTTCCGCGACTGCGAGGAAGGGGGGGGGGCGGCCGCGGGCGGTTAGCGGTCGGTGGTTTTCTTACGTCGGAGGTAGGTAGGTAGGTAGGTAGGCAGGGCGTTGGATAATGGAGAAGGGGACGAAAAGGGGGGGCTGAGGTGGTATGACATGAGATGGTATGACATGAGAGGGTATGATATGAGAGGGTATGACATGTGAGGGTATGTTATGAGATGAGATTGGGATGAAGCGACAAAGGGGGAAGAAGTTGAGAGCCAGGGGTTCCATAGCGGTATGAGAGGGGGCAAGCAGCAGCAGCAGCAGCAGAACTTACACGGACAGCCGCAGTGGCGGAGGAAGACGATGACGGTGGGCCGGTCGGCCGGCAGGTGCAGGTTCTCGTGCACGGGGGCCTTGTCGCCGACTTTGGGGGGCGCGGCGACCTCGCGGGCCGGGGGCGTCTTGAAGGACTCCCACTCCTGGGCGAGGGTGGCCTGGTAATCGGGGGTCTTGGCCGCCGGTGCCGGCGCCGGCGCCGATGCCGACGCCGACGGGGTGGGGGAGGGCGAGGGGGCGGCCATGGTGATGATGATCCCGTCGGTCCGGTAGTGTGTCGCCCGTGCCGTCTCCTACTACAGCGAGGAGAGGGGAAGAGAGAGAGAGGAAGGAAGAAGAGAGGGAAAATGCGTTTGGGGGTTATTAGCAGCGGTGAGGGAGAGAGGGAGGAAAAGAAGAGCGAGGGACGGGGTTTGGGGAAAGTTCGGGAGAAGCGTGTGAACTGCTACCGGGAGGCAAGGTTACTACCACCGGGACGTTGATGTTTTGAAGAGGGGGGTTGTTTACAGGTAATGGGAACCCATGAGCAATCACAGAGGGGGTTGATAGAGAGGGATGGCAGTGTGGAAGGAAGGGGGTCGCGAGGAGTTGACGCGGGTCCAATGCGGAAGGGTGGTCGATTTTAGTGGGTTCCCGTGCGTCTACCGCCGGCGATCCAGCGATCCATCCCATGGCCTCTTGACCATGATCCAATCCGTTGATCCATTTCTTTCCTATGTAATAGCGAAGAGCCATTCATCTTCAAAGCTCTACTTGTGAATATGTATTGAGAAGTGCTGTTTTAAAGTAAGTAAGTATCCATCTTCTTCACAGAGCGTACTGAAAGGTACTCAAGTACATAATAAATACCTAACCTGGAGAGAAGAAGGTTGGTTGCTTGTTATTGCCTTGTACTCTTTTTCCATCCATCAACTGCCGCCGAAATTTATTGCCCCCACTTGCGCCGGCGCGCGCACACACGACGTCGTTTACACACGCCTGCATCGCAGCCACCGGATCCATCCGAACCTTTCGAGTTCCCGAAACCTCTCTCAACTCGGCGGTCCGGACAAGCTTCCCCTTTCCGTCCTGCGCCTTCGGGGAAAAAGGTAACAACCGGCCATGCGGGAAATCATCACGCTGCAGCTCGGGCAGCAGAGCAACTACCTGGCCACGCATTTCTGGAACGCCCAGGAGTCCTACTTCACCTACGGCGACGACCAGGAGCCCTCGCCCGTGGACCATGACGTCCACTTCCGCCCGGGCCTGGGCGCCGACGGCGCCGAGACGTACATGCCGCGGACCGTCATCTACGACCTGAAGGGCGGCTTCGGCTCCATGCGCAAGATCAACGCCCTCTACGACGCCCAGGACGAGGTCGATCCCACGGCCCTGTGGTGCGTCTCCTCCTCCTCCTCCTCTTCCGCCTCCTTTTCTCCCTCCTCCTCCTCACCTTCCACCGCCACCGCCACCGCCGCTACCACCACCATTGCCTTCCGCACCTCCCGCTGATTTCGCGAGCGCGCCTGGGCTGCTGCAGGAACGGCCAGGCCGTGGTGCACCGGCAGGACCCTATCGCGGCCAGCGCGTACCAGGCGAGCCTCGAGACGGGGGCGGCGGCGCCGGCGCCGGCGCTGACGCCCGCGTCGGTGCGGTACTGGTCCGACTTCAACCGCGTCTTCTACCACCCGGCTTCCGTCGTGCAGCTCAACGAGTACGAGCTGCACTCGACCCTGCGGCCCTTCGAGCGGTGGGCCATGGGCGAGGAGCTCTTCGCCTCGCTCGACCGGGACCAGGACCTCGTCGACCGCGACCTGCGCCCCTTCGCCGAGGAGGCCGACCAGATGCAGGGCATCCAGGTCCTGGCCGGCCTCGACGACGCCTGGGGCGGCTTCGCCGCCAAGTACCTCGAGCGCCTGCGCGACGACTACGGCAAGATGCCCATCTGGGTCTGGGGCTTGCAGGAGCCCACCGCCGGCCTCCCGCGGGTATGTACCCCGAGACCCCTTCCTCCTATTCCGGGGCGGCGGACCGACGACTCGGACGCCGCGGACCGCCCGGATCCCTGTTGAGGCGCTCTTCGCTGACCTTTCCCTCCCCCCTTTCCCTCCGGCAGGACAAACGCCTGCTGCGGCTGACCAACAAGGCGCGCTCCCTCGCCGAGCTGTGCGCGCACGCGTCCCTCGTGGTGCCCGTGGCCCTGCCGCCGCGGGGGCTGCCGGCCCGCCTGGCGCTGGACCCGACGTCGCCGTGGCACGTGTCGGCCCTGTTCGGCGCGGCGCTCGAGAGCACGTCGCTGTACACGCGGCTGCGGCCGGCCGCCGCCGGCGCCCACGCCACCACCATGGGCGCCCTCACCGACGCGCTGAACGTCTTCGGCCGCCAGACGCTGGCGAACCTGCAGATGGCGCCCGTCGCCCCCCCGGCCCCCCCGGACCAGGCCCCCGTCCTCTCGGGCCGCGGGGACCTCCTCGCGCGCCTCGCCGACGCCCAGTACGCGGCGGCGCCGTCGCCGCCGGCCGGTGACGACGACGACGATCCCGACGCCCGCGACACCGTGACGTCGCTGAGCGTCGACCTGTCCGCCCTCGAGGACGGCCTCGGCCAGCCCGCCCGCCCCCGAAAGGCCCACCTCTTCGCCCAAGTCGAGACGGCCCGCGGAGAACACGCCGTCCGCGCCACCTCGGCCGCCGAGAAGAAGGCCGAAGATGACGGGGCTTACGGCGCTTACGGCGGCGCACAGCGAAGGCAAAAGACACACAGGTGAGTGCCCCCCGCCCGTCTTTTCACATTCCCATGCTCTCTGCCCTTTCTACACCCGTCCCCCTCTCAGTAGCGGTACCCTACACCGCCGCATGGCATCCCCGCCCCCTACTCCTATCCCTCTATCCCCCTATCCCCCCCCCCCAACCCCCCAACCCCCCAACCCCACTAACGCTCTTCCGCCCGTCAGGTACCAGTCGCCGCTGGCCTTCCCGCTGCTCGACAGCTACCCCGCGGCCCTGTTCCCCCGGGAGGACGGGCCGCCGGACGCCGCCGGCGCCGCCGACCCGCGGCTGTCGGTCCGCACCGTGCTCTCGGCCGACTCGTCGGTGCAGGCCAAGGTGCGGGGGCTGCGCGGCCTCGTGCTGCGCTCCTTCGGGCTCGAGGACCGCGAGGACCTCGGCAACCGGCTCGCCGACATGGCCGACGGCTACGCCGAGGGCTGGTCCAGCGGGAGCGACGACGACGACGACGACGACGATGACGGGGACGTGTAGCCCAGCAAAGGGGGGGGGGGGGGGAATAAACAAACGATACTTACCAAGCAAACGACGACGAAGAAGAAATTCTGATTTAACAAAAAAAAGGGGAAATCTTGAAACCTCCCATGTGGAAAGGGCAAGGGGGGACTTATCAGATGTCTGTCTGCCTGCCTGCTTGCTTCCACGCTGCCATCTCTCTCTCTCTCTCTCTCTCTCTCTCTCTCTCTCTCTCTCTCGCGTGTTTGCGTGTTTGCGTGCCTGGAATCGACGCCTCCTCGTGCCGTGCCGTCCTTCACAATCGGTTTCGAACTATTCGGTAGAGAGAAACCCCCCCTTCGCCCGCCCCCCCCGCGCTTTCTCCGCGCCCATGCCATACGAACCCCGAACCCACCGCGGCGGCGAGACACTTTCCCCCCCTCCCCCTCCTCCAATATTCGCGCCGTGCCTCCTCTCGCCTGCTGTGCTTCCCTCCTCCTCCATACCACGCCCTCCCCACGAACGAGGGGAGAAAAGAATACAGAAAGAAGAAAATTTAAAAAAAGGGGCAGGGGCTGGGTTCGTGGGAAACTTGCCATGATGTGTATGCCACACACATTCTTACCCTGGGTTCAAACCCCCCCCCCCCCCCCCCCCCCCCCCCCCCCCCTCAACCCCTCGACGGCACGGCATCTTGCTCTCTTCGTTGTGGTACACCCCTTCTCCTTCCCCTCCCCCCCGACTTTGCTCCAGTCCCGGGGCTCCCAACCGAGCCGCGTCAACGGCGGATGCCGGAACGGCCGCCAGAGCCCCCCAGGGAGGGGAAGAGAAAGGGCTGGTCGCGAGGCTTTGGATACTTTCGCAAATCATCGCTCTGCCGCGCTGGGGCACTCGCAACAAAAGAGACGCACACACTTATACATTTCCGACAATCATGCCTCCGTGTCGGTGACTGAGCTCACTGGTCACGTACTCGTAGGTTCAGAAAAAAAGGAGTAGGCGCCGCGCATAGATTTCACGTGGCTATGAGGGAGGCCGCCAAAGTCGTAGGCGCGCGAGTGATCTACTGGCCTTGGGGAGGGGGGAGGAAGTGATCAGGGTTCCCCCCTTGGAGCTACGTCGCCCTTCCTCCCGCCCATCGCCCACTACCTAGTCATTAATCTTGGGAGGACGGCGTCCTCCGTAAAGAAACCGTACGATAATTGACCAAGCCTCTCCCATCGCCTCCTCGTCGTCGCTCACGGGTGCTTTGACTGTCTCGCGCGCCAAGAGCCCGAAACAGGGACTTTACATCGACGACGAAATAAAAAAAAAAGGGGGAGGTGGGAGGGGGGACATCGGATCCAGGGGCGTCCCTTCACCAGCAGAGGGGACCGACGCACCCCTTGGGGGCCGCGCGACTCAGAGACCCTGATCCGTGAGCCTCCCTCGTGATGGGCAAATTGGCTCCGCCATGACCAAGCCACGCAAAACCCGCCCGTTCTTTGTCCCGTCTTTCGGCGTATTATCTCTCTCCGTCCCTTGCCCAGCAGAGGAACAAGGACAGCTCCCGGCCGAAGTCGAGCGACCTCAAGACCGATAAAGCCGTAGGCACGGGCGTCAGGCGTGAACCCTGAGCCTTTTGGGAACAAGGCATGTTCCGCAACGGAACAGCCTCAAAGCCCCCTACCTTATGTTGGGACGGGTTCAGGTGCCCCCCGGTACGATAGTACGATAGTAACGCCCACGAAATTACGCCAAATTGGGGACTTCCACACAATGGGATATTCGGAGTTGGCAACCACTTGCGTAAGCGGCGGCCCAAGTCATGGTAATCGGATAATTCGGTGCCGCCGTGCGTAGAGAGAGAGGCCCGAGTCCTCCCTCGGCCTCCCCTCCAGCGGATGAAAGTTCGGACGTTTGTACGCCGTGTGCGAAGGCCGGTAGGCGACCGACTTCCCAACGCAAAGCCGGCCAGTCTCGGCTGCCCGGACTCTGTTCGCATGAGCTCCCAGCCCGTTAGTGAGCTCCCGCTTGGCGCTCCAACCAGGGGTCGCTGCCTACGGAAATCCAGGGTCCATAGCAGTGGCGAGCCGGGGCGATGGCAAGCCTCCAGCGCAGGAACCAGGGGAGCGGGCGTTGTTCTGGCCAGCAAGGCGACAGGTTGACCCTTGCCGGGCTTTCTGCCGTGATCCGCCACAGCCTCCCCTCCCTGGGCCAGAGGCCCCCGATAGCAGAGTAAAAGTGGAACGAGTATACTTTGGGCGGCAGTGAGCTAGCCTGAATGGCCCGAGTCCGGTAGTTCTCTCGAGCCTGAACTTTATGCCGCAGACATCATGGACGCGCATGATCCCGGCGACGAGTCCAGTGATCGACCTATCAGCTGGGGAGCCGCCGGGCCAGCCGTTTCAGAAGTCGATCCGCCTGGGAACGGCGGGGTGATAGGCCCGGTACGGCTTCCGGGCGAGGGTTCGGTCCATCCTGCGCTGCTCCACCGGTGTTCTCGAAGGCGGCTGCGAGAGGGGGGCTCGCCACCATTCTGATCCGTCATGATGGAGCCTTGAGGGCTCGCTACTCCAAGGCAGGGCCTAGGCTGCGCATGGAGTGATGGCATTGCCTGCGTCACGACCGGCGGCGAGGCGACATGCTGGGCGGGGTGACGACACGAGCTTCCTCCCTCGGCGAGCTCGGACGACGGTGCGAGTAAGGCGGGCCACAACGGCCCGGCCAAACCTTGGGATCCTGGGCACGCTCGGTACCACAGACCCGAAGGGACCGGATGGAGGCACGAATAGCACACAGCTGCTGTATTCGCGCGTCTTCTAGAAGAGCCATGTTGCCACCGTGCCGCCCCAGCTCCCGGAGGGTAGTGGGAGGCACCCTTGGGCTCTTGGGACTCGCCGGCCCTTGGCGCCAGCCGACTGAGAAGAGTGCGTCGATGGACGCGGGTGCCGACTCGTGCCGCCGCGCAGGATACTGCCTACCAGTGTTTCAATACGGCCCACCGGGTCTATGGGGGGTAGGGGGGCGTTGTAGCCCACGCCACCCCCATATGTGATGGGCGAAGAAGACCCATGGCCATGGCTGACGAAGACCCCTCGAGGACCCTCGGGAGGGCAAGGCGAGTGAGTGAGTGGGCGCGCGCCTCGTCGCGGTGGGCTTTGGTCCCAGGGACCGGTGGGCTCCCGAGGGCAAAGGTGAAACAAGAGGACGCCCAGGCCAAGAAAGCGCCGACACTGGGGAGAGAAGGGCTTGATGAAACACCACAATGGCAAGGTGCCTCGCAAGCGCCCAACGCAAGGGCCAGCGGCACGGCGACGACGGAGAGCATGGATGGCGCGCCGGGGAAACAGACGAATATTGCCCGCCGGCTGCTGACGGGGCATCCCACGCCCGTGCCAAAGGAGACGAGCGGGCGGGCAGGTCTGAAGTCGTCGTGGAAGTCAGTCATGGCAGGCCGAGCCCATGCCGCCCCCGCCCGCTCCCGCGGAGGAGGGCGCCTGTCGACATGGATGCCCGCCGCCGGCGCTACTCTCCCACAGTGCTGCGGTTGGGGATGGATGTGGTGGTTGACGTGCTGACTAGCCGATGCTGGCGAGCGTTCGGGGACGCGGCAGCAGGCAGAGGGTGGCTCCTGCGCCGGGGCCGACGGGTTGCGCCAGATCACGGCGGTCTCGATGTTTCTTGGAAGGGGTGTGTGGCGGGCGGCAGCGGAACTGGGAAGCGGAAGCAGGCATGCAGACTCGCAGGGCATGCAGACTCGCAGGGCATGCAGACTCGCAGGGCAGGGGGAAGCTCACCCTAGGGCCAACCAACGCCAGCTGGGATAGATGGAGGTCGATGGGCGGGACGGCAGGGGGGCGTGACCCTGGCCGTGTGCGTGTGTGTATGTGTGTGCGTGCAATCTATTTCAGACTGCTAGACCCGTGATGTCTTGGTACGGGGATGGCGGGACTGGATGACGACCGGCCCATCGGGGGGGGACTTTGGGCTGGCCCGGTAGTGTAGGTGTGTTCGCATAAGTGCAGTGGCTGCTGCGGTGGATCCTTGCAGTCGAGCTGTATTGTAAGTACGGAGTCCACTACTTGGACACCTCCATACAACCAACCTTACCTTAGGTCGAAGAGACGGCAGGTCCATGAAAGCAGAAGCACCACCGTCATCAGCATCCCATACCGAATGCATTTACTACCTTTCTCATACCGACGGCCCCTCCGGCGGCCCGGTGTGCGCGGCGCTGGAACTAGCCGTCCCGGTGGTGGGTGGTTGCAGTGACGGCGTCGTTTTTTGCTCCTTCGTTTCGTCCCCGTGGCTACGGCGGGCGGTTTTGCGCGCCTACCTAGCCCGTACCGTGTGTACTAGCACCTCTCTTCCCAGCCCTTTTTTTTTCTCCTTAGTCTGGTCGCATGAGAGCCCCGAGATCTATACCCACCTGGGCAGTTGGGATGTTGTGGGTGTTCTGGAAGAAGCTGTGACGAGATGCCAAAAAGAGGCGTGCCTGTTTCAGGTTCCTGGACTAAAGCGGGGGCCCAGCTTTTTTTTTTCCTCCCATGGGAGCCCTGGGTTCTGGCGATACCTAGGTACATACCTCTTACCCAGGGTACCTACTTCAGGGTAAAGCACATACTCCATGCCAGTTCGAATACGGCGCGCCCTGTTTCAGCTTTGCCTGCATGCTCTTTCCCTTTTCCTCACTTGCGTCCTGCCCTCTCTTTGGCCCCGAGGACTGGGGGACCTGCAGCGAAAGCGCGCATGCACATGGGGGGCCCGTGAGCACGACGACCGGCCAAGAAGGGAACGTGCCCTTTTCTTTTCCCCCCTCTTCCCCAATCCGTCCATACCGCCGGGGGTGCACCATCATCGATGCACCCGCGGGAGCTCGTCGCTCTCCGTCGTCCCGTCGTCGTCGTCGTCGTCGTCGACGTCGTCGTCGTCGTCGGTGGTGGTTTAACCCAACTTAATGACACACTGACTTACTTTCCTTGGGCGAGCAAAAAGGTACGTACGAAGATGGAGGTATGTAGGTAGTAGGTCCATACCTTAATGCACATCCCATGCGAAAGCTCGTGACTTTGACCCGCCGACCTCTCAAGGGGGTTGCCTACTTACTTACTTACCATGTACTTACCCAAGGTACCTTACTTACACCATGACCCAGCTTGTCCCCATGGGTGTGCTCGCTCATCCATGCTTCCATGGCTAATGGGATGTGTAAGTAAGCAACTACCATAAGGTACGACTTCCCTAAATCGGCATCGGCATGTGTCAAATCATCCAAGTAGCAGTAGGCAGTAACCCTATCGAAACGTGTCCAACATGTCAACCAACAGATGGACAAAGGGATGTTACGTAGGCACCTCGGTAGTAAACCCGGCCGCCGGCCAGCAACTCGCTACGACGTACGCTCGTCCATGCTCCCCCCGTGCGCGCGCGCACGATTCAAGGCCCCGGCAACCTGCGCTGTTGGCGGTGCCGGGCTGGCTGCTGTTGGCATGACGTGCGGGCCGACGCTCGAAAGGGTGGGTTAGCGAGATACGACATCATCATCATCATCATCCCGACCTGCCGGAAGAGGGAGAGAGAGGCAAGCAAGCAGAGCAAGCGAAACCGAGAGAGAGAGACAGAGAGAGAGAGGCTCGGTTGGTCCCATGGCGGACCTGTTTCAACGAAACTTCCCGATTTTCTCTGTCCTCCTTGTGTCCTTTGCCCATGTGCTTGTCCCCCCTCCTTCTCCCCTCCCCTCCCCTCCCCTCCCCCCCATCATCGCTAACGTCCGTGTTTCAGGTGCTCGAAAATTCTCCTAGGCCTGGGTCGATCACCCACGAGGAAGGATTTTCCCATCTTGGCCCATCGGGGACGCAATCTTGGGCCCGCGTTACTAAATTCAGTAACAGCCATGTCACCTCACCACCCCGTCTTCCCGGCGCGGTGGACGGGCAACGGGGCGTGAGCGAAAGAAGGGTGTATGTGACGGGGCCCGACAAGGACGCGTGAAACGAGTTTCCCTCCCTCCCCCTTTTTTTCCCTGGAACAACGTGGCGGGGCCCTCCCTTCCGTCGTGACGGCCCCTTCTGTCATCGTGAACCTGACCTGAAGGGCTTGCTCGCACGATGCCCGCTTGCCCCGGTTGGGAGGGGGGGGGAAGGGGGCTCCACCGTCTCGGAGCTTTTGTCACCTAAACAAACGGGTGCCGATGACTGCCGACTGCGGTGACCTCTGCGTACCAGTTCTTGGTGTATCGTGGGTGGATGGGGGGGGGGAAGGGGTCCTACCGACGGATAGGAACCCGGGCAGCTGTTTGCCCTCCAGCCCGCCGGCTTCTACGAGAGCGAAATGGCGTGCCAAGACGAAAGGGAACGGCCGCGGTAGGTGCAACGTACCTAACTTACAACATGTAACAGGCCCACCCGCATTTGGTGGGCTGGATCACCTTGATGCCGTCTGGCCACTCGTGAACATCACCGTCCACGGCGAAGATATGACGATGGGGGGATCGGGGACATCGGAGAAGAGAGAGAGAGAGGCCTTCGACAGTTTGTTGGGCTGGTGGTGGTGCCCCAGGCCCCGCGCGCGCATGGCAGGGCAGGGCATGGCATGGCATGACATGGCACGCCTTGCCTCGCACTCCAAGATTCGTGGCTAATGTAAGGGCAGCGTTAATGTGAGGTGGTGACGAGGTTCGCCTGTGACGGCATCCCCAACCCAAGCAAGCTCCCCCGTGGTGTAAGTGGTGATGTGTGCACGTACCCCCCCCCCCCCCCCCCTGGTAACTGACTACCGCCCGTCGCCCATGTCGCTCTTGTGCAGGTCCCGTGATAGGTGCAGCGACTCCTTGACTAGTGGGCAAGCATCCCATGCGGCGCGAGCTTGATCGTGACTCTTGGGCACCCAAGCACCACCTGTCTGCCTATGCCTATGCATACATACACTCCATACTGCTTACCACTCACTGATTTGCCCCGTCAAGAAGCGCCTGCCCGGCGCTGCGTGCAGCAGAGCTCTGTCAAAATCCCATCTCGGGGTCCAATCATCCATCTACCCCGCGTAGATTCTGGGGCCTGTCCGTGATCCGTTTGGCGCTGGCTGTCTCTTCGTCCTGTATCTCGTGCGAGTGCTGGATCCCCCCGCCCGCCCGCCCACCTCCTCCGCATACTGCCAGCCGCCCGCGACGGCACTTTGTTCGGGGGGCCGCGTTGTGCTGTGCTGTGCTGTGCTGTGTTGTATGTCCTCCCCCCCCCTCTCATGCAGGCGGGCGACCGTCCAGGCGGCCCTTCACAGCGGGACGAGCTGGTCGTTGGACAAGCGACCGCCGGGACGGGGGCCCACGACATCGCCAACCAGGAACCCGAACGGGCCAAGAGATGTTGTTGAAGATTCCCAGCTTCTATTTCGGGCATGCGCTGTCCTCCACCGGAGGAGGGGGGGCAACTGCGTGAAGCGGCCAATCACGGAAGCGGGGAGAGCGCACGGCGGGTGGCACGGCGCCTGGGCAGAGCGCGCGCGATACGCAGCCCTGGGCCCCCTCCCCCCCCCGGGACGGAGTCGCCAGCAGCTCCATTGGCTGCCGTGAGCCCTTGAAGAAAAAGGGAAAAGCCCGTCTGCGACAGAATTAAGCTTAGTCCCTTTGGGCGGGAAGCCCCAGCGTGAAACAAGACACATCCATGGTGACGCCGTCCTCTCGGGCAGCCCTGGCGCTAGACGGGGCGCCGCCGTTTACTTGGGACGACAGCGCAGGAACGGGGTGGATGTGCCTTTTGATTGTGTGCCGCCCTGGCCTCCAGCTCTCTTCGCAGCAGGCCAGGCATACCGACATTGGCCATGCCATGGCAAGCGTCCATGCCGTCGGCCCTGCTGAGATTGCCTGAGGGGGGCGTCTCGCTCGGAGCTGCTTCCCAAAGGGACCTTAGTCGCACGAGCCGAACATGGAAGACGGACGGTCCTCGCGACCCGGTTTTCCAGCCCATGGCGCGTCCATTCCGCATCCCCCACTCGCAGCTTTGCTCTCTCTCTCTCTCTCTCTCTCTTGGTCGTGGCATGGATGGTTGCGATTAGTCGCTCGCCCGCTCGCGGCGACAACACGCCGCCGGCGGTCCATGGGCGCGCCGCCGTGGGTGCGAGAGCCAGCGGGAGAGGAGGTCCCACGTCGCAGAAGCCGAGTGACGATAGTCGCTCGGCGGGTCGCAAATGTGGGGGAAACAATGCAGCATCGGTGCACGTCGGGCTCCGGAGCGACGGTCGGACGGCCGCCCACGAAATTGCGGAGGAGCTTTGCAGCGGGCGACGATGTGACCCTAGACCGAGGCCACCCCCGTCGTCGTCGTCGTCGTCGTCGTCCATGACTGTGAGGCACGCTCGCCTACCTACTGCTATCCCATGTACCTGCCTACCTCCTAAGCTGGAAGCCGGTAAGCGCAACAAATGGGCCGCGGCGGAGCTCTCGCGGTCGCTTTCCTCGCATCGCAGCGCAGCGCAGCAAAACAAGCCGATCGAAAGGTTCATGCAAGGATGGGCGGGACGATCAAGCAAGCCGATGGTGGCTGGCTTGCCCGCCGCGCAGTGTGATCACGGATGGTTTCAAGTTTCGGATTCTGCTGCCATGGGGGGGGATCAAACGGGCCCGCCTACCGCTTCGGGGGAGGCCAAGGGGGGAAGAAGCCGACCCTTTACTCGCTCGCTGCTTGAGGACCCCCCAGCAAACCTCGGCGCGCACAGTCCGCCCGCGAATGTCGCCCGTGAGGCCGAAGGGGGTCCGGTCGGCCGTCTCCCCCCCTTCTCGTACATGGCGGCCGTCCCTGGATGACAGGACGGGCGCTCTGACCTGTCAGATCACCATCATGTGGTCCCCTTCCCGAGGCAGCACCGGCCCAGCGTCACCGCGTAGTGCTACGGGGAGCAGGGCAACGCGGCCGACGTCTTGGCAGAGCACATCGTATCGTGGACTGCTTGGGGGCACCGCCGGCGGGAAAGTGAGAGGACGCCCCCCCCCCCCCCCCCCCCCCCCCCGGGCATCCTCGTGCTGATACCCACGCGACGATCTTGGGAGGCATGCAGTTAGAGAGGGCCAGACCACACCCACCTGCAGCCAAACCTCCTTCGTCCATACCCCGCATCATGCCGGTGCGTGTAAGTATGTTAAAAGTATGGACAGTAGATAGATGTACTCATGTATACTAACTAACTAACCCCCCTGGTCGGCTCGCTTGCTGGTAGCGCCGACCAGCACAAATGCATTCATTCATACTTGGAGTACCTACCTAACCTTGGGGACAATGGGCGCCCAGCCCAGGCTGATGGTCGACGATCAACCGACTACTCATGCGAAACAGAGCAGCTCGCGATGCTCTCTGTGGCTGCCGTTGCGCGCCTCGCGTGGGGCCAAGCCCAAGAAATAACGGGCCTGCATGAATAAGAAGAAAGCAACTTTGGCGACTTGTTCGACGCCGAGCGACCAAGGGCGAGGGTTGTTCACCACTGGATGTGGGTGGCTTGCCGCCTCGCATCCACCGCGTTCCGGTACATGCAGCGAGCTCTTTTGACTCGTCCGTGGCTTATGGTGATGTTGGTGGTGGTGGTGGTGGTGGTGTCGCCGCCCATTGGCAAGTGAGGTAGGTATACAAGTCACACCCCGTCTGGTTCCTGGACTCGTCCAGACAGCCCCAGGCACAGGCACAGCCACGCCGGGGTAGGTTTCGTCGACTGGATGGGCATGGATGCTTACGCATATGCGTGTGCTTGCCGTATGCGCGTGTGTGCGTGTGTGGGTGGTTGCTATGGATGCAAAGGCGGTCAACGACTGGCTGGAGAATAGATGGCCTGACTCGAGGAGCCCATCGGGGGATGGATGGATGGATGGATGGATGGATGAAGGCGTGGGTGCTAACGAGTGGCCCGCCCCGATGGAGACGTGCGCGGCCTGGATATCAACCTATGACCTTAACAGTAGGTACCCTTTGGCTCCAGGTCTCTCTATGCCCCAGGGAAGATGGATGGTATGGATGCGTAGGTATGTATGTATGGATGTACTATGCATCGTGCCTACATACTACTATACGCGGGCGGGCACCCACGGCCGACAGGGCACACGCCTGACAGGGCCGGGGGGCCAGGGCAAAACGGGCAGGCGAAGACGATCTCGGCGACTGGGCTCTGGCGAGCACCGGCGGGAGAGCAGCTGGGTCCCGGTCCCGGGCGAGGGTATGGGCATGAGCATCCATGAGCAGGGGCACCGTGCAGGCATGGTCCCGGTCGCGGGCGCAGAGAGAGAGAGAGAGAGAGACTGGGAGGCAGAACGGACGGGCGAGATGATGAAAGAGTAGCGCCGATGTCTGGCACCCAGTCTATTTTCTGAAGCATTGCGCCAGGCGTGTTTCACAGTCGACAGGGCTCCGGTGAAGAGCGCAGGGATGCAGCTGCCAATACCTCAGCGTCCGTGGGCGCCAGGGGGGGTTCCCTGCCCGCGCAGCACCGCGCAGCACCGCGCCAGCAGGAACAGGGAACGCGCGACTGGCCCGGCCTGGCCTGGGCATGGAGGCCCTGGAAAACAAATCATCCACCCGAGAAAGCGAGAGTGAGTGAGGAAATGCCGTCCGTGTGTACCTCCACGGTTCCTTGGTTGAGTAAAAGCAGCAGGACGCGGCTGGTCGGATGGCGCTGCCTACGCCTGCAAATACGTTGTACCGGTACATACTTCGGAGGCTCGCCCATTCATTATTCACCCACCCATCCATTCGTCCGTCAATCCATCCCACGGGCGTCCCACGGTCAGCGAGTGGTAGGTACACAGGTAACATGTCGATTCGTCGCGAGGATGGACGAAAGCGACGATCACTCGTATGGGCAAGTGGGCAAAATCGGCTTGGTGCTCACGACCGTGGAGGTCAAGTTCTGGACATACAGCAGCAAAGGGTCGTGTTGGTGTTAGTGCTGCGTGAAGGGGTGGACAACGAACGTCCTTCCCCCCCCCCCCCCCCCCCCCGATGCCAATTGGAAGCCTCCTCCCTCTCTCTCCCTTACCTCCAGCATGTGCGTACGTACACACCAGGTACTTACCTTGACACCTACACACGAGTATTTCCCGAAGACATCGCATGCATGCTGTCAGTTTGGTGACCGGGGAGCGAGGGATCGAGGCAGCCGATCTAGAACGCTGGAGCCTGCGTTTATTATATAGATCCGGGATCGGTATAGCGATGCGCCGGAACAAACCCGTTTTTTTTTTCTTTTGGTTCTTTCTCACCGGCCGAGGGATGGGAAAACGGGCCCCCCGTGCTCGCCGACAAACGCAACCGACTGACCCTCCACTCTGCTCAGGAGAGCGAGCGAACGAGCGAGCGGTCGGCAGGAAGCTTCTAATCAGAGGTTTAATGACAGCATCGCAGCCGTTGAACGCGAACGCGACCTTGTTCAACCACCAGAGTGTAGCGGCGCCATGGAAAGAACAGGCGGAGATTACCTTGGCCCCATCGCTTAAACGCTACCAAACAAGAAATGGGGAGGGAGAACAGAACAGAGCCGGGCTGGAGGCTCCCGCCCCATGCCCCTAGGGTAGTAGTAGGTACTCCCGTACGCCCTGGAGGACGGGATGAATACGGCGTGGCATCCATGGAGGCGACTAGCCCGCAAGGGCGTGGGGTCCCATTCGAATGAATTCGCGTGGAGATGGATGCGCTGGTCACTTGATAATCGCCATCGTCTTTCCGTTATGCCGCCTGGACCGATTCGGTCCTGTCCAGCCAGGCCAGGCCAGCCAGCCAGGGCTCCTCCGGCTTTAGGGGCCGGTTTCTGCCCTGGCCTCCGTCGGGTCCTCCTGCATACGGGCTACCGTCGCCCCCTTCCAAGCCGTGGATTGAGACTTTCCCCAGCCAAACTCTCGCCGCCGAGAGTTCTGGCCAAACAGACAGACAGACAGACAGACGGCCTCCTATTGTATGGATGCTTGCTTAGCCCTCCGCCTCGGACTGCACAAGATTGAGATGAACAAATCCAGAGGCAGTAGGGGACAACGACCGTCCGCTTCTTCTTCTTCTTCCCCCCCCCCCTAATTCCCGCTGCCAGCGAGCCGGCGGGTGAACTAGGCGTAGGAATTGACTTTCTGGCTGCTCTCCCGATGTCACCCTTCAGCACACAGACACGGGACGTCAGCAGCTAAACTGGCAGTTCATTTCGCAGAGCCTGGCTGTGGACCCGTTGCCCATCGGCCATCGGCGGGACTAGGCAGGAAAGAGGTGCCATGTTACTGTACCACGTTCATCGCTTGCCGCCCTTAGCCCCCCTCCCCTCTCCCCTCCCATAGAAACAAATGACGGGGTCACTTCGCTCGCCTGGTGGCAGGCGGGATACTTGCGAGCCCGCCTCGCCCTCCCGCGCAAGTCATAGCGCAGTTGGACAAGACGGCATCGTGCGAACAGCCCCCCCTCCCGGGGGACCATGTGGCATTGCTGGCGTCAGGAGCCACAGCAGGCCGATGCAGGGCGTGCCCGTCCAGATCGTCGCCCGTCTGCAAGCAAGAGGCCTTTCGCCCTTGAGGAAGAAGGGGGGGGGAGGCATGGACGAGCCGTCGACGGGCGGATTTACGACTACGCGGCCGGGTTTGCGAGCATGGAATCCATGGTGATACTGCGGGTGGGTCAGCTTGCACCAGCATCCCATCGCACACACAGACACACACACACGACCTCTCTCTCTCCCCTCTATCTCAGAGGCCTCTGCAGTGGGAAGATGAGCGATGGAGCCGGGGCGGCTGGGGGAACCCGACGAATGACGGGTGGGCAGAAAGAAAGGTGGCAGAGAGGGAAGCAGAAGTTCCTGGCCCTCCAGCTGTCAACCGTGCTCGCAGGCGGAACGGTACAGAGCCCCGAGAGCGACGCGGCCAGAGGGGCCCCCCCCTCCTGGGGCCCGGCAGGTGGGCAGCAGCAGGCATGACGACGAGGACCGTGTACCGGTATAGCCCACCCGCCGGCATTCTTTTCGAGTAATGGTTCCTGAAGATTGACTCCACGCACGTCGTAGCGAAAGTCAGCATCCCCGTCGGCCGATCTCGTTTTTTTGCCAGCCGAGAGGAGCGAGGGAGCCAGAAGGGGAGGGGGTGTGGGAGGCAGCATGGCTGGAGAGAGAGAGAGAGACGGAGTGAGGAAGAGAGTACTTGGATGTATGTACCCCTCTCTACCTGGTCAAGTGGTGGTGACACACTCATTCACACACGTAGCCCAGTCAGCCAGTGGTTGGAACGAAAGAAAAAGGTCTAAAATTAACCAGCAGGCAATTGTAAGACCTGCTCGGCGGGCACCCGCGCCGGCCCTGAATGTTAACCTGGCAGAAAAGCAACGACGGGCGCGAGAAACGACCTGTCGCCGGAGCAGCCCACTCTTTGTGAGGTACAAAGCAATGGAAATCCAGGATCCATTGGAGAGAGGATCGACTGGGCGAACTGGGCTGCTGCTGGGCTGCTGCTGCTGGGCTCGACTGGACTGGGCTAGACGGGCGGCGGCGGACGGGCGTTCCCTCGAGATGCGGAGCCACTTGTTGCCGTAGTCGTAACTCTCGAGCTGGGCCTCTGGAGCGGCTCTGTGTAGGTAAGGTACCTATCTTTTGACTACACCCATCCATCCGTCCCTCCAGCTCCAGACTGCCGAAGTAGGTACCAGGGTCAGGTACTCCCGCTAACAAAAGCACCACGCAGAGAGGAGGATATGACATGATGGCCAGCCAGCGTTGGATGGTCTTCGTCATGGTGGAGGGGGGGGGGGGGAGGGGGGGGCAACCCACGGCAGAGAATCCATCGACGGCATGGCATGTTGTCGTTGTCGTCGTCGTCGTGTTACCCATCGGAGGAAGACGACGATGGCCCAGCCGCGAGCCCCGGCGGCCGTCCAGATTTCCTCCGACCCGTGGTCCATTAATCGAGCATCCATCATCCATGGAGCCAGGTAGCAGCCGTCAGTGCCTAGACGTCCCATCCATGATATGAAGGTCGTCGTCGTCGTCGTCGTCGTCGTCGTTGTTGTCGCCGTCGAGTGGCTGTACCCACCGGCTCTTCCTCGCCTCCCCCTCCCTTCCGCTCCCAACTGCATCCCTACTTCGTAGACCGAGATGCGCATACTTTCCACGTACAGACGGTACATACTTACATGGATAGATACATGGATGGATGGTTGGATGGATGGATGGGAGGGGGGCAGGGCAGCCGAGCTGGGCCGTGAGGTGAGTGAGTTGTGCCCAGGGTGCCGCCGGGGGGGGCAGCCAGCGAAGCGACGAGCCGGACAAGAAACGAGAGTACATAGCAGACCCCAGGATTACGCGCTTCGCTCCTTTGGGTAGGCCGCTAGCTCGCGAGTGCGCTGGCCCCTCCAGGTGGCCCGGGTGGAGGTATGTACATCGGGCGACCCTGGAACCCTGTCCCTGTTGCTCTCTCTCTCTCTCTCTCTCTCTCTCTCTCTCTCCTCTCCGTTGTGCAGCTACCTTAGCTCGACCCCTAGCCATGCACACGCCGTTACCACAACCGCCCGGTGTTCCGTGCTGTGGCTGCTCAATCTCTCGTTGGACTTGGGCCCTGGGCAAATCGGGACGGATCTAGTTGCCCGTGTACTCTAGTCGCCTGGATGGATTGATGCGAGAAGAAGAAGTGGGCTCCGACAGCGGCAGCAATTGGAGGAGCAGGAATACCCAAGTTGAAGATGCTGGAAGGTAAGTAAGTAGGTACATCCTCGGAACAGCTGAGAATAGGATATGGAGGTATAGGTAGTGAGTGAGTGCCTGTACGCCCACATGGACGAGGTACCTACATTACCATACATCCTCAGGTTATCCGCCGTGGGCCAACCAGTAGCAACACGCCAGCCGTGGAGACCCCGTCGTGGTGCCCGTCCAAGCACCAGCACTACCAACTCCAGGACCAGGAAATTGCCCTAGTCGTAGGCCCCTCCCTCTCTCTCTCTCTTCCTTTCCCCCCTCTCTCTTCCAGGGCCGCCCTTCCCTTTCCTGCTAGTCTGTCTAGTCTATACCGTCCTAACCTTGTATGTACCCCGTCCCAGGCCCTTGTACCTTTTGGGCCCAGGTCGGGTTGCGCGCTCGCATGGAAGCTCGTGGTGTAGCTCCCCAGTAGTAGTAGTCGTAGCCGCAGGAGCAGCAGCAGCAGCAGCAGCAGAAGCCACAGAGGGAGAGCTTCTTCGTGGACAAGTAGATCCCAGGCACACCCACCCCCATCATCACTATACACACGCACATTGGATACATGTACCTACACACACGCGCGCGCGCTCACGCCCACCCACCCACCCACACCCTCGCCCACCACATCCTTCCCCCCCCCGGCCCGCCCAGTGCCCACCCCAAATCTCTCTCTCTTCTCTGCTACCCGACCATTTCTGGCCCGTCCAGTCGCGGTGGAAATCATTAAACAGCCCCGGGTCCTCCTCCTCCATCTCGACCGACCCTTCTTCTGGCTCTGCCTTCTTCTGCAAGATCTTCTCTTCGAGACCTCGCTCTCTCTTTTCCCTTTTTCTCTAACCCCCCCCTCCCCCCTCCCCGTCTCTCGTGTCGCTGGTCCCTAATTCCCAACCGGAGCCGCACACTGTCCCGTCGAGCCCTCTTGTCGGCCACCCCTACGAGACGTTCGGATTCCCTTCTTGCTCCATCAACACACCGGCGCCCCTCCCGACTCTGCTCGGCACCCCCACAGACGACGACCCCGTCTTGTTGTTGATGTCCCCGTCTGCCACAGACGCTTGCTAGATCCAATAGGACCGCCCCTTGTCCTTGGTGCGCATCGCCCGCTCGAGGATAGCATCAGACCAATTGGGTCCCCTATTTCACCCCTCCACACACGACGACTCGACCTTGAAGGTTCCCACTGACTGCGCCTTACCATTCGCTTGAGGCAAATCGGTGCACCAGTCAGCATTCCTGTGCAAATATTCCCGTTGGGCTGGACTCGACCGTTACACCACCGCTTCCAAAATTCCTATACCAGCAGTCACCTGCCTCCTCGAACAGGCCGCGCCTCCGGAGCTTTTCTGACTGCATCATCCGCGCCAGAAGCCACGCGCCGCGACTCTGGACGCCCCATACACCCTATTTAATCGCCTTTCTTGAACCGTCGGCTCGCTCTTTACGCGCAGTCCGACGTTCGCCCGCTTGATCGCAGCTGCGTTGGTAGGGATATGTACACCCAACACGCAGCAATGGCGGCCGCACCCCAGAAACCAGAGACATTCATGCTGAGCTCCGAGGCTCAGCAGGCGTTACCGCATGATGCTCAGGTAGCGTTGCAGCAGGTAGACAACTGTGAGTAGCGCCCATCGCCCATCGCCGCCTCTACCCGCTTGACTTACACGCCGTCCCTAGTGAAATACTTCCTCATCTCGGCCCCCGTCGACTGGCAGCCCGACCAGTACATTCGCCGCTTTTTGCTCCCCACGGGCGAGTACGTGTCTTGCGTGCTATGGAACAACCTTTTCCACATTTCTGGTACCGACATCGTGCGATGCCTGTCCTTCCGCTTCCAGGCCTTCGGCCGCCCCGTCAAGAATTCGAAAAAGTTCGAGGAGGGCATCTTTTCGGATCTGCGAAACCTCAAGTCGGGCACGGATGCCTCGCTTGAGGAGCCCAAGAGCCCTTTCCTTGACTTCCTGTACAAGAACAACTGCATCCGCACCCAAAAGAAGCAAAAGGTTTTCTACTGGTATAGCGTACCGCACGACCGCCTCTTCCTCGATGCCCTGGAGCGAGACCTGAAGAGGGAGAAGATGGGCCAGGAGGCCACCACTGTGGCCGTCAGCGAGCCCGCTCTGTCCTTCCAGTACGACTCGTCGCAGTCGCTGTACGAGCAGCTCACCAAGGCCCAGCAAGCCAACTCGTCCTCCTTCAACGCCCAGCAGGTCGCTTTCCCCCAGTCGCAGGCCCCGTCGCCCGTGATGCGCGCCATGGACTCGATGCCGCCGCCCCAGATGATCCCCCAGAGCATGGCTCCCATGTCGGACGGTATGGACGCCATGGTGCAGTACCAGGCCATGGGCATGCCCCCGGCCATGCCGTCGCAGGTGCAGCAGGTCATGAAGAGGGAGCCTGACTACGCGCGCATGCAGTACACGCAGAACGGTGTCCCCATGCAGGGCCACCACCAGCGCCACGCCTCCATGCCCGCCTACGGCCTGGAGTACTCTCCCGCGCCCTCGTTTGTTTCTTCCCACTACGAGGACTACAGCAACCGCGGCATTTCGTTTGAGCCCATCACCCCGCCCCAGCAGGCCATGGGCATTGGCGCCGAGCCGGCCTACATTGCCAACGAGGAGACGGGCCTGTACACGGCCATCCCCGACCACATGGCCGGCGTCAACGGCCTGAACGGCATGATGCAGCTGCCCCCGTCCAACCTGGCGGGTCCCCAGTTCTCGCGTGCCTACGGCGCCAACAACGTCTACTCGGTCATCGAGGGCTCCCCGACCTACAAGCAGCGGAGACGGCGCTCGTCGATCCCTCCGTCCATGTCGGCCATCGCGGCCGCCACGGCACAGGCGCAAGCCGCGGCTCACCGCCCGTCGGATCTGAGAAGGTCGGTGTCGGTGTCGGTTGGACCGGTGCCCGAGGGCGACGAGAGCGAGACATCGCCCCCCGGCCTCTCGTACAGCAACTCGGGCGTCTCGGTCGGCCACCACGACCACAAGGCCATGATGGACATGTCGCGCCACGGCACGCCCCTCTCCACGGTCGAGGGCAGCCCCGCCATGAACCACATGGCGCTTCAGCAGCAAGACTACGTCCACATGGGCCACGATGACATGAACGGTGAGAGAGCCATGCACAATGGCGCGGGCGTCGTCCGCCGGGCGCGCTCGGCCACGGTCATGGAGCTCGGCCCTTACCCCACGAAGTCGCACTCCTGTCCGATTCCCACCTGCGGACGCCTCTTCAAGCGCTTAGAGCACCTGAAGCGGTAAGACCAACTTTTTCTTTACTTTTTGCCATGTGTGTTGCGCCGCGCATGTATCTGACCGAAACTATCTAGACACGTGAGGACTCATACCCAAGAAAGACCCTACATCTGCCCTTATTGTAGCAAGGCCTTCTCCCGATCAGATAACCTAGCACAGTATGCCCTACACCTTTCTTTGCGAAGTCCTTTCCTTTGTACGCTTGCCTCCTGTGTTGAGTTACGATGTATTGTGCGAGAACGACAAGCGGAACAAAAGCCCGAGCGTCAATCCAAGCCACCACACACACAAGACACAACATCAGACTCCTCAACCACAGGAAGCGCAAAGCCCAGGCGGCCAGAGAACACGAGAACTGACGAATTCATCTTTGTAGACACAAGCGCACCCATGACCGCGATGGCGGCGAAGGCGGCTTCAACCTCTCGGGCGAGGACGAGGCCGACTACTCGGGCGAGGACCAGCTGGGCTCGCTCGAGGAGGCGTCGCCCAACTCGGAGGCCGGCTACATCCCGACGTCGCTCAGCTCCGTTGCCCACGAGCCGCCCACCAGCATGGCCTCGGCCGGCAGCATGTCGCATGCGCCCGCCTTCAACAGCCTGCAGACTCTCAGCATGCCCATGACGATGAGCGCGCCCCCGACCGGGGCCATGATGTAAAAAACCACGCTCCCGCCGCGAGCATCATGAGGGTTACGCCATTTCTTTCCAAGGGTTACGACGAGTTTTAACGAGCAGGGTGGGCATGGGTGGTGAGATTTAGCGATTTGTTTTCTTCCAGCTGGCATCTTTGAGCGAGACTCGGCCGGAGTTTTCGTGTTCATGCTTTCGGGGCCCCTGGCCGTGGGCTATAGCGACCACTGTCGTCGCGCTCCTAACACCAACACCTTTTTTCTTTTTCTTTTTTCATCTTGGTTCGAAAGTACTTCACCTTTTAAGTACGTTGTTGGGACGACGCTTCATTTCATACACGAGGGATACCACACAAAACTTGGGGGGACCAAGTTTGGTCACTTTGATAGAAAGCGGCGGTCTGCCGGAAAGATGCCCATTTTGCGTCTGCTTTACCCGTTTTACCACCGGGCAACACGGGAGGAAGGGGAAGGTTTCGGGCTCCAGGCTTGGAGCTCCGGCGGTGGCAGCCGAGAAACGCGGATGGGACACTCGTGCTTTGTGTATATATATACCTTTTGCTTTTTTCTCCTGTCAACATTGTCCCACGCTCATCACCTTTTCTCCTGCGAGAGAGAGGGTGTTGGGCGGGGGGCGGATGGCAACCAGATACGGGGTGGCGGATTGAGGATATTTTCTGGTACGGCAAGAGACCGAAGACTATAACAAAATATAAGACGAATCAAACAGTATATTACCATGTCTCCACACCCACGCCTCTCTGTTTGTGCGTTAACGGCCGCTCTATCGGACTGGGTGGACGGACGGTCAGTCTGCCCATCCGCAGTGTCAACCCTGGTAGTTTAGACAAGTGCCATGTGAAGAAAACAAGGTACATACATAGCTTCCGAACCGATTCTCGCCTCCAAAGTCTAGCGGAGCACATTGTGCTCGGGGGGTATATCCAGCTCGCCTGGTACCAAACGCCGATGCCGGCTCTGGAAGCCGGCCCGCCGGGGCGTTTGTGCCACGGCTCCAACCCCTACTGCCCGTCCCTCTCAGGTTGCCCCACGCAGAAGCAAGCCAGGGCTTCTTCTTCCCTTTCCCGGTCTCTGCCCACCCGACAAGACGGCCGAGACCCGGGTCGGGCGGGCCATGGCGTCTTTGCGTGACGGCCGACTCTTTCGGTAATCCCGATCGAGGAGGCCCGGTACCTTACTTGGGGTTCGGGAGCGCGCGTGCTCTCCCCCCCCCCCCCCCTCTTCCTCTTCCTCTTCCTCTCCGGGTCTTGCTCGTCATGATTTTCTTATTTCCACATCCCCGTTCTGTTTCCTTCATTCCCCCCTTCGTATTTACCTCCTCCGCCTCTTGCCCCCGCCGGCAGCGGCGCCGCGGCGGCCGTCGCCGCCGCCCTGGATGCTCTGGACGTCCTTCTTGCTGAGCTGCAGCATGCCGTTGCGCAGCTTGCCGACGGCGGGGGCGTCGACGGCGGCGTCGCGCATGAGGCTGCCGCCGGCGCCGGCGCCGGCCCTCTTCTGCTTCTGCTGGTTGCGGGAGCTCTTGAGGCCGGTCCAGCCCTCGTGCACGCCGGCCGTGGGCTTCTCGAGCACGATGCCGTTCTCGCGGGCCTCGCGGCGGCGCTTGGCGTCGCGCGTCTCGGCGGCCGCGATGATGCCCTTGCGGTGCGCCATGGGCATCTTGGCCTGCTTGTAGATGCTGCCCTTGGACCCGAGCGCCGCCAGCCGCAGGTCCGTCGCCAGGTGCCGGTTGCGCCCCGCGTGCTCGGGCGTCGTCGTCGCCCCGCCGCCCAGCGGCCCCGCCGTGAAGAGGTGCGATTCCGTGAGCAGCCGCTGCAGGGCCAGGTCGTTGCGCAACAGCGCCGCCGACGTCTCGTCCTCGCCCTCGGCGCCGCTCTTTTTGCCCTTTCCTGGGGCCGGTGCCGCCGTGGCCGCCGCCAATGCGCTCGCCGTCGGCACCTTCGATGATAGGTACGCCTTGGTCTCGCGCCGGAGCGCCGGGTCGGCGGCGCGCGCGCTCGCCGGGTTGGGCACCGACACGTGCTCGACGACTTCGATTTGCGGCGCCGCGGGCGTCTTGGCGTCGCTGTCGGAGAGGCCAACCCATTCGTCGTTGTCGTCGTCGTCGTCTGATCCCTCTGTCTCGTCGTCGTCGTCGTCGTCATCGTCGTCCTCTTCGGCGCTGGATTCTTCGGACCGGTCGTCGTCGAAGCCGTCGACGTCTTTCCGGTCGGCCGCGGCCGCGTCGGAGGGGCCTCCGACGTCGAGAGGCTGGAATTGCGCCTCGAAGTGCCGCCGCAGCATCTCCTGGGCCTCCTCGGGCGAGATGGCTGGGGCGTCCGCCGTCGCGGTACGCGCCTTGCGCTTTCCGAGGACGGTCGCCATGGTGGTGGCTTTCGTTTTCTGCCCCTGGCTTGGCGGGGGTTCGGTTTAGCGGCCGTGAGAGCTTGTTTGTATCACGTTTGGAGAGTGTTGGTTAGAAAGGATGCCGACGAGGGACGCGTGGGAGGGTTCAGTGATCTCGACGGAAATAGGGAATGAATAGACTTGATGGAGGGTGGATGGATGGGAGCTGGAATGGAAATTTAAGTGGAGCCTTGTTCAGCCTCGCTCTATCAACTGCTATCTTGATCATCTGAGCCAATCAAGAAGTAGAGCTGGGCCAAAAGGACCATAATTAAAGTCCAGGGTAAAATAAAAGCCCACCCTGCAACAACAGCCTGACGAAAGTTGCTCTGTAAGAGAGAGAGAGAGAAGGAAAGATACGGAATATCCATTGCCAAACCACCCCCTAACATCCATCTATTCTCCCTCGTCTTTGGGCCCAATCCTTTTCCAAATCTTCCAATTGTTACCAGGTCCGGCCCGAGTTGTGAACCGAGGAAGGGGGGGGGCACCCGTTGTTTTCTTCACCATGACCAAATTCCGGCCGTGCATCGACCTGCACGCGGGGCAGGTCAAGCAGATCGTGGGCGGGACGCTGGACCAGGGCGACGAGGCGGCGCTGCGGACGAACCACGTGTCGCTGCACCCGGCCGGGCACTTTGCGCGCCTGTACCGCGACCACGGCCTGCGCGGCGGCCACGTCATCATGCTGGGCCCGCGCAACGACGACGCCGCCGCCGAGGCCCTGGCCGCCTGGCCGCGCGCCCTCCAGGTCGGCGGCGGCATCACGGACCAGAACGCCCCGGCCTGGATCGAGAAGGGCGCCGAAAAGGTGGGTGGGCTGCGGCCGTTGCTGCCCGTGCTGTTGAGGCTACGGCTGCTGCTGCTGCTGTTGTTATTGTTATTGTTGCATTTTGGCATGTCCCGCGGCTTGGCTTGGGCCTCGTCGCCGCCAGGAGGAGAGGAAAGGGGGACGCCGCCGGAAAAGCCCCTGCTACTGTTGTTGCTTGCTACTAGACCACAATCAAATCAAGCGATTCGGTCCCCCCCTTCCCTCCCTGGAATCATGAATCCCGCCCCGTCCCCGTTTTCGCCAGTGCGCCGAGGCTGACCTTGGACCCCCGTTCCCGGTAGTAGGTCATCATCACCTCGTTCCTCTTCCCCGAGGGCAAATTCAGCCAGGAGCGCCTGGACGCCGTGTTGCAGTCCCTGGGCGGCGACAAGAGCAAGCTGGTCATTGACCTCAGCTGCCGGCGGCGCGGCGAAGACGCTTGGTTCGTCGCCATGAACAAGTGGCAGACGATTACCGACATGGAGATCAACCAAGGTGCGTGGGCGTGGGCGTTTCCCGTCCGGCTGCAAACTTCAAGGGCCCTCCCCCCCCCCTCCCTTCTTCGTCGAACCCCCTTGAGACCCTAACCCTCTTCTTTCCGCCCCCAATGTAGAAAGCATTCAACAGCTCGAGCCGTACTGTTCCGAGTTTCTGATCCACGCGGCCGACAACGAGGGGCTGCAAAAGGGCGTGGACGAGGCGCTGGTAGCGCGCCTCGCCGAGTGGTGCACCATCCCCGTCACCTACGCCGGCGGCGGCCGCCACCTCGAGGATCTGGAGCTCGTCAAGCGCCTCAGCGACGGTAGGGTCGACCTGACCATCGGCAGCGCCCTCGACTGCTTCGGCGGGACCGGCGTCAAGTTCGACGACTGTGTCGCGTGGAACAAGCAGCAAGAAGCATGAGGGACTTGGGGATGGGAAGGTGTGGGGGGGTGCGCAATGAAGGAATCTGAGGCTTGTGTGCCTGCAGGAGTCCCTTACCCTCGACGCCAATGGAAAACCACTTCCCCATTCTAATGGGGAGGACTGGCGTGGCCCTCTCGCACGTCTTGTTCTACCACATGCTGTCATGTACTGTTTGGTACCAACGCATGGATCCCCTCAATGCACACAAGGTTCGGTGGCTTGACGACAGGCACTCCGCAACAACGAGATTAACGAAGCCCGCGTAGGGGCGTTGACAACAGTTGCCATGGTCGCGGCGCGGCTTAGAGACCACGTTATAAGCGGAATGTAGATGAGGCGCAAGTCCTCTTCCCCTAAAGAGGGATACCACCTCGAGGTGGACTAGGCGGCGAAAGACGCGTGCTATCTTGTAAGCCAGGTTAGGAAAGTCAACCGAGGGGGGTGCTGCTGGTCGCTTTCAAGTCTGACGGGTACTTTAAATGGCTGCCTGGCGGCCATTTCGGAGATGATCGCATCGCGCCCGGCAAGGGAGGTCGGTACTCAACACGTATAAAACGTGACCGGTGGAACCGAGCTACCACTGGGAAACTTACAAGTGCTGAGATGCCGACGTACACGCTCCGGGGGCTGCACCGCGGCCGACGGGCCGGGGGTCGCGCGCAACGACATGACGGCCCTCTGGGAGGCTCTGACCTGGGGGCTCCTCTGGCGCGGGGGGGAAAGATGCGCGACCACGTGGTCGCGCAGTGCAGCGAGCGCGCGCACCCCCGGAACCTGCTCGCCAACCGCCGCCACCGGCGCCACGAGATCGCCGTGGCCCGAGGCGCGGACGCCCGCCGACTGGGCGCCCCGTCGGCCTCGAGGGCATCGACAACCACTACCACGTCGTCCGCGCCCAGTATTTTAAGCAGCGGGAGCATATGGGTACGAGGAAGCCCGATGGCCCCCCACCCTCCCCGGGTCGGGCGGAACTCGAATACCTTGCGGTCCATCCCGAGACCAAGGGTCGCGGCATCGCGCAGGCCGAGAAGCTGGGGGTGGACATTTACACGATGGCGTACAAGGTCGGCCTCCACATGCACCGGGGCCCTCGGCTTCACCATGCTGGAGTACCGGATCCAAGACGGCTCCAAGTGGGGAGGCGAGAGTGACGAGTAAGTACGGGAACTATTTTCTGGAGAAGGTGATTGTCCCTAGGAATACCTCGTAGTGGGGGGGTTACGTGCTGTGTGCGTGCTCTCGTGGGATCCCATATACTCCCGATAGATTGGAGATGAGCGTGGCACCGCGGGCAGCACCGAGGCGACGACGATGGCGGATAACGAACCGAGGAAGGGGACGGAAGGATCTATTACTGTGGTATGTTGCGCATCCATTCCCTTCAGTGCCGGTGATGCATCCCGTGGGATCCCATCCCATCCATACCACCAGCAGTGATGTGGACCCCGACTTCCGAGCCACTGGAATGGGAACATTGGATGTATCGGCCTCGGGACCCTGCGTCATCCGAACCTGGCATCTTCCTGTGTATGTAGAAAGGGTGAAGGGAGCCCTAGGGATGGATGGATGGATGAATGGACGATAGGTGTCGTCGCAGGCAACCTACCCTTTCATCCCAACTCAGGCTTTCCCATCCGCAGCCACGTCGTGAGCGAGTGAGGCTTGCAGGGGCCAGGCCTGGAAGCATGGATGGATGGATCGTCCAGGTTCTGGTGGGTTGGGCGTTTTCGGTTGCCCGATGACGTCGGTCTGGGGAGCCGCTACCCCGCCGAACGTCATCGCTTGGCAGCCGCGACGGGCCACCCGCGACACGGCCCCGGATTGGACAGCCCTGAGGAGGAGGAGGAGGACGGGCAACTTGATGTCGGAATGCGTCTATCCATGGATGGATGTTTTGCTGCTGACCATGGAAACGAGGCAAGGGGAGAGAAAGAGACCATGGATGGATGACCAGGCCAGCCGCAAGTCACCCCTCGCTTGTTCGGCACGCTTATTACGATCGCGATCGAACCGACCTGTCTGTGTCTGTCAGCCTGGCCATGGAACTTATACACAAGAATACCTGCCTACATACCCCAGTATGCCCAGGTGCCCAGCCTCCCTCCAGGCCCCAAGTCTGCGGAACAGCGACTGGGAAACTGGTCGTCGGGTCGTCGGATCGTGTCTGGCGGGCTGTCGCCTGCCCGGAACGGCATCTCGCCTTGCGACCATTGGCACGCACCCGTCGCTAGCCACTCCATCAAGCTTATAGCCAAGCCGCCCTACTGTACCGATGTCCTGGCCGATCCATGGCCACGGAGAAGGTCCCCATTGGCGTCCAGCCATCCATACCTCCATCCATCCATCCATCCATGCCTGCACGGCATCGCCTGGGCCAAGAAATCGTCGGCTCCGGGCCTCCTCCTGCCTTACTGGGCGTAGTAACCACGCGCATGGCTGGCACGGCTGGCTAGGTATTCAGCCATCAGGTCCCTGTCGAAACATCCATGGAAGTCTGGTGCCTCCAGTTGCTTGCTGATGGATGCCGTGCCGTGCTGTGCTGTGAGGGCTGTGCCTGTGCGACCCCATACCCACTCGGCCGTGGTAACGCAATCGACCGGCTCCCTCGTTCGTTCTGAGGTCACTCGTGTAGAGAAGACGTCACCTCCCGGTCCAACACCACGCAAGCACAGCCAATCCGTCCTCCCCAACGCCCGCGGCTCCATATAAACCGGCAACCAAGAACTGGCACACGTCCGCTCCTCTTGGCTACTCTTTGATCCCTCATACCCTCCCATCTTTCCATTTATAACCCCATCGTCCTTCTTCCGTCTCTAACGTGCGGAATCTAATCTCCCAACCGTCTTCCCGATTTACCATTGTGATACCCCTCTGCGATACCCCCACCTGCCTCACCGTCACGTAATCGTGCCCTCTTATTAACACGTATAACAAGCACTTTACCCCCCATCTCCATCTCCTCCAGGATCAACACCGCCGGCAACATGGAGACCGTAAGCAACATGGCCAACGCCGCTGCCAAGGCAGTATGGGGCGACAGCACCACGGCCAAGAATGAAACCGCCGGCCAGGAGCCCATTTCCGGACAGCAGGGCGACGTATCTCAGGGTGAACCTTTTGACAAGGGCAACGCAGGTGAGTCTCCCCAGGCGTACGGCGCGCAGCATACGCTGCTCCCCGCCCTGCAGGGCAGCCTCGCTTACACGATGCGCCCGGCAGACCTCGCGACGCAGACCCAGACTGCCGCCGCCAACACCAAGTTGCCGGACGCCACGCCCACGACGGAGCTGAGCCCGTCGGTGCCTCAGGTCACGACGGGGCCCTCCATGGACACCACCGACACCGTCACCAAGCCGACGGCCGAGCCGGGCCAGACGGCGCCTCAGGTCACGACGGGGCCCTCCACCGAGGCCACCGACCCCGTCACCAAGCCGGCGGGCGGCGCAGGCGAGTTCGCCAAGACGACGGGCACGGCGGCCGAGTCGGAGCACGTGCCCGACAACGAGCAGACGGCGCTGAAGGCGCAGGACGCGCCGCAGGACAGCACGGCGGCGCAGAACGACACGCGCCCGCCCGAGGACCCGCAGACGCACCCCAAGAACGCGCCCACCGACGTCGACAACACGGGCGACGGCCCCAACGAGGCCCAGAAGCTCGACGGCCCCGGCCCCAAGCCGCTGGACAAGGTGGCGCAGGAGCACGGCGGCGACGCCGGCAAGATGGACGCCCCCGCGACGGGCGCCGGCCCCGCCGAGAAGAAGGCGGGCGGCGGCGGCGAGGACGTCGACCCCAACGACCCCAAGGCCCCCAGCAGCGGCGAGGGCACCGGCGAGAAGCACGTCAAGACCACGGGCTTCCAAGCTGACGGCGGCGACTTTGATGCGACCAAGCCCGGCGCGGGCCGCGAGGCTGACCGTACGTTGGACACCCAGATCCCCCCCCCCCCCCCCCCCCCCCCCCCCCCTCTCCCCCTCTTTTCCCACAAGGCGCACTAGACCGCAGTCGCCGACTTCTCTTTTGAATATCGAAGTAAGTGACGATTGCTGACATGTGTTATTTTCCCCCTCGTGACAGGCCTGCTCGAGCAGAAGGGCATCCACAAGGATGGCGCCGACAAGCCGAGCTCGGACGCCGCGTCGGGCGGCTCAGGCGACAAGGGCAGCGAGAAGAGCGACGAGAAGAGCGGGAAGAAGAACCCCTTCTCCAAGCTCAAGGAGAAGTTGCACAAGCACTAAAGAACTTACGAGTGTGTGTGGGTGTGTGTGTGTGTGTGTTTGCCTCTCGGGTTTCGGAAGTTTCCCCACGATTATCATGATGCTAGGCGTTCAGGGTTTTTGCTGCTATGTCGACGCCATGAGGACGAACCTCTTCACGATTCCAGCACCAGAGGGGGAGGTTCGTGATCGCACGGTATACTTTGTAACGTCCCCTTATAATAAGTCTACAGATGGGACGTACTACGAATACTTGTCAGCCACCCGTGTTTCTGTATACCGATTCCATCCTACTCGGTTCCGTGCATGCGAGTTAAGCCCGAGTAGTTCCTGTATTCCGGTCGAGCGCAACGGCCAAAAAAAGAAGTAAAAAAAAGGAGGGTTGAAAGGTCCAGCAGTAGGTTACCTGTTTTCTACACTCTCAGCCTCGAGGACACAAGAACAAACCACCGTGACAAAAAAGTCCATGTTCTGGTAACCCCCAGAACAACTACGAGTATACGTATCGTAGTGTGGTGATGGGCAACAAAAAAAAGAAAGTGCACCCGACGTGGGGGTCGAACCCACAGCCTTCAGATTAGAAGTCTGACGCGCTACCATTGCGCCAGCCGGGCTGTACTTATGTTGCGCAAGCAGAACAACTTGCGAACCATTGGTTGTTGATGTTTGAGTGACTTATTATTACTTATGTAGCGGGATGTGAACAAGCTACCGGAAGTTGGGTCGTGGACGAGTGGATGGGAAAGAGGAGAGGAGAGGAATGAATGGAGCGGCCGGCGTCTCTTCCTAGCCCGCCCGCGTCCCCGCCAACCAAAAACCCCCCCCCCCATTAAATGCCCGACCCCGCAATCTGGTACGGGGGGCTTTCGATGAAGGGATGAATGGGTGTTGGACAGGTATGATGGGTAGGGATAAGGCTTTGAGGGGAAGGGGAGTGTTCATAGAGGCAGATAATAAGAATACACCAGAGGTATTATAGCCACGAGAACACAAATGTGAGGCAGGTGACTGGTAATGGGCTGGCCCGGCCAATGGGGCGGAAAGAGAGAGAGAGAGAGAGGGACAAGAGAAAGCAGCGTTTTCCCATGCTTGCTTGGGTAGGGGCTTTCCGGGAGGGGGCTGGGATTGATGGAAAAGCCTGTAGCACAGAGGGGGGGCCGGCCGCCTCTCTGTCCGTTCCAGGCCTGCTGGTCTCTCTCTTTTTTCCCTCCCCAATCCCCTCCCTCTTCTCTCTCTCTCTTGGTGGATGGGATCGACGGGGGGGGGGGGGGGGTTAAGGAAGGATGATGCTCCCCCCGTTCTGGGATCGATCAACCTTGTCTTCTCTTCCCGGACCGGGCTCCGTCCGGTCTTGGGGGGACAGAGTTTCCCCAGATAACCTGAGTCTCCTAACCAGAAATGGCTGGCTGCAGGCCCAACCCAGCGGGCTGGGCCACCCCCTCATACACACTATCCTCTTTCCCTCCCTCTCTCTTTCTCTCTCGCCTTCTCTCTCTCCCGGATGCGCATACCGGGGGGTGGGGAGGGATGCTCTCTTGACGCCGTGGGCCCCGCTTGTCCTGTAGTCAGTCTTCTGGGGCGGTCCGGGTAGAGGAGGGAAGGGGGTGTTACGTGCATCGAGCAACAACGACGACGACGACTACTGCGACTGCGTCCTCCTCCTCATCGCAGGGGACGGGCTCTGCCCGGGGATGGACTACGTATACACGACCCCCAAACCCATCCCCCCATCAAACCTGCATCCTTATCTCCGGACCCCAACCCGCCCTCAAGGTTTCCTTTTCCCCTCTCCGCATTCCGAAATGCTACCAAACCATAGGGACGGGGGGGCAGGGGGAAGGGTTTAACCACCGCCAGCCAAATCCTAGTATGTAAGCGTACAATCCCTGCGTCGTCGTCGTCGTCGTCGTCGTCGCCTATGTACCCTCACTTCGCTTAGTATAGGCGAGAGAAAAAAAAGACGGGGAGGGGGGGGGGACACGCCCCGTCCACCCGTGGATCCCTTCCCCGCCTCCGGGGGGCCGACGGCCCCTCTCAGTAGAACTAGGTCCAGAGCATGTAGAACGCGTGGCCCCCCTCGTGCGTATGTACCCCAGGCTCGGCGACGCATGCAGGCTGTATCGAAACGGGGTTGTTGTTGTTGTTGTTGTTGCTGCCCGGGCCGCGTGCCAAACAAACAAGATGAAAAAGAGGGGGGGCCGGGGGCGGGGGAGATAGGTGTATTTTGGTATCTAGGTTTTTGCATAGCGCTTACTATCCCATATTATGTATACTCGATCCGAATTGGAATTTTCTTAGGTCGTGCCTAAATGTGCCTTGCTCATTCAGATACCCAAGTAGACAAGGCAATGTGATCATATATGCTGAACTTACACAGATAGATAGTGCCTCCCTTCTTTAGTTTCTTGAAGTACCTCAAGTAGTCATTGATCTTCGTGACATCACGTCTCAGTACATGCTGGTTCAGGTCAAGATGTACATATTTGGCAAAAAGAAACTGGAAAGAAAAAAAAGTCCGGCTGGCTGTATAAAGACTCCTTGCAAATGCTAGTCCTACGGCGCAGGCCTTAACACGTTTTGGTTTTCCTTGCGGGTCGTATTGGCGCCTAGATGATCTTCCCTCCTGTCCCCTCCCTCCCAGTTTCTGGTCCTCCCAAAATGCCTTTTTGTTCCCGACCGCCCACCCCTGGTTTTATCCTATGTGGACCTCCCTGGGTCGGAAATACCCTCAAGACATTATCCTACGGCACCGTGGCGCCCCCCTCTCCACCAATTCGCCCTCTCCCACGGCGAGTCTCATGGTCTGTCCCACTCCTCAACTTGGCCTGGCGTCGCTGCTCGGCGGCACTGGCTGGTGGCCGTCGTTACCTGCTGGCAGATAAACATAGTGTCGTTCCCCCGCGCCACGTCGGTTGGCTACGACATCGTATGTCGGGGTTTGTGCCCAAGTACGATAGTTCGACCACGCAGGCCTTGGTCTGGTGGCGGGCGCTCCCGCCAGGCAACTGCTTTCTGCATCCCCTTGCACCCTCATCCGTTGGCGACACGGCCCAGGAGAGCTGTGTCCATATCGCATGCCGCAAAGCGACAGCGGCTTACTTGCCTAGGTATCATCGTCCCAGGCGAGCACCGAGATGCAGCAATGCTATTACCATCGAGCCATAGCTGCGAGGTTTCGAGAAGCCCCGGATTGAGCCCCTCACAGGAAGCCTGATTCAGCGAGCACCCTATAGCAAAAGCCAAAGTCAGCCAGGATTTCTCGGTAACGTAATGTGTGGCGCCGTCGGTGTGACATACCTCACAATCTTCTCATCCTCCCTCTCACGCGGCTCGACGACCAAACTCTTGTCATACATCTCGTGCACGTCGCCTGCAGCCTGCATGTTGCTCAATATATAGTCTTGCAACTCGGGGACAGGCTGGAGCGAATAAGGCGCGTTCTGGTACTGCTGAATGTCGCGAATGACCTCGGCCGTTTTCGCACGCTTGGCAAAGTTGATGAGGTTGGTCTTCTTGATGATGGATGGGATGCCGTCCTCTATGAAGGTCAAATCCGTCAAGTACACACCTGCGATGCGGGCCGTGTTAGAGAAGTGCGATGCAGCCAGAAAGGGGCTGCGACCTACCAAAGAAGGGAATGCAGGGCGGGTTGGCAGCGTGGAGCTGCTCTCGGTACTCGCCGAAGTTCTTGGTACTAGCCATCAACTTCCGCATCGTCTCGAGGACAGCCGAGGTTCGGGCCGGCACCTGGTCCCATGTTCGTTTTAATCGAGCAATGGGCGCGGTACCCAGGGCCGAGATAATCGACGTCAATGTGGAGAAGTTGTTGAGCGTCTTGCATTTCTGCGCCTTGGGTTAGACCTGCAGTACGAGGGGAGCAACCAGGTTGTTTGTTCACTTACATCAGCCACTGACACAAAGTGCTTGATAACCACCACGCGCTTCTTGACATCCATCTGCGCGAGGATCATCTCGGCCACCCAGTTGGTCATTTGGTTGGAGTGCAAGATGAGCGCCTTGACATTGGGGGCGGGCTCGGGGTCATTCTCCCCCACCTTCTTCTGCCATGTCTTGTTCAAACACTCGGTAGGCTTGATCTTTCCGTACAGCTTGGACTCGATGATGGTCAGCTGGCGAGCAAACTCGGTGACATCAATGTCCAAGAACTTGAGCTTCTTCATGTTCTTGGGCATGATGGGCGGCGGCACGTTGTTGGTAAACGTTTGGATCATGCGCTTGGACGAGATTTCTTTGCCCGCCAGGCGTTGGTCCAGGACCGCCATCAGAGGCTGGGAACCGGGGGTTTCTGTCGACTTAACCGTGTCGCGGGCAAAGGTGTAGACGTCTCGGATCAGCTGTTTAGATTCTTCGTTCGAGTCCTCCATCCAGAAGTTATCGAACCAATTTTTCATGATGTTGACCACGCGGAAGCGAATCGGCTTCTGTTTGCGGTCTCGCCAGATGTCGTAATCAACATTGCTCAAGTTCTCGGGGGGCTGAATGTTGAAACGCGCGACAAGGAGCTCGAACAGCTCACGGGCCGTCGTAAAGGAGCGGTATGTGAGCAGGAAGGTGTTGTTGAAACTGGACTCGAGTTTGTCGTGTCGGGTGAGCTGTTCCACGAGGGCCAGCAGGGTACCACCCTTGACAGAGGGCGGGTTCGTCTTCAGGTCCCAAGACAGCTCGCCCTCCAGATCCAGGCGCAGGAATGGGGGGGTCTCTTCGACTTGCTGTATGGACCCGGCCGGAGTGGGGTCGTCTCCCAAAATCTTGCGGACCTTTGACAGATCGCCCTTCCGGTAGTTGTTGGTGGCAGGGTCGCCTTCGCTAAATGACTGGGCCGTGACCAAAGGTGGCCGTCCGCCCATGGCACGCGACTCGGATCGCTGGTGTATCGAGTTGTACGGTAGTGACTCGTTCCTCCTGATTTCGGAGCGGTCGAACGTGCTGTCACTGCGCGTGCGACTGTCATTGTGCCCCCCGTTGATCTGCACCTGCTCGGAAAGGAGCTGCAGCGAAAATCCGATGTGCGACGAGTTCTGCTCAAGAGCGCGAGCACACTGCTTGACATAGTCGAGGCGCGCCTCCAGAGATTCCCCCCGGACTTCGGACCACTCGTCGCCCAGCGGGCCGGCCACGGCCTGGCAGCCCAGCAGCAGATCCGAGATGTTATCGTACAGGCTCTGCTTGTAGGTACTGAAGTCGGAGAGCGACGGTGTTTGGAAATTGCTCCCCAGCGACGAAAGATCAATAGACTCGATCAGCGAGATCCAGGGTTTGAACATCTCCAAAACTTTGCCGCCGGCGCCGCAAACATTGTTGCCAATGATTTCATGCCGATAGGGAGTGATGATTTTCTCCGAGACGCCCAAGTTCTTCTCCAACTCCCTGATGCTGGAAACCAGCATCCTCTTTTGCTCGTCGAGCCTCTCCAGCAATTTGCCGTCGAGTGATGCGTTGGGCTCGCCCGAGCCCTCTTCGTCCTCGAGGAAGTTGGACATGATGGGGTCCCGAGGGCCAAGGCCATTGTTTTGCCAGCTACCGCCGGCTGTGCTTCCAATGACGAAACCCGGGAACAGGCGCGGGATATCCTCCCCTCGCTGCTGGCGCGCCACTTCGACAAAGCTGAAGACGCCCAGGAGCACGCCGTCGGCTTCCTGCATGCACTTCTGAGCCGACTCCGAATTAGGCCAGTCGGCGGCGGCAATGTGGGACGAAATGACGAGCTTCGAGAATTTGGACATCATGTCCCGGAAGTGGGGATACAATGCCTTATTGGTGGTGATGACGGACGGCTGGCCGGAGTGGTTGTCCGTGGTGCCGGAGCCTGCGGCTAATAGGAGGCGCAGGTGGTCCGCAATGTCCTCTGCGCGTGCCACGTACTCCGCGCGGCTGTTGCTCGTGATGGCATCGCGATACCGATCGATAGCTCGCTTCATGTTCGCGACGAGGAGATTCCATGTTAAGGGCGGGGTGCTGCCATCGTCGAAGAAGGACCGGGGTATAGTAGCAGCCGAAGGGAGACTGAAGCTGGCGCCAGTAAACGAAGTGGCCGAAGCCAGCATCGGGGTCTGGCCTGTGCCGGAGGCCACGCCCAGGTTGTTGCTGGCATAGAGATGATCTCGGACTCGAGTCATCGGGGATGCACCGTTCATCGAGTCCATGGATGGTGCAGGGGAGATGCCAACACCGTCGCGCGGGTATCCACGTTGCATCCGCGAGGCCTAATGAGGGGGGCACATGTAAGTAAGTAGCCTCGGCCGAAGGGAAAGGGCAGTCACGCGGGATGCAACCATGCCGATCCAAACGCGGGAGGGGGGAGGGGGAGGGGGGGAAACCACTAACCAAGGAGCCTCTGGAGGCTGACATGTTGGAGTCGCCTTCGTATTCGGACGAGGAGTTGACCTCGGAATCTTCGTCCTCGTCCTGGATCAAGCCGCGGGCCATCATTTCAGGGGGCGGGCGCGTCTTTTCGGGCATGTTCACGTTCATGCGGTCGCGCGGGCCGCTCTCGTGGAGGGAGGTGGGCGATTCCAGCGGCAGTTCCATGCTGCTCTCGCCCGTCATGGTGTTGTAGTAAAATAACCTGCCATCGCGGGTGGCTTGGGGAATCCAGAAATCAGCGCCGCCCGACCGGCCTACGGTGTTGGTGGTGCCCTCGAGCGGCAGTCCGTTCAGATCGTCCTGGTCGGATTCGTTGTCCTGGTCGTAGTCCTCCTCATAGATGACCTGGTCTTCCAGGTCGTCGTCGATCCCGGCCAAGTCGGCGACCTGCACGGCCTCTGGAACCTCGTCAGTGCTCGAGATGATTTGGCAATAGTTGCTGGGAAACCAGCCGCGGACGCCGTTGATAACGCCATCCCACCATCCGCTCTCGAGCTGGGTGATGACTTGGATTATGTCGCCCTCGTGGAAGCTCAAGCTCGTTCGGTCGTCGGCATCGTAGTCGTAGAGGGCCCTCACGTACAGCGCGCCGGGCGGGGCGGTTCCTATTATGCCGTTCATGTTGGAGGACTTGTAATAACTGCCGTCACCGTTGGGGTGGTCCAACGACGCCGGCGAAGCGAGGTCGATGGCGGAATCGGGTTCGGGGTCGGAGGTGTGGTTGGCGGGGTTGGCCTGGTGGCGCGTGTTCAAGGTGTTGGTTCTCTGAGTGTGTCGCAATGCCGGGCTCGGGTTCAACGTCATAAGCATCGTGATCTCGAATGCGTCAAGCACGAGGGCGGGAGGGACGAGGGCGGGAGGGCAAAGCAGTTGCGGTTAAGGCATCGTCGCCGGCGGTCCCAAGGCGTGCAGTAAAGAGACGAAGCGGGCGGTCGCAGTCAGTCAGGTTGGTGGCGGCGGGGGGGAGGAGAGGGGGGCAAAATGCCAGCCAGGTCAGGGGAGGCGGCGCGGGCGTCGTCGTCACGGGGATGCTCGCGTCGTCGGCGTCAGTCACGCATCCGTTCGGTGGTGAAAGAAGTGGAAGTGATGGTATGCAGCGACGCTGTCGTGCTGCCGCGTCAAAAGCGTCAAAAGGGGCGGCAAATCAAAGGCGCAAGTCAGGATATTAGACGTGGAGAGGCAGCTGACAGGCTGGTCGAATGGACGGTGCGGTGCGGTGCTGTGCCAGAAAGCGTGCGTGCCCACCCCAATTCCAGTTAAGTAATTGCGGTTTCTCGAGACGCCAGCCCAGCAGATTGATTTCTGGCTGGTTGGCGGCTTTTCTGCCCCGGCTGGCTCCTGCTTTTCTCCTGGCGGCAAATGCGATGGGCGGCGCTAGGAGGGCGACTCTCGGCACGACACCCACGACACGACACGGCACGACGAGACGAGACACGAAAAAAAAGACAGCAGCGATGGGAGGCGGCGGGTGATGTAGACCCAGCAGCGACTGTGTGTGTGTGTATGAGAGGCCGACTGGGATCTCTTCCTTTCTTTCTTTCTTTCTTTCTTTCGTTCTCTCTTTCTCACACAAGTCTCTCTGCCAGAAGAGCGGATGGGAAGATGGGCAGTTTGGTGGGAGTTCGAGTTCTCTCGACTTTTGGGCGGGCAGGGAGCGCAATTCGCAGGGTTCCAGTTCCAATCCCAAAGAGGACGGGACGGGCAGGCAAGAAGCGTGTGGATAAGGTGGGTGGTATGAAGAGGAGGTTAAGGTACCTAACATGGACAGTAGCGCCCACGCAGGCCCCTGGTCCGGCTAGTTCTGGGGGGGCCCTGCTGCTCCTGCTTCTTCTCGGGGCCCTCCTCACCTCACACACGGACCGGGGGGGAGGGGAGGGGGGACGGGGGGGGGACAGACAAAGCCTGGGCCGGATGAACAACCTATGGAGGAGAGGGGATGGACGGATGCGCCAGCCAGGGTACGACATGTACCCTCCTGTCTATGAGGACCTAGTCGGGGGGGTCCAGCAGGAAGCCTAGACGGATTGGTCGTGATGATGGATAGATGGCTTGGAACATTAGCCACGGGTACGACTACCTACCTACCGACCTACAGGGCTCCAGCCTAAGCACTCGGTAAAGACGGTAGACTGGAAGTACAAGCTAGCTGGAGGTGCTGAACCCAGACCCGAGACCCACCTTTTCCCATCGGTTCTGAATGGACGGGCAGATGGTGCGTCTTGCGTCCTGGGCGGCAGGTAATTGGGAAGAACCCGAGTGATTGGATCGCGCTGCTTTGGCGAAATTATACCCGGTTGCTGTTCCCTGGGTCGGCGGGTGCGTTATTTGCCCGGGGACGATCATGTGGAAGAGGGGGGGGGAGAGAGAGAGACTACGAAAGGGAGAGTGAGAGAGAGAGCGCGCGCGAGCATCAGCAGTCCTTGGCCGGCTTCGGGTTTATGGTCTTCCAGTTACCACAGGGTGCAGATGCTGATCTGGTGGTGATGGTATTGGATGCCACGGGAATGGTGATGGATTATGGTAGGTAAGTAAGTACCTACCTATGTATTACTTTGCTGCTAACGAAAACACGCCTTAGCTAAGTATGTAATTTGCCTGGGTAAGTACCTAAGTATCCAGATACCTACTACAACGTGAGGTCCCATCTTCCGTAGGCATGGATCCGTCGATGGGGCGGATGAACGGATGGACGGGCTGGGGATAAGTTGGTCGGTTTGAGGGAAGGATGCCTCTGACCCTCGAGGAGGAGGAAGCTAGGGGAGGGGAGGGAGGGGGAATGTTTGGAGGCAAACAGCTTGTGGCTCTATTTCTCTCGTTACATCTCCCTCTCTCGCTGTGCTCTCCAGCCTCCATTTCGCCCTCACACAGTGAATTTGCCTTCGGATTTCTGGGTCGAGGTAGAACCTCCGGCTGCTGCTGCTGCTGCTGCTGCTGCTACTGCTGCAAAGACATTTTCGTCCTCTTTCTCTTCTTTGCGGAGCACCGGTGTAAATAGTCAGCTACATACCTCCATACCTATGTACCTTAGGTAGGTACTTACTTACATTATCATCCATGGATACCACCTACTACGACGCTACCCCTCTTTCAGCTCGGGGATCCCCCTTTAGTGATCTTTTAGGGTACATGGCTCCATGGGCATCCTTCGGGTACCGCTCCCAACTGCTGGCCTGCCCGCATTGGGACTTGCGCAATGGCTGCTAGACTGCCCAAGTAAAGTACCTAACTAGCTAGTTCCTGTCCCCTACTGCTATGGATGAGGTATGCTAGGCTGTCTGTGTGCGCTCCGGTGCTGCACGCGCGTTGGGAGGGCTGTGCGGCCGTGATGGCATGTGTGTGTGTGTGTGTGTGTGTGTGGACTGGAGCGTGTCTCGAGAGTCCGAGGCTCGCGCTTCAAACAGTTCCCGAGCAGGGATGGGGAAGTCTGATGTACCCAGGCGTGGTGCGGCTTTTGAGCATGCATCCATCTATGGAGGCAGTTGCCGCTATCTACTACCTAACAACTATACTAATACGGGCACACCTAATGTTGCAGTAGAGGCCATGTACATCCACAAGGCCTACGACCATACATGCATACGTACATGTAAGTATTGCACACATGGCACCAGCACTGGAACTGCCACCGGTGAGGATTGGCCACGAGGACCGGCCATGAGGACTGGCCAAATGGGTTGCTTACTCGCTCGCAGTGGCTCTGAACTGCTGGGACGCACTGGATGCGCGCCACTTTGTACCTACCTATGATGATGGGGTTGCGCCTCGAGGGAAAACCTGGGGAACCAACCTCAGGGTGCTCAGGGCATGCGCTGCGGATCAGCATCACTTCCCATGCCCACGAGTTTGCATATACACTTTCCTTTTTTTGACGGACGAGAGGGACCCCTGGCGTGGAACCTGGGAACCTTACCTGGAGCGAAGGCGGGTGGGGGGAAAGACGGGGTTCGAGAATGAGGAGGAGGAGGAGGAGGAGGAGGAGGAGGAGGAGGAAGCAAGCACTCAGTCCCTCTCTCTCGCTTGTGATGATGCCCAGGCCGCAAAAAGTCAGAGCCCCTACCCAATCGATCCGGCAAGGCGGGCGTGTCCTTACTTTAGGCAGGCCAGACCTTGCCAAAGATAAAGGTCGTCGAACGACGCCCCTGGTCCCCTCCACCACTTGACCCAGGGGGGGCAACATTGAACCCTTACACCACGAGAAAACCGTCGGTCTTCGAATTGGGGGGGAGAGGGGGACAAAAGGACGTCTGCAGAGTACTTCCTAATACTACCACAACCATGTGCCCGCGAGGGCCCGGGAGAGGAGAGTGGGAAGGGGGGTTGCTGCTTGAGATTAAACTGTATCAATAGCCTAGACAGAACCGGCGCAGATCAGCAGGAGACTCAAGCTTTTGACGTCTCGGACTGCTTTTTGGGCTTAGACGCGCGAGAAAGAGGGACGCGGGCAGCGGCACGCCTGCGCGGAAACGGCCCGAACGTGTGGAGGGTTGCTCCGCGATTTGTCTTGCCCGAGGAACGACGACCACGACGGCTTCGGGGGAGGGGGTTTCCCTCATGACGACTATGAAGAAGAGGTATGGCTGGAGAAGGTCTCTGATGGGCCGTCGACGGGCGCGGAGACACAGTTTCGTGGCGCGCCTGCGTCTGGTTTCTCGGTCCCAGGCTATCCGCTGCTGGTTACCCCCCCTCCCCCAAGGGGCCTCAGCCCGCCCAGACAATGCGCGCCCATCAGGATCGACGGGGCGGAAAGGGTACATACCGACCGACGTACAGGGACGTTTTTCGGCCCATGTGTTACGCGAGAGTGTGTAAGTATGAGCTTGTGTTCCATCGACCGGCTAGTACGTCGGATTCCATCATGAGGCTATTCCCCCAATGGACACCGGCCCATGTCCGAAGAGGGGGGGGGGGGAAGACATTGGCCGACTTTTTGACATGTTGGGTTCCTCCTCCATCATTCCATGCCAAGCCGCCGTACCGTCTACACCCCATAGTAGCAGCGCGCCCCGTCAAAGCTCGCTACCGTCTCCAAATTGGCCCCCCGCATCCACGCGATGGGAAAATGGAGGGTCTGCGTGTATGAGTGAGTGTATGGCTGAGGGAGGGTTCGTCGCCGATGAGAGACGCAAGCCACCTTACCTGGGCATGGGATGGGGAAGGGGAATAGCAAAATCCTCAAGTACCGGCAAGGGCCGTCCGCAGTGTTATCAAGTGCGACGGCACTTGAGCAACCGTAGGAAAAAGTTGCCCCCCCCCCCCCCTCGCCGCCAGGAGACAGCAAGCTAAAGAAAGGACCTCAAGACGATGCCCATTCGGGGACCACGAGGTCGCCGATATTCTGAAACATCTGATATGCCTCCCATGGAACAGCCGCGCTCCTCTTGACGGCCACTAGTACCTACCTTTCCACCCCCCCTCTTCTTTCCCCATCGAGGGTTTTTTGTGCTAACGCGCGGGGATGATCCATGATTATCGCCCGGCCTGCGCTGCCGGTATTTTGCACGGCCGCGCCGTCCCTCCCCGGCGAACGACACGTCGTCGTGGCTCTTCGGTAACCCCAGAGCTGTGCAACTAGTATTTCCAGCATGTCGTAGACAATTCACACGGTTGAGGTCACTTTGAGACAATCTGGGTGGCCTGGAAAGAGAGAGGGGGGGGGGGGTGAGCGAGGATTCCCATTCCCCATCCCCCTTCAAGTTCGAGGCGCGCCAACCCTGGGGCCCTTTTTTTTTCCCACGTGTGCTTAGAGCCCGGCTACCGATGCAGATGCCCCCCAGCCGAGCCCGACCATCGAGATGTTCTGCAATGACCATCGGCCGCGTGGGAGGCGTGGGCCTGCCGGAAGTTTTCGGCGGCTGCATGGAAGCAAGTATGAAAAGCCGAGTCGAAGGAGGAGGGGGGTTGTGGTCGTCGACCGGGGGGGGGCGAGAGGGGGGACGGCCGGGGAGACCGGAAAACCTCGTCCTCCGACCATCTCAGGCAGTGGGACACGAAAAGAGAGGTAGAGGCCAAGTACATATCGCCATGCGCGCGCGCGAGAGAGAGGGGGGGGGAGGGACATGGCCGCGTACCCGCGACATTTCCCCTGGCAGCCCGCAACCGCAGGAATACCTCTCGTGGCTGCTGCATGAAGCCGTCGCCCTCCCCCCTCTCTCTTTCTCCCTCCCGGCGAGGGAGGTGCTCGAGGGGTACGTGCAGGGAGCAGCAGCAGCATTTGTCACGCCGGCTCCAGATATCATACGAGCCTGGCCCGTCGTCCCGACTAGGGACAAAAAAACCCTGCCCCATCCTCAGCAATGCCCCCCCGTCTCACCTGGTACCTTCCGTCGGTTCCTGGCAGGAAGGGGCGGGGCGGGAATGAATGCCTACCGGTTGTTGGATCGGGAAAGTTTCTAGACCCGGACGATGGACAAACAAAGCGCGTCCAACACGAGCAAACAAAACCCATCCTCCCCCCCTCCTTGCACGACGGGGTCCCGCTGGCGGTCGGGCCACCCGGCAAAGGGAAACCTTGCCGGGGGCAAGGAGTTGCTTGCTTCCAATATCAGCGTCGTCGTCGTCGTTGTCGTCGCCGCCGCCGAGAGCCGCTGTGTCTCCTGTCCTAGGGCCCAGGGGAGCTCCTGGACGAGGGGCTGATTTGAACGCCTCATTGCTGCCGGCCACCCTGGCTCGATACAGGGTCTCAATGGCCCTCTTTCCAAATAAAGTTTGCCGTCACGAAGAGCCCCTCCGGGCGCGGGCAGTCTTTCTCGTGACCGTCCCCCCCCCGACTGGTCTATTTCAAGGGCACGGTCGGCAAGGGAGAGATGGGCAAACAGGTGATGAAGCTTCTCTGGCCGATGCGACATGCCTCCCTCCAAAAGAGCTCCCGGCCTATATATCTGACAACCAACCAGGACCCCCACGCGCTGTCGCCCCTGCCCGGTTTCCAGCGATGCTCTCGTCCGCCCTTCGGAGGGGGGGTGACAACCCGGCCAAGGCCTGGCGTGCAAACGTCCTCGCCGGCGCCGGCCTGGCGCCCTCCTTACCGCCCAGCAGAGGGTTGCGGCGAGGGGGGGGGGGGGGGGCCTCCGGTGGAGCGACGCCAGCGCGAGGGAGGGAGAGGACAAAAAAGCGACGAGGGGCCTGAATACGAAGCTGCCCGGCGGTGCTCGCCGCGACGTTGACATCGTTGTGGTATGTACCACCGATGGGGGCGGCTTCTGGCATTGAGGGCAGAGTACGGATCTGTGTGCCCTGTAGTCTCACCCGACACTGCATACGCGACTCCAACCCCGGGATGCATTATCATCCCCTTCAGCAAAAAACCTGGCATCTTTGGCCTCCCGCCCCCTTGTGCGCGCACAACGGCCTGATGACCCCGTTACCCCTGAACATGGGGAAGCGAACCGCTGCCCGGGAAGCGACCACGATGGCCTGCGCCATGTTACGATACGGAGCCAGGCGGCCCGCTGCCCGTATCAACGTCCGACTGCGGCAAGCTCCGGCGCGGCCCCGTTGCCACGGGGTTGTCTATGTTGCGACGAGCTGGGCAACCAGCGGTCCGGCATATTGGCGACGTTCACTCTCGATGTCGCCACTTGAGTATGCCCTGCTCCGGGATGAAGACGCTTGCATCGAGTCATTCTCAACAGCCCGCATGCGGCCCCTGATTGCGAGGGCCACTCACACAGGCTCGAAGCCGGTCTTTGACCTGCGGCGGCGCCGTCTGCTCCGATGAACCAGGGAACTACGCTCGACGGAGATCCAACCGAGCCTTGTTTGCTTTTGCCCGGTAGCCTGGCCAGTCGTCATCCAAGGATCGCCAGCAACTGCATACCCATGGGCGGGATCTGTCGGAAAAGCAAACCTCCAGAAAGAAGTCTGCTCCTGCGACTAAGTCTTACCCGAGCCGATAGATCACTCCGCCTACGTGACGAGAAAAGGGGCACTACGAAACCGACCACGGCTGTCCCGGCTCCTGGGAATCCAATCCCGCCAATTGACGCCGTGAGGCGAGCTGCTAGCTCCCGGTCTGGTCTGCTCGGTTGCGGTGGCCAGGCGACGAGGGCGGATTATGATATGTCGTTGTCGTTGGTTCCCAAGGGCGTCTCTCCTGCCTTGCTTGAGTGCTTGCAGTAGTCGTTTCGGCCTCGCCCGTGGCTTGACAAGCAGCGCAGCCACTGCAATCTACATGTCCCATCTGTCAAAAGTCGACGAGTGCGGCGCTGGCAGACGGTGCGCCAGGGGAGGGGGGGGGTTGCTACCGCGTAGAAGACTTGTTCTAGACCTTGGATCCTTTTTCTGCTATTGCCACTTGAATGACGATATATATATATATACATATATATATATATATATCGAATGTTGCCACCTGCAAGTCAGAACAACCAAGGTTCCATGATGATCGGCAGGGGAGAAGGCGGCAGGCCATAGAATCTTCCGAAGCCCCCCCCTTCCTGGGGCCGCCAAGCAGCGGCCGAGGAGGGAGAAGAACTTTTTGGGCCAGTCCCTGTCTTAGGAAACGGCCCATCGACGCCAATTGCGCCATGTGTGCGCGTGCGGACAAACAACCAGCCGGCTGTCGGCGGCGGCGATGGCGGTGGTGGCCCGAGTGGCAGCATGGTATATACTACATATGCGGTTTGCCGGCGAGCTGGTTGGTGGTGAGCGCAGCCAAGTCGGCCGGCGGACGGGCGATTGACGCGCAGGCGGTCAGATTTCAGCACATCCCCCTACCAAGTAAACGGGGCTTTCGAACCAAGATCGGCATAACGCGTGAGGGTGTCGCGCACGTGGGACCGGGACGCATCCGCGAGACGGCGACCCCAGGTCCTGGCTCTCTTCTGTTTTGGCCGGGGGTCCACTCTGGCTCCTGAACCCCTGTCTGCGCATCACGATATCCACCGTCCGAGGGCACGCCAGTAGGTACGGTACGCGGTGCACCGTGCCAGAAAACGCCCGCCCCCCCGTCGCCTGCTGGCCCTGCTGGCGGGCTTGCTGCTGGGCTGGGCCTCGTGAGAGAACAGGCCTCCCGGGAGATGGACGCATGAAAGCGGGCTCCGTCCATGCCCGTTATGCCTGGCCCAATGTCCACAGTGCACACCGACATTGGGCCTTGTGCACCTAGGCCGAACCTCACCGCCCACCCGGGGCAGCATCTCGTCGTTGCCAGCACGAGACGGTGAACGGGCGTCGCGCCGGCCACGTACGTCGCGGCCTTTCCCACGTCGGGGTCGCCCTGGCCTGGAGAGCCCGAAGGAAACCTTCGCGAGTGCCCAGCGTGCAAGCCAGTCGCTCTTGGCGTGGGCCCCGGATGGGGCTGATGGGGAGGGGGGGGGGGCCTCCCAATATCGACCCATCGCCAGGACCTACCGTGGCTGTCGGCAGTGCGGACGCGAAACCACCAGCAATGAGGAGCGCGGCAGCGTGGCTGGCGTGGGCCGTCGCTTACGTCGTCGACGGGAGGCGGACGAGGAGGCGCTGCCTCCGCCGCCGCCGCCGCCGCCGCCGCCGCCGTCGCCGCCTATTTGTCGGGGCAGCAGGAGGGTGTGATCCGAAATGGAGCGGCCTCCATCCGTTGGGCTCCTGTTCTGGGCTTCTAGAAGGCGAGACCGCCTTCGTCGGAATCGTCGCCCAGCATGGGGACTCGCGCTGCATCCAGACGCCCAAGGGAGGGGGGGGGCAGCGGCCGGCGCAGGCGAGAGAGGCACCCCTGGGCCGGAAATTCGAAATATTCTCGAACGAACGACGCCGAGGGGCAAAGGATGCGTGCGCCGAGGACGCGCATGGCGGTTCGAAACTCTGGCAAATGTCAGGGCACCGTCCGAGCTTTTCGCGTGACGAGCTGTTCCTTGTGGGACTTTTTTTCACTTGTCATGGAACAGGCTTCGAGCTGAGGTCGCTCCAGGGACGCCGGATGCCCTGTCCCGTTGCCGGGTCATGGATGCTAGCGGTAGTGTCAGCAATAATGGGCCTGCTATTTCTAGGTCAAAAGAAGAAAAAGAGGTCGGAGGCAGTGTGGCGTGTCTCATTTCACCAGCCCGGAGGATAATAAGTCCCATGCCTCTCCCGCTCTCCCCAGGCCAATCGAGCTGCCCGAGCTCGGGCTGTCCGCCCTTTGGGGAAAAGTTTTTTTTTTTCCTCCCATGTCTCGTCGTGGCAGGCGATTATCGAGGCCGCCGGGCCCAGCCGGAGAGCTTGGACACGCTCGCGCTGGTCGCGATAGGCACCATGTGGCACGGAACGCAGCCGTCGTCGTCGCGCCCTGCCGGCGCTGGATTGCGCCGTCGCCAACAAAGCAGCATGCCGTCCCGGGATGTTCCCCGCTCGGCGACACGAGAGGGCGGGTTGAGGGGTCCTGCGGCGCGGTCGCGACACCGACTGACCGCACAGGAGGGGTTCGTAGGCGGTGATGAAGCTGGAACCTCTCCAAGCCGTAGTTGGCACGCTCCGTGCCCGGCCTACCCTCATATAGGTCGGGGTGACGGAAACAGAGATGCCGAGGAATTGCGGCCGGCCGTGGGGGCCTGTCGAGCCCTTTCACCGGCTGCCTTCATTACCTCACATGGCCAGTGGAGGTCAATAACATCATGTCGCTCCCCACGTAAGGTATTCTGCAGGCCAGCAGCCACCCACTCACAACTGTACTATACTGTGTTCCCATGGTGCTGCTTGGAGACGCAGCGGTACGCTCTCCCCCACTCCACGCATCGGATGCCGCACCGTGTCTGTCTGCCTGTACAGGACCGCTGGAGCCCGCCCGCCTGCACTCGTGGCCCCCGGGCCCAAGGCCGGTACGTGGTTGTCGGCTGCTCGGTATGGATGGGCGGGATGCATCATGGGCCGGAGGCAGAGAGCTGCACAAAGTGTCGGCCGCGGTGGGTACAGCAAGGATGTGGGTGCATGTATCTATGTAAATACGGAGCGGAATACTGAGTACATGCTGACCGACCACGCTGCGCAGCTCCCAGCCAAATGGGATGCTTGCTGGAGGCTTCTTCTTTCTGCTCGACACCATGCAGATGCAAAAGCAACCTCCGTTGGTGAGGGCCTGCATCCCAGGGCTTCCGCTCCGATAGGCACAACGCAATACGGCTCTCTGTCTTACCAGCCCCTTCCTTCCACTGGCTGGGGGGCACCTCCTCCTCTCTGGCGCCCAAGAGTTCATGACAAAGTCTAAATGGCTGCCCTACTGTGAGGGAAAGGCACAGGTGTGCCACTGCAGGCCGCTCGGGTTGGCCTGCGTGTCTCGTGATGTCGCCCAGGTCTTGTCGTCCTCGCTCAACAAGACGCGTCCGCAACCCCTCCCGCTCGCCGACCCCTCCGTTTCGATTTCATGCTGGAAGCATGGCGGCGATCGAGGCGTTCGGAGGGGGGGGGCACTTCCCCCGCCCTGCTCACATGCCCAACTTCCATACCTAGGTACCCTACGGAATGATGCTTTTACCCCTCAGGCCCCCCTCATCGTCCTCTTCAGAAGGGGGGGGGGGGTTCCCTGCTGCAATCCATCCATCTGCTCGGGACCCTGTTTGGAGGGGTAAGGCCTGTCACCTACCGGCCTCGCCTACTGGAATCTGCCACACGTTTCCAGCTCCCAACAAGCGAACCGCACAGTACACCCACCCACCCACACACTCACAAACACACATACACACACACACACACACACACACCCATCGTGAATAGGGGCAACGCGCGACCGTCTGTGCTGCTGCTGCCTTGCAGACGAGCCATCCAGCCCTTCTTCCAGTGCCCAGGCGTAGGGAGCCCCTCGGAAGTGGGGTTTCTCGATATTGGGGTCGAGGTGCCTGACGGCATGTCATACCATTCTCCGGGGGAGCCAGGCCATGCGAGGTGATTGCACTGGCAAGCGGCGGCGACGGCAGTCCCTGCGACCCTCCCCCCAGCCTCACTCTAGGAATGCGCACCCGGGCCCCGTTCTCCTGCATGACCTCGTAAACAGGTACCAAGTACGAGGTCTATATTGCACTAGCCGTAGAGTACCGGTTATGCAGGCAGGAGTTCGTCGATCCGTCCCTCTTTCTCTCTCTCTTTCTCCCCCCCCTCTCTCTCCAAACTCCAGTGTGTCGCCTGACGCTACATACGGGACAGGCTGTGAGGGGCCTTCTGATACCTGTCGAGTCGACAGGAGCCTACTGCCCGCCCTGCATTGCATTGTGCAATTGGACAGCCGGGTACCCATCGTACTTCATGCCGTCGTACTCGTAGGCCAGCAGTCAGCTCGATTTGGGGCGGCATTTGGTCACCCGAGTCACTCCAGATCTCTCTGAAGGGGGGACACGGGAGAGCACCCGCTGCTTGTTTAAATAGAGTCGGGCAATACCGGCGACATATTGTCCGACTTACGGCTTCGGGGGGCAGACAGGGAGTGAGTGTATTGGGTTGGAGTGTGTGTGCGCACCCGGGGGGGGGGGGGGGGGGGGGGCCTGGAGCTTCAGTTCCCACCTTTGCGCCATCCCGTTTGTCGTAAGAGGACCCGTCCGCCTCTCTGCGCAAAGCACCTAGGCCACCGACTTACGCTACATATATCCCGAGCCGTCGTGGACCACAGCGAGGCAGAGCAGGGGAATGGCGGGGGGGAGGGCGTGACGACGTGCGAGAGTACAAAGGCATGGCCGAGGCAGCATTGACTGACCGGGCGCAGGATCAAGCTGCAGAAGCAAGGGGGGCATGAGATAAGGAGGAGTGGGACAATCTCCTTTGCTGGAGGTCCGTTTTGGGCGGCGGGATGGGATGCTGTCCACGAAAATAGCTGAAGATGGAACGAGGGGCATCTCTCCGCGTGCGCGCCAGTGCGGTTTCGTCCCAGAGAGGTATGTAGGAATGGAGGAGCTCCGTACCTCGATACCTGAGACACCTGGTCGACAGGGAGCCCAGCCGAGCCCGTTCTAACCCGAATGAGCGATCCGTCGTCCCGGCCACCAGCATTTTTTTTTCGATAGATGGAAGCCAATCCCCCACCTGCAACGTGTGAAGAAGTGGACACGACGCGGTGCGACTCGCGCGCTGCCGGGGCACCCAGCTGCTGGGTGATTCGACAGCAACGGCGAGCCAATGGAACGCGAAACGGCGCCTGACCGCGACTGCGCGCGCGACGGCGGTACGGGAACCGGACGCCTTTGCTGTGCCATGTCGTGGCATTGGCCGCCTGCGTGCTGGCAATCCAGCCGAGCGGCGGGCGCCCACGACATGAGCCGTCAGGTGACTCGACCACCGGCGGTCGCGGGAGGGGAAGGAGGAGGAGGGGAGGGGAAGGGAAGAGAGGGGTGATCGCATCGCATCCCATCCCATCCCACTTGGGCCCGGGTCAACGCCAACTGGAAGCGGGAGCCAGGCGGGCGTTGGTTTGCGCGTTGCGATCGCACGCGAAAGCAGGGCTGGTGGCTGTCCTGGCGGGCCGCCCACCTCATTTCTTTTTGAGCACGACCAGGCACAGCGCGGCTAGGCCGTATCGGGGGCTTGTCGCTGCTTTTGGCCCAATAATGAGAAGGACGGATGGCATTTTCATTAAGGAACCTTTCTTTCTGGACGGCCGGCTTTGACGGACAGCGATGGATGTGTGGAAGTGGGTGCGTTCAGTACGAGTACTTACAGTGGAGGGGTAGGTGGGCGGTGGGCGGTGGGGCACCCGTGGACGTGTTCCCCGGTATGGATGCTAGCGTCCCCTCCCCGGTTGCCTCGCCCAGCAAGCCCGCCAGCTCCAGCTGCTGCTTTGGGATCCCATCCCAGCCCCAGGAATCCAATCCGTATGATCCATGGGATATGATGGCAGAGGTCCCGTTGCTCGGTGCGGGAGCGAGATTGGGATCGTAGCGCGTGTTGCTGCACTGTGGCCATGCTGGAATCGCTTTGGCATGCTTCCAAGATTTCCTTGTCTCGCGCCCGCCTGCCTGCCAGTCCGTCCGTCCGTCCGTCCGTCCCTCCGCCCGCCCATCAGTCAGTCAACTCTTCCCTCGGAGTCAGTGAGCGAGCCAGCCCGCCCGCCGTGTGCCAGATTGGGCCGTCTCTCCGCGCCAGGAACATTGAATCCCTCACCCATCCCATACGGATGGCGGGAACGCAGTTTGCTACCGGTGAGGAGGAGGAGGAGTCGTGGACGCGTAGCTGACCGACTGTTGTATACCCATCAACCATACCGCCGTCGATGGCCTTGGAGGCCTGAGAGGAGACCTAGCTCTTGCTGCCCAAGTGCGTTGGATGCCGCCGACCTCCAGACTTCCAGGGCCTCTCGTCGCTCTCTCTCCCCCCACCTCGCGCTGGGCGATGGAATCACCACGTCCCGCCACTTGTGACCTGTAGCGCGTGGCACCTACGAGGGCTAGGTAGGTACCTACCTGCCTACTTGGAGGTGGTAAGTAGGGTATGTAGAGAGCAGCATTATGAGCTGCCGTGGGAAATGGATGGATGGATGGCGGGAGGATAGATGGATGGATGGATGTGGAAGAAGCACCCAAGCCCGGCCACACCACCACCTCGCAAGCAAGCCCACTAAAATGCTCCTCCACCCGCCTGCATGGCTTCCTGCGCTAGACCTCGGACAGCTGGCCCCAGAAGCCGGGATTAAAGTAGCTGTAGGCAGTACTTGGCACAGTCGGGCTCACACGTGTCTTGCGCTCGCAAATTGGCTATTCCCACTGTACGCTCCGTTGGAGATGAGTGGTGCGGGCGGTCGCTCTCGGCCGTGTTGGTGGTGGGAGGTAAAGAGCACGCATCTGAGGAGTCGGCCATCATCGTCGCCGACAGCCCCTCCTTTGCACCCGCGGCTGCTGCCCGGTGCTAGCCAGACAACGGCAGCCAGCGCCTTGGGTAGAGTACGGAACAGGTAGCCCGTAGGTACATACATACCTCCTAGCTCAAATTAGCTCCGTGAGGTGCAACACCCTGGCGTGCGTCCACTCCTCCCCCTCCCCCTCCCCCTCATCTGCCCTCTTTGCCCGCGCAAAGTGCTTGCATGACGAGCCAGACCGCACTGTGTGGTCGGGTACATGGCCACCCCCATCCCATCCCATCCCATCTGATTGATTCAGCGTCATCATCATCATCATCGTCATTGTCATCGCCCGGCCGTTCATCCATTAGGGCCCGGTCCGTTACGAAGAGCGAGCGCAAGGAAGTGAGTGAGCAAGCCAGCAATAGTGACAGTAGCGCAAATCTCTAGGTCCGTCTCATTCGGCCAGTACCCGTTTACCAACCAGTCCGTAACCATCGGGGCGGGATCGCATGGGATCCCATTGCATTCGACCTGCTTAGGTAGGTAAGGTACCTAGCCAGCCACCAACGGCCACAAAGACCGGCCGGCCTGCGCTGCATTGCACTACTAGGTACATGGTATTTACGACTACACTGCCCCCCCCCCCCCCCCCCCCCCGGTCCCTCACTGTTGTTTTTGTCGATACCGCCCCCTCGTCAGCACGCAACGCGCAACCGTGCCCGGGACTGCAAAGAAAGCACACACCAGCCCGTTGCCCGTCCCCCCCTCGCTGCCATCCACCCAGCCCACCGAAACGCAACCCAGTACAGGCTTGGGGCCCTTTCACACGGCACACCCGCTGCAGCATAACCAGCACACCCCCCCAGTAACTACGTACTGCTGCCACGCACAGTACAGCTAGGTACAGCCACAACGGTACGGACGGTCCGCAGACGGAGAGACGGAGAGGACGCGAGAGAGGAGGGGGGATCGAAAAAAGTCCATGCCCAGAGGTAAGACGGAGAGAAGCAAAGAAAAAGAGGGAGGAGAGGAAACGGAGACCCTGCACAGTAACGGCCAGCGAATGCGCGATCGCCCTCCCCCCCCTCCCGCCCGTTGTCTCTCCCTCACCCACTAGCTGGTCGACGTTCGACTGGTACCCTCCATGCCCTGCCCACTCGCCTGCCGCCCACTCTCTCGCTCATCACCACGGCCACTGTTCTTTGCCCTCCCACCCACCCATGCCTGGCCTGGCGCGCGCTGTCTCTGGCCCGTCCACTGTCTCCAGGCCGTCCAGTCCGTCCGGTCCTGGCTGGCTCTGCTCCCCCCCCCCCCCCCCATCCCCTCCCCTCCTCCGTTTGATTTTTTGAACCGCTGCCCCCCTCCTTTTAATTCCCAAATTTCTTGCGCTCATCATCTGTCAACCCCTCCTCGACAGTCTCTCAACAATCGCCCTTCCGCACCTATCCCACCGGCGCATCGCCTTCGCAGGACGAGCGCATCCCTTCTCTGATACCCTTTCGCAGGTGTCGAGACTAATTAAAACGGCCTAGGCCACCACCCACCCACCACCTCTCATTCCATGACCCGCACAGCGATACCAATGATCAGCTACGTCTATTCGAGTCAAGAAGACACACTTTAAACCCCACGGGAGCGCGCGTGCGAGCGAGGAGAAGAAGAAGAGCAGCAGCAAAGCAGTCCAGTCATTTCAGCCAGGCGATACTCAACTATCGGTCTGTGAGGGCTCTTCAGTCAAGAAACACCTTTCAAGAGAAGCAGCAATAGCCAGCAGTCGTTTGTCGTCGTTGTCGTCCTTCTGTAATCGTTATCCTGTCCGATTTCAAAAGGCACGCATACGCACGTAGAGGAGAAGAGTCGAACCAGAACAGGCGTCGAACAAGAAAGAGATTGAAGCACAGAGATACGCACCTCGTCTGTCCCGTTCATTCCCTGCTTGTCGAATCCCGCCCGTCCCGCGTCGACAACACCCCCCCCTTCCGTCGCCATCGACACCCGACGACTTCTCCCCGGGACCTCCTCTTCAACCACAGCCAAGATGCCGGGCGCCAACGTGGCTGTTGCTCCGCCCACGGACGCCGCGGCAACCCCAGTCCCCCGAAAGGCCTCTCTCGCGCAACCCGACAGGAAATACAAGTGCCAGTACTGTGCTCGTGCTTTCAGTAGAAGCGAGCACCGTAGCCGGCACGAGCGGTCACGTACGTTACGTCTCGATTGCCTCATCCTAACCCCTCCACCCCTCCCCGCTACCTACCGTTTGGTCCGCCATCCAACCTTCACGTCGAGCTATTCCCCTCCTCCCCTCAATTAGACCCCCCATGACTCGCGCCTCGCACGCGACCTACCCCTCAACACCACTACGCACCCTCGCACGATGCCCATCGCACCGCCCTCCCCGCCGAGACCCGACCATCAAGCTAACATGCTTCGCCAGACACCAAGGAGCGTCCGTTCAAGTGCCAGAAGTGCAGGAGTACCTTCGTCCGACGTGACCTGCTCCTTCGCCACGATCGAACAGTCCACGCCAAGGACGGTGGTGTTCCTCTGCACAGCGACGGCAAGCGTCGCGCCGGCCCCAAAGCTCCGCGCGCTCTCCCTGGCCCCGCCAAATCATCATTAGCGCTGGACAACGCTGCCATCGAGCAAATCGAAGCCAGCAGTGAAGGCGTCTTCGATGTCGAGACGGCCGCCATGTTGGTTGCCGACCTCCACCACAAGGCCACCGCCGCTATGCGATCCAACGGCAGCCCCTTCCCTGGCGACACCCCCATGAGCGGCGTGTCGTATTCTCAGAACGGTGCTGCTGTGCTGGAGCCCGGTGTGTCATTTACGTCGGATTCGATGCCGCCCCACGGTGCTCCGTGGGATTCTTTCATGCCGCAAGCTACCTCGGAGACCAAGGCTCACTCGACCACATCCAGTGCATCGGGCTCTCTGGACCACCAGTCTTTCGCCAGTGTGAGTTGTGCCGCCGCCCAGGATCCACCCCCTCTTGTGGCTCCCTTGATCCCCATGGACCCCCCTACTATGCCCGACTACTCTGGCATTGGGTTCAATCCCACCCTGCCGGCCATGGTCAGGTCCTACGCTCCATCCATCCCGGCCGGTAGTCCCGTCGCTGTCTCTATAATCTCCAGTAACCGTACGCAACTTGATGCTGACTCCCCCCAGTCCTCGTCGGGCTTCAAGGCTCCCCAGGTGCATGGCGATGAGGAACGCAACATGATTCTGGACAACATTCGTGCCCATGACATCGAGCGTTCCATTCCTGAAGGCTTCCGGTTCCCCAACCTGACCTCCTTGAACCGCTACCTCGCAACGTACTTTGGCCTCTTCCACCATCACTTGCCATTCCTGCACCCCGCGTCTTTCCGCCCCACCGAGGTCTCGCCGGCTCTGCTGCTCGCCGCTCTGTCGATCGGCGCTCTGTATGCGTTCGACCAGGATCAGGCTTACATGCTGCACATCGGCTCCAAGGTGCTTGTCAACCAGTTCTTGGTTAACAAGGAGAACTTCAGCTCGCGCAAATGTCCCCTCTGGACCATGCAGAGCTCTCTCTTGAACATGGTGTTTGCCAGCTGGAGCGGTGATCCCAAGGGCTTGGAGTGGGCTTGTTCCATCAAGAGTCTGCTTGCGAACATGGTTGCTGGCAATCGTTACGAATTGAGAGTCAGGCAAGAGGCTCGCGTCCAGTCTCTCCCCTCCCGCGCCGAGTGGATCGAGGACGAAGGCTGCCGTCGGACTTACTACGCCGTGTACATCTTCTTCGGCCTGTTGACTATGACGTACAACCACACCCCGGCCATCAGCTTCAACGAGTTCGAAGACCTGCAGCTGCCTTCGTCGGAAGCTCTCTGGAACTCCAAGGTCACCGACGACGCGGCGTGGCACGAACAGCTCAAGGCGTCCCCTGCCGTAACTTTCATGGTGGCCCACGAGAACCTTTTCCAGGGCGAGGCGATCAAGTACAGCGCTTTTGCCACCCGTATCATGATCAACGCTCTGTTCCTGGAAGTATGGTACCACAAGCGCAGTCCGGAAGCTCTGCAGGATGTTGTGACCGAGTACAAACTCCGGTTGGCGCTTGAGACCTGGGAGAAATCTCTGGATCTTTGCGAGCCCGAGGTTGACACGGTTCCGCTCAGCGCTCCCCACAAGGGCCACCCCCTGATCTTCAACGCGAAAGCCATGTTCCGCAATGCGCGATGCCGTCTCGAGGTGGATCTGAAGGCCATCCAGGAAGCCCTCCGCTACCACGACCCGTACGAGGTGGCGGCGGCCATGTCGAACGCTCGCGACCGTGTCCGCCGCTCTAGCGAGATGATCAAAGTCATCCAGGAATGCTACAGCTGCATCGAGACGGCTGTGCGGCAGGGCGTTCGATGGGTGGCTCGCACGTCTCCGACCAACTGGAGCATCGAGCACCCTCTCTGCGGCATGGATCTCATGATTGTCCTCACTCTGTGGCTTTACCGTCTGGAACATGACGAGGAGGCTGCCTCGGAAGAGGAGGGCATCATGTATATGAAGATCCGATCGCTGTTCGAGAACGAATCGGAAAGCCCGACGGCAGGCCAACTCAGCTCGACGGTAGCCGGCCTCTGGGGTTCGATGCTATCCGAGGTGGTAGTCTGGGGGTAAGTTATCTCTGCACGATTGTGGTCCCCTGTCTGTGGGCAAGTAACTGACAAGCATCACAGCATCACCCGCCTCATGGGCGAATCCTTCCAGCTCCACTCGCAGGCCCTCATCGGCTACGTCGACGACGTCGAGGCGTCGTCGAACGTGTCCACGCCCTCGATGACCTCGCAGGGCGCCGATGAGGACAGCGTGTATTAGTCACTTCTTCATGAGACCCACGATCTTGTTTTTTGTCCCTGGTTTTTCTTTCCTTTGGCGGCGGCGGCTTTTCCTTGGCATATACCTCTTGCGTTTTGTGTTTTTCTAATTCCCTCGCGCGTTCGGGACGGACAGGCGTGAAGGTGAATCCGGAGTTCGTTTGCTTTTGCGCTTGTCTTTGCATCAAACGTCTGCATTCATGGTCACCGGTAATCAGGACGGCAAGGCTGGTACGCTAGGATCTATGGTTGCCTAGCGGAGGGGAATATCAGCGCGCCGTGCACGCGCAAGTAATGTGTGAAGTGTTGGCTGGACCATGACGGAATTCTCTTCCCCTCTGTTCCATTAGCTACGGCACTCTATTCATGTTTAATCGTTGCTGTCGTCAGTTTTCCTCCCTCTCCCCCCATTTCCTCCACTTCTTCTCGTCATCGTTGTCAGATACCTTGTTCGAAATACCTTTTCCTCCTTCTCCTTGCACCATCAGCTGCTTCATTTTCCTCTTTCCCTTTTCCTCTCATGTTTCCTTTTTGCCCACGCCTCTTAGGCCCAGGCTTGGCCGGATCTCGCACGTTGGAATGGACTTGGCTGGCGAAGGGGGACCCGGCAGGATCAAGCCTGGTGATCAGAGGCTCGAGGGCACTCGCCAGATTGACATAGTTATGGACTGATTGAACCCCTTGGGTCTCACCTCAGTGTATAGATAGCACGTCTTTGAATTTGAAGCAGCGCTTTCCTCTCGATTCCCCGCCCCGGCGCATTGCCAGAGCAGCATTGTGACTTGTGTAACCAAGCCCGCAGAGTCGGCTGATACGACCTTATCTGGTGCTCGTATTTCATAATACGACAAACAATGGTATAGTAGGTCAGTTATGGGCACGTAGGCGTGATACGAGTTACATAGGACCTGTACGTTGGCATGCTTGGCGTAATTCCCCTATGCATAACTTGGCAGGGGCTACAAGGGAAGAGCTGGTTGGTCGGTACGTAATGAACAAAGCCGTAAAAGATGCCGCGCGCGTCGGCGCATTTCTACATACCATCCAAGAAGCAGCGCTGCTGTCAGGAGGAGGCAGCAAGAGCGGCTGTCGTCGTGTGGAAGTAATCAACAAGCCGCCTTACGAATTCCTAGACGCGCGCGCGCACAACTTCGCGTTAATCCCCCCCCCCTTTCAAGTCTAGATTTCCGCCGGCATGTTTTTCCAGTTCTCGCATTGAGGGCGACCTGTTCCATGGATGCCACATGGAGGTCAAAGATCCTCCCCTTACAGGGGCCCGGCCGTCCAAGGTAGGAATGAAAACTCCCCCCACCACCACCACCGCCACCCACCATCCGAGAAATCCCCCCCCTCCCCAAAAAAGCAAGGGTGCCAATGCTGCGGCACTTCTAGGAGCCACACACACTGCATATGCACTGCCGTCCGTCCGTCCGTCCCGCTCGCTTCTTTGTTTTCTTTTTTTCTTCCGTTTCTTCTTTCTTGTTTGCTTTTGGGTCTCATCGCCCGCGCAGCTTCCCCCCCCCCTTTTGCCGCGGGACGCCTATATGCTGCTCTTACTCAGTAGGTAGCCGGCTTGTGAGTTGCCCCGATAAAAAGTACATACATACCCCTTAGGTAGGCAGCTACGTGGGCACAGGCTACATGGTTGAAGGACAAAGGTGAAGGGACCGGGGGGGAAGGGGACAGCGACGGCGCTCGCTTGCATGCATTCCAAGCGGCATGGCGGCGCAGATGGGAGGAGGCAATTCTTTTCATCACTGCCACCCACCCACCCACACACACACACACACACATGATAGAAACAGAGAGAGGGAGAGGGAGGGGGGGGGGGGGGGGGGGGACCTACTTCTTGGCAGGCCCTCGGCGCATTGAGGAGGGAGGAAGAAACCAGGAAGAAAAAAACCGGGTTTTGTCGTTCCTTGGCCTTTTCCCCGAACGTGCAGCTCTCCGATTAGATGACGGATGGGGAGGTGGAATTCTTCAGCATCGGCAGACCGGGGGGGAGGGGGAGGGAGTTGGAATCTTCAGCACCGGTATACGTAGATGAGCGGTTGATATGGATGTAGATGGGATGGTGCTTTAACACAGGGATACTCAGTACGGGGGGGGGGGGGGGGGGGGGGAAAGGCCGCCCCACGCGCGCTACTACCCGGCCCCAAAAAGATGGGAACTTTACCGGGGGAGGGACCTACGACCGATCTCCTAGAGATCGGTTTGTTTTTGGACGTTCGATTTCTTCGGCCGAAGGAGAGGGAGGGAAAGAGGGGGGGGGGGGGCCGCAGAAAGAAGAAGCGGATACGGATCGTGGATGGCGACAACAACCGCCCGAGCCCTTTTCCCCCAATATCCGTCCAGGTCGCCATCGCGCGAGCGGGCGAGGCCCCCCCCCCACGCCCAAGTGGAAGTTTCAGGAAACCAAGTTGTTTGTTCGATAAGTTGATTTTATGCCACCTCACCATGCCATCCATACACCCCCCATCATCATCATCATCACTACGAGGTCGCTCTTCTCCCCCTCCCCCCTCCCCGTCTTCTCGTTGGCGTTTTTCCCGGCTTTCGGGTACCTGCAGGGCCCCCCGCCCCGGGACGGACGAACCAGAAGCCCAGGGACAGGGGGGTGTGTAAGTATGTGTTCCTTTCTTATCAAAGCGGGTAGTGAGGAACGGGATAGTTGCGCAGAAAAAGATTCTAATCAAATATCGGGACCGACGAAACGGGAGGAGAGAGAGAGAGAGAGAAGGGGGGGGAGGGGGGGGACCGCGTCGCCGATGGGGAGTGAATATTGTCGCGTGCCTCGCCTTGGCTTCCTTGGGTTGCCATGTCTGCCACCAGGGAGGGGGGGAGGCGGTTCTCCTCCCTCGGCCCCCGGCGCTCTCCTATCCCTCTCTGATGTTGTCCTCCTCCTCCTCCTCCTCCCGCGACGGAGAAGAAGAAGAAGGGGGAAGGGATTTCTTGCTTTGGCATGCGAGCGGTTTGTTGCTGCAGGAACCGCTGTTGAAAGGGTTCTTTTCCTTGGTTTTTTTTCCCTCTTCCTCTCCTCTTTCCTTTCTCGTGGCATCGGCCCTGCGATTCGCCCTGGGGCCCGCCGTCGTTCGTCGAGCTGGCACTGTCCCATACCCGCCGCCCCTCATCTTCCTTTTTGTAAAGCATTGTAACCCCTCGGGTACTTGGCGTCTGGTTCCCACCCCGTGGGTCGTCCTTGGGCCTCCCGGGAGAGGGGGGGGGGTTCCTTTTCCCAGTTTGCGCCGGGCGGTTTGTTTAAAGTAAAGCGACCGTCCGTTCCCGGATGGGTGCAGTGAGTCCTGTGTAACCTCACCGGCGATCCTTCTTTCCCACCGCGTTGGCCGACTCGCTCGTTCTCGGCTCGCGGTACGCAACCGTTGTCGTCCTTTTCTCAGGGCCTGTCGTTCGTTTCTTTGTTTCTAGCCCCCTCGCCCCGTTATCTCCAGTGCCACGAGTTCCCCTCCCTTCCTCGCATCCTTCCCGTGTCTCGAAATAACCTTCGCCCATCCCTGCTGCTCTTCTACTTGCTACAAGTCGGGTGGTGACGGTGGAGTGGTCCGGCGATATCTCCTCGAACACCGACCTTCGCCATGTTCGCTTCCGCAGTGTCCCTCTTCCTGGCCATGGGGCTAGGGGGGCTGCTGCTGTTGGTCGCCGCCGACTGTGAGTGCGGCTACGCGACAAGCAGCGGTCTGGTGTTTGCCCATCTGTTCGAGAGTGACTTCTCCCACGTCAACTATCTGGACGGCGGCAAGGGGTGGGCGCCACAGGCTTTCAACCGGACAGCGGCCGCGGCGCGGGGCAAGTATGATCAGTCCTTCACCACGGCCAACGTTCTGTCAAGCACCAAAGGGGACGGGGACGGGGACGGAGAACCGGACAAGGCCGGGCTCCAACTCGTCGTCGACAGCCAGCTCGTGGACGGGGCCGTGCGGAATGGGGAGATTGCCAGCACCGAGTCGTTCTTCTACGGCTCCTATCGAGTGGGCATGAAGGTGACCGACGTGGCCGGGACGTGCTCGGCTTTCTTTTGGGTACGTGGGCCCCCTGGTTGTATATTCGCCTCTGCGACGACGACGACGACGACGACGACGACGACGCGGGACTGACAGGGCAGCGCGGCAGTACGCCAACGACACGCAGGAGATCGACATCGAGTTCCTCTCGCAGGAGTTCGACCGCGACAACCAGACGTTCCCGGTGAACCTCGTGCTGCAGACGGCGCAGTCGCGGGACGCGGGCTACGACGCCTCCAAGACGGGCACCTTCGTCAAGCGGAACCTGGCCTTCGACCCCACCGACGGCGTGCACGAGTACCGCTTCGACTTCGACGGCGGCGGCGTCCGCTTCTACGCCGACGGCCGGCTGCTCGCGGCCCTGGGCGGGGACGACGGGGCCGGCGTGCCCGTCACGTCGGGGCACCTGCTGCTCTCGCACTGGAGCAACGGCAACCCCCAGTGGTCGCACGGCCCGCCGGCGCGCGACGCCCAGACCGTCGTCGCCTACGTCAAGGCCTACTACAACTCGACGGACGCGGGGCGGGCCGCCGAGCACGGGCAGCGGTGCACGGCGGAGCGCCGGGCCGCCCCGGACGGGGCCGTGTGCGCCATCCCCGACCACGACGCCGCCTTCTTCTTCTCCAACCCCAAGGACAACGTCACCCTGACCGGGGGGCGCGAGAACGCGGCCACGGAGGCTGTGGGTGGTTGGAGGTTTCTCGGGCTCGCGGTGGCGCTGGGCACCATGGGCTGGATCGCTGCCTAACGAATTAATGTGAAAATATGGACGACGGGGGGTGTGTTTAGGCGTTGGATCCTGGGGCTGAAAGTACCGGGCTTCGCTGCGCAGCAAGGCACAGCAATGGCTTAGGGACAGGCAAAGTAGATATTTACTTGGCGAATACGGTGCGGCTGTAATGCGTTAAGTCGACTGGTGCCTGGGGGGGGGATTAGGGGGGAGGGGGGCGTCAATGTTTGGCCACGTTTTCGCTGGCCCTAGTATATTATACAATGCCAATGCCTTCCTGGGCCTGGTCCGCCGGAGCTGACGCCCGGCAACCGACGTCTTCCTGAAGCAACAGCGGCTATATTTCAGGCAGCGACGCTGGAGGTGTGGGAGTGCACGTGACTCTGTCGTCTCTCGGGAAAGGGAGTCGTCTCTCGGGTAAGGGGAAACGTCTCGTCGGTCATGGTGTCGATGGAACCGGCCGGGAGGGATGGCGCCGTGATGCCCGCTGCCCCCTCCCAGCCTGTCTCACTTCATGCCCTGCAACCCTCACCGCGCGAATCTGGGCTTCTGTACGATCAACGGCCTTTGCTGGTGGCACAAGGCAGCAAGCACCCCGACACAGCAAGCCCAAGTCGTATCCGGGGAAGGCGGCGACACGTGCGACGGGCAGCTGAAGGGGAACATGGCTCTCCAGGATTGCTGCAGAAACTTTGTCCCTGCGTCTGACTGATTGCATATTGCCACCCTTTTTCAACGTTAACGTTGCACGCCCGACACAACTACACACATATACACACACACGCACTCTCTCCCCCCCCCTATTTTCACACACACACACACACACACACACACACACACATACACACACATACACACACATCCCATGTCTCGACGCTCAATATGGCAGGAGCCGGAGCCCATATGGGTGGCCACGTTACGCAAGCAGGGGCGGCGACTCCAGGTTTGTCCGCGAGAGAGGCCGAGCGAACAGTTCGTCGCGCATGGCGTGACCAATGGGGGACGGGACTGGTCGCCCCCTCCCCGTCGGTGGGAACGGCGGCGCTATCGGCTGGGGGGGCTCGTGATTGCGGCCGGGCCTCGGATGTGGGAGGGCAGAAGAATGCGGGGGTGGATGGAGGAATGGGGGGGGGGGAGGAAGAGGGCTTCTTTCTCAGGCGACCGCGTGCTGAAGGCCGACAGTGTGCGAAAGGGTCGTCCGACTGCCTCTCGGCCGGGGGGCCAGTGAGACGACGGGGCTGTGGCCACACACCCCCTCCCTCCCTTTCTCTGGCGCCTTTGCGACAGCTGATCCCCTCCGGCCGGAAACGTGTGTGAGTGGGTGGGATTCGGTCGGTAGGGGCGCGTTCACGGCGCGGCAGCCACCGGGCTCTATCGGGAGAGAGAGGCTCTCCCCCCCCCCCCCCTCCTCCGCCTCTTCCTTTTCCTCCCCACCTATAACCCGGCGGATTAGTAGGCACGGGGCTGCTCTCAGCTGCCGGGCTGGGCGTTGGGCGGGAAAAAAAGGGTCAACGTGATGAGGGGGGGGGGAGGGGACGCGTCTTGTAGGGAAGTTGGAGAAGCTGCATGCAGGTGGTCGACGATCAGCGCGGAGTAAGGAACTTCAAAAGACAGGCCGACTTGCCAGCCCTGGCCGACCCGCGCGATCGGCTCTTCGATCTTGGGAGTCCCGCCCGACAGACTCGGGCAGGCTGCTGCTGCTGCTGCTGCTGCTGCTGCTATTTCGAGAGATGTCTGTCTGTCGTCCGATGTCTAGACTTTGGGGTTCGGTGCATGTCCCATGGGCGGTGGCAGGCATCCATCGATCGAGGCTTGTCGACCAGTCAGGTCAGTCCATGGATCCCTTTCTTTTCCGCAGGGCTATGGACATCAGCTCGTCACAGTCTCTATGGGTGGTGGCCGTCGACCCTCCCTTATTCGACAGCGAGTCTGGGGATGATGAAACCACATGGTCCCCCCCAAAGCAAAGCCATCTCCGAGACATCCCATGGCCTCCTCCATCATCCAACCTCCTCTTACCCGGGTTTGCATGTAAGGCAGATAAATAAGTAAGTACCTTATTTACTTCTGTCCATGAGAGCCCTGTAATATGGGATCCATACCTATGCCAGTACATACATACATCTTACCTAAGTACATACGTACATACTTACTTCCTACTACTAGGGTCAGCTCTCCCTTTTTTTAGGGGCCCACGAACGGCCGGGGCCTTCCCGGATCCACGAATCGCGGCTCCATCAGCCACGCCCAATGACGATGCTTCTTTGCGCCAACGTCATTCGCTTTTTCCCCTGGCTATGTTGCAATCTGCCTAGTCCACGCCAGGCCCTGCGTCCATGCTGTTCTTTCTGCCCTGCTCCGTCCGTCCCCTCCCCGGCACTTGACTTCCATTGCTTTCAATGCTGCCCGTAAGTATACGGAGCAGTCGGCCAAGCCAGGGCTGTTTGTTCACGGTACATAACCCTAATAAGGGACATCCATCGATCCATTGATTCTTGCTGCTTGGGTAAGGTACCTACCGCTTCGGGGGGGTTCTGCGTGACGTCTTGGACAGCCCACCCTCTTGTCTGGCGCTGTCTGTTGGCACGCCGCCATTCGCCCACGGCACTTGCTTCCATGGTGTTTGGGGGGGAACGTCTGTCTCTATTCCCGGTTCCCCCCCTGTAAAGCTTGGCGCGCCGGCTCCCGCTGAATGTATAGTACCTACATACTTCGTTGCCGCCGGGCGGGCGTTCTGGGCGCCCGCTCCATGATGGCCAGCCACATGCCAGCCGTATGTGTGCTTACCACGACTCACTCGGCCGCAAGAGAGAGCCCTCGTACGCAACGCATGAAGTCGTTTGGGCGGCCTTCCTCAATCGCAAACGGCGTCCCACCCGCCGCCAGCCACGGCTCCGGTGGCGCCCTCTCTCATCTCGGAACCCGACCTACGTACCGCGTGGAGGGTGGAGGAGGAGGAGGAGGAGGAGGAGAGAGAGAAAGAGTGTGTGCCTGCATCAACTGCTACCCCCCCTCGATGGCCCCGTGAGCGTCACCAGAGCCATGCCACTGGGCATGATGGATCGAGCACATGCCCGCCTCTGGTTGGCAGGGTTTCTGATCAGGTTTTGACCACGGCCTGCCATGGCCTCGCGCTGCCGATAAAAAGGGCTTTCTGGACTTCTAGAACTCGGCCCTGTTCGTCCCCAACTGTGCCGTTCCACCTGCGCCGACCCTCCTCCTCCCATCTGTCATCGTGTACTTGTCTCTACAGCCCTCCCGCCGCCGCCTTCCACCCCCCCCTCTCCCCTCCTCCGCCAAGATGACGAAGCCCACTACCGAGATTGCTCTGGTCAACCGGACCAACTCGGCGGCGGCCCACGCCTACGTCACAGGCCTGGACCTCAACCAGAACAACCGTCCGTTGCTGATCCAGGCGGACGGCAAGACCGTCTACCACCCCAGCAGCCCGGCGAAGCCCCAGGCCGAGCTCGAGGCCGACTGCGCCATACCCCTCGGTGCGCCCGGCTCCACCACCAAGGTGACCATTCCCCAGATCGCCGGCGGCCGCATTTGGTTCGTGCTGGACGGCAAGCTGAAGTTCCTCGTCAACCCCGGCCCGGCCATCGTCGAGCCCAGCGTCACCAACCCGTCCGACCCCAACTACCACAACTTCTGGGGCTTCTGCGAGTTCACCTACAACCAGCAGCAGCTCTTCGTCAACATCAGCTACGTGGACTTCGTGAGCCTGCCTATCGGGCTCGAGCTGCTCAACGAGGCCGGCCGGACCCAGTCCGTCGGCGGGCTCAACCCCGGCGGCCTGGACGCCATCTGCCGGGACCTCGTCGCCCAGCACAACCAGGACCGCGTCGGCTGGGACAAGCTGGTGGTCAAGGGGCGCGACGGCCGGAACCTGCGCGCCCTGAGCCCCAACGCCGCCCGCGTGCTCAACCCGGGCCTGTTCGACGACTACTACCGGCCCTACGTGGACGCCGTGTGGGACAAGTACAGCCGCGAGGAGCTCACCGTCAACACGCAGGCGCAGTGGGGCGACGTCAAGGCGCGGGTGCGGGACGGCAAGCTCGCCTTCGCCGGCGCCGGCAGCTTCGGCCGGCCCACGGCCGCCGACGTCTTCTCGTGCAGCACGGGGCCCTTCGCGACGGGCGGCGACGTGCAGATGGGCGCCATCGGGGCGCGCCTGGCCGCCGCCTTCAACCGCTCGACGCTGCTCGTCAACGCGCGCCAGCCCGAGGGCGAGAGCGTCGCCACCTACTACCGCCACCCCGTCACCAACCACTACGCCCGCGTCGTCCACGCCCACAACGCCGGCGGCCGCGGCTACGCCTTTCCCTACGACGACGTCGGCCACGCCCGCGAGGGCGGCGCCGGCGACCAGGCCGGCACCGTCTTCGACGGCGCCCCCAAGCTGCTCACCGTCACCCTCGGCAGCGGCACTGGCAGCAGCAGTAGCAGCGCCGCCGCCGACCCTGGCCAAAAGCAGCGCGCCGTCGAGGTGGAAAACCCCAACGAGAAGCAGCCGGCACCGCCGCAGGAGGGGGGGAAGAAGAAGAACAGCAAGGTGGGCGGCGTTGTGGACAAAGTCAAGAACGTGGTGAAGAAGCTCGTCTGTAAGTAAACGAGGTTTTTGATTTTCGTACGAGTGCCACATATTTTTCCCTCTTTGGGGGGGTTACGGGAGGGGGGTTTGGATCTTGGGAGGCTTTTGCTGCATTACCGAGGGCAGGTTCGGAACGGATATACCTCTCTTGCATAGTCCATCGGTCGTTTTTTTTTTTTCTATGGGAAGGATACCCTTTTCTTTTTTTTCCCTTTTGGTTTTCGTGTCTTGTTCGGGCAGCGAGAAAGCGTGACGGGCGTTTTGCATTCGTTGCGGAGTGGGTTTCCGGGGCAGCCCATGAGAGAGCATCATCTATCATCAGCATCACGGGGTCATTTTTGGGGGGGTTTTCGGTGCGCATCTTTGGCGAAACTTTCCCCGGTAACGTGCCGGCTTACATTTTTGGCCCCCGCCTTCCCACCCCGGGGCGGTCTCACACGCTGACCACCCAACTCCTTGGGCTTTTCAGGATCGTCGTTCTAGATTTAGCGGGGGAAGGGGTGGGCAGGGCAGGGAAACTTTCGATGTATCTAGACAGTTTGCAGATGTGCAGCAGCATCTTACTCCACGCACACGCTTGCATACGAGGGCCTGCGCACATATCGTTTTTGAATCCACGTCTTCTTCTTGCTGTATGCGGGCCCGGTGATGCCATGGCAATCTCGCGTGGCCAGTGTAACCGAGCGGCGAGCTTGCCATGAGAACCTGTAGAGGGTCACATCACCTACACTAGATGTCATGGGAGGTCCGTCCCCCCTTCCCGCCCCCCCCCCAAACCCCGTTACAGCAAATCCTCATCCTCAAACTCTCGCAAGTTCTGTTCGATGTCGTCTTCTTCTTGCTGCCGCGTCGTTTTCGCCTCCGCCGTCCTCCCCCGGCCCTGCTGCCCCGAGGAGGAGGACGACGACGACGAAAAGGGGCTGCTGTCGCTTGTCTCGGCGGGTCCCGTCTTCAACCCTTTCCCTTGCCCCGGGTCCATGCCCGCGTGCGGTTTGCCTAGCAAGCGCCAAGGGTTAGGCGGGCGGGCGCGCGAAGGGAGAGGATAGGTTCGAAGAGAAAAGGGCAAGGCAGAGAGGGGGTTCCGGGTGTACTACCTCTCGGCCTGTCATCGGGCCCCGGGCTGCTGCGGGCCGGCATCCTTGGTTTCCTGGTGCTCGGGGGCTCGCGGGGCGGATCAGCGGGCCCGTGGCAGACTATTTGTGTAATGTAGAGGGCGGGGAAACAGGGGCGGTACGGCTGGGGGAGGGCCGGCTTGTGGATCGCAAATAGAGAGAGAGAGAGAGAGAGAGAGAGAGAGAAAGAGAGAGCTATACTTTCTTTCCCTTTCTGGTTCCGGAGAGGAGGGTTTGAAGAGACAATAACCATCATGGCCTGGATGGGCCCCGGTTAGGGGGCATGGTGTTTGCCTAATTGCGCGTCGCTGAGGCAATTGTTACATCATTCGCAAGCCGCGGAATCCAGGCGTACGGATTCGGTAGCGGGCGGGCCCGTTGCGGACGGGCGAGCTGCTAGAGAGACCTGGTCCACGGCAGGTTCACGGGGTTTGGGCGGTGGGAATGACTCAGGGCAGATGGGGGAAGAAAGGCCGGGGACGCTATTGTCCGGCTGCCCGTGGCTTGGGGAGAGAGCACCTATCGGCGATAAGCAGGCACACACGCGGGCCCGGTGTCAGTGGACGATATAGATTGGAAGGCTGGGAGATGCGAGGAGCCAGGGTTTCCGGTGCGGCCCGTGATCGAGCCCAAATGTCAGAAGTCGTCGCAGTAGGGGTTTTTTGTTGTGGCCCATCGTCACCGGCACCCCAAACCAACCGGAGATGAACAACTTTCTCACGAGAAGCCAGTCCAGAAGCCCTGGGCCTCGTTCGATGTCTCCAGGCACACGAATCACCCCAAGCTCCTGTCCGTCGCCTTTCTGACTTGCCTGACCCACGGCAACGAATCCCCACGGTGGAATGGCAACCGGCGGCACACGCCTTTCGGTTGACTGGATCGAATCCCCCCTCGTACTTTGGCTTCCAAGGCTTGTTGATTCCATTCATCGAGGAAGTTGAGAGCTGAATCTAGTATCTGCGGACCGAAGACAGGCTTCAGGAGCTATAAAATATAGAAACATACTCATACAAAAGGATATATGGATGAAAGATCACTGACAGCTGAGTTGTTTGTTGGACTCGGAAGACTTCAAGGGTTGAAACTGCCGAGTAGTTTATCCATATTATATTTTTCTAGGGTCACTCCCTGGCTGGCCTCATTTGTGCTGTGTCTTGTAACCCTCAAACTCCACAGAGCAACTCTTACTCTTGCCGTCGTCCCCTCAAGTGAAAAGCCCTTTGTTCCATCCCTACGGCTGACTCTCATCCCTGTGTTGTAGAAAAGTAGTTCAACTCACTTGTAGTAGCGTATATAAAAGTACAAGTTCAAACTGGGTGCGCTGTTTGCTAGTTAAGTCACCAAAGATCAACAAGTGCGTGAGTTGCATAGTACTATATTCAAAGTGATGCTGCAACTCGACACCTCCTAAGCTATACCACTGGGATGCTATTATCACTAGCCACCTAGGATAACCACATGGACTGATAGCTTGTCCTGACTGTTGCTTTCAAGGAGTACTTTAGTGGGTTTGTTTACCTAGGTCGACGAAGCTCAACTCCTTTGTAGCTGTTGACGATGCGCCGCTCACCATCGCCCTGACGACAGCAGCCAGGCAGCGCAGCCAACAATGAAGCCCAAGAAGTCACTTGCAAGCAAACAGTGTTCTTGCCACTTACTGAAGCCTTGAGAGAGAGAAAAAAGCGTGTCTATTTGGCTGCAGCAAAGCAGTCATTGCTCCAACAAGCCTGGACTCGAGAACCAGACACGCACCACCAAACCACCACATCTCGACTCGAGAACGAGACCAAACTCTACCACACCACCACACCTCGACTCGTGGTGAAAGACAAGTACTGCCTGCCTGCTCGAATCCGCTCGAAATGGATGACACCGATACCCGTACCCACTCGACCCGCCACCGGGCTGCCGCAGACATGGCCCCTGCTAACAACGGTTAGTTGTTCCATCCCATCCCCAAGCATCCCCCCCTTATGCCAGCGGGCTGATTTGAACCCCTCCACAAGCAGATCAGAACAAGAAGCCTGGCGGCGCCACGGGCCAGGCCACGCTCCCCGCCAAGGGCCCCGGCAAGCCCGCCGACGCAGGTGCCGGCCGGCTGGAGCAGAGCCTGATGGCAGCCCATACCAAGGACACCAAGCACCTGGAGTTCTATGGCGAGAATATCCCCAACAGGCGCAACACCAAGACCGATAAGCTGTATAAGCACCTCCATGAGACGTTTGGCAGCGTCGACGAGGCGGTTCGCCACCAGCAAGCGCTGCTTGGCCTCAGCCGCCACAACATTGGCCTGGTCAAGGACATTTCCGCCATCAAGGAGAAGGACTTCATCGAAGAGGAGGACTCCATCAAGGAGGACTTCATCAAGGAGGAGGACTTCATCAAGGAGGAGGACTTCATCAAGGAGGAGGACTTCATCAAGGAGGAGGACTTCATCAAGGAGGAGGACTTCATCAAGGAGGAGGACTCCATCAAGGAGGAAGAGGATTAAGGGCTAGGAATCCAACCCCGGGTCACGACTAGTAGCAGCATCTGTCCTCTGCTTTGGCCGCTCGACTGTTCCCACCTGGGTCCCATAGCTTCCCTGATACCTCGTCGTCACCACCTTCTGTTCTGCCTCGGGAGGAGGCTGTCTCCGAACCCCCCCTGCCATATGGCCACGCACACATGCATATAGCTACATAGCCACAGATCGCCATACGCGGCCCCCTGTCCCCCCAGAGGGCACGCCGGCAATACACACTGGATTGAATCCTCAACAATTCGTCGAAGTGACCGATGTAGGTCGTGTTCATGAAGGGCTTTTACAAAAACTGTATATGTGACGCGGGAATAGCAACGCAGATGTGGTTATACGAACGCGCGGTTCTTTTTGTAAAAGCAACGATGAAAGGAAGCCGTCTATGGTGTCGTAGAAGTACAGCCCCCAGCTCAACTCCATTCGAGTTTCCGGCGGCACTCATTATGCTCGCTTGGTCTAAGTCGTCATTCGCAGGTTTTGCAGCGGCCGTAGGGGGGAGGGGGGAAGACAGGTCCGAACAGAAAATACCGCGGGCCGGCGGCGCCCCCGGCCCCTTCGTCCGTCCGCCTGTCGCCCGCCGTGGGCGGGTAGCTGTGGTGGGGGGAAGGCATAAAACCCTAGGGCATATCTTGTTCACGCCTGGCGCTTCAGGTCGCGCGAGGCCTGCTTGAGGCTCCAGTTGCACTCCTCGTACGCCCGGCCTGCGCCGAAACCGACGCCCATGAAGGCGGGCCACGCGCGGCGCTTGAAGAGGAGGACCGAGAAGACGACGCCGAAGCCGAGGCCGAGAGACGACTTGATGAGCATGTTGGAGAGGCAGCGGTCCCACTGTCGAAACCACCATTTTGGTCAGCAGCTGCGCCCATTCTTGCATGCCTGTACGATCCTTCGGAGAGCCCAGGGAGCCAGGGACGCGCGGCATGGTGCCGGCGGGAGGTTGGGAGCGGAACCGGTCCGGGGGCGAGAGAGGGAGAGAGAGAAAGAGAGAGGGACGAATAGAGAGGAAGAGGGCGGGCATACCTTCTCGTTCAAAAGTGCCTCGCTCACCGGGCGCGTCACAGCACCCGAGGGCCGCGGAACCGAGGTATCAGCCATCTGTGCCGCCGTCTTAGTACTCCAATTAGGTGCGTGTCGACTCGTGAAGCTCCTACCTTGCACAATTGACTCGTGGAAGGGGGTTCGTCGAGCGTGGTTTTGCGTTGTTGGGCGGGTTGGCAGCGTTATGTCATAGGCACGAGCTCTCTCTGAGGTCCGGAATCCGTTCGTGGTACGAGAGAGCTTGGGAACGAACGGTTTTGGTGTTGGCCGAGCCGACAGGGCCTCACCGCCCCCCGAATCGGGACTAGCGCCCCCATGCGGCGCGGCAGAATTTCCAAAAAGTTCGTTATCGCGGGGGTGGGAGCTTCTGCGTCGCGATTGATTGCCGCAGCTCTTTTTTTGGTCTAGGGTCCCGAATACTTGCGCAACATACAGAAGTGATTTGTCTGTCTGTCTGTCTGCCATGCCCATCGGCACTTCCTGCGCAACATGGCAAATGGCGACGATGTCCCCGTAGGTATCGAGGCCCGGCCCCGGAAAACCCAGGCAGCCTGCTCACTGATTCTCCGTAGGCGAGGCAGGATTCTCTGCTCCAATGCGCCACCGCCCTCAACCAGGACAATTCGAAAGCGTTAAACGAGAATATCGACGAACTATGGCAGTTCCTCTCCGCCGCCAAGGCCGGCGAGGTCGCTGCTCCCGCAATTTCGAGCCTGCGGTGGCTTCTTAAACAAATGGACGGACCGACCGACACCGCCGAACAAGTGCGCCGATACCCCCTGTCGTGGGCCGTCCTCGGCTGCCTTCTCGAGAGGATACCGCTGTCCGACCTGTCGCTCGTCTTCCGGGAGCGCCGCTTCCTTGCCATCGTCCAGGCCGCTGCCACCGATATGACGAAACCCGCGGGCGACGACGCGGCCGCCCCGCACGAAACGCCCAAGACGAAGAAGCGAAAGAGACAGGACACGGCGACGTTCGACTTACATCAATTGAGGTCGCGGGATATGTGCTTCAAGTCGGCCCAGGAGCTGTTTGGTGCGCTGGGAAAGCTCGTGTCGCTCCTGGACGAGTCCGCAGACCAGACGGGCGCCGAACTCTTCCGCGATTCCCCCCAGGAGTCCAGGGAGCTTGTCGTCCCTTTATTGATGTTATGCGATCACGCTGTGGACATAACGGGCGCCGAAATCCCCCCCGATCTGGCTAACTGGATTGAGATTCTGACCTCCATCTGGAACTTCCACATGGCCAGCAAAGACACTACCAACGAGTTTGCGACTCATCTCTTCCCCACATCCTGTCGTATCATCGGACGTCTGGGTGGTCTCCTGGCCCCAGGTCGCCGTGGGAGCGTCCAGACTGTCAGTACTATGTGGTCGAACCAACTCAAGAAGTTAACAGTCAACAATCTCATCAACGCGGCCAAAAATACGTATGCCATCACGCAAACACTCGATTCCTTGAAATTTGCCATGGTGGCATCGGGCCGGCATCTAACATTGTGCGCCCGGGTGGCATGGAACTTGGCTTTGGCCGCAAATCGGCCCAACAGCCCCGAGTCCAAGATGGCCTACGAGTCCTGGAGCAAGAGTGTCTTCGATCTTTTGTTAGAGGCCCTCGAGGATGGGAACGCGGCGGACACGGAGATTCTGTCTGACATGCTCGACAATGCAAGTCTTTTTGACACGAGTCCTGAACCCAAGACCTTGCAGCGGATATGCACGAAGTACGCCTTGAAACAGGAAGTGCAATGGGAACTGCTGGCGAAGGTGCTGCGATGTGACTCGGATTTGTTCGTTTCCGAGGAAAAGCTACTGTCTCTGGTTCTGGATCAGACCAACTCCCTAACCATGCAGCACGGCGGCGAGATTGTCGTCGTCCACATTATCAACCCACTGATGCAAGCGTTCAGCCGCTCGCGAAACTTGATCGGGTTCGTGGAAATATGGTTTGCACAACTCGCGAAGCTGGAGAAGGACGCCACAATCCCTTTGGCGCAGGCCGTATGGACCGACGCCAGGATCCGACAGCAATTTGCAGATCTCATGCAAAATTCTCTTTCGACCAAACAAGTTCTCAACCTCCTTGATTGGTTAGAGTCCCATGAAGGCGTTGGCGGAGGGCCGGGATTGGTGGTCCTGGACGCTCTTTGCTATGCCATCACCCAGGACGATTACATCGACGTCGTAGGCTCGAGGATCTTCGACCTCGCCTTTCCAAAGTCCTTGGACAAGAAGTTACCCGAGGTGCTTCAGGCTCTGAGGTGGCGTATCGCAGGCATGACGGCGAGCTGGCTTACCGCAGAAGGCGTCCACCAAATCTGGTCTACGGTCAAAAAGGGGATCTCCAAAGTACTGGACAAGGGTTCGTTTGTCGAGTCTTCTACCTCGGAAGCATTCAGTTGCCTCGGCCAGCTATGCCTGGCAAACTACCCAGGGGGTCGCGATCAAGCGGATCTATCAAAGATTCTGTGTTCGTTCGCTGCGAGGTTGAACAAGCAGCTCAAGAAAAGCACCAAGGCGGGACAGACTTCAGAGTTTCAGGCATACGTCAAGCTTGCATTCTCCGTAATGGTGCGCCTTGCAGGGTCTTCTCCATATAAGGAGGACGGGGCGCCCGAGAACCTTGCGGCGCTGCTTCAGCTCATGTTAAAGGATCCGGTGCAGGACGGGGAGACTTCGCCTCTGCTGGTGTTGATCGAACAGACTCTCCAAGACGAAGACAGCCCCTTTGAAAAATCAGCGCTGGATCTTTTTCTGGATGCGATTGTTGGAAAACTCGATGACCTCGAGGGTTGGGAGACCGACGGGCCCATGTCAAATGTGTCAATTCTGCTGGCCGTGCCGTCTGGTCACTTCCCCAAAGAGAGGCGTAAGCGCATCATGTCCTCCTGGAAGAGGCACGCGACAGGAATAGCTAAGCTGGGTTCGTCCCGGCTGATCTTGAGCTTGTTGGTTAAGGTTATGCGGCAACCTACCTTTTACGATGTAAGTCGAGCGCTGGACAAGACAGCTTGCTGCGGATAGCTTACCCCGAGACCAGGACATCAAGTTCGACGACGTGCTTGGCTATTCGGCAAACCTGTCTAGCCCATCGGCAGACGACATATTGTTTCTCGAGAGGCTCGCCGAGCTTATGGTCAGGTAAGCGGCGGTTCTATAGACTCTTTTGTGTGACGAGGGGGACTAATCGCGTATAGGCAAATGTGCGACACCGAGGAACGCGTAGCCATTGCTTATCTCCAAGAGGTATCCCAGTACGCGCGCGGCCTCGACCTGAGAAAGTCGGATAGCGCGGACATCCACCTAGCAATCCTCAAGGGCGCCGTGTCTGCAAGCAAGAGCCGCCGCACTCCTGGAAAGGGGGCCAAGGCCTTGGGCGACGAGGAAGTAGTCGCCAAATTGAAGCAGCTCATCGAGAACAACCTGTCACAATTTGCCTCGGACTGGAAGAAGATTCAGGACCAAGCCGATGGCGATGAGAATTTGGCACGGTTAGAGTCAACACTCGAAGCAGCCGAGACGCTCAAGGACGATATTTCCACCACGCCGATAGACCTAGCATCCAAGACGCAAAAACGGCACAGCGAGGCGAGCCAAAAGCTGTGCAGCAGGGGGCACAGCACTGGCTGGAAACTCCGGGCGTTCCTCCTCCAGAACTCGAGGACCGCCGTTGCTGCCGAAGACGTTGCCAAGCAGCTGAGCTCAGAATACGCGAGCAGCCCTGATGAGGAGGTCGTGTACAAGTTCCTGGACAGCGCCACCAGGACCTACGACACCGCCCAGAGGCTCGAGCTTCTTCAACAACTCACGAGCATTTCCGAGTCCTGGAACGGATCTGCCCTTCCGTACCTGGCCATGGCGAGGGTTGTCGACACAACTCCCGGTTCGTGATTTCCCTCCCCTCGGTTGAATCATAAGACACAGCTGACCCGCGAATCCGCACAGTTTCGACACCCGCGGCGACGATACCCACGGCCGACGGGGGCAGTTTCGACCTGGCAGCCGTGCAGAACGCGCTGTCGCTCCGCCTGGTCAAGGCGACCTCACTGGAGCAGTTCCGTGCCATTGCGAAGACCATGGCGGTGCTGCTGGACAAGCACGCTAACGCGATGAAGCAGTCCAGCATCGAGTCCACCGTGTCGGCCATTAAGACGATTTGCGTGGGTGTGGACGGGCCTGCGCTCGGTGCCGCCGCGCACGTGGCCGGCGACGTCTTCCAGCAGCTGTGCCGCCTCGTGGCCCTCGTCATCAAGCGCCACCGGCTGCGGCTCGAGGGCCACCAACACATGCTGGTCAGCGTGCTGGAGGATCTTTTGCGGGTGCTCCTCGCGAACCCCACGGCGGCGGCGTCCACGGGCCCGCAGCAGCGATCCGCCCCGTCGTCGCCGTCGTGCCTCTGCCCGCCGTGGCTGGGCGCCGGCGGCCGGCAGCTCCGACCGCGGCATGCGGCGCAGCTGGCGCGGCTGCTGACGCTGATGTGCGAGCCGTCGGCGGCGGCCGTGGCGCGCTGGTCGGCGGCGCGCTCGCTCGACAGCGCGACCGACGCCGCCAAGCGCTCGGCCGGCCTCCAGCTGTACCGCCTGCTCTGGGTGTACCTCCGGCTGCAGCTCGCCGACGACGGCGCGCCCCGGCCCCTCCGCCGCGCCCTCGAGCCCGCCCTCTACCCCGTCCTCGCCGTCACGCCCGACGGCGCCCTCCGCGGCCTCAACGAGGGCCTCGACAACAACGGCCGCACCGTCTTCCGCCTCCTCTACGCCGACTACAAGAAGCACGGCAAGTGGACCGGTGTCTAGTAGGGGGCGTAGGGGGGGGGGGGGGGGGGATTGGGTTCCTCCGAGTGGGCGAAAGGGTGTGGTTGTGTCTTTCGGTCCTTTTCTTATTCATGTTTATAAAACGTGGAACGGGTGGCGGCGCTGATGGGTCTTCGATCTGGCCTGGCTTCGTTAGAAAAGGTCCCCTGATTTAGTCAAAAAGTTGCAAGGCGAACCGACGCCTCATAGACGGCGAATAGACGGTAACCACCCCACGTTGAGGCTTCGGAAACCCGCCTGCCAGGGAATACATGTGTCGACTTCTGTCCCGGCCCGTTCACAAGGCGAGCATTCCCCCACGAGTGGACGTGGTTGCCGGGGCAATTCAGTAGTACGCACCCCGTGTGCCGTGTGAGGGCCCTGGGACATATGCGTTTGCCAGACAGGTAATTAGGTACCCGAGCGGGTGGTCGGGTTGTGGATGAGGATCACAGTGGAGAGTAGAGGCCGTGGGGATGCATTGTGAATCAACTTCGTTCACTATATTTCGCACGTATTCTGTTACGGAACTTGAATAACGGGTTCTTGGAGGTTCATATAGAGTCCCCGGGGCCGTCCTCCCTGGTGGGCGAGAGGCACAACTTGGCCCCCTCTACCAAATGAGTCGACCGAGATGCCTTCTCACATCATTGGATGAAAGTGAAACGGCAGAGCCATCGGAAGATGATGGCCCCGCACTCCTCCAAGCTTCGAATATGATGGTATTAATTAATATTCCCGGACCGCCGCAGGCAAGGCGCTGCCGTCCGTTCGCCGGGGCCGTCTCCCCCGCCGGGCCCCGATCTGGCCCAACGCATGACGCCGAACCCAGTGTTCCTCGACGGCGTGGGCGCTCAAGCCGGGCCGGCATCTTCTTCCTCGTCGTCGTCGTCGGCGCCTTCGCCGTTGACGGCCGCCTCGCGCGTCGGGGGCAGCTCGTACTGGGCGGCGAGCTGGGCGGCGGTGCGGTCCGTCTCCTGCTTGAAGGCGGCGTCGAGGAAGGCGGCGTCGCGGCCGGCGCCCTCGAGCTCGCGGCGGGCGACGCGGACGAGGGCGGCGGCGAGGGCGCGGAGCTCGTCGGCGGCGAGGCCGTCGCCGGCGCGGCGCTCGGCGTAGGCCTGCAGGAAGTCGGGCAGGGTCTGGCCGAAGCGCAGCCAGGGGTCGCGGGCGTCGCGCCAGGCGCCGGCGTCGGCGTCCCAGGCGTCGTCGACGCGGTAGGCGAAGTGGCCGTCGAAGGCGGCCTTGGCCTTGAGGTGCTTGGCCGTCAGGATGGAGCCGACGGCCTTCTCGCGCGCGTACTTGGGCGCGTTGCGCCGGGCGTCGGCCTCGCGCTGCTCCAGCGTGCGCGGCTTGTACTTGACGTCGGCCAGCCCGTTCAGGCTGCGCTCCTCGAAGGGCAGGTTCGGCAGGGACGGCGGCGCGGCCATGGTGGGAAAAGGCGGGCGGACGGGGGACGTTAAGGTTGCTTGACCCTGAACGACGGAGGGGACGGGGGGGGCGAGTCGACGAGTCGATGTCGTAGGGGGAGGGGAAGTGAGTAGTAATAGCGGTAGTGGCAGTGGTAGCAGTACTTGCAGCGGGGGAACGAGCAGCAAATCCTTGGTGACTGGGCTCCTGGGGAAAAGGGGGGGGGAGGGGAGGTGTCGAGGGCGGGACGGGACCCTGGCTTAGGCGCTGGTCGAGTGGATGGATGGATAGCGGCCGACGATCTTCAGGGTCACTGCTCCACTGTGAATTGACGTCAGAGGGGGGGAGTATCCTCGACGTCTTCAAAGATTCAGGAAGAGCTGCCGCGTGCGCCCGTCGCAGACAGGCCGTGGGATGTCGTATTTATTTGAAGTTGCCGTTGATCGGGGAACAGTCGAGCGTGGTCTGGTCAAGTTGTAGTTGTAGTTGTAGTTGCTGCAAGGTTCCAAACGAACGTGGGGGGGGGAGAAAGCGCATCCGTAGTCGGCAGAGCAGAGCCAGGAAAGCTGGGCAGTGGGACTGCATATGCACCTTCCCGTCTTTAGGTGGTGTGCTGGCGCCCTTGGACCGACCGCAAGGGGCCATGGAGAGAAGAAGCACTTGCTGTGTAAGTAAGAAACACAGCAGTAAAGAAGTATTGAACGTGCTTAAGTACAATGCAAATACAAGCCCTATCAATCCGATGTGCATACCGCATCGTAGGCTACTTGAATAGAGGGGCCGGCCGAACCAGTACTCCAACTGGAAACCACAAGCCGCATAGGGACGATATACTGGACAACCCAACCGAGGTAATTGCTGTCTTCCAATTCCACGCAAGATGGGGTACCTAAGTATGCAGGGCTCGCTCATAATTCCACCCCAAGTTGGCAGCGAATGCTGCTTCCCTCCTACCCTTCCCATCCCGAATGCCAGCAGCCAGACTCGGCCTCCGCCGTCTTCGGCGCCTTTAGCTGCTGTACTGGGAAACATACGCCTTGCGGTGCTGGTTACCCTCCAGCTCCTCGCTCCTGTTCAGCGGTGTCCACTTGGGCTCGTCCTTGAACAGCCGCATGGCCTGGATGTACTGCGCCCCCTCGCGCGTTAGCTCGCCGCACTCCTTCCTGGGCAGCACGGGAAAACGACTCACGTTGCTCTCGGCCGTGGTGAAACGGTGGTAGATGCCGGGCGGCAGAATGATCAGGTCGTCCTGGTCCTGTTAGTTCGTGCACTCCTCCCCCCCGTTGGGTATGCTAGGCCATCCGCCGGCGGCGGCAGTAAGCGTATCCGGGTTCTCCCCCGTCCCATGGGATGCCGCCACCACCACCGGCTTCGCCATGCCTCCCCTCCGCACACACAAGACGAAAGCCCCGCGCTGGGCCGGAGGGCCGACTTGCTCACCTTCTCCAAGTGAATGCGAATCCACTCATCGCCCTGGTTGCGGACGTCAAAGTAGCCGTGGCCGTCGCGGATGTAGCGGATCTCCTCGTCCTCGTGCAGGTGCTCGTGGAAGAAGGACCGCACCTTGTCCTCGTACACGTCGCCCATCTTCTCGGGGCTGACGGTGATCTCGTCGCGGTTCCGGTACCCGCGCTCGGCCGCCAGCGCGTTGACGCCCTCGAGCGCCGGCTGGTGCGAGTACAGCACGCCCACCCGCTCCAGGTCCGCCGCGCTCACGCTCCTGCCCGAGTCGTGCGGCAGGCGCTGGTCGCCCTAGGTCGCCCAGCCCGTCCACGTTAGCAGCTGGTGCGCGCAGATGCGACGGGCGCCTGCGCGGATACGGCGGCCGTCTCCTCATCTCCCTGAGATGCCGCCGCCGTGAGAGACGGGCGGTGCGGGGTCGCGATGCGGGTATGGCAGCGGGCGGCACAGCTTACCTCGAGGTTATCGTAGTAGTATGCGCGCATTGTGGCTTTTGTCGCGGTTGTCTTGGTTGAATCTGGCTACCTTACCCACGTCGGTATTTGTCTCGGGACAAGATCTCATGTAAGTCTGGCGGCCTTGGGGTCTTGGATCATCCATGCCCGATTCCCAGCCGGCTGCCCTGACAGTTTGCCCCGCCAAAAAAAGCCCAAAGCACGCAATTTAGCGCCGGTACGAGTGACGTCGGACACGGGGTGTCCCGGTGGGGCTGCCCTTTGTGTGAGGCGGATTGGGAAACGATGAAGGCGCAAACGCAACTATAAAACTCCAGGGTTCGACCCGATGCTATCTCAGGTGTCGCGAACTTCCTTTGCAGCCAAAGTTTCCCTTCATCTGGCTGTAAGATTTCTGCCAAGTGCAGTCCATCGTGGCCCAGCCTCCGCTGGTGCTGCTCCGATGCAGCCGTGCCACCAGCAAAAAAAGACCATGGTACGTCCATGCTATTGGGAGCCACCTCAACCCTGGCGATTCTTTCTCTAAGCAAGTAAACGCCGCGCAGTGGCGGGTGTTGAAGAAATAGGTAAATGTACAAACGGCGGTCCTTTTACCACGCCTCGGTGCCAGTCTTGCCTCCGCTCCAACACTCTCGGCATATCGTGGGAGCGCCGAATCGCATCCATGAAGATGTATCGTAGTTGCATGCCGCTAAAAAGAAGAACAGAAACGTCCCACTGACTCCCACCCTTGTGCCGTACCATGCCATCTTGATCAAGGTATCCCAGTAAACGCCGGCCTTCCGAGGACATTCATGCCGTCCCTAATATACTCCGAATGCAATAATAGACAAAGCAAAGAGAACCCGTGGCTTTAATCCTTGAGCCATGCAAATCTTACCGAACCTCGGCTGCGGCCAAGTCGGGACCGCCGGCGACGGCAAACTCGTTGTCGATGGCAGTCGCGGCCTCCTCGCGGGGCCGGCCCTCAAACAGTCGTCGCCACCAGCTCGGAGGGTCCAGGGGCCGCGAGCCGTTGTGCATGGGCGGGTAGACGTCGGTGAAGAAGTACCAGATATGGCCAATGACGACACCCATGATCTCGTCCTTAGGGACCGTGCCGTGCATCACCAGGCTGAACCCCATAAGCACCCACGGCAGGTATGGCGCAGTGAACACCAGCAAGCCCAGGAAACTCAAGCGCGTGTCGGGATTCCGCCGCGACCAGATGTAGACCAGGGTCGAGGAAAGAGGATGGCCGAGGAACGGCATGGAGACCATGGGCGAGAGGACCAGGAGGAAGGCCATCGAGTAGACCAGAAGCCACGAGAAGTGGGCGGGGGATCGGCCGGACGACTCCTCAAGGAGCCGCGAGTAGCGCTGAAGGAAGTAGACGTGGAAGAGCAAATCGAGGGAAAATGGACCGAAGTAGAGGAAGGACGTCAACATGCGCCAGTACTGCGTGGGATCGCCAGTCAGTCTGGTGTCCGGTTGGGTGCGCACCGCGCTTACCATGAGGAAGGGGGGGGGGATTGGTTGCTGAGACTCACCTCGCCTTTCGTGAAGACGGTCCGGACGCTGTAGAACAGCTGAAAGGGCGTCACCATCTGGCACTGGACCAGGAAGCTCGTCACGACCGTGGCGACGGTCCACCAGCGTGTGCATATGGGCATCTCCCAGAACCACGACTCAAGGGGGTTGCGGCCGCCATCGCCGGGGATCATTTGATCCATGGCTGCGCTGGGTCTCGCGGGTGGTGGGCGGGCGGTTGTGCGGTTGCGATGGCCGAGGGGAAGCGGAACGGGGGCGGGCGAAGGGACAGCTGGCGCAAAGTGCCGCGGGCTGTACGGGGAGTTCCAAGCGGTCGGATGAGGACGGAGGGCGAGGGACACCGATGGTGATATAGGGTGGTGGGGAGGAAGACGACGCGAATGCGGTGACGGTTACAGCTTAGATCATTTGGGATCCGAAGCGGCGGGAATGGTAATGTGGCTTTATGCGGCTGGCCGGTCGGTCGGATGGGATGAATCCAACATTCGTCGTCACTGGTCAGGTCCTGAGGGCCGTCGGTCGTGGGGTTTGGAAACGGTAAGTACGTACGTGACTTGGGGGTCCCTGCCTGCCTGCCTCGGTACGTACCTTCCTTCCCTCCATGCCCACAAAGAAGCAAGTACTCGGCCCAAGTACCCCCGTTGACTTCCCGCTGCTTCCGACCAGGGGTGGAAACGAGCCACAAGTGGCTTGAACCAATCGCTGTCGTCACTGTGACGAGGCTCCACTATGTCCGTCCATTAGAGCGAAAACGGGGTGGCTGGTCGCGCTCCCCGCGTCCGAATCGCGTTCTTTTCGCGATGCGCCCGCTTGCCCTTCTTACCTCGAGGGGTTCCTAGGGACATTCCATACCCGCCATTTAATCTCTGTCGCATTTCCTCTCCCTTCCTTCACATCGGACTCCTCAACATATGCTCCAACCTAATCCCATTGTTTCTCCTGGAATGTTACTTTTTTTTAGACTTGTTCCTCCCAATTGACCTCCCCCAGCTTCGGCGCATCCCCACCTCCTCCAAGCTTCCCGTCTCGTCTATGCGAATTGCGACCACGCTGCCGCCTGTCGCTTCCGCCAGATTCTGAGGTTCGGCCTCTTGTCACCTAGTCGGCGCAGCCCGACGCCAGCTGCGCTAAGCTCAGCTCGCCTCAATGCCTCCGAAGGCGGCCTCGGCCGCCGCCAGCGGTGCCGGCAGAGGCAAGTCCAAAGGTGGCGGTCGGTCGTCCACTGGCAGCAATCGCCGCGCCTCGGCCGCACAGCGTGAGTTGGATCACGGCGCAAACATTGTCGCCTTCCCGACGCTGTTGCTGATTTGAAATTTCGCAGCTGGCGATCCTGTCCCCGTTGGAAAGAAAAGGCGCTATCGACCTGGTACCCTCGCGCTGCGAGAAATTCGGAAACTGCAAAATGGTACCGAATTGCTGATTCGGAAGCTCCCCTTCGCCCGGCTGGTAAGATGCCCCCGACCCTCCGACTCGGTCTACACCCCCGTTACGACCAAGCTGCTGACCCCGGTGGCTAGGTGCGTGAAATCGCCCTGGAATTCCGTCCCAAAGACGAGGGCATGCGATGGCAGTCGCAGGCCATCATGGCCCTACAGGAAGCCTCCGAAGCTTTCCTCGTCCACCTCTTCGAAGACACCAACCTGTGTGCCATCCACGCCAAGCGAGTCACAATTATGCAGAAAGACATCCAATTGGCACGGCGCATCCGCGGTGTCTGGGGTGGCATTGGATAAGACCATGAGGAGCGTCCCAATGGGTCGTGTCTACGTCGGTCCACCCCGACAAAAGAGGAGCGCATGCTCAGCATGCTGCGCTCGTGTATTTGCGGCTCGTAGGAGTATTGGTTCTTTCTACACGGCACGAAAGGAATGCGTTGGCGTTGGCGTTGGGGTATTTATGTCGGGCATCTGTACAATTGGTTGCGGCAGTCCTAATGGGGCTGAACATGTTTCGAAGTCTACCTAGTACTATGGATAGCAGGGGGGCTGCCAATAAAAGCGTATCTGTCAGTTTTGCTCTCTTTTCCTCCAGGCTTCATGGCTTGATGTATTGTCCAATTGCTACGATCCGGCGAGTCGAATCATCGCCAGGCTGTGGACCTGTTGGAGAGCGTCCCAGATTCCTCCTTGCTAGGCTGTTCGATATATTGGTTCTGAGGGCCTTGACATCCGGAAATCCATGGCTTTGCCCTGGAGATCGTACTATAGCATAGGTACGGTTACCCGCATGGACATGCAACCCCCGCGCACCCCGTGGTCCGTCCCAAGGGTCCCTAGGAAGAGGTACCTACATAGGTACCTCTTGGGTACCTACTCCGGACTGGAGTGTGCAGCAGCAGATTCCCTGCTAGGAAGATGTAAAGGTGGGACTTGCCCGGATACGACCTCACAACGTACCCCAATGTGCCCAATGTATGTACGAACAATGATACCCAGTTTTGCCGGTTGGCACAGCTCATATACTGCAACGAGGCTTGTTCAATCTACATAGGTATCGGCCTTTTCGAAAGCTGTATGCATTACCTAGGTAGGTACTTAGGTCAAGCACCGATTGGGATGCGGAGTGTGGAGGGCAACAAGCCAAGGTTCCCTCCCGATGGAGATCCGGGCCCAACTTCATAGTACATAAGGTACGTATAGTCCCATATAACTGGGCTAGTCCGTTTGGAGCTAGCCCCTTCATCCCGCTGCCCCGCCACAAGGGCTCGTCTGCACAAGCCACATCCACCACACGCACGCCCTAACAATTCCAAGGCGGATAATAAATTTCCTGCGCCTGCTTTTTCCGGCCTTCGACTTCGCAACTAACATCCAGCAGCAACACCAACGGAGCCCGTCGCCAGTTTGTCAAACAGCCGCGACAATGCCTACCCGTTTCTCCAAGACCCGCAAGCACCGCGGCCACGTGTCGGCCGGTAAGGGACGTGTCGGCAAGCACAGAAAGCATCCCGGTGGTCGTGGTATGGCCGGTGGTCAGGTAATGCGAGCCCGCGATGCCCTCTGCCCGAGACGAGTCTCGCTAACCCCCTCCGACAGCACCACCACCGCACCAACATCGACAAGTACCACCCCGGCTACTTCGGTAAGGTTGGTATGCGCCACTTCCACGTGCAGCGCAACCACGAGTGGAAGCCCATCCTGAACCTGGACAAGGTAAATACTACTCTTTTTTTCTCTCTCCTTCTTCTCCCATTCCGGGACATCTCCCTCCTCAAAAACAGCTAGCTAACTCGCCCTTTTCCCTCCAGCTCTGGTCTCTCGTCCCTGAGGAGAAGCGCGAGCAGTACCTCGCCAACCCCAACTCCGACGTCCTTCCCGTTGTCGACCTGCTGCCCCTCGGCTACTCCAAGCTCCTGGGCAAGGGCCGCGTCCCCCCCGTCCCGATTGTCGTCCGCGCCCGCTTCGTGTCCCGCCTGGCCGAGACCAAGCTGAAGGAGGCCGGCGGCGTCATCGAGCTCGTCGCGTAAAAACGGCAAGCACTGTGGTTTGGCCTGGCGTTCATGGGGAACAAAATCATCATCAAGAGGAACAACAATCACGGCGCCGCTCGCGATAGAGCACCAGCAGCCTGCAGGGTTCCGCCACGCGTTACGACGTGATGGCATCGTCATCACAACACCAGAGATGAATACAGGAATTGCCCTGAATCTAGTGACCATTCATGGTTGCGAGTCGCAAAGACCTTCGGAGTCAATGCGCACCGGTTTCTCATGTTGTGAGACTACCATCCCGCCTCGCTGTGACGGCGAGGTAGGTTCTCTGGATCTGACTCGTGATATGCTGTCCTATTGTAGGCAGGCCTTCCTGTGACGGTTGCCCTGACAATGGCCAAGGCTGTAATTGTGTGCTGTAAATTCTTGATGCTCGTATTCGCCATTCGTAACGGACACCCAACGTCCTCATCCCAGGTCAGTGGCAAAATTCATGGACCACAACTTTTGACAAGTTGGAGAACTCGTTTTCTTAGGTCTGCCCATACTCTCATGGTGGCCGTGCTGTACGGACGGGAGTAACGTACTCATATTTGCTGGGTCATATTTAAAGCCCCCGGGTGTTCACGAGCGCGATAATCGACGCTTTCGCTGTCGTTGCATCCATCCGTGTCAATGTTCTTAAAGAAGCAAATATTTGGATTTGGCAGTTGGAGTGAACGCACAGTGCGTTTGGGCAATTAGTGACACATTGCACGGGCCCGCACCTCCTACCAGCAAAGGTGCACTTTCACTGCACGCCCGCTTCGCTGCGCGTGGATGAACCCACACCCTTCCGGCTGATCCGCACTGTCCGAGGCTCCAGCAGCTGGACAGCACAGAACCCGGATTTCCTCAAGATGTCCTCCAAGAAGGAGAAGGTGGTGAGCGTGCCCAAGTTCACGTCGTTCAAGCCACGGCCTCCGCCCGAGGCCGTGCCGACGGATCGACAGCAGCTGGACGACCCCAGACGCGATGACGCTCAGCCGAGCCGCGCCGAAGGGCGCGAGCATCGCCATCGTCATCGCTCGTCGGGCCGGGAAGCATCAAGCCGATCAGATGGCCCCAGGGCACGGGACAGGGATAGGGAAAGGGACCGGTCGCCGCCCAGAACCGGTTCTGACCTCCCGCGTCGAGCCGCGCCGGCGGACCCGCAGACGGCCTGCTACGTGATCGACAAGCGCGGCGACCCTCTGATCAGGAGATACGGGGGCAATAGCCGCTACGACGTCCCCAAGTACCGTAGGTATGGGTCAGGCCGCATCCTGGGCGCCGACGGGTACTTGCGGATCGAGAGTCTGGGTAGCCGCGAGGTCTTCACCATCCGCGGCTTCAACGAGGGCGGCGGCTCCGCTGACCGGAAGAACGTTCTGGGCAGAGCCGGCCGCGGGAGTGCCCGGCCTGTCCGCGTTCGCAAGGAACAGGCGGCCACCTACACAGGCGCCGAGGATTTCCTGCCTCTGCGGCCTTCGAAAAAACGCAAGCGCGGCGCTTCGCCCTCCTCCGACGCCTCTTCGGACCGGGACGGCCCTTCTTATCGGTCCATCCATGGGAAGAGCAAGCCGCATGAGTTCTCCGACAGCGACGAGGAGTACGGGAGTGATGCTTCGGGCGCAGCCGCCGAACGGCGCCAACAGGATCTGGATGACCCCATCCAAGCAAAGACCCTGGCCTTGTCACAACGCGTGCGGGACCATCCACAGGATATCGATGCTTGGGTTGCTCTGGTAGACCACCAGGACACCCTTCTTCGCTTGAAAGATCACGACGGCCAGAAACCGACAGCCGCAGAGGTCAAGAGTTTCGCCGACATCAAGCTGTCCATGCTCGAAAAAGCACTCGCGCAGGCCCCCTCACCAAGCCACCAAGATGCGTTACGGCTACGGATCATGAAGGAGGGTGTCAAGATATGGGACTCTCGTACCATCGCCAAAAGATGGGAAGAGCTTGTCAAGGACCACGGTGCCAACTTTGACATCTGGAGAGGCTTTGTAGCCTACAAGCAGACGGACCTGGGCACCCTGCGGTATGAAGACGTGAAACAACTCTACGTCGCGAGACTGCACCATGTCCGGGCCGCCATCGCAAGCGGCGGCGGCTCGTACGGAGAGCTTATTGCCGTGTTCACTCGGATGCTCCGCTTCATGACTGAAACGGGGTTTTCGGAGCTCGCAGCCGCAGCGTGGCAGGCCGTGCTGGAGCTGCACTTTTGCCGTCCGCCTGCCCATTCCGGAGACGCGACCACCTCGGTGCCACCCAGCTTCCAGGAGTTCTGGGAAAGCGAAGTGGCACGCATCGGCGACGAGTCGGCCAAGGGCTGGGCAGCCTTTGAGCTGAACGGCGGGACGGACGAGGCCCCAGAACCAAAGACGTTCGACCTGGGCCCGGCCCCCCAAACCCGAGATCCCTACAAGGCGTGGGCGGCCGTCGAACAACAGCGAGCGGCGCAGGCCCAGATCCCGGCTCGTACCCTGGACGACGGCACAGAAGACGATCCTTACAGAGTTGTGGTGTGGTCGGATATTCAAGATCTTTTGTTCTTTGTGCCGCGGGAGGCCTTGTCGGCTGTCCACGAGGAACTCCTCGACGCCTTTCTTATCTTCTACCAGCTGCCGCCTGCCTTTGGTACAAGCCAGGTAGTCCAGTCGCTTCTGCATGACGAACTCATCGATGCAGGCGGCACCGTGATCCTTGAAAGTCCTACGGACATGGAGGCTGGCGACGCGGTACCGCCGTCCATGTTGCAACGCAGCCATCTCAAGATTGCCAAGTCCCCGGAGGTCCTTTTCGCTGACTCGAAGTGGTTCAACTACCTGAGTGCGGCGCAAAGTGCCGAGGCGGCCGACCGCTGGGGGTTGGTCTCGCGGACCTTGAGGCATCTCACCCGCACTTGCGGCGTCGGGGACCTGGCATCGTATTACCTCGCCTTGGAGATGGCACGGCAGAGTTCCGACGCAAAGAAAACATCCAAAGTCCTGCTGAAGCAGTATCCTACCCACATTGAGCTGTATCTCGGCTATGCACGCTTTGAGCTCTCGCACGACAACAAGATCGTAGGGCGAAACGTGATATCGGCTGCTCTCGGGCTGCCGAGCCTGTCACTTGCCAAGAGGCTTCAGCTCTGCCACGCCGGGGCCTGGATGGAGCTGGAAGACGGCAGCTTGAGCCGCTGCTTGTCTCGCCTGTGCCTCGTGGGCCAAGAGGAACCGTCCGACGACCTTCAGGTGTCCCCTGCTCTCGTCCTCAAAGTCCGGCAGCTGCTCGCCTCGAACCGCGATTACCTCACCTCCCAGGGCGACGTTGCCACGGCCGCCCTGTTCGCCAAAAGCCTGGCTCTTCTCGAATACCTGACCCAGCAGGGCGGCCAGGAGCCAAGGAGCGAGGGCCAAGGAGACATCGCGTCTGCCATGGCCAGCATAGAGACCTTCTCCGAGGAGCTGAGGACCCGCGAGCTGGCGGGTCACGACGGCCACGAGCAGTTGCTCCAATTTGCCGCCCAGCTCCTTTATACCCATACCTGCCACGGGTAATATCTTCCCTCCCCTCCCCGGCCCCCAGGACGACGGAAAGGGGGGGGCGGGGGCACGAAAGTCTACATATAGGTACCCAGGCTAACTTTTTTGGGACGCAGCTCGTTCCGCCCGGCCTTCCTGCGCGAGAAGGTGCGGGGCTTCCTGGGCTTCTTCCCCGACAACACCATCCTCCTGAGCCTGTACGCGTGGAGGGAGGCGCGGCTGAGCGTCGACGACCGCGTGCGCGCGCTGCTGCACGCGGCGGTGCTCACGGGCGGCACCGGCCCGCCCGACGGGCCCAGCAGCCGCGTCTTCGCCATCCGCCACGAGCTGCGGGCCGGCAACGCGCACTCGGCGCGCGCCGCCTTCGAGCACGCCCTCGAGGAGGCGCCGGCCTGCCGGCACCACGTCGGTCTGTGGCGCGCCTACGTGCGCTTCAGCTGCCGGCGCCGTTCCCACGACGACGACGACGACGGTGTCTCGCAACAACAACAACAACAACAACAACCCGCGCTGCGGCAGCCGCGGCCCCGCGCCGCCGCCGCCGCCGCCATCGACGTCTTCTACCGCGCCCTCCGCCGCTGCCCCTGGGCCAAGCCCGTCTTCCTCGAGGCCTTCGCCCCGCCCCTCGTCGGCGACCTCGACGCCGCCGCCCTCCGCGCCGTCTACGCCACCCTCGCCGACAAGGGCCTCCGCGTCCACGCCGACCTCGAAGACTTCGTCGCCCGCTGGAAGGCCGCCCGGAAGCACGACGCCTCCCACGGGGAAGACCACCACCATCACCCCCCCGCCTCCGGCCGTCGCTAATAAACACCCGGGCGGGGAGAGGGGGGGGGGGGGATTGGAAAGCAGGCGTGGAGAAGTGGAGGCAGTTTCGTTACGTGAGGGGGGTTTCCCGGGGCGGCGCTGTACAATGCGCCCTATACACTTTGCCCTTCTTGTGCGGCGGAGGTGAAGTTCTGCATAACGCGATGAATGATACAAATCACTCTGTAGGAAAATGTGCAGTCAATCACGTGTGGCCCGTTGCATGGTTTTGGTTGCTGTGCCGCCCACGGCGAAGGGGGCTGGAGGGGATTGGCGGGGGAATCTACTGCCCGACGCCCGGGAGTCCAGGAGTTTGGGCTAGGCGAGTAGAGCCCAGCTGGGGAATGCTTTAAGGGCCGACAGACCTCGAGGGCTTCGCCACCCCGGCGTGTGCATTCCAAAGAAACGCAGTGTGATCGTCGCTGGCAATGTCCTCTCTGGTCGGGCCGTTAATCCAGGGGGCACCCTACAGTCCACGTTAGCTAGAGCCAAAACCAGCTTCGAATCTTGGTGGAAAAGCTGCCTCGCGCAGTCGATGTGAAACTTTATTACTGATGCCTGCAGTCGATATGCCAACGGTCTCCATCCAATCCTACAAGCCTCCCTCGCTTTCCGGACGCTCGGGCGCGCGCGGTCTCTTTACGAGCGCAGCGTCTCGAGCTCCAACTCCAGCTGCCGAATACGCTCGCTCTGGTCCTGCGTGCCGGAGCCCACGCGCTTCTTGAGGTTCTCGACCTCGCCCGTGAGGTTGACGAGCTGCTGCGACTGCGACTCCAGAAGTTCGCGGATCTGGTCGAGCGTCGTCTCCGAGCCCGAGCCCGCGGCGTTGCTGCTGGTGGGCTGAGCGGGGCTGGAGACGGCCGGCGAGGGGGCAAACGAAGAGGGCGACTTCAAGGGCGCGGCCGCCGGTTTGGGAGCCGGCGCCGAGGCCGTCGTCGTGGGCGCCGGGGCCTTGGCCTCAACCTTGCGCTGCACAGGCTTGGAAATCTCCTCAAAGCTGCTGGCGTCGTCCTCGACCTCCTCTTTGTCCTCGAACTTGGACGCCATAGCAGCCATAGATTGGCTCTGGTCCTTGATAGACGGGGGCGGCGAGCGGGCCGCAGGCGCGGGTGCGGGTGCGGGCTCGGGCTCCTTGGGCGCGGGCTTGGGTACCGGGGCGGGAGCGGGCGCGGGCGCGGCAGCAGGCTTGTAGTCACCAGGCACCTCCTTCGGCGCACCGCCCTCGTAGATGCTCTCGAACTCGATCTTGGGCGGCAGGGCCTCCTTGCCCGCCAACCACTCCTCAGCACTCAGGGCCGGCTTCGAGCCGACCGCCGGGGGGTAGATGTCGGACTGGAACGTCTCTGCCCTACGGGGCACCGTGAATGAGATGGGCTCGATGTATTGGTCGTTGACCGTCTTGAAGGCCCTCATCACTTCGTTCTCATGCACCTAGACGGGCAGGGTTAGCATTCCGACTCCACACGACCCGGAGGCTCAGGCTTGAAAACACCCACATTGACACCTCGCTTGGGCATGAAGGCGAGACCTCGCTGGGGATCGCCCGATTTGTACTCGGACAGGAACTCAAACTTGTCGTTTTCATACTCGAAGTATCGGATGTTGCCATCACTAGGGGCTGGTCAGCACTCGGGTAGACGTCGTCGTGGGGGGTACTCGTGGGGGCAGGAGGGGGCCCAGGAGGCCTGGCCTGGGAAAGAGAGGAGGATGTGAGAGTGTGGACCTACCCCTTGCCAGCGAGGTAGAGGCAGTTACAGCTGTCGTCCCAGAATGGCATGCAGACGCCCGATATGCTGTCCAGCACGGTGAAACCGCCGATTGGCGAGCTGTTGCCGGGCTCCCACAGGGCCAGCTCACGGTCGCTCATCTTGGAGAAGCCCGTAGTGGCGATGCGGTTCTGTTCGCCCATCCAGACGGCGCGGCTGTTCTTGGCGCCGGTGTGGCCCGCGTGCTCGGCGGCCGGCCTCTCCTGTCGCACGTCCCACACACGCAGCTTCTTGTCCCGCGAGGTCGTGACCATCATGGTGCCGGTCGCATTCCACGACAGGGACTGGACGATGTCGGGGTGCTTCAGGTTGAGCACGGGCGACTGGGCACCGATGTCCCACATCTTGATGGTGAGGTCGCCCGAGGCTGAGGCGAGGATGTTCTCGGCAGCCGGGTTGAAGCAGACCTGGCCGACCTTGCGCGAATGGCCGGTGAGCTTCAAGACGGGGTGTACATCGGCGGGCTCCTCGGCGTCGGTGAACAGGGTGAAGTCCTTGGGGACCTCCCAGATCATGACTTTGGCATCGTCCGAGGCGGAGGCAACGATGCGGTCGTTGAAGGGGTTCCTGCATCCGAGATTAGAGGTCGCTCTTTTCGGCCGGGAGAGGCGTGGTCGCGTGCGCACCAGTCGGTATCGAGGACAGCCGAGGTGTGTCCGCGGAACAAGGGAATGAGATCCGGAAGCTTTCCCTTCTCGTTCAGGGGGATGACGGCGAAGGCGCCTCCACCGCTCGACTCCCAGTTAACGGAGAGGTACTCGGGGTTGGCCTAGAGAGCAACGCCGGCTGTCAGTACGTGTCGTCGCGCAGGCATGGGGTTCCGGAGCCGAGTGCGCGCGCGCGCGCGCGCTCTTGCTTTCGTGCGGGCGTCTGACCTTGACCAGGTTGGTATCCCAGGCATTGCGGCTGATGCGGATGTTGTCGTAGCAGAACTCTCTCCTCGAGGACTTGCCGAAGACGTGGCCTGCGGCGGGGAGGTTAGCGCGTGGCTGCGTGGTCGCGTGGGCGCATGGGATGGCTGCATGCTCACGGGGGAGCGAGAGGGAGAGGGAGAGAGGCAGGGAGGACACGCACGATATTTGGAAGCGCGCACAAAGCGGCCAGACATGATGGGCGGGCGAGGAGGGGGGAATGGGGAAGAAACAAAGGCAGAAGCCGGGGGGGTGCGAGGTTACTAAAGAAGGGATATCGAAGCCAAAAGCATACAGATTACGGCCCAAAGGCGAGGTTGGGATTGGGGGGGGGAGGGGTGGTTTTTTGCCAGCAACAATGACGATTAGGGGAGAGCGAAGCTCAAGAGTTGGGCGAGATGAACCCTGAATGCAATGGAGCTGCGCCTCGTCGCTGGTCTGTCGTCAGGAGGGACGGGACGGGACAGAGTGCGGTACCTACAGTAATAACCTCAGGGTGAGCGAGACAGGAGGTGCAGGAGGAGGATGGATCGCAGGGCAGCTGAACGGGGAAGTACATCCGTACTGCCCAGCCCGACTTTACTAGGTGAGGTACTTACAGGGTTTCCCCTTCACGGCCGCGGCTGAGAGGAAACATCTCCCATCCCAGACAGCTTAGAAACGGAGGCCCGTCAACAGCCAACCACAACCCCCAGCTTGGGGAAATAATGGAATCCATAATGCATCCATCCCCTACGCAAATCCATACGACGACTTGTACGTTGTCCCTTGCACGGGGGGGTTTTTTTTGGTGGGGCGGTTCTAGCTTCAAGAGGCAATCAATCAATCACCGGCCTAAGGGGCCCGGGTAGTGGACTGGAACATAGTATTCATATAACAGCCACGCCCATAATTGTAAATGTGCAATACATACATAGTATACACATAGGACACCTTTAGAGGCCAGCAGCAGACACCTCCCGCTGCACTACGTTGAATACATACTTACATACATACATACCTACCTCATAGTATCGATCCATCCTATGCACTTATGACATGCCCCATATCCCGAGAGCATCCTGTCATCATGACCATGCATGTCCAGGTTAGCACGGAGGCCACCCTCCCTCCCTCCAATCCCCAATTCCCCCCCACCCCCTCCTTCTTCTTCCTCTCCAGCGTCGGAGAGAAACAAAACCACTGGCAAGCTCCGGTCCTAAATTAACAAGTGCGATGGGATACACTCTGCAGTTTCATACCAGGTATATACCCAGGTACCTACATGGCCTACTTACATTAGGTACTTAACGTCTGGAGGGTCTTTCCTTCCCGCTTGGATTCTTCACGCCTTTCGGCTGGGCCGTGACTGCCCATGTGTCTGTCCACTGATCGTGAGGTTGGCAAGTGTGGATAAGCAATGGCGCAGGATACGCGTCACGCTTGCGCACTTACATGGATTTTTCTAAATCGCTGCGCGAACTTTTGATCGCATGAAATGCCTACCGGCATCCTGGTATGTACATAGCTGGAGCCTGGTCCTCCGATGGGAGAACTCCTTACTAAGTACCTCTTCATTAGGTAAGGGACTCACTACTCGGGCACCTACTTTAGGATGTAGGAAGTACTTACCCCATGTACTTCCAAGGTCGCCTACTTAGCTGCTCAGCCCGCGGCCCAGAAACACGCACGGCTGGACGTGGGCCCAATTAACGCGGAAAGCTTTGGGTGGGCGCGTCTCGCGAAAGTCACCTCTATCAATTCTTCCAGCTCGACGGATTATCGACGACAAATATCGTTCCGAACAGGCAGCCATCCATCCGTCACCCATCCGCGGCTGCGCCCTCGCTTCGCAATTCGAGGCGATTCCGCGCCCGCTGTCTCCCTTTCCGTCCTCCTCCTCCCCACCGGTCGCGGCGACGCTTCTATAGCCGCTATGTCCGCCATCGAGAGCTTCGACAACATCTACCTGGACTTGTCCAAGGAGAGCGGCAAGTGCCGATTCGCCGAGAATGGCCTGGGCTGGAAGCCCTCGGCTGGCGGCAACACCTTCACTCTCGACCGCGGCGACATCGCCGCCGCCCACTGGAGCCGCGGGGCCCGTGGCTACGAGGTCAAGATCCTGAAGCGCTCGTCCGAGATCATTCACCTCGATGGCTTCCAGGAAGAGGACAACTCGCGCCTGACCAAGGTCTTCAAGAACTGGTACAGCACCAACCTCGAGACCAAGGAGCACGCCCTGCGCGGCTGGAACTGGGGCAAAACCGAGTTCACCAAGGCCGAGCTGGTCTTCAACGTGCAGAACCGCCCCGCCTTTGAGATCCCCTACACCGAAATCAACAACACCAACCTGGCCGGACGCAACGAGGTGGCCATCGAGTTCGCCGCTTCGGACGAGGCCGATACGGGTACGAATGGCCATCTCGGCGGCGCGCGCGGCCGGGGCAAGAAGTCGGGTGCCGGCAAGGACCAGCTGGTCGAGATGAGGTTCTACATCCCGGGCGTCACCACCCGCAAGGAGACCGAGGGCGAAGACGCCGGCAGCGACGCCGAGCAGGAGGAGAAGAACGCCGCCACCCTCTTCTACGAGACGCTGATCGACAAGGCCGAGATCGGCGAGACGGCCGGCGACGCCATTGCCACTTTCCTGGAAGTCCTGCACCTGACGCCTCGAGGCCGGTTTGATATCGACATGTACGAATCCTCCTTCCGCCTGCGTGGCAAGACCTACGACTACAAGATTCAATACGACGCCATCAAGAAGTTCATGGTGTTGCCCAAGCCCGACGAGCTGCACTGCATGCTCTGCATCGGCCTTGACCCGCCGCTGCGCCAGGGCCAGACCAGATACCCCTTCCTGGTGATGCAGGCCAAAAAGGACGAGGAAGTGACCATCGACCTCAACCTGACAGAGGACAAACTGAACGAGACCTACAAGGACAAGCTCCAATCCCATTACGAGCAGCCGCTGCACCAAGTCATCACCTACTGTTTCAAGGGCCTGGCTGGCAAGAAGATCGTGACGCCCGCCAAGGACTTCACCACCCACCGCCAACAATCGGGCATCAAGTGTTTCATCAAGGCCAGCGAGGGTTTCCTCTACTGCTTGGAGAAGGCCTTCATGTTCGTCCCCAAGCCCGCGACGTACATCTCGTACGACCAGACGGCTAGCATCACGTTTTCGAGAGTCGGCGGCGCCGTCTCGGCTCTGAGCACATTTGACATCACCGTCCACTTGAAGAACAGCGCCGGCCAGAACCAGTTCAACAACATTAACAGGGAGGACCTAAAGGCCCTCGAGGATTTCTTTAAGCTGAAGGGTCTGCGGGTGAAGAACGAGATCGACGAGGATGCCAACATGCTGGCCGCCGCCCTGCGGGAGGATGCCATGATGGACGAGGACTCGGAAGAGGAGGCCGCCCCCGCCCGTGAGCGCGGCTCGGCCGACGAGGACTCGGAGAGTGTCGACGAGGACTTCCGGGCAGACTCGGAGAGCGACGTGGCGGAAGAGTACGACTCGAATCACGAGTCTTCTGGTTCCGGAAGCGGCGAGAGTGATGTTGATGATGACGACGACGATGCTGGCGATGACGACGCGATGGACGTCGACGGGGAAGATGAGGATGAGCAGCCGAAGAAGAAGAAACAGAAGAAATAGGCCAGATGAACGGGGCCCTTGTATTCTAGTAATCTCACTACGGCGTACTACTATGACGAAGGCGGAATGAGCGATCGCCTTCACACGCAGCCGTGTCTTCTCCAAATGGCGCCCGGTAGCTTGGACCCCCCGATTCCCAGTACGGCAGCCCTGGCCAGATTATTCGCTGGTCATGGCCCATAGAGGCCAGGGCCGTGGCTGGCAAATGCGGACCAGAAGGCGCCGGTGGCCGTCCAACTTTACAGCAGACATATACATGAAAGTGCCCCGACATGCAACCCCTAAGATCTAGAAAAAGGGATGGTGCTGTGCTAGCTCAGTAAGCCTTATAAAGCACACAAGCAAGGCCACCATCATCATCATCATCACCTTTGGTGTTGGCAAAGCGGGGGGTAACCGATACGAGGGAGTCTGTTCCCCCCCCCCCCTTTCTCTCTCTCTCTCTCTCTCTCTCTACCTTCCCACCGAAGAGACCTCGCCAGCCGGTAGTGGCGGAATTGCTCGAAAGCGAGGAAGCCCTCCCACGGTGAAAGCCCGGGCCCTTCTTTGCCGCCCCCCTCTTTCCCTCTGGAGAAAGAGCCGAGTCCACAGAGGAGAGGGGTGTCAGTATACATCTCTCTCTCTCTCTCTCTCTGGCGTCCGGGGTCGTGGAAGAGAAAGTTGGAGCATGGGCGGGGTTGTTCAACGAAGAAGGCTCGAGGCTATGATGGGAAATCCCCCGTGAAGATGAAAGTTGGGAGAAAAGAAATTGGAGCCCGGGGGGATGCAGGTACCTACGCCCTCGCTATTTCTCTAGAGTGCGTGGCGGCGTTCGTTTTCGAGACGCACAACCCCCCAGAGCCCTACATAAGTAATCAGCCAGAGACAGAGCCCCCCCTCCCTTCTGGGGAGGCTAATGGATGGGCATGTTTTGGTTGGTTGCCAGAGGGCAATCGCAAGAGGGGTGGTCGGGGTGGTCAGCAGAGACAGCCCCTTTTCGAGGCTCCTCCTCCTCCCCCCCCCCTTCCATGTACCACCACCAGAGGCGAGGTGATGGTGCCCCTTCCGAGAAGTAAAAGCCAGACCCGAGCAGGCAACAGTCGGCGCGCGAAGCACCCAGGAGGGCCCACGGAGGCGTTCGCGGTCTTCGGACAGAGGCAACCTGCCCCCCTACTTTGTGGGAAGAGGTTCCCCATCAAGGCCATCTGTTCCGTCTTGACCCAGTGAAGTTGTGCCTGCCTCGAATGGGAGCCTCCAGTTACGCTGCGTGTGCATTCGATCGTCAAAGTACCCGGATTGACGATGAAGAGACTCAAAGAATCAGCAGCCAGCCAAACGAATTAATGCCACTCCGCATGGACTCACGGGTGCTACGTGCTACGTTTTCACTGTTTGTTGCAACAGTGTATGCCGCTATAACGTACAGGAGAAGGTGGGGAGCGTTGGCTTGATATGCATTGCCAAGGGCATTGCGTGTCCGCATTACGTTAACCCTACTACCTACGTGCCCGTGAACCATAAGACTATACGCCGCAGACCTAGTAGTACATTCCAAAGTGCTTCGCCAGCTTACAGCACCAGGATGCCCGCGAGAGACACTACAGCACCAATGACGTAGGTGCCGAACAAGAAACGGCCAACGCCCAAGTAATCCGGTGCAACACCGCCAGGCGAAATGTTGCCCGACGACTCTCCACTACCCTGGGCGCCCGTGGGGCTCGGAACCGCACCCGTGCCCCCTGTGCCGGCAGCCCGGAGCAGATCCTTACAGTTGTCGGCTGTCTTGGCATCCTGTGTCTTGGCGAGACCGTTAAAATCGCAGGCACTAGCTTGCTTGTCCTGCTTGAGGTAGTACTGGTTGGCGGCAAAGGCCAGCTGCACCTTGGGCGAACAGCCGCCGATGGCGCCGTAGGTACCCGTGGTGGCGTTGTGGGCAATGCCGGCGCAGGCCTCGGGCTCCTTGTCGCAAATGAAGCCAAAGACGTCGCCGTATTTCTCGGCATCGTCCGAGTCGACGGTGCAGCCGAAGCTGGCCATCTCGCAGTCACAGAGCTGCGGGTTGGCGGCAGGGGGCAGAGGCGACGACTTGGCCAGCCAGATACTGTCTTGCGTGGGGCAGGGCAGGGGCTTGTTCGACGGCGTGTACTCGGCTCTCTTCGTCGTGGTGGGGTTGATCGTCTTGAGCTGCGACTGGAGCGAGGTGAAGTCGGGATAGGGCGAGACCTTGCTGCCGTCGATGCTGACCAAACCATAGTTGTTTTCCTCCATGAACCACTCGTACACAATACCGCCCGAGAAGACCTTGGTCATGTCGTCGCCGTAGAGCGTCCCGACCTCGGTGAAGGGCCGGTGCGTGGGTCCGCCGTCAATGCCCTCAATACAACCGTACTCGGCGAAGAAGACGGGGACGGGGTAGTCGCTGAAGAACTCAACGCGCTTGTCGTACGACGACTTGGTGTAGGAGCTGTCGCCACACCAGGAGTAGACGTTGTAGCCCCAGAAGTCGATCGAGGTGGCGTTGCCCTCGCCCGTGGGGTCGCAGGCAAAGTAGGCAGCCAGCTGGTCTCTGACGGGCACGTCGGCCGTAGCATAGCCCACGCCCAGACCGGTACGGTAGCCGCGCGACTTGATGTAGCCCTTGGTGTCTCGCACGGCGGCCTTGACGAAGGCGGCAGCAGCACTCTGGTTGGCGGGCTGGATGACCTCGTTGCCGGCAAAGAAACCAATAACGTTGTTGTACTTGGCAAGGGCATCAACGACACTCGTGTAGCGCTCGTAGAGCGGGACGTTCCACGAGGGGTCATCGCTGTTGATGGACTCGTCGGGCGAGCTCAAGTCGGCCACGACGTAAATGTCGTTGGCCGCGAGAGCCTCCATGCACTCGTCGTGGTCCCGGCTGGGGTCAATGGCGTAGACACGGATGACGTTGGTGAAGATCTGCTTCATGAAAGGAATGTCGCGCTTGCAGCTGGCGGCGTCAGCCAAGGGATCGGTGTACTTGGGCGAGTCGGCTCTCTTAGAGGGGCCGCCGCTGGGGTGGTAGTTCTCCTGGTAGGCGACACCCTTCATGTAGTACTGGCTTCCATTGTTGCTGTAGAAGAAGTGCTGGCCGTAGATCTCAATGGGCGGGATGTCCTTCCAGCTCTGGGCACTGACGGCCGAGAGGAAGACCGAGGATGCGGCGGCGCCGAGCGAGAGGGCCCGGGCAATGGAAGGCATGATGCTCTCTCGTTTGGCTCGGGGCAGCTAAAAGAAAGAAGGCCGCGAAGTACCCACGAGAACGGGTCGAAGGTGGGGGTGGGTGAACGATCGGACAAGGAAAATAAAGTAAATGGGGGAAAACTGCCAAGACTTGAACCAAGAAAACGGCTTGGGTTTTATGGGAGGAGAAAGCAGAAGGGAAGGGGGGGGGGGCCTCTAGACGACAGCGCAGGCCCGGGAGACAAACAGGCCCGGGCAAATTGGGAGTGAGTGGAGGGGGGAGGGGGGCGCGGTGGTGACGGGAGCTGACAGGTACCAAGTTACGCGATGCGTACGAAGACGAGAGACAACCAACCGTGACGGGGGCGGGACGCGCGATGGTTGGCGGACGCAAGAGGGACGGTACTCGTACTCCAAGCTGAGGTGTTTTGGTGTTGCGCTGGGGTCTCCCACCATCCATGTAGACGATGTGGAGCGGAGAGGAGCCAAGCATCACCAAGCAGCGGGTGACTACAAAACAAGCTTCCTAGCCATGCTGTCAACCATGCCTAAAGCAGCTTGGCGGGCAACGGCGCCCCGGTAGCACCTGTGGAGGGGGGGGCGCTGAAAAGCCCGTATCAAAACGGGGGGGGGACTTGCCCCATTCACCCCATGTACCTACCCATTGATCCCAGCACGATTTCCATAGCCAAGCTCCCATCTCCCATCGCCCTCTCCCATGGGAACCCATGACAACAGTATGAAGCAAGCACGAGAGGCAAGTAAATTACTACACAAGGCAGGGGGGCCTTTTGCCTGCGGCTTTTGGGATGCACGTCTGTGGTATCCATGGATGGATGGATGTATGTACATACTGCACGTCTACTTACGGGCTGCAGCCGGCGGGTGTCTGGGACCCGAAAACCCGTCGGCCACCAACTCCATGCCGACTAGCGCCCCTCGAGGTGTACTATATGTACCGGTATCAGCTGCGGCCGGGCGATACGAACGCGACTGCGACCCCGGGACTGACGGAACCGCAAGCAGGGCTACTAATACTTAGCATGGAAGCAAATGGGACCATGAAAAAACCGGGCCGTAGCCCCCCAGCACAGCCTCCATACATAGTAGTAGACTCCAGGCTGCCGTTTACCGGCCTGTTTGCTGAATTCCGATTTATCCGTTCCCCTGCGTGCTTTCACGTAGATCCAGTGAGCCTCCCTCCATCCCTCCCCAAGTGGCATCCTTGGAGACGATATGATTTGCGCCCATCCCGCCATGAATGACGAGACGACGGAATGGAGGCAGGTGCCGCGTGGCGCTCGCTGCCATCTATCCATGCTGTGTTCCAGCTGCTTCTGATGCCCGAGAAATCAGGATCATGGATGGATGGATGGATGTTAAGTACACGCATGTAACTGTCTTTTTACTCGGATTACCACACAGGTACTTACCTACCCAAGTGCCTGCCTCCTATCCACCACATTCACCCAACTCCGCGCCCCCCCCCCCCTTTGGGCTGATCTCATGTTACCCTGATGCCACCACCACACCTTCACCAAACCTACCTCGCCTGCCGAAACCCGCAAGTGTCGCGGCTCCACTGGGGGCAGGTTCCAGATCAGCACGCCCGCATCCACCCTCCGCCTCCCCCACCCCTCCATCCATCCTCGCCCAGGGGAGCCCATCCGTGCCAATTTCCTTGGCACTGGAGAGCCCCTCCAGGTTCCCATGGATGAATGTTAGTTATGGCGGCGCGCCTTTCGTCCCCCATCTCGTCCATGACGCCCGTCAGTAGTCGCCATGCGCCTTTCCCGAGAAAGTGCACCTGTCGAACCCCGAGCTTAAGAGGGAAAACAAAAAGGGCGGCTGTCCATGCCAAAAACTCAAAAAGTCGGCCTTGTGGTCGACGACGCCCGGCTGTCATTTCCTGCACCTCTGGCATCAGTGGGAAGTCAACCTAAAAGAAGTGCCATGAAGCGGGTGGCCGGCCCCCCTCGCTTTCCTGCGACGCTCTCTCTCTCTCTCTCTGCGCCCCCAAACGTTTCTCAATCACGGCGCCGGCGAGAACCAGCCAACAGCAACTGCCTGTTGGCTTGGATATCTGCAGTGCACAAGCTGCCCGAGCATCCATTCCCAGCCAACCTGCAGCCGGCTGCCTGCATCCAGAGAGACGAAGACCGGAAGGACATGCAAATCAATTGAAGTAACTCTTCGATGCCTACTGGTTTGTTTATTGGCCTTGTAAGTAAGTAGTACCTGCACCCAGTCTCATGCTAGGTCCGAAAGGTGGAAAAACACTTGGTCTGCTTCCACCATCCAGTAATGGATTCATCTTACCGCCCATGCGGGTTTCTACTTCACTTTTACTTTCAAGTGCCTCGTATGACCGGGACACTGGAGGGGCAGGGGCAGGTGGTTCCACATTGTACCATCCACATGGATGTTATAATTCCGCGCCTCAACGGTGGGGTCCGCCACTGATCACACTTGCGTCGACGGGTGGAAGAGAAATAAGTATTTCCTCTCGATGGACTATTCCATCGTGCAAAGTAAGTATCCAATGGAAGTTGGAGTATATAACTGCCCTTCACAGTGGATCCAGCACCGTCCCAACTCGGCCACTCTCATCATCATTCGGAGGCCTTGAGAGCACTCATTGACACCTTCCTACATCGTGCACCCCTCATCGCCAATACGGTTTTCATTGTGTGTAGCCACAGGGTCCCGGATACTCTTTCTGACAAGTACTTGACGCGTCCGTTATGCCGAGTGGCAGTGCGCTGAGGTTCCATGCTAGAGAGATTAACCTAGAGCCGGCCCCAACGCCGGATAAGGAATACACGATACTAGCTACTTTTGATAGTGAACAGGGCTGTTTTCCCGGCTCAGCAATCTATCTTTAAAGTCACCAGCACTTACTATGGAACTAGAGAACTGGACAAGGTTCGTAGCTGTAGCATGGATTGTGGCGCCGAGCAAGACGGTGGTTGGCCTCTCGTCTGTGATGACTCTCCTATAAACACGTGGGGATCCCGCTCGCTCCCGGACTGACTGGAACTGGACCCGTGAATAGCCCGTTTTCTATTTATCATTTTGGTGCCGATATGGACGATGCCCTCTTCTATACAATACCTATTGGGACGCTTGCTCAAATCGGGACCAACCCCTGCACTGCCGAGTCTGTAGCACTTGGACCACCATCGTGAATCAAATACCACTTGTCCATCAACACTCTCATGGGATGACACAAAAGCGGCTGTCGCCGGGCCGCCGGGCCTCTGGCTATGCAGGTACTGGGAGGGTGAACAAATACCCTAATATCAAGTACCTCGCCACACCACACTATCAAGTCGCTTCTGGTCGAATGGTCATACGCTCCACGATCAGTATCCGCTGCCCGCCCCTCCAACCCAACCCCAGCCACTTGCTCCAAACAGCATCTGTCGCGGGGATTATTAGTATATGATAAGTTCACCACTACTCCTTCCTCACGAGACTATCGTCTACATTGCTCTTGTACGCGCTCGTCGCCGGCTCGCGTGCCCAAGTCTCCGCAAGACCGAGCTTGGGATCATCCTCAGGGTAACCCAGGCTCACGCGCAGCTTTTCGACCTCGTCACGGACGCGCCGGGCCACCTCGATACGCAGGGCCTGGGCCTCCTGTCCGTACTTGAGCTCGTCACTCAGCTCACCCAGCGCGAGGGGCCGGGCGACATCCTCGTCGGTGCTCGTCCTTGTCATTGTCGTCTCCGTGCCCACCGCAGCCTGTGGCGTTGAGTTATTTGAAGCAGCGGCTCCTGCCGTACTTTCGGTTTGTGTCGGCCACAACGAAGACAGCGGCCACCATCTCGACCCACTCCCCAAGGGGGTTGCCGCTTGAGCGGCCCGCCGCAGGCGATCCCGGCGCACCAGCTCCTGCCACTTCACGCGCAGATCGCCGAAGACAGCCTCGGTATCGAGGAGCTCGCCAAAGGCGACATGGAGCTTGTGGCCGCCGCGCGGGAGGAAGCGAGGAAAGGTCCGCTCCTCCGACATGATGTGCTGCGTTCCGTCGATGAACATAGGTAATACATCCGGCATGGGTTCGGCCTCGAGGATGAGCCGGGCAATGCCCCATTTGAAGTAGCGGAGGGTGAGCGACGGATGTTGATGTATACAGCCCTCGGGGAAGATATCTAGAGCTTGATTAGCCAAATCCTGGGAAGAGATCCAGGGAGCAGCGTCATAGTGGGTAGGGGGCAAGGGGCAAGCGTGACCAAGAATAGGGGGGGGGGGGGGGGGGGTAACTCACGGATCCAAGCCAGGCGATTCTGGGCGTATATGGAGGGGGCAACAAAGGAGTCAGTGCCGTTGGTCGTATAAGTAAGGCCATCGCCAGTCGTGAACGGATCGGAAATATCGCGCCATGTCGGAGAAGTTTCCAGTGAGTCAAGGCCAGGCTGCTGCCCCGCAAAGGGCTGGGCAGACAAGAGTCGAATGGCTTGTGGAATCGTAGGCTGGAAAGCGCCCCCATGAGGAGAGTGCATCTGTCTGTGGGTAGGCAGGACTTGCCCGAGGCTGAAGAATGTTGCCAATGCTCTGAACTCCAATATCAGTCCAGCACAGGGCCGGGTGGTTTGCTTAGCTGATGTACTCACTTGTTCTTAAAACAGATATCATGGGCACCCAGTCCCCATCGTAGGTTTGTAGGGCTGAAAGCGTAGCGCATAGGCAAAATGCCCCAGAGCAGGGGGTCATCCATACTGAAGACGCGGGATATGAGTCCTCGTGCAGATACTAGGGACTGGTAACAGATCCCCGCATGGCACACACTTACACACTAACGTGGTTGCAGACTGCGATGGGCGTTAGCATGGGCCTACGGATGGCTGAATAGAATACGTGACAGGCGAGGCCCGGGAAACCTACCGGTGATCAGGCCCCGCTCCCTCTGGTTGACATCCTTCCGGCGATCCAGAAGCTGCAGGAATCGGTCCATGCCGCTAATCTCGACTGTGTTCAACCCGTACAAGAAGCCCCGCGACAGCATGGCCGTGGCGCCCATGATGAAGGACGAGCTCATGCGCCAGGGCAGGCTGGGCCGGTCCAGAGGGGTCATGGCCGCGGCATGGGTGGCATTGTCGCCGGCCTTGTCGTGCATGGCGGCGGCGGCGGCGATGGTGCTGCTGCTCAATGCCGCGGGCGAGCGAGCGACGAGGCGGCAGCACGCAAGCAACCCGGGGGGGGGGGGGGGGGACGAGTGAGACCGGTAACGCGCGCCTGGACGGTCAGCGCGGGCGGGCAGGCAGGCAGGCAGGCAGGCAATCAAGCACGAGGGAAGGAAAGTTGTTGCGAAAGCCGATCCCACATCATGGGGGGCAGATCGAGCCTCGACGGCAACGCGGAAGAGGCCCGGCAGCAAAACGAGGGACAAAAACGTGGGAAACGTGGGCCACCGTCGGGGAAAACCGCAGCCTGGTCGATTTCACGATCAGAAATTGGGTAGTCGGTCGTATGACGACAGGCCTCGGGGCAAAATTTCTGTGTCCTTACAGGTACCGCAGCTACAAGTACATACAGGGCTACTAGTAATGGAAACTAAGAACCTGGGTTGAGAGGGACAGGGGATCCCGAAAATCCATGGCGGCTTTTCCCCCAGACACCCATACAATTCGTAGCGATGGCGCCGGGGGGGGTTCGGTTTTCCCCAGCCCTGCGCGAGACGACAGAGCCGGCCAATCAGGGAGCACTTGCCGTGATCCGATCCTATGGGAGGTTTGCATACTACATATGTAGGTACCTCAAGTACGCTACTGCCAATGGATCCATGAATTCATCGATTGTGTACAAGGTTCTTCTTGAGCAAGCTCGATCCCATCCCATATACATCCAGTCTCTCTATGCATTGCCGTGCGATCCAGGCCTCCCGGGGATCCATCCATTGCGTTGCGTCGGACATCCACGACCGCCTGAACCGCCCAACCGCCCCCAATGTCACATAGTAAGCCCGCGCGTTCCCCTCTGCCCGCCGCGCGCCCGCCGTGCAAGAAAGAAGACGCCCCCCCCCTGCTGATCCCCATGTGCGCACGCGCGCCCCGGTAGGCAAACGCAACACGAGCCGCGCCGTCTTCACGTCGCACGAGCGCGAGCAGGCCAAGCGGGCGTGGGCGTCGACGTCGGCGACGCTCTCGCGCGAGTCGTTCCTGCCCTTCGCCGCGTGCCGCCTCTGCCTCGAGCCCGCCGTCGACCCCGTCGCGTGCCCGCACGGCGACCTCTTCTGCCGCGAGTGCGCCCTCGAGAACCTCGCGGCCCAGAAGCGCGAGATCAAGCGCCTCGACCGCCGCCGCGAGCTCGAGGCCCGCGAGCGCGCCGACGACGAGGCCCGCCGCGACGCCGAGGCCCGCGCCCGCGCCGTCCGCGAGTTCGAGCGCTCGCAGCAGGGCCTCGACGTGCGCCCGCCCCCCCCCACACCGGCGGCGGCGGCAACGGCAACAGCAACAGCAGCAGCAGCAGCGGCAGTAGCGGGCGGCAGCGGCGGCGGTGCGAAGCGCAAGTTCGAGATGGACGACGAGGAGCTGCTGCGCATCGCGGCCTCGGACCGCGCAAAGGCCCGGAAAGCGCTCGACGACGACGAGAAGCGGGCCGCCGAGGCCAAGCTGCCCTCCTTCTGGGTGCCGTCCATTACGCCGTCCTCCAACCAGAACACGGAGCTGCACCAGATCGCCAAGAAGGCCAAGACGGCGCCCGTGTGCCCGGCCTCGCCCCCGGACCGGCCGCACGCCTACTCGCTGGCGACGCTGGTCGGCGTCTGCTTCAGCGAGGAGGAGGAGGAGGAGGAGGGGCGGGCCGGAAAGCCGGCGGCGCGCCGGGCCCGCGTCTGCCCCGCCTGCAAGAAGGTGCTGAGCAACGCGTCCAAGGCCGTGCTGGCGCGGCCCTGCGGCCACGTGCTCTGCAAGCACTGCGTGGACCGCTTCATGCGCCCGGCCGGCCACCACGACCCCCACGCCCACGACGACGACGACGGCGTGGACCCCGGCGCCCTGCGGTGCTACGTGTGCGACGCCGACCTCGTCGACCCGGCCCCGACCGGCGCCGACGGCCCGCCCGAGGAGGGCAAGAAGAAGAAGAAGAAGGACAAGGACAAGGACCGCATCAAGCCCGGCCTGGTCGAGCTGCGGAGCGAAGGCACCGGCTTCTCGGCCGGCGGCGCCAATCAAATCTCGAAATCGGGCGTGGCCTTCCAATGCTGAGCCTAGGGGGGGGAGGCGGACTATATATCTTACCGGCCGTGCGGGACTGGGCCGTGTCACTATACCTTCGAGGCAAAACAGGCACATTTTACGACCTAATGATATAAATCGTCTATATTGAGTCGCTAGGTCAGTATGAAGAGACCACTTTGGTACGTGGTCACACGCGCTTGATTGGTATACATATGCTTTAAAGGTCCATGACCTGCGCGGGACGTTTTGCACAGTCCCCATCCCCGAGTTGGTGCGCGCCCACTATTGAAACCAATACCCCGTGGTGTCCATCCAACCAAATAACCCGTCGCATCGGTAATACTAATAACCGCTTCCTCCGTACTGCGACTGTGAAGGAACGGGTTGCGGGACATAGCCCCCGCGGGGCTGGGGCACCCGCGGCTGGTTCATTAACGGCGGTGGCGGCTGGTTCATCAGGTCGGCGAACCACGGGTGCTCGAGGGCGTCCTCGGCCTTGCAGCGGAGGTCGGGCTGCACCTGGAGCATGCGCTGCAGCAGGTCGATGCCCAGGTTGTCGATCTGGGGCAGGATGGCGCGGAGGTCCTGCGTGGCGTACATCTGAAAGTTGGGCTTGTAGTCGGGATACTGCGTGATGCCGGGCCACGTGCGCTCGGTAGGCGTGCCCATGATGCGGAATATGCGGACGATCTGGTCCTCGTTGGTGGTGCCGGGGAAGAGCGGCCGGCCCGTGAACATCTCGGCCATGATGCAGCCGGCCGACCAGATGTCGATGCTGGTCTGGTAGTTCCTGCTGCCCAGCAGCACGTCGGGGGCGCGGTACCACAGCGTCACGACCTCGTTGGAAAAGGTGTTGACCGGGATGCCAAAGGCACGCGCCAGGCCAAAGTCGCCGAGCTTCAAAACGCCCCGGGGGCTGATGAGCAGGTTCTGGGGCTTCAGGTCGCGGTGGAGCACGCGGTTCTGGTGGCAGAAGGCAATGCCCTTCAGCAGCTGGTACATGAAGGACTTGATGATTTGCGGCTTCAGAGCCCCACGCTCGCCGTGGGTGTCCATGTACTTCTTGAGGTCGCCGTCCATGAACTCGAACACCAGCATGAGTTTGTTCTCGGTGTGGATTACATCGTGCAGCGCGACGATGTTCTCGTGTTTAAGCTCCTTCATCAAGGAAATCTCGCGGATGGCGGTCGAGGGGGTGCCCTCCTCCGAGTCGAGATGGATCTCTTTCAGGGCGACGATCTCGCCCGTCTGCCTATTCCGACCTTTGTAGACCTGGGACGGGGCCGGGGTCAGCGAATGCGATAGCCCGGGGCTATGGGGAGGCAGGGCCGCTGCGACGTACCGTAGCATAGGTGCCTTCGCCCAGCTTCTCGAGCTGCTGGAACGAGCTCGGGTGGCGCTTGTTGTCCATTCTGACGGTGTGCTCGGCGTTGCTGGGGACGATGGCAAAGCGCGGAACGGGCGGGGGAGGCTGGCGCTCCGTGAATTGGGGGTCGAACAGGACACTGGCCGAAGTGCAGGTGTTGTTCAGAGGCTCCGGGGCTCTGCTGCCACGGGTCGGGTCCGCCGTTTTGAGGGTGGGATCGCCGACCTGGGTGATGGATTCGGTGGGTTGGCGCGGGTCGAGGGTTCGGGATGCTGGGTCCTGGAGGCCTGATTCCCGCTGGTGGTGTTCGGATTGCTTGGAAGAGATAGTCGCGCGGAAAAGAAGTAAAGAAGCAGACGGCCTAAGGCGGCAGGGCGGGCGGGTCGGTTGGGTGCGGGAGGGAACAGGTCTGGTTAGGTAGTGTGTAGTGTATAGCTGCGCTGAAGCTGGTGGTGCCTCTTTGTCAGGCTAAAAGACTGATGACTCTTCAAGCTCCCGCTATGGATGTCTGCGTCTCTCGTAGCACCCGACGGACACTGGAAAAGCGACCGAGGGGAGACAAGTCCCACATGCGACGAGGGGCAGGATGGGAAGCTAGGACGATGGCGGTCGCCCTCTCGCCCAAGAGCCCGGACCAGTCAGTCACCAGCAGGCAGGCAGGCAGGCAGGCAGGCAGGCAGGCAAGCGACGGGAGAACGTCCATGGGTGCATGTGGTGGTCAGCGGTCATGGCGACACGGAACCCAACAACAGGCCAGACCCTTGATTGAGCGGGTGCTAGACCGATTGTTACATACCCTTTTTTTGACTCGGGCGGGTGGATCGGAAAACCGTGGGTCGTCGCTTGGGTGGGCACGGGACTTTGGCATGAGCAAGCCGGGACTCACTCTTCAGCGAATAACAGACAACCATACCTTCTGCTGGAGGACAAACATACTGAGTCCAGCCCCGTCTGCACCCGTCTCCCAGCACACACGCTGCGCAGGCGGGGACCAAGGAATGAGTGGCCACCAATGTACGTATGTTAGTACCTACATGATGGGGGGAGAGACCTGCAGAGAGATGGAAGGGTGGAAGGATTGTTGTTGCTGTCTTCAATGGGATCCCATGCTAAGAGGTACCTCCTCCTCCTCTTACCTACGCTGTTGCCCCGTCGGTCGTTGCTCAGGTCGCGGGTCGGGCTCTGGCCATCCATCCCCGTACGACGGATCACCTGATCCCTTTGCATTTCTCCCCTCTTGGCTTCACGGGCACTGGCACTGGTCCGGGCTACCTACCCAGCCATGGATGGATAGAAGAAGAACCTACCTACATACGTACATCTTTCTATGGATGGAATGGATGTTTAATGTATGGGACACCTATGTACATATGTACTGTGTATGGAGGGTAAGGAGGTGAGGGAGGTGTGCAGCTGCACCCACGACCTCCGCCCGTGGGGGGAATGCGGGGTCGTGTTTGGCCGGCCTGGCCACCCGGAGCGAAGCGCGCCTATGGTGCCTGCTACATCCCACATGTACCTAATGGAGAAACCTAGTAGTACCTCCCATCCCTCCCATGAGATCCCATAGCACTTGTACTGGAGCCGTAGGGGCCCTTCCTTACACATGGATCCCAAAGTGCACCTGACTGCTTCCATCCCCATGTCATCATTCTACCTCCGCTGTCTCTCTCTCACTCTCTCTCCCTTTTCGCACCTCGTCTGTGAGCCATGGGCTGATTGTAACCCCTTGTTTCCAGCTCCCAATCCCACAGCACAGGGCGCCTCACTCTCTATAGCAGCCCCGTGTCGTGCTCGTCAGACGTCCGCTCCTCTTACTGTTGGCCATCACTTTGCGTACATACTTCCTGGGCCTTGCTACTACTGCTCAGCGGCCCCCCTCAGCCCAGCTGCGGCACCACCTTGCTTGCACTTTCCGTGATCCCCCCCTCCCTCCCGAGCCAGCCCGTCGCCGCGCGACGCCTCGCCCCCGGACTTGGCTGTCCCAGTCCATGTAACCCCTCTGCCGCTCACGATGCGTTCACTCACCGGCGATGATGCCTTTGGCCGCCCGCGTCCGGCCGATTTCGACGCCCCGCGCAATACGTCCGCCCAGAGCAGCCACATGTCCTTCATCTTGGCCGACGAAGCTACGCTGGACTCCTACCTCGAGCAGCCGAGCATCCCGCGCCCGCGAGACCCCTGGAAGGCGCACGAGTCGGGCCACATCTTATCTGCGCGCAGGGATGATAAGGACGTGGAGCCGTCACGGACGGCGCCGGTCGAAAGGGGTTGGGCCCCAGCACCCGAGCCCAGCCTCAGCTCCCGGGCCTCGGCCGTGCCCCCGAGCCCCGCCTCGGTGCGCTCGCACAATACCCAGATGTCCTGGTCGCGGCCTATGACTCCCATCATGCTCGGCACTTCGCTGGCCGGCTCCATCATGAGCTCCCCCTCGTCGCGGAGGGGCTCGCTGTGCGGCTCCATCTCGGAGCATGCCATCAGTTCCGACGATGAGGACGACTTTCTACAAGAAACCCCGTCGGCTTCGCTGGGGGCCGGAAACGCCCCGCAACTTGTCATGCCGAGCATCAAGATGCCGAGTCGCCGGCCCTTTACCGAGGCCGGCAAGGCCATGGGCCGCCTCAAGGTGCTCGTTGCTGGTGACTCGGGCGTTGGGAAGACGGCTCTCATCAAGGCTGTCGTGCAGAGCTGTGAACACATCGTCCATGTTGACCCGATAACCCCACAGCCAGGCAAGCGCTCCCCAAAGACCGCCGAGCGGGGTGACGGGCTCTCCAGGCAGGACGTCCAATCCACGAGCGGTATTACCGAGATATTGGCGAGTACCAAGCCATACCCTGAGTGGTGGGCCGAGCTGGATGAGGCGACAGCGAGTCAACGACGAAGGAGTGTGGGTGACAGTATCCTCGAACGCAACATCTGCTTTGTGGATACCCCGGGATATGGCAAGGGCTCTTCCGTAAGCGCTGCCTCTTGGATTTCCCACACAGATGACTGACTTATCTTCCAGGCCTTGGAAACCATGATCCCCTGCGTGGAATATGTAGAATCTCATCTGAACAGGCTATCTGCGGACGCACTGAGCCATCCCGAGATGCTGAACATGTTGGGCGGCGGCGGCGGCTTCCAGGTTGACGCCGTACTTTACATGATTGATGGCGGTATGACAGGACGCGTGCTATACGGGGCGATACCAACTGACATGCGTTTCAGGTCTCAAGCCGGTGGACATCGAATATCTCCGACGTTTGGCGCCCTTAACCAACATCATTCCGTTGCTGGCGCAAGCAGACACCCGTACCACGGCAGACATTGATTCCTGCAAACGCCGGATCTCAAGCCAGTTGCAAGAAGCTGGTATCCGGACCTTTGTGTTCTCGAGGTCGTCCAACGAAGCACCCTTGTCGAGGGCTCCGGACGTGTTTGCAGTCTCCAGTGCCAATGAATCCGACCACGACGTAATGGACGCGAGCCTCCTGATGAGTCCCGACTATGTCCAGCCTCTGGCGCCGACGGACCTGGAAGCCCTTGTTCGGCGTGTCTTTACACCTAATGGGTCTTCTTGGTTGCGCCACTCCGCCGTAAAGAAGTACTTGCAATGGCGTGATGCCGCCAACCCCGTACGACCGAGGCATTTGTATCGGCCCCTCAGCCTTCAGCCCGGACCATCGACAGCCCTGACACATATACCCGCGGGGTCGTTTGCCTTGGCACGTATCAACAACGAGCCGCGTGAGGACGTGCAGCCTCAGTTCCGGGTTGTCGACTGGGCCGCCGAGCTTCAGAGAAGCATGGCAAGCGAGAGGGCGCAGTATGAAGCACTCGAGAGGGGTGAACGTGCTGTGTGGTTGACGGAGAAACTCAACGAGTGTGTCAAGGATGGCACCCTCGTCCCAGTGTCTGCACGACAGGCCAGTAGTGCGTCCAAGAAGAGACGGGTATCGGGGCAAGGTTGCTCGCAAAAGACGATGCGTCACCAAGACCCTCTTGGCCTGCTCCAGGTGGCGGCTGACCTCAAGGCGAAGGGATGGGTCACCCTTGAGCTGCTGGGCAGCCTGGGGCTCATAGGAGGAGTGGTGTTCTGGCTGACGAGGCAGCGCTGGCAGATGGAGCCCGCGTGTCTTGCCGATGAGTGGACGAGGCTCTTGGGACTGGATATATGACGACGAAGACGCAACTGGATGTACATAGCTGATAGGTTCCCCCCTTGGAGTAGTGGTGTGGCTATTTAATATACCAACCTGTTTCGACTTTGCACGGCCACTTGGGCTTGTGGATGGCGCGAGAAGAACGGCGATGGACTGTTGACTTCCAGAATGGGCGGCCAGTGGGAGGAGCCATAGACACATGGGCGGGCATCACGGCGACCTGTGAACACTCAGCAGGCGCGGATAAAGCAGCGCATCCATGGCGACCTAGGTAGCTTGTCCGATCGGAAAGGTCAAGTTGGGTCAGACTATGCGGGAGATACCGTGGTGAGCTACAGATATTCACCGGAGAAAAATTTAAAGTTGAAGAGGTGTGATGGGTCCACATCCATGTGAGATCCGTTCCATCCATCCATCCGTCCATCTAATGGACCGGTCCTGAGAACCAACCTCAAGTAATCTGGGTGCACTTGGGGCTATCCTATGGAAGTAGGCGCCAACAGGTACTTACATAGATCAAGTAGGTAATGGACCTGCTCATCCATTAAGACAGGTATGAGTCAGTCCTCAATAAAATACTGTTCGTTGCTTAAAGTAAAAGAATGCCCCCCCCCCCCCCCAGTTCCTATTAGCAGCAGATTATGCTGCTTTCTCCCGCGCCTTAAGTATATAGTGCTTATTATTTATATATAAAAGTCGAGTCCTTAAAAGCCTGCCCTACCGAAGTTCTAGTCGTTTGTCACCCAGTAATGGAAGGAAACGGTAGGAGCCTGCCTTATGTACCTATGTACCTATGTGCTCAAACTGGGAAACTCTTATTGAAGCAAGCCCGGCCCATTATCAGTGGGTGGATTCCCGTCCTGGAACGCGCGCCGCGTGTATGCTGAAAGGTACTTAAGTAAGTACCTAGGAAGGTACCTAACATATGGGACATCTTACGTATGTAGTACCCTAGCTCAGGCAAGTACCGCTGCGTGGACCTCGCGTATCAGAGGAGCAGACAGAGCCTCGAGTGCAGTCCCACGACAGCGCCTTCCCGTGCACGCTCATCGAGGCTACCTTATCCATCCACCGATTTTGCAGGCCAACAACTCGACACCCGGGCATCTCTTTCAACATCATCCTATCGTGGGCTCCTTCTGCAGCCCTCGCCGTCTGGGTTCTCCCTCGTGCGCATCGGCCTCCCCTTGTCCCGGCTATTTCTAGGCCCCCATAATACCAGCTGCAGCTGTCGCCGCTGCTCGCGCCGCGGATGGTCAGCTAACCGGCTGCCTCCATCTTTTCTTCTTACAGTCCTCCTGCCTTTTCGATATCACATATCACCACCCACGCGACGCTTCTCGACGCGACCCGGAAATCATGTCCATGGAACGCACCTGGGGCATCACGCCCCCCATTTCGATCGCGCTGCCGACGCCCGCCGAGACGCAGGCTAGCAACGAGCTCCTGGAACAGCTCAAGCGCGAAGGCACATTCGAGTCGGCCGAGGAAACCGCCAAGAGGTGAGCAATGCCCCCCCGCGAGGCGCGCTCGTATCCCAGCCACCTGGCTAGGTCGGGGACTGACTGTGGCCCCCGTGCCGGTCCATCAGACACCGCGTTCTGGCCGACATCCAGCGAATCGTCGACGAGTTCGTCCGCCGCATCGCCAAAAAACGTCACCCCCACCAGTCCACGCTTCTGCGCGACGCCCGCGGCGAGGTCTTCACCTATGGCAGCTTCTGCCTCGGTGTCTACGGCCCCGGGTCCGATATCGATACCCTCGTGGTCGCTCCCAACTATGTGACACGCGATGATTACTTCAAGGTCTTCCCGGGCCTCCTGGAGGAGATGACCCCCAAGGGCGCCATCACGGATCTGACGCCCGTCGAGGAGGCCTTTGTGCCCATCATCAAATTCGAATACTGGGACATCAGCATCGATCTGATTTTCTCCCGCGTTGCGACCCTCGAACAATTCCCCCCGCACGGCGAGCTGAAGTTGACCAACGACCAGTACCTGCGCGGCCTCGACGAGGCCGAGTTGCGCTCCGTCAACGGCACGCGAGTCACCAACGAGATCCTGAACTTGGTTCCCGAGCAAAGCACCTTCCGCTTGGCCTTGCGCGCCATCAAGCTGTGGGCTCAGCGGCGCGCCATCTATGCCAATATCATTGGGTTTCCTGGAGGTGTCGTGTGGGCCATGCTGGTTGCCCGTGTTTGCCAACTCTATCCCAGGGCCACCAGTGCCACGATCGTGTCCAAATTCTTCTTCCTGATCCAGCAATGGCCCTGGCCGCAGCCTATGATGCTGAAGCCAATGGAGGATGGACCTCTCAATGTGCGCGTTTGGAACCCCAAGGTCTATAGGGGCGATAGCTTCCATCTGATGCCCGTTATCACACCGGCCTATCCTCAGATGTGTGCCACGTACAACATTACTCGCTCGCACAAAGAGATCATACAGAGGGAATTGAACCGCGCCGGCAAGATCGCCGAGCGCATCATGTCGGGCAAGGCCCCGTGGAAAGAGCTGTTTACGAAGCATTCGTTCTTCACCCAGGGCTACAAGTATTATCTTGCCATTGTCGTCACTTCCAAGGAAGAGGAGGCACACAAGATCTGGGCTGGTTTTGTCGAGTCCAAGGTACGGCTCCTCGTCTCCAGCCTGGAACGGCACCAGTCCATTGCCATTGCCCACCCCTTTAACAAGGGCTTCGAGCGCTGGCACAAGTCCCAGAACGATGAGCAGTTTGAGGCCATTGTTGAGGGAAGCCTGGCATACCAGTGCAAGGAGAAGCCGACGGCCGAGGCCAAGGACACTGCGCCGGCCAAGGCCGAGCCCAATGGAGTCCCGGCCGAGGATGCCAAAACCAAATCCGAAGACGGAGCCAAGACGGCTTCGGACAAGGAGACGGTCAAGTCGGAAACGGGCGACGACAAGAAGGCCAAGGCCGGCGATGGCCCCGCTTCAGAGTCAATTGTGTACTCAACAACACACTACATTGGCCTGGAGCTCGTTGAAGGTAGGTGCACCCTCTTACCTTGGTATCTTGAGGGCCATGGGCGATCACACCGCCACCCTGGCGTTGGAACATACTAACATTACAGGCGCCAAATCTCTGGACCTGTCCTTCCAAGTCAACGAGTATAAGAACACGTGCTACGGATGGGAGAAATACAAGTCCGACCTGAACTTCTTGAGTGTCCAGCACGTCAAGAAGTACGCGAGCCGAGCCGAGCCCCTCCCCCCCCCCCTTTCCCCCTGCCACACGAATGCTAACACGATGCAGCATCAACCTGCCCGACGACTGTTTTAGTCCCGGCGAGGAACGGCCGACCAAAGCGGCCAACAAAAAGCGGGCAGCGCCTGTTGATAATACCAACGGCAGAAGTATGCCGGCCCAGCGCCGGCGTCTCAACGATATCAAGGGCGCCGCGTCATAACCTCAGCCTCCTTTCGACGTCAAACCCACCAGCTAAGCTTCTCTTGCAGCGGCAGGCTCAATAGACGCTTTCGTTTTCTGAAGAGTTGCACTAATAAGCAGCAGCAGGACGCACCCGAAGTCGCGTCGTGGCGTGAGCTGTTGAGACCGGCGCAGGGGAACCTTCGCTCTACATCGGCGCAAAATGCGAAAGAACCGAGGGGGCCAAAATGCCCATTCCTCCCCTTTCCTCTTTCTCCCCCAGTTTCACCATGTCAGTGTAGACGGGTCCTCGGTCGCCCCCCTCGTGAGGCTGCTCCCAGCACACACGCATGTCGGAAAAAGACGTACAAAAAGACACATCGGCAAACAAAAAAAATACAGATCGACCCCCTGGAGTGGTACTCCCCACGTACTGATTTTTCTTGACAGTTGCTGCACTATATTCTCAGCAGCCCCCCTATCGGTGGAAGGGGGAGGCCAAGTCGCCTCCTCCCAAAAGGGGCTATTGGCTTGTCGGCGCCGACTCCTCTCGTACGTTGGCACAGTCTCGGAAGTGCGGACCTCTTTCTTCACGAAACATCCCCAGGGGGTCGGATGGCAGTTTGGTGGTGTCGCTGCTGCTGCTGCTGCTGTTGTTGTTGATGTTGCTGTGTAGCTAGACCGGCCTTGGATGCCGAGATGAATAATATACACACTTTTCGGGGCATACTTGCCTCGGGTAATTAACATCTTGTTCCGCCGCGTGCATCAGTGATGTACGTGTTACAAATCTCTGCAGATAACTGCTGGAAACGGCAACCTCGACGCCAGTGAGTTTAGGCAGTTGCTATTCCAGGAGGTTGTTACGCACTTTCACAACAAGTGCTTTACCTACATATGTAGTCGACAACTCTTTTCAGCCGTACCTGCACCGCACGGACTAAGGTTTCCTTTCTGGCTGACTGATCGTGTCATCAACAAGTTAGTATGTACCTAAGTAAGCACCTTGGATGTAAGTACATGTATGCATGGATCCCAGCCAGGCAGCCATGCTTTCGTGTCACACAAACATCACGCGCCCTTTTTCTCCCCGGGCTTCTTTTCTCGGTCTCGTCATCCAGGCCATTCTCACTACTGGCGCTCAGTCTTCACCTGTCCGTCTTTATATCATTTCGCCCAAACGTCAGCCACTGCCACCCACCATATACCCAGCAGCAAGCACACCTACGCACACATATACACACACACACAATTCTCCCCTCGCCAAATCACAACTCACCGCCTCAACGCACATCCCCCCTCCCCTGAGAAGATGGCCAGTGTCCTTCTCCCGGCCGATGCCCAGGACACCGTCTCCTCGGTGGCGTGGTCGCCGACGGCGTCGCACCTGGCCGTCGCCTCGTGGGACCACCGCCTGCGCGTCTACAACGTATCGCAGGGCGGCAGCTCCACCAGCGGCCTCGCCATGCTCGCCGCCGACGGCCCGCTGCTGAGCTGCGACTGGGCCCAGGTAAGCTATAGAGTGTTTTCCTAACCGTACAGCGCGCCGGGAAGGGCGACGAACCGGCCCAAGAAAGAAAGAATACCAAACCACATTGCCTATCTTAGGTGAGTACCTACCTACTTACCCATACCCGTAACGCTGAGTACCGTGAGCTTAACTCCGAGGCACTTAGGACGGGACCACAGTCGTCGCCGCGGGTGCCGACGGGGCGAATTACCTCCTTCACGTGCCCTCGGGCACCGTGGCGCAGGTCGGCGGGTGTCACGCCCGAGCCGTCCGCACCGTCCGTTTCGTGGACGTGCCGGGCACGGCGCCCGGCAGCGTCTACGCGTCCGGGTCGTGGGACGGCACGGTCCGCTACTGGGACGTCCGGCGGGCGGCCCACGCGGGGCCGCTCGCGACGCTGGGCTGCGGCGACCGCGTCTACGCTCTGGACGCGCGGGACGGCCTGCTCGTCGTCGCCACGGCCGGCGGCGCCCCGGGCCAGTCGCCGCCGCCCATCCAGCTCGTCGACCTGCGGAACCCCGCCGCCGCCCTGCGCACCGCCCCGTCGCCGCTCCGCCACCAGACGCGCGACGTCGCCGTGCGCCCCGGCGGCCGCGGCTGGGCTACGGCCTCCATCGAGGGCCGCGTCGGCATCAGCACCAGCGAGGAGGCAGATTCGAGGTAGTCAATCCCCGCCTACACCATTTTCCTTATGTTCCCGCAGCGAGGAACGACCCCGGACCTGACAGTCTCGGATTTTCCCCCCCACCCACAGTACCACCGACAACTACACCTTTCGCTGCCACCGGACCACTCCCGCCGCGGACCCCAGGTACAGCGGCAGCATCAAGACCTCGCTGGTCTACGCCGTCAACACGGTGCGCTTCCACCCCGTGTACACGACTACGGCTGTCACGGGCGGCTCGGACGGCGTACTGAACTTCTGGGATATTGCGGCGCGCTGCCGCCTGCGTACGTACGGCCGCGAGGAGTTATTAGGAAACACCACCACCACCACCACCACCACGACGAAGAACAGCCCATACGCGGGCGTCGGCGGCGCCATCACAACGGCCGCCTTCAGCCGCGATGGCGCCCTACTCGCGTACGCCGTCGGCTACGATTGGCACCAGGGCCACCAGGGCAATGCGTCCGCGTCGCCCAACAAGCTCATGGTACTCCCCGTGACGGACGACGCCGTAAAGCCGAGGAAGCGGTGATGCGGCAGCATTTCCCGGTGGAGGTGTTGCTGAGGGAGGGAGCATGTAGGAAATGGGGCGGAGATGCCTCGATGCAGGAAGACGGGGATAAATGGCGATTGGATGCCTGGGCGAGTGACTTGGCCGCATGGCAATCCTGCCGGATGCTCTATGGAAATCATGTATTCACTGGGGGATCTCTTTTGTCAGGGGCTTGGTACATGTATGCACGAGGAGGAAAGGGAGGCGACGGAAGACCACGGGAGCATGGATCTGGCCAAGTCGAGAAGCGTTGGCATGGAAAGGTTCAGTCGGCGACGGGACGGCCTTGCAAAACAAACACCCAAGAGAACGTCATACGCCCAAGGGAACGTTATACAACCAATAAAACCACCAACCCCCCAGCCGGCCCATACCAAGTGATGATGGTCTCCCGCACCGCGTCTCCCCCGCGCCCCGGTATCGTCATCCACATAGTCCTAGATGACCTCGTTGGCCCACGGCGCGGGTGGAAGTTCGTACTGCAGCGTACGGGCACACATGCCTACTACACGACCGCCTACCGTGTACGACAGCGTAGGGGAGGGCTCCAAATAGGAGGGCAACACCCGGGCTACGGCGGCAGGCCTCTCGATTCACGTCCCATCACGGCCCAAGAACAAATGCGTAACCCCATTTCCGATGGAACTTCTCACGTGTGTTTTGTGGATAACCATAGAATATGGTCCCCAGCCCAGCCCAGCCAGCCTCGTTTGGGCACGCGAAGGTAGTGCGTATGGTGTTTGCGTGTGTGCGTAGGCTGCTTACGATCCCCCCCTCCCCTCCCCCCTTCCCCCTCGCCGAGGAGACGCACGACCTGGTGCAAGAAAACAACCCCGGACCCGACTCCCCCCCTCTCCTACCACAGCCCGGTACGACGGAGCGAAGGAAGAGGAGCCCGGGGAGGTGAGAAATACAAAAAAAAAAAAAAAAGACCACTTGCGTCGCGTACACAGGGCTGAGAGCGAACCCGCCACCCGACCGGAATGCCGAAAAAAAAAACACCCGCCCATTGGAAATGCCACCAACCCCACCGTGTCTAATTCATTCGTCGGCGTGACTCTAGAGTATGCAAGTTAAGAATGGGAAAGAAAGAGGGAAAAGAGGAAAGAGGCGCGGTTGACAAAATAAGTTAGGTGTCGCTATTTCATTGCTTCGCACTATGCGCTCTACTCACGACGCGTGCTGTTCTTCCTCGAGCTCGCGCATGTACTTGACGAACTGCTTCTTGTGTGTCTGGTAGTTTTACGTGTTAGCGATTCGGGCCCGTTGCGGCTTCCGGGCGGGGGAGTCAACTCACCATGCCGGCGTAGCGTCCGTCTTTCAGAACGCAAATGTAACGCAGGCCCAGTTTGACGAAGCATTCGTACACAAGGTCCATGGGAGATCGAATGTCCAGGGCAACAGGCGCCGGGTCGATGTAGGGCGTGAAATCGGTCGGGTCTCGTTCCATGTTGTCCTCGTCGTCAATCGACGGCACGTTGGTCATAAGACACAGGTTGGATCCTTCGTCTTCCAGCTGGTCCAGAGCGTATTCCAGGTCTGGGGCCGGAATCAAGCCGACGAGGACACCATCCCGGAGGATGGGCAGGCCGCCGTCCAGTTCGCCGGCTTTGTGCAGTAGCTCAAGCTTACTGCGCAGGCTCGAGGCGGGGACCAGAGGCGAGTTGGTGATGTCGATGACGCGTTGGGGCCGGACGCGCGGGACAATGTCGGCCAGATCCGAAGTGAAGATGGGCTTGTGCTTGTTGTCCAGGAACGGGTACGAGTTCATGTTGGTCAGAAGGTCGTAGATGCTCAGGGGCTCCATGGCATCAGCCGTCCACTTGGCCACCAGAATGGCCAGGGAGAAGGGCAGGACGTAGTCCAAGCTTCCCGTGAGCTCAAATAAGATGACGGCTAGTGTGACGGACAGTCGTGTTACGCCACACATGGTAGAGCCGGCGGCAATGAGGCCATACACACCAGGCTGGATACAAGTCCCGGGCCCGAGGAGGGCGCAGGTACTGAATAGGCCCGATTGCGGGAACTTGAGTACCAACCATTGCACACAATGGCCCACCATCCTGCCCATGAGACCACCGACCACCATGGAGGGCACGTAGATACCGGCCGGCACCTTGATACCAAACGTGATGGTCGTCAAGAAGCCTTTGATGATGAAGGCAGCGAACAAGGTCCACAGAATGTCGGGTATCTCCTCGATGTTGGTGGGGCACAGGTTGAGCTCGTCCCGGCTGTCGTCGTCACAGGGTGCGGCGAGGTTCAGGAGCAATTTGGCCACGGGCAGCCTGGTGAGAACGTTCCAGTATCCGATCAGGGCCGTTGTGAGTGCCACCAGAACCACCTCCAGCAGAGGGAAGCGCTTGATGGCGGGAATTTTGCGAAATGTGATAGCCCATTGCTTCGACGCCTTGATGAAAAGAGCACCAGCAGCGCCTCCGAGGATGCCGACCAGGATGAAGCTGAACAGCTCGAAATACTGCCACTCCACGTTGTAGCGCACCTCGAACATAACAATTTTGTGAGTGCCGTAGGGGTTGAGGAATTTCAGGGACAGGGCCGCGATGATGCAGCAGAAGAAGGTCCGGAAAAGCGTCTTGGCGGGAAAGAAATAGGCCACCTCCTCCAAGCAGAACAGTACACCGCCCAGGGGGGCACCGAACGCCACGACAACACCCGCAGCTGCGGCCGCCGAGAGAACCTCTCGTCGCTTGGCATCATTGCGATCGTACTTGGAGAACAGTCGACAGGCGATGTTGCCAATGCAAGTGGCGATGTGCACGTAGGGTCCCTCTTTGCCGAGGCTGAGACCAGAAGCAACACTCAGCACAAGTCCGAGTGACTTGATGATGAGGGTCTTGAGACCCAAGAAGCCGTGCAACACGAAGCCGCTGAGGATCACGCGGACTTCAGCGACACCACTGCCGGCGGCCGAGTAGTAAACCATGGGCGGGGGCGTCTCGTCTTGGACGGGTTGCTGTTGGCCGGCGCTGTCCTCCTCGTTCTCGTCGCCATCCGACTGCAGGCTCTCCGCTGCCAGATTCTCGTCCAGCGTCGTCATTCGAAACGCCGAGGGCACGACCGTCTTGGTCTGCAAGGCCAGGAGGCACGAGAGCGAGGCGAAAAGAACTACGGCCAGCAGGTAGACGATGAACTCGGTCCACTCGGGGCCGAAGGGGTGGCCGCCCAGGACTTCAGACCACGAGCGCCATGCGGTACAGGGACCGTGCGGACAGCAGTACTTCTCGCGGCGAAGCCAACCCTCGGAGCAGTAGCCATCTTTGTAATCGAATATGGTAGTCTCTGCCACGTCGACGCAGTAGGCAAGCACGGCAACCAGAAAGCCAACGACGGCCACGAGGATCCATCCCTGGGCGGCGTCGAAGAGGGCAATGAGGCGGCCCCAGAAGTCCTTCCGGGCGCGCAACCCTTTGACACGATAGGAGTCGGCTATGCTGTCGTGAACCCAGTCAGTGGAGGTAAACTGGTCATACCACACGCGCTCGTCGGAGTGTATGTAGCCCTTGGATTCCGTCATGGCCGAGTCGGATCGGTCCCCGAGGGCTTGGATCAGACGCTGGCCCCAAGACCCATGGCGGCTGTGGTGCCGCGAGGGCATGACGCTGCCGGCATAGCTGTGGTTTCGCGACAGGCGGCCGGGGCGCCGGGGGGTGGACGAGGCGGCCGGGCTCTGGATGCGGATGTGGGATCGCGAGGGCCGCAGCAACGAGGTGCGCTCGTCGGGCTGCTCGGAGCGAGACGATCGTCGGGACCGCATGGCGCCACGGCGTCGGGAAATGGTAGGTGAAGGGGGCACGGAGAGGTGCTGCGACTGGGACTGCGAGGGCGGCAACGAGTCGTAAGGCCCAGCGTCCTCGGGCCCGGCGTCCTCAGGCATGGTTTCGTTGGGGCGAGGAGGGACGAGGGAGGTGCCGGACTTGGGATGAGGAGGATGTCGCGCGCGCAAGGTCCGACCTCTGCGGGAGAGAGAAGGTTCGTGCGGCTGCGGCTGCAAGCAAGGTTGGGCGGGATGGGCGATCGGATCAAGGCAGAACGCAACCGCAACCCATGGACGTCGATGGCATGAGCTGGCGAGCGGAGTCTCTCCCACTGCACGGGGCGTCCACTATGGGTGGAGGGAGGGATGGATGGATGGATGGATGGATGTATGTACTTGGTGCGCGTCGCAATCCCAGCGGTCCAGCGATGGATCGACAACAGGCGCCCGAAATGGGGCCGGGCACTGACGAATGGGAAAGTGGGAGGCAGCTACTGGATCCTACTATCCGTATTGGGGGAGCGGCACAACACAAGGTGCGGGTCGTGCAGGCTGGTCAGTGGGGGGCGGGAGGAGGGGGGATGATGATGATGATGAGGCGATGGAAGGCAGCGACAGCGGTTTCAGCGGTAGCACGTACATACGCTCTCGCAGTCAGGACAGGAGATATGCGGATGCCTGGTCACGCGCGGGAGATGGAGAGAGAAGGAGAGAGTGGAAGAGAGAGAGAGAGAGAGAGAGAGAGAGAGAGAGAGAGAGAGAGAGAGAGAGAGAGAGAGAGAAAGAGAGGAAGGACGGGCAGCCACAGAGGGCGAGGCGGAGGAAGGGGGAAGGAGGAGGACGACGACGACGATCAGCCCCTGGGGCCAGACTGGAGATGAGGCTGTCGTCTCGTGGGATTCTGGTCCCAGTCCGGCGCGGGCTTGTATCGCTTCGTCGCGCTTGCACACACGTGGGGACCGGCGGCGTGTCTTATCACGGGCCCACGAGTCATGCCGTGCCTGGGAAGGCGTCACAGGCGTCCAACCGGCAAACGATGGGGAGGGAGCGGTCGCGTGAAACCAGGCAGCAGGAGAGAGACAAAGGGGATGGATGGGAAGCCGTCCCGGCCGAGGGGCAGTCAGTGGAAAGCGCGCTCTCTCTCTCACCCTCACTCTCACTCTCGAAGGTCAGATGAGGTGAGAAGAAAGACGACTCGTGTTTGTGCTTCGGCCCCAAGTCCAAAAAGGCGGGTTGCCGGTTGGAGACAAGGCCGAAGCGATTATATCATCGTGCGCGTGACCCTGGACGATTTCGGGGTCGCGCGACGCTGACCAGACCGCCCCAAGACCCCTAAAGGTGACGCTAGTGTGGGGGCTGTGGATACCCTGCATACCCAAGAAAAGTACATCCCATCCCATCCGATCCCATTCCCATCCATTACCAGAGCTGCTCTACTGTCCATGTATTATTGTCCATCCATGCCCGTATTAGTAGACGGATGATGTACTGATGGCTGAACCGCCCACCTGGTGTTTCGCGAACGGCGCCTCAGGCTTTTAGTACCGGCAATCCCAGGCAACGTGGAAGTCGGGAGACGTTGCTTCTCCTCCCCCCCTATCGTTCGATGACCCCTCGTCGCCGTGCTCCCCTTCAGTGTGCCCATGGGATGGGAAGGGAAGAGAGAGAGAGAGAGGTGCCGAGCCGGATTCATGCTTGGGCTTGTCGGTATCCATCTCGTGCCACCAACGGCTGTTACCATCCCCCTCTCTAAAAACATGTTTCCCCGTCTAACGACAAAGAGAGGTAACCACAACCTTTTTTTTTTCGGTCGGGTCTAGCCGACAGCGGCCGCATGTGTGCTGGCGGGGGCGCCGTCAAACCCAAAAAAAATCACGAAACAGATCTGACATGCCGAACGCCGTTGAAACCCAATGCGCCCTGCGTACCTGTCCACTAAACCTCATGGGACGCCCCCCATCTGTCCTCGACCCGGGCGGCCGGCAAGGAGCCTTTAGACAAACGTCCGGGTCCCCGAGTCACGGCCGGCTGACCCCGCTCGGTCCGTCCGTCCGCGACCATCATCAGCCCGCCCGGGTCCAAACTCGGCAGTGTCGGCAGGCCCCAGCCGCAAGCCCAAGAAAGAAGAAGCCGTATTCGGGAAAATGCCGGTCGGAAGTGCGGGCGACGGCCCCGAACGCTCTCCCAGACAGCCAGCACTAGCCACCAGCAGTGCCAGTCGTTGTGTGCGTATACGTGGACCGCAGGAATGCATGGCGGATTGGACCAAACCCCCGATAGGAGGCGTCCTTTTTCCGCATTGCGTAGGTCACAATACCCCGGGGGGGGGGGGGGGGGGGGGGGGAAGGGGGGGGGGTAGGTAGGTTTGGAATGTGCTCTTTTCTTCACTATTGCCAACTATATACAAGAAGACGTTGTTGTCCCTCCTCCGGCACGACCTGACTTCGCCTCTCCCGGCACTACGAGCAGCGCCGTGAGACGACCAGTCGGGGAGAAGGATGCACGCAGCGACGCGGGACGGGGATCGCCGGGTTTTCCCCTTCGCATGCCCGCCGGGGGGGGCGCGACGGCTCGCGCGCGTTTTTTTCCTTGGAACCTTTTTTTAGTTCTTCGTCACCTTGTAGACGCGCATGTCGTGCGAGCCCAGCTGGGTGGTGACGGCGGCGCTGCTGCCCGTGGTGCCCGTCCACAGCTCCTTCCAGGTGTAGGTGCCGGAGCCGCCCAGGCCGGGGACGTCGGCGAACTTGAAGGAGAGCGTGGCGGCGCCGGCCGAGGCGACGACGCCGACGACGACGCCGTCGCTCAGCGGGCCCGCCCAGTACTGGTACAGCTGCCCGTTGACGGGGGCGGCGGCCCCGGACGGACGGAAGTAGCTGGCGGCTTTGCCCAGGCGGTCCTGGTTGATGGCGATGATATCCTGGTAGGGGCGGCCTCGGTTAGCAGGCGGCCTCGCTTGCGTCATCGCTGGGAATGTTTTTGCCCTTACCTTGTTCTTGAGGACGTTCAGGGAGGACTGCTTGATCTTGGACAGGTCGCAGCCGATGATGAGCGGCGACTTGGCCATGGCCCAGATGCCCATGTGCGCGCGCTCCTCGTTCTCGGTGAGCGCGTTGTTGCCGATCTCCTATGTGTGCGTTAGGCGGAAGTCGTGCCGAGGGGGTTTCAGGGGGTCACGCATGGGGGAAGCCGTACCAGCATGTCCAGGTCGTTGAAGCCGCCCGGCGCGGCGTACTGTGCGATGCCGGCGGCCGTGTTGGCGATGCTCGCCACCGAGTTCCAGTTGTTGGCGATGTCGCCCGACATCCGCCACGAGTTGCCGATATCTTTGCCGTAGGTCCAGACCGAGTTCCGGCCCCACGAGCACATGGAGTACAGGATGGGCCGGCCCGAGTTGAGCAGGGCGTCGCGCATGGTGATGTACCAGCCCTTGGGGTCGACCCTGGGGTCCCAGCAGGTCTGCGGCGTCTGCCCGTTGCAGGGCGTGAAGCAGGCATCGTGCTTCCAGTAGTCGACGCCCCACGAGGCCAGGGCCTTGGCGTCCTGGACCTCCTTGCCCCAGGAACCTGGGTACGAGGCACAGGTCATGGTCCCGGCGTCGCCGTAGAGGCCAAACTTGAGGCCCATGCCGTGGATCTCGTCGGTGAGGCCCTTCATGCCCTTGGGGAACTTGGCGGGGTCCGGCACCAGGTAGCCCGACGAGTTGCGCTGCTTGGTCGACCAGCAGTCGTCGATGTTGACATACTGGTAGCCCACGTCCTTGAGGCCGAGGGAGAGGAAGAGCTTGGCCGTCTTGAGCGCCGTATCGGCGTTGGCGTACGTGCACCCGCCGACGTTCTGTTGCTGCTGTCAGTGGGCTTCTCTTTGCGTCCATGGCGGCGGCGGGAGGGATGGCGTACCCAGCTGTTCCAGCCCATGGCGGGAGTTCGTCCGAGGCCATTCTCCAGACGCTTGGCGACCTCGACGCCGGGGGCAGCTAAGGCCAGCGCGGGCAGAGCAAGCAAGAGCGAGTGGTGCATCTTGAAATTGGGACGGGCAACAGTGCTGTGTGGTCTGGTGTCTTGGGAGGAGTCGGGCCAAGGTCGTTCAGAAGACAGCCTGGGTAGGAAAGGGCAAGCAAGAAGGCTCGTCCTGGGGGGCCATGGGAGGCCGTTCTCTTATAGAGAGCGTCGCGACAACAGCAGCAGCGAAGGGCGGCGTCGGAACGAGCATGGCTGAGGTCACCCGACAAGGGCACGCCAGGGTCGCCGTCGTCTACCCCGGTTGCTTCGCCCGGCAATGAAAAGCTTACCGGATTCGGAAACCGGAGGAAGGACGGACACGGCGTGTCTGGCCTGGCCTCCGGGAGGCTTGACAAAGTCGCACGAATAGAGGCCCGACGCTTCCCGGGATCTGGACGGCATGGTGTCTGGCAGATGTAACGGTAGACAGCCGCTACGGCGCGTACGGCAACGCACCCTCGCCCCTCCCCCTGGTGGAGTGCGGGGGGTTGCAGTGTGTCGCTGTGTGGACATGCCGACGCGGTGATTTTACACCAATGGCTTTTCGGGGAAGCTGGATACGAAGGCCGAGTGCCCTCTCCAGTGGCGATGCCGCCAGCACCCTATATTTGGCACCGGGCCCATGTCGGTGGGCGGAGGGGGGTTCAAGGACGGGGATGGCTTGCCCAGGCGTGCCCAGCCTTTTTGACGGGAGCTTGGTGAAGAGTAAGCTCGGACGATCGTCCGTCTGGTGTTGAGAAAAGGAAACCCCCCTTTCTCTTCTTCCCCTCCCGTACCCCAGAACTGGGCAAGGTTTCTTGTTCAGGTGCCGCCCACATAAGCGACCCGCCGAACCAACAACTGGCACCTGCATGCACCACCACCACCACCACCGTTCGCCACGCAAGGGCTCGGAGTATATAATAGGAGTACATGATATGTGCATGCCGGGTATTGTGCACTAGAGTATGGCTGTAAGTATGTAGGACCCCGCCACCACCCCCCTTCATCTGGACCGGACCTCGGTCGTCCCTGGTTGACCCCCGGGGTCGTCGTGCAAGCGGTCGAATCATGTCGCCGTCCTTTGCCCTGTTTCCTCGAGTTCCCCGGTGCCGTACGCGGTGAGCGCGGTGTTCGAGGAGGAGGACGCAGGCCTCGATGGTTCGTGGCGTGCCGATAATGGAGATGACTACCACCTAATTACGGAATGTAACCGCCGCTGACTGACCTACTCAGTAGTCCCCCGCATTGTAGAATCTGGTCTGGTCGTTCCAACCATCCATGGCCCCCGCACCCCCCCTAAGAGGTACTTACTTACCTAAGTACCTCCAGTATGCAAGTGGGTTTCTATCAGCTAAAGTAGCCCTCCTTGCCAGCAAGCGTCTTGCACTGCCGGTCGTCCTCCCAGGTTGGCTGATCTATGTAGGTTAGGTACCTCTTTCCACCAGCTTTACTATGCCCCTGGTCAGGATCAAACCGAGAGAGCCAAAGAGTAGCGTTACCGGATTGACCTTAGGTACTTTGCGCATGTGCTCAATATGGATTCTCGGCCAGCAGCCTCGTCGAACCTTGGTCGGTATTTTGAGTTTTAATATACTCGAGAAAGGCCATCACAAGCGCCTACCAAGTTTTCTGAAACCTGTGATTCGGGCGCATCCCATGGTACCTGCCTCGGCTTTCTCCGCTGCCAGCAGGGGGAATATCGCATGAGGGGGGTTGCGTGGTCTATATAAGTGTCCGCCCCTGGAAGCCATGGGACCACCTCGTCGTCCGTCCGTCGGCTGTGCAGGATCCCTGTCGCCGAGTTGGAGAAAGGCGCGAGGAAAGAAAAACAGAGGGAAGACAGAACGAAACGGTCTCGTGCGCGTCGAGAGAGAGACGCTTGGCTCCCATGGGTACTGGTTGACTTTGAGGCCTCGATGAGGCACGGGGTCCTCCCGAGCTCCCCAGTACGCACGAGGTCTCGGGAGCCACGAAGGCTGCCGCAACCTCCAGAGGGGGCCACCCTGTTCCAGAAGCACGTGTCTTCATACCTAGGTACTCAGCTTTCCCCCCGGGACAGTCTACCCCCGACTAAGGTGGAAGGGGACGACCTCCGTGTAGGGAACGGGCGTCGGTAACGATCTGGAACGGCGAGGGCCATCGCAGCCCCATGTTCAGTATCGACTCCCCCGGCGGGTCCGGCGCACGCCGAGAAGGGGGGACTGGCCGCCCGAAAGCGGCGCTCGCCGACCCGGTCACCGTGCCTCGAACCAACCATGCGGTCGAGCGGGCAGCTTGCCAATGGACCATCTCTGTATTGAATACCGCGGTCTAGCGCTCTAAGGGATTTTTAGGAGTGGTTGGTTGCCGGCCTACATGTACACTCACTCCGGCGCTCGAGCCCCTCGCGAATTAGAACAGCGTTCCGTCCCCGTCCATCAGAATCGGGCTGGACCGGGTCGCGGGCCGGTGCTTGGCGGCCAGCTCGCGCCCGCCCTTCCAGGTGCCCGCCTCGAGCATCTGCGCCATGCTGAAGGCGACGCCCTTGTCGGCAAAGTGCGCCGCAACCAGCCGGTAGAGCTCGTCCAGCAGGGCCACCGTCATGGCGCGCCACTCCACGATGGTGTCGCCCGTGGCCGGGTACATGGGGAGGTCCTGGCCCGACGCCCGGCGGCCCGCTTCGAGCACGGCGGGCTTCAGCCGGAGCACGCCGAGGTCGACGAACAGCCCGCCGTTGCGGTACTCGGGCAGGCCGGTGCCCAGCTCCGCGTTGCGGACCCGGTAGCCCAGGATGCGCACGAAGGGCACGGTCAGCGAGTAGCCGAGCCACTGCGTCAGCTTATGGAACGGCTGGATGCCGTGGGAGGATTCCCCGTCCACCCCGTCCGGCTGGTTCCGCGCCGCGAGCACCTTGAGGGGCCAGGCGTCCCCGATCGGCTTTCCCCGGACATGTGTCCGGTCCTTGGGCCACGAAGGGATCAATACGCTCTGGAGCGCGGACCAGAGCACCTCGTAGTCCAGGACGCCGGCCTCCTTGGACGACTGCGTCAGGAAGTCTAGGTCCCGTAGATCAGCAGCTTTGCAATGCGAGAACGGTGTGTTTCGGACAGGGCGTCACCTACCGACAATGTTGCCCGGGCGTCCGGTGGCCCCAAATATGTTGGGCAGGGAGAGCAGGGATGAGCCTACACTGTTCAGCAGCTTAACCCGGGAGCTGACGCCCACCATGGGGTTGTCCGGAGAGATCTGAAAGTGCTGGTTGAAGGCCTCCTCGCTGAGTCCCGTGAGGCCACGCCCTGCAAGGCCACCCCGAATCAGCAATCGGAACCCATAGGTGATTAACACGGCCGAGGCCACCGGGAGAGGGAGAAGGGAAGGGAAAAAAACAAGACACACGTACCGTCCACGCCGGCTTGGGGCCCCTCGGCACCCTGGAACACGCCTGCCTTGAACATGTAGAGGGAGGCCACGGCGATGCCCTCGCTCCGGCCGTAGGCCTCGCCGGTGGCGGGTTCCTGGAACTTCCACACGTCGCCGGCGCCGGCGTCCAGCAGCACCGAGACGAAGAAGAGGTCGATGAGGCGCCGCGTCCGCTCCGTCTCGTCGCAGCCCTCGGCCGTCCACTGTGCGAGCAGCGGATCGATGCGCGCGACGCCGCCCACGTCGAAGTGCTGCCAGCGGCCGTGGGGCGGGATCTCCGCAAACCGGTCGGGCCCGAAGTCCCGCTAAAACGACGATACAACCGTTAATCTCCAGCCATGGAGAGAGAGGGGGGAGGGGGGCAGGGCGGGTCGGGCGGTACACAAGACAAGAAAAGTTGGATAGCAACCCCCTCAGGCCGCCGCCGCCCCCCCCCGCCCGCTTCCCAGCCAGAGGGTAGTCGGGCCCAATGCGGGCAGGGCGCGCTTGCTTCTACGGGGAGGAGAGGAGGCTCACACTGATGACGCCGAGGACGAAATCGGCCACTTCGGGCATGCGCTGGGCATCGTAGTCGAAACTGTTGAGCGCCCCCTCTTCCGCGGCCTGGAGGACCAAGCGGGACCGGTCGCGGACCGCCTGGAGGCTCAAAAGATAGGCGATTTCTTGTTCCTGGTTCGTGTACATGGTGGCTGGGCTGGGGAGAATGGAGAGAAAGGCAGTTTGGGGGAAGGGGGAGAGGGCTAGAATCAGAAGACGTGTCCCGGCCTCTGGCAGGTTGTTACGATGTCTACTACTTGTACTGTACCGACATGTCTCCCTCCCTGAGGCTGAGCTTGGACGTTTTGCTGGTCTCGGGCGGCCACGTCGGATACCGCCGGCAGCCACTGCGCGGTCTGCTAGTAGTAGCTGTGGTCCGGAGGCCATGTGACGGCCTCCATCCGCCGCTAATGCCCCTCACCCGTCCCGCCCGTATCGCTGCTGTCCCTATGCAGGAGAGAAGACCGCTCCAACGCGTACGGCATCGTGGGGGGGTCCGCGGCGGCACCAGCCGACAGACAGATAGACACTGGCGTATCTCGTCCCGGCCTTGGGGCTGGACCAACCCAACCATGCCGCGTCATACTGGGAACTGCGTACATAATCTGTACTTACATACTTGTTTCTACAGATTGGCTGGTGGGCTGGCAGCTTGGCATAATGTAAGTACGTAAGAGCCCCTTGACCTCATGGAAGGCGGAACAATGAACGAGACGACGAAACGTCCAGCCAGCGCAAACCACAAAAGAGAAGTAAGCAGACTCTCCAGGCCTGCGCAGTAATCCAGCAACATGCGAGTAGTAATTTAAAATGAAGATAAGACTTCAACATATGTTTGCGACGTCGGCTAAAAACAAAAGCAAAAATAATGACCGATGCCGGGGTCGAACCGGCGGCCTTGTGCGTGTGAAGCACACGTGATAACCACTACACCAATCGGCCTATGAATCACTTTTGGTGAAGCAATCTCGTTTTTCGATGTAGGACGAGTCGCTTAAAACAGTCCTTGAAAGCTTTTCAAAATTGCTAAGTCTAGCTGACTGGATGGAGTCTTTTTGTGGGCTCCGGTTCCGGTGCGGGTCCGACACGGCGGAGAGGGCAACCGTAACCGCACATGGATATGGATGATAGAACTGGCAGGACTAGCCATTGAATAGGGACCTCTTCTTCCCGGTTATGCACCTGTACGGCTCGGGAAAGATAAGTATATTGGCTGGTAGGCATGGAATACAAGATCAGCCAGTCCCCTATGCGTCAACAGGGCCGGCTATTGAGCCTTCTATCCCCGCAATACCCAATCTTTCCTGGTGGGACTCTTATTAAGACCTCAGCGAAGGGGACAAAGATGGTGAATCAACAGCCGGACCAGTTCACCTTCGGGCTACTCTCTCGCACCAAGGTTACACAGCTCTGCGCTCACTGGGGCCCGGCATGGCCCGGCTACGAAACGGAGGCACTAAATCACGCATGCCAGCGGTATGAGGTCTCGTGGTGAAGATTGGATTGCCAGCCCACCCGCCGGCTGGGGACGCACGACCTGGTCGGCTCCCGACGTAGACCCTGTGGCTATTCCACCACGAGCGGCGGCGGCCGCCGACGGATATACATACATTCGCGCATCGCGCGAGAGCCGCGCCCCGGGACGGTTCTCCTCAGGGACTCAGCGAATACGGCCCGTTACGGCGCACCAGCCTCGCCTCGAGGTGCTGGCCGGAGCAAACATCCCATCCTCTCGGCCGAGGGGACCCGGCTGGCGTGTTCCTATCCCCCTGAACCTCTTGAGGTAAGCCTTTGGTCGGGGAGCGGGACATGGTCCTGGCGAGCAGGGGGAGGGGAAGGGAGAGGAGACTACGTGCCTTGGGAGCATCGGGGGTCTTGTTGTTGGCCTGCCCGGGATACATCACCATCCCCTGGACCTCGGTGGGAACCGCCATCATGGGGCGGGGATGGGCGCTCGACGCAGCGCCGCCCGTCTCGTGGCGCGGCGCCGAACGGTCGGGCAATCCGATGAAATGAGCCCACATGATGCCAGGTGGTGCTGTGGGCGCGAGGGGGGGGGGGGGGGGGGGGGGGGGGTTATCAACGAGGCTAAAGAGAATAGTCCCCAGCCGAACAGGCGAAGGTCGGACAGCTATGCAGGACGGAAGATATCCTAGATATGTAGTGATCCTGAGCAACGGCGATGGTCGCGAGCCGGGCTGGAACAGCAGAAGGGGGAATTGGGGGAGGACACTTTGGCGTCGAGAAGGGAGGGGGGAGGGAAATATGGGTGGAACGAGTTCATGTTACCCGAGGGGGACAAACAGGTTCCCCGCCGCAATTTAAACGGCTGTCGAGGGTGATACCAGCTACCATGCCATTGCAGTTGGTTGGCTTGAAGGCGGCAGGTGATGCGCTGTCCGGTCATGACCCGAGCAGTTGGTACGTTCCCGAATCCGGGCATGGTAACGGAGCGGTAACGGAGCGGCGTGGCCATGAAATTCCAGATCGTTCGAAAAATTGAGCCCCTTTTAGCGGAACTCTCTTTGGTGAAATGACGGCAAAGACAGCCCCTTCCCGAATGCCAATTTTTTTTGGTTTGGTCTACCGAGATAAACACAGTTCAGCGGAAGTTCGCGATACTGCAAAGGAGAGGGGAGCTATCGAGATGCATGTTTTTCCCCCCTCTCTCAGAAGGGGCCTTATCATAGCAAGTCGTGGACCGTACTTGTTGGTACATCAAGCTGTCGGGAAGCAATGCGACCTGAACATTCCTATATTAATGCGTCCGCCGTCTCATTCTCCCAGTGGCTCTTGTACTTCGATAAGTCCTCGTCGAAGTTCACGGCGGATGGGCTCAGATTGAGGTGGACCCTCCAGTCAATTGTGTGTCGCCGTGCTGATGGAGGTGCTCTTGGAGAACAAGCCCGGGCTGAGATTGGGGACAAGGGGGGGCTCTCGGCCGATCGGAAAGAAGTCAAGGATCGGGAGGACGGAAGAGACCGTATTGACCGAAGAGCCCCGATGGCTGGGGGGAGTGTCCTCCTTGCCCCCGAATCATCAACGGTTGCGTAATGCTCGTTCGCCGCGGAGTATGTGATAGTCCACGATTTCTCATGCACAACAACAGGTTTCATCCCCGGCATTGTGACCAGGGCGTCTTCCGAGCCCTTGTATACTTGGGTTCCCAACCGCGACCTCCCCGCGTGTGGAAGGGGAGCGCTCCCGCGACGTCCCCGACGTCCGTCGGTTTTCGTCCTATGTTTGCTGTCGTCATGGCTCCGATAGGTCTTTTGCACATCCCGCAGCAGCACACGGAGCACTGGGATGCAAGCGGCTATCATGGTCACTGCGATCTCAATGGTCCCAAACACTATAAGGCGGGGGACTTCGTCTACTGTCGTGTCAGTGAACCCCTTCAGGCGCCGGAATATTGCACAGAGGGGACTGCCTACATGTGGGATCCGCGCTGTTCAATGTCGCGAGCGCAGTGGCCTTGAAGAACGAGGCGACGCCGGCACTGCGGCGAGCATGTTTGGTCAGAGCACCCGTTTAACGCTGGGAGGTACGCGGGCGAGGCAAGCCCGAGGACTTACAAGATAATACTGGCCAGCGCTATCGCGACTCCCAGCTTCTCTCGCTTGTTCATTTGCAGGCTCATTATTATAGGCCACGGAATTATGGACAAGATTATATCCATCACGCCAGAGTAGACTGTTGACAATGTTGGTCAATACCATGTTTTCAAGGGGCATCCTATACGGAGCAACTCACTGGCAGCAGCAAAGGCAAATCGAGGGACCACATCCGGAGGCCAACAGATGCCGGGGGTTTGGGGATTCCAGTGTTTGACGACCGGATCGCATTGAACGAAGGTGATAATCTGTTCCGAGTTAGTATGTGAGCCACGTGTCCGTTCTGGGTGGCGAGCTCACGACTACGCCTGCCATGGCGAGGACCGTCGTGGCGATGACCATTTGTACCACGAACCGTTGCCACCACTTCCGCAGCAGACGCAGGAGGGAGATCCCGGCCGACGCCTTGGAAAACGCGACAGCCATGACAGCCGGCAGCGTGTTGAAGTCGGACACCATCAGGAGCTCGTAGCTGTGCGCCGGGTTCAGGTTGAAGATGTGCTGGCCCATGCCCAACTGGACGTTGTAGGTCGCCATGGCCGTCTGGGCGACGAGAAGAGCCTTGGGGCAAGACCGAGTCAGCACGGCGGATTCTTCCGGTGTCGGGAGGCCCCAGGCTTGCTTACCCAGGCTCCGAGCATGGCATGGTCGTCCAAGGCGAAGCTGCGGCTGCGAAAGATGCGGCAATAAAACCGCAGCACCACAAAGAAGGTGGCTAGGCCCGTCACCCCCCATGTCGTTGCGATGAGCCAAGGTCCTTTCGAGTCTTGAGGAAGGGCTGCCTTGGGGGGAGGGGTCATGTTTGGTCGGGTGGTATGGGTGGTGTGTAGAAGGGTAAAGGGCACAGCGCCGGTTTGAAATGAGGTGGTCGGCACAAAGAACTGGCCTAATAGGTTCTGGAGAAAGAGATGAAAGTAATGGCATATGGGACGATCTTCGCGGGTATATACCAGTCGCCCGGCGCGGGGAATAGTCAGATCTTCCCGACACGCACGTCCGCCAGCCCGAATGTCTTGAAACCCATTGATCGCACACCACGGCGCCAGGCGTGATAAGAAGCGGACGAATGCCAGTAACGGTTTCAAGAGCGTTCCAAGTCGCTAAGGTATATTAGAGTAGTAGTGAAGAGTGAGCTGCGATACCGGGCTGCCATGTTGGCGGCGGAAATGTGTCATGGCCATAACACTGTGCCCAACGCTGGCTGGCCCTGGCGACGAGTACAGACTCGTCCAATCTGACCTGACGTCCTCCTGCCAGGAACATGGCGCGGCCTAAGCGTGTAGCGGCTCTGCGCCAGCCTTACGGGGATCCCCTTATCAAGTGTGGAGGGACGGTGGCATCCACGCATGTACATGGGGCCCAGAGAAGACCAGAAATGGTATAATACTCTCCATAACCTTATTCTAGTCGGGCCGGCATCGAAAAGACCCGCCGTTTGAGCAGGGAGTAGGCAACTTCGAGTATGAGAGCCGCATATTCAGTCTTCGATACTCCAGTTGCTCCAGCTCATGGTGTTCTATCCTCTTCCGACACCCATTCCATGGTAACATTTTACACCCATGTCTTCATCTTATAGTACACGTATGCATTTTTGGCCACTTGTCAGGCCTTTTGCCTTATGTCAGTTCGGCGGAAATGCGCGGTTCATTTCGGCTTCCATTTGGTACAAGCCAGACATCCATGAAATGGGAAAGCTCGGCCTGATAATGACTAAATTACATATGCGGCATGGGGATTGCCCAGCGGCAACCAAAACGCTCGGTATGGATGGCCAGCAAAATAGTGCCAGTGGCGGAGAGCACCCCTCAAAACACCCGTGCCTAACCCCTGACACGAATCACTGATTTGAAAATATCTGAAGGCTTCATCCCGGCAACTCTTGGATCTGGCGCTCCACAGGACGCCCCCTGCCCGGCGCACTGCCCCCAGTAGAGCCCTCGCCGTTGTCCACTACAGCCTGAGGAGGCGGCACAGGCACCTTGGATGATCCCGGAGACTGAAGATCGGGGATGGTGGAATGCTCCGAAATAGTAGACAGGCGATGATTCTGGAAGTCGGACGGGTAACGACAACGACCGGCGTGTGAGCCGTAGAGGTACTGGCGAGAATCGCGGCCATGTTGTGATGTGTGGGACTCGTCGTCTTCATTGTGCTCCATGTTGCTGACGAGGAGGTTAGTGAAAGTTTTCATCAGGATGATCAAGTGCACTTACCTCACAAGGCCTCCTTCAAGACGGCGAGATTCGGCATCGGTCTCCAGCACTCCTCTCTCTCCATCATCTTTGGGGGCTGCGGGGGCAGTATGCTGCTGTCCTGCTTCTTTCTTGCGGTTTCGGAGGAGGACGTAGGCAAGGACCAGGCCGAAGACAAGAAGACTAGTGGCACCGGCACCAACCGCCACACCTATCTCTGCGCCTGTCGAAAGCGTATGTTGGCTCCCGGCGGGCGAAGTGGCAGCGGGGCCGATGGCGCCAGGGGCAGGAAGCTGTGTAGGGGCCCCGGTGATGATAGGAGGCCCCTCTGCCGTTCCCCCAAAGGTAGCGCTGACCGTGACAATCTGAGTGACGGTGGGATGGTAATCAGGCATGAAGGAAATCGAACCGCCGGACGAAAGCGGCACCTTGACGGTAGCCGTCAACACCTTGTTGTCCTTGAACAGATACTGTTTGCCCTCGCAGTCGCACGCGCGGGGAATGGCGGGGAAGACATCGTGATCCTCCTGGCAGCCGGCCCGTTCTTCGTCCTTCGCGGTCAGGTCGTCCGAAACGTAGCAGCGCACCAAGCCAACCCACTCCTGGTGGGAGTAGTTGCCCTTGTCACCGCAGACGGCCGCGCTGTAGTTGCTGTCGGTACAGCCTACTAAATAGGTAACGCCGTATACTAGACCCATGGTGAGTGCAATGAACGAGGAGGGGGCAGGCGGGGGGAAATGGTTAACGGGGATCTCGCTTACTGGCGTTATAGCAACTATTGCTGGACAAGCACGTATCACCGGTGTAGCAACAGGCGAAGTTGAGGTCCGGTCCGACGGCGTTCCCGCAGGGAATACAGGAGTCGGAAGCCCTGATGTTCTTTTCGGACCAACAGGTGCCGTTGGAGATGCCGGGATCCGCGCCATCCATAGCATTCATTTCGGATGTCATGGCTTGGGCTTCGCGGATGACCAGGTACCGAGGCTGGTCCGATGTGGTCTGTCAGGTTTTCCTTTTCTAGAAGAGTGACCGAGTGGGTTTGTCGGTCGGTGAAGAAGAGGGCGTGTCAAACGCGTTGCAGTCGCATGGGAGCAAAAGGCCACCAGGCGGCAATGAGCAGCCCAGCAATAAGTGGCATCCAGCACCAATGCTCATTTGGCCGAGGCCCCTAGCTACCTACTTACCTGTCTGTCTAAACTGTTCACTGGGCAACGCTTGATGTGAATATCTCTTTGTAGGGTAGCTGGCCCATCGGCCCAATTCTTCATTGACACCATCTTTGTTGCTCTGTGGCTCCCTTTGATAAATCAGCGCGTAGGGCCGGAAGGTCACACAGGTTGACCATTCTCTACCTACCCCCTTGGCCATCACAAGTGAGTGCGGAGAGGATGCCTGAGGGTCATCCGTGATAAACTAATGGTGTTGAGGGAGATTTACTCCCCGGGAAACTTGCGAAAAAGATGTTGACAGCGGGGCATGGAATAAAGCGATATGGATGCTCTCGGGTTTCCCAGCCAGCCAGCCAGCCAGCTCAAGCCAACAGTTCCTTTTTGGTTATTTATCGACACTCGAGCCACCCAATAGCTATCTGGTATCTCATAACTTACCCAAGAATCCCATTACTTGGTTCCATCATCAGATAGAGGTCGGTCTCTAGTCGATAATGTTACCTTCCTCTCGGAGAAAACACCTAGCTATTTAAGTACTCGAGCATCACCTGCATACATATTATTGGAGTTTCTTTGGAGTCATTGAAAAAATGGAAAAATGCTTACCTGGAATGAAATGTGGGAGGCCTAGCAATTCGAGAAGGGTGTCGGCGGTGCTCTTGGAAGCTTGTGGTTCATTGACGGAAAGGTTTGTGCCTGGCCGCCAGCTGACGTTTGGCATTTAACCACCCAAGTAGGAAGAAATAGACACAGAAGCCACAAATCGAGAAATGCGCCTTGCCTATACGTCTCGGTAATGATTCAGCCAAGAATTTGCAAGTCGCAATCAGTACAACGTGTACGGGTCGTATGTATAGATGTCTAGAAAGGACAAAAATACCAAAGCACCAGAGCTCGGTGTTGAATTCTCACGGACTCAAGGCTATCGGATCATTGTAGAATTTATTGTGGTTTTCATTCGTGAGGAGAGTCTCATGTATGGAAGCTTCATTGGCGGGTAGTGACATGGCATTGTGACGATATCGAAGAGCTGTGAGCATATACCCCAGATATTGACATTGGTCTACGGAAATCAATAAAGGGGGACAAGCTGATGTTACTGCTGTCATCCACGTCGCGTAGCGGCTTGCTGGACGGAAGTTGGTGACTTGTTACTGTAACTCAACATATAACCCACCCCAAAAGACTGGGCTGGAATAGGAAACCGACGCAATGAGCTGGGAACTTAAGTATCAATCGCCCAGCGCATCCTAGAAGCATGGGACGGGTTCCCTGCGAGTAGATTTGGGTGGCGAATAGGGATGAAGAAGCGGCGAAGGTTTGTTGTCAGTATAACACGGCGTGGCGTTAAGCGTAGTAGGTGCCGCGAAAGAGGCGAGAAACCTCGCCATTCTATGCGTCGCCTGGCGGAGAAGCCAGGCAGGCATGCCACTCCCGTCTACTTTGTTCATAGTCAGCCCAGAGCCAAATTTGCCAGATCGCTTGACACTGCGGGAAGACGCGCAAAAGCGCCTGGTGCCCGAACACCACACCCTGCTATTTCGAGTCCCTTCATCCCCTTTCCAATGTTGAAACGCATGCATATTCCACGAGGTTGCGACAAGTCTGACAGCGGTGGACTGGTGGCGAGACACCTACTAAAGAGAAGTGCAGAACAAGAAGAGAAGGCTTCTGGAATGGGTCCTATTAGCAGGCCCCGGAATACAAGGCGCTCGGGTCCCCTCAACCAAGCATGGCAAGCAGTATTGGAAGGTGGGACATCGGAAAAGAGGATCAAACCGCCGGTCCGCGTTCCGGCGACGGAGGAGCTGTCATCCGGTGCATATCTGGGGGCGATATCGCCAGCGGCCCTGAAGGGTCCTCGGGTTACCGGGCTCCTGATGGAGATGAGTCGATGCGTCGTCAGAGCGAGAAGGACGCGTCGACGGCGAGCTAAAACGGCGAGCGAGTCGCCCGTCCGTGCCACGCCTGGCATTTCGACACCACACACCCCAAAGCCGTGTGCGATGGGTGGTGGAACGGGAAGTACCGCACATCGCGGGTGGCGAGGATTTGCTCGTGGCCGGACGCTTCTGCTGACGCCTAGGGAAAAGAAAAATAGACGCAGATTGCAGGACGGCGGCGGGATCACACCGACTGAAGGAAGGGTGGATCGCTATCCTGTCGCATCGCAGCAGCCGGGCCGGGTTTGGTCCTCAGCTTACTTATGGATGTGGCATGCACATCGCAGACACCTCCTGCATAAGGGGAACCGGGTATTGAAGCATCACGGTCGGAAGCGTTGCTTTGAGGGGAACGGTAGATATTCTCCCCAGTCAGCCTGGCACCCGACGCCAGGGTAACTTAACAACAAGGTTGGATCCAACATTGGGGGCTCCGGTAAAACACTAACCGGGTTGCTGGGAGTCGAGGGAGTGCACCTTTCCAGTCGCGTTACACTCGTTGGCTTCCCTCGTCCGCACGAATATGAGCATCTAATTACCTAAGTAGCCCTGTACAACCCATACTTACATACTACGGTACGTCTTACCCAGCGGGGCCGGCGCCGTGGTGGCGCCTGCGGACAGCGTGCGGACGTGGTATTATCCTTTTCAGATGTTGGCGGGAGGAGAGGACGGACGCCTTGACGCATGGTTCGTCTTGACGATGCCGGCGCCGCCTCCGTACGTATGTACTTACTTCCGTTAGTAAGTACTGGAGGCCACGCAGCGGGTACGGAGGTATGCACATACCTACTGTGTACTTACGGAGGTCCCAAAAAAAGCAACGGGGCCGCCTCGATCGCCCACGCCCTGGACCTGAGGCAGGCGATCTTGGCGAATCTCTGTACGCCGGCGGAGAAGGGGGACCGAGTGACAGCCCCCCCGGCACAAGGAAGAATATCACGTCGATCGAACCCGCCTGCCCTGCTTGCCCGCCGGCCGGCGTGCGCGTGCGCGTGCGCGCGAGCCCTCCACGCAAAACCTCCGGCTGCACTCGGACGGAAACCCCTGCAGCTCCCAACCCCGGAGTTGCCAGGGCTCGCCAGGTATCACCAACCAAGCCAGGCCCGTCCAGGTATCACCAAGCCAGGCCCCTCGGCGAGACCGGTTCCAACCCAGTTTGAGATCCCCTCCCCCTCCCCCAAGCTTTCTGTGGCCTATGGCTGGTGCTGCAACAACAACTTCTGCCCCTGCGTCGTCGCCCTGCCCTACGGCCTGACTTGTACACAGTCACTCCCTCACATCCGGGCCATCCCGGCCGTCTTCTAGAAGAACCGGGAGAAGGAGTCAGGAGAGAGCGGCGCTTGAGCCACCAAAAGGGCCTCCCCCCAATCTGCCGGACTAGTTACCTGTCGCATCCATGGATCTCAGGGAGCAATGCTGTTCCATGCACCAGCCCCGACTGCTTCCAGCCTGTTCCTGGCCAGCACAACCCGCTTGGGTGGCGAAACTTCTCCAGATGACATGATAGGCGTGTCTATGGAGATTGCGGGCTAATGCGCGGGTATGTACTTACGTAGCGCAACGGCTTCTCCAGGCCGAAGGGCCTGCTTATCGCCGGCGGGAGAGATCCGTATTTCTCGGCTGGGCTTCCATGGCCGCACGCACCGGAGATGATGGCCCTGCGATCCTCCACTCTCCACCAACACCACACGTCTCTCCTTTAGGTATGGGATATACATAGGCAAGTACTTACACACCACACACAGCGGGACTGGGTACTTCCCCAAGGTGTTGCCGATCGCCCGCTCCGGCCAACCTGCGAACCAGTCCTCGGTCGGTGGTGAGACCAGGCCGACGAGGCCGTCCCGGACTTGGAACCCTGGTCGGGGGGGGGGGGGGGGGGGGGGGGCTTGGCCGGTTGGGAGAAACGGAGTGGGAGAGTGATCGGGGATTCCCCAGGCTCGGCCAAGCCGTCTCCGTCCCAACTCGGGCTGTAATATGCCCCCAGCACCAGAGGCACACTCTCCCCCCTCTAGGCCGTATGGAATGGGATGAATTCGGTCTTCGTAAACATGTCCGTGGTAAGTTGGGGGTAAAAAGAGAGCCTCGTTCTGCTCGGGCCGGCCGGCAGGGGAGGCCGAGAGAAGCGGCATGTAGCATTGAGGTGCTGTCCAAGGACAAACAACACAAGCAGCCCGCTCGCCATAGCCGGCGCCAGTGGCGTGGCCGTTGGGCAAGACGCGCACACTCTCATCTCCGTGGAACAGACCAACGGCCGTGGTCGAATCGGCCATGGTTGCACCGCCATGCAGAGACGTTACGCTACGATGCGACGGTAGGGCGTTGCAGCTGCCCATCGCAATCCACAGCCGCCCGCCCACGGACTTCCATGGTTGAGCTCGCCACCCCATAACAGATCCGGATGCACAGCAACGCGGGCTGGGCGGGGGCCCGAATTCGTCAGCTTCAGCCTGTTTGTTGGCTGCCCGGTTGCTCAGCCAGCCCCGAAAACCGTGCGGCCCAGGAACTTTACCAGACGAGCCAGAGTCGGGAGGCGGCGAGCGAGTCGGGGCGCGAGCATGGAGGGCGAGCCGACGGTCCATCTCAACAGTAGCGAGAGGAGGGATTATTACGCTTTTGCCGGGCAGACCGCCAACACGAGCCGCCCCCAAATCACGACGACGACGACGACAAAAAAAGTCAAATGCAGCGAGCGACGGGCCTGGCCATGGTGTCTGCGTGTATCCTTGCTGACAGCCACGTTTTCGGTCCCTGACGGGCCCTGGCCCCCCTGGCCCCCCTCCCCTGGCCCGCCTGGCAGATGTGCTTCCTGCTCCCCTCTGGTCGTGCATGATGACTGCAGCCGGCGCCCCTGTACCTTGCTTTTCTCCCGTAGGCGTCGTTGCCGGTGATAGGCTGCGCTGGCCGTGTTCCCGCTTCCGTCGTGGTCGTGTTGGTCTTTAGCAGCGACTTGTTCGCGGCCGGATCCACTGCCGTCGTCTTCTCCCACGTTTCGGGCGAGGGCCCAGCTGACTTGTGTCGAAATTGACTGCTGGGCTCTTTCTCCCTCTTTCTTCCGTCTCCGCCCCCAACCCCTGGCTCTCGCTTTTCTCTGCTCTGCCCTCCTCCGCCCTCTTCCAACCAGATACTTTGGTCTCGCCGCGCATACTGTAAATCCCGGGGTGCTACTATTATTGCTTCGACTGTCCCGCTATCTCCCCTCCCCTCCCCTCCAAGAAGTAATCAATCAATCACGGGTTCCCCCCTCGTCCCACGGCACGAGCCAGCAACCATTCCCTCGCCATCGTTTGTGCTTGTCGCATCCGTCTCCCAGATAACCACCCAGGCCCATAGCGTCCTCCGGCACCATCAGTGATTAGCTGTCTCGCCTTATCCCCGACCAGCTCATTCTGCGCTACTCTGCCCAACCCGACCTAGCCTCTGACACCCGCCAGCGTCCCGGCTTCTCGATTCTTCCTCCCGCTGGCCACCTACTGCCACCTTCGCCCCCGTGCCTGAAACGCGCTGACGCACCTGGTGGGCTGTATCTAAAACAGACAGAAGGGGATCCTCCGGATTTGTATCTTCGGCCACCTCCACCACCCATCGTCATCGAGAGTGGCTCCTGCTCCTGGTCCTTGTCGTTTTTCTTTCACGCCTTCCAGTCCGGGGTCCGTTCAGCCCACCCGCACCCACCGCATTGCTCCCACGATTTCTTCCTCACCTCCGCCCTGCCCGCCTCTTGACCTGGGATCCATCCATACTCGATAGAGTGCCTTCTGCATATACCCCCCCTCTCTGCCCGAAAATCTATACGAGACGCCGTCTTAAGCGCCTTCGCTGCTTCCGCAACACTAGCAATTGAGCGACACAACTACCGCGCCTGCCTGCCCTGAATCCTTTGTTTTCCCACCCCCTCCTCTCGAGCAACCCCTCCCCCTTCCCACCCCCCTCAGATCACGAGGCATTGTTTGAACCTTGCACGCCCGTCCCATCCGTCATTCATCCCAGCCCGAGAGGTACGTGAGTACTTTGGGTTTGACAACGCGCCTGGACCCCAGGTATCAGCTTCATATATTACTCCCCGGCAACCCGCAGTACCTATCCCTCATCATGTCTTCCTCAACCATCGCCAACAACAACAACAACCCCACGCCCGCTCAGGAAGAATTCCAGAGTTTCTTGGACAAAAACACCGGCAGTGACAACTCACGGGTCCACCCAGAAGACAGAGACGACGCCCGCCGTGAAGACAACAGCGACGAAGACGAGGAAGACGAGTACCGCAACCAACAGATCGACGCCGCCATGCGTACCCCCGCCATGAGAGACCCCGTCGAGGGCGGCGACTTCAAGTTGCCTCCTGCCAGCTTTGACAATGGCGCGGCCACCGGCGTCAAGGGAGTCATCGCCGATGCTCGCGCATACGAAGAGGCCCGCAACAGCAAGTGGCGCAACCGGGTTCGCGCCGCTCGCCGGTCCGTCATGGGCCTGGGCGATCTTGTTAGAGCCAAGGACAACCAGAGCGCCGACAACACCGACGAAGAAGTGGACGAAGACGAGGAGGCCTTCCTGGAACAATGGCGCGATGCGCGGAGGCAGGAGCTTGAAGCCGAGGCCAAGTCGCAGATACGCGGCCGGAGGACGAGCCCGAGCCTGAGGATGTTTGGTCGCCTCGACACGGTTGATGCCCTGGGCTACCTGGACGCCATCGAGCGGGTCGGCCGCGACACCGTGGTCGTCGTGTTCGTCTATGACAACGAGGTATGTCGCCTTCCGGAGTCACGAGCCTGCTTGCGCCGTTACTGACAATACCCCAGTGCCAAGTTTCTGCCATGATTCAACAGGCCCTCCGGCCACTTGTTTCGCAGTACCCATATGTCCACTTCGTCAAGATCCACTACGAGGATATTGAATTCGACAATGCGGCCGTGCCCACAATCCTGGCCTACCGGAACCAGGGAGACCTCTTCGCCAACCTGACGGGCCTAATTGACATGATCCCCGAAGATGAGGACTTCGATACCGACTCGCTCAAGAAGATCCTTGGAAAGCACGGCGTCTTCTAAAACCCGGCGTGTAACGCCCTCAACCTCTCCCCTCGACTCCTTCGGGCGGCTCGGCAATCTTGCCTTGCTACGCGCGCTTCACGATTCACGAGTCCACTTCTCTCTCCCTTAGCCGAAGAAGCAGTCCTATCTGCTCGCATTTCCCTGATACCCTTTGATTCGAAAGAAAGGACCACGTGCTTCCTGCGAATCGACGCGCCCCTCATTACTCCCCCCTCGCCTTTACTCAACCGCTGCGATTTCGTGTCCACCATTACTGCTATGCATAGCAACTGACACGCTTTTCGGAGGAGGGCATTTTGCGCTTTCTGCGACGGCGGTATGGAGAGGACGCTTCCGTTCCCATACTTTAATGGCTTGCATTTGTTACGAAGACGACTATGGGGTTCTGGTGTCGGACGGTCAGACTCTTTGGATCCAGGTCCCGGCTGGCGTTTTGGCGTATGTGCACGGTACTTTGCACTGCATGGCTACTTGTTGAAGAGCCCATGAGTTTGGCCCAACGTCGTCATGTTGGCACAATTTTCTCGAAAAGTCTGATGAGCTCGACGTATTGATTGATGCCGAGGAGACACCGCGGCACGTTACGTGTACGACTACGATCACGGATGGATGGACAGATAATACTTCTGGAGTTCGTAATACTAAACCGGATGAATTAATTAACAAAATGACTCACCCTCGCATACAAACCGAATCCCTACAAAACGTGATGCCTGGCCAGGGTCTAGGCAGAGTCTATTCTGAAGCATAGCCCGGATCTTGCTCTCCTACCTTGAAAACAACCAGCCGGGCGACCATGACTAGGATTCTGAGGGCCATCCCGTCGTGAAGTCAACTGTTCACGTTTGCGAATGTCTGTGCCACCTCGTCTTCCACACGCCCCCCCCGCAGTTTTGGTTCAGGGTGAGGGGTTGTATCGCATTGCTTACATAGGTAGCTGGAGTCCCATAGGATCGGACAGGAAGTACTGGATACCGGTACATGAGTTATGTAGGTAGGTAATTTAGGCAAGTACATGGGGAAAGGAATAAGCAGCCCCATATGTTTTAATGTGTACTTGGGCATGGAAGAGGCACATGAAGTAAGAAGTAGCAGGGTCGGGTTTTGAATAGTTGGGTAGCATTCTCAGCGCAGACTCAGCCCGATCCGAATTCAGGCGCAGACAGCAACGGCAATGGGGCGCCAACCACGTGCACCCGTGATCCGTGGACTGGAGCCCCGGAGTACGGCCAGGCAACCTTGAACCAAGTCGTAAGTTCTGGTTGGCAGCAGGACGGAGCGAAACTGCCTCCTACCCCAGTACCCTAAGTACGTGTTAGGGTTTCGCGGTACGGCGTAGAAGCTCCGTCCGGCCGACATGGGATGAAGAAAGAAAGGCCGCAAGGACGATAATGGGAGCCTGGGGCACGGATCCAGGGTACCTAAGTAGGTAGGTAGGTAGGTAAGGTAAGGTAGCTATCACGGGGAAGCGCGCCACGCCGGGCTCTCCAAGCGAAGCAAGTGAGCTTTCGAGATTCCGTCGTCAGCCATCACGGCGGCCACCTCGGCGTGGATCCCCCCCCCCCCCCCCCCCCTGCAGTCGAGCGAGCGTCGGAGCTGGAGGGCGATGGCGCGTGGTCAAGTTTTGTGGTGCTCGTCGCTCTCTCTATTTGCGGGCTGGCTGGGCTGCTGCTCCTGCTGCATGGCACCGGCCCAGGGGCTGGCCTGCTCGAAGGATCCCCAGAGGCTCGCCCATATTGCCAATCGTGTAAGAGGGCGAGCAGGCCGAGCCAGCAACCCCTCCATGGCCGATAAGACGATAAGAAGCCGCGCCGACGGGCCTCCAGATCTGTGGGAAATGGATTCCATGTTAGCGTGATGGCCCCACCCACCGGTCCAGGGAACCCTGGCTGTATGATACTTGTAAGAAGTAGCTGGGAACCTCCACGTCAGATCCCCCCTCCATCCATCCTCCCCTTCAACATCGGACCCAACCACGCCGCCATCGCCGTGTCGAATGCTGCATCCATACAGGCGATGGGAGGCCCGGGGGAAAAGCCTACATCCAACATGACTGTGCGTTGTGCAGTAATCCACGGGCTTGCCCCTTTTGGCGGGGGTGGGTTGCGCCAGACCGGCCGACCGCCAGGACTTGTGGAGAGTCGATAGCCTGGGCGCCCGCCCGTATTGACGGCACGCTTGTATTGAAGGTAAGGTAAGTATTCGCGCGGGACATGGGAGCACGGACAATGGTCCCCACGGATCTGGTAGTGAGTACACACACCTGTAATTTGCCTAGGGGCGGTCAAGGTTGGGCGGGAGGAGTCCTATCCCATCCCATATCAATGGCGGGAAAAGAGAAGGGGGTAAGGGGGCGGGGGTGGGGGGTCAGGACCATGGCCCCCGGAAGGGCAGTCACAAATTCCCTATCACGATGGGATGTGTGTGTGTGTGTGTGTCTCCCAGAATCAGAGCGGACCGCGAGGAGTAGCAAAGAAGTGCGCAGACAATCATGGAGATCGGCGGAATCTCTGTTAGTAGATATCCATGAATAGATAGCCCTTGTACTTACATCCAGCATGGCGTCTACTTATTCCCACTTCCCGCTACCCCCCCCCAGGGCCGGGGCTAAACTGGAACGGGGTGAATGGGCTTGCGCATACCTAAGTAAGGTAGGTACATCTTTCTTACGTACTACCTAAGCAAGTATACAAAAAGTCACTTCCGGTTAGGGCAGCGGGTAGAGGAATTGCCAATTACCATAAGTACATGGGATCACGGCTACGTACAATTACGGTAGTAGCGTGCAGACGGAAGGTACCCCACTGGGCCGATTGCCCACTGCGGGGTCCTCCCCATGGATGGAAGTTGGCTCTACCGAAGGGGCAACCTCGCAGTACCTGGCAACCTCAACCCCTCCATCATCCCCCCATTCTTCCTACCGGAGCTTCTGCCTGCTCAGCAGACCTTATGCAGCCGATGTACAGCATACCTGCCGTCCTAGGGCATACAAGCTAATGACTTGGGTGAGCCGGCGGGCGGCGGGCGAATACTATCCCTCCATTCATCCATCTTGCCATCCTGGAAAATGTATTGAGGGATACCTTCCCCTTACGGTCCCCACGCGCTGCCATCCCTCTCACCTGAGTCCATCTGCCAGCGTCCGGCCAGGCAGACACCGGAACAGTGCCACGCCAGGTTAGAAAGGGCGCAACCGAACCTTGACGGCATCTCTGCCACCTGTCTGGCCCTCATTGCGCCCAAGCAGCCTCGTTGGGCGTGGACAAGCGCCGCCGCCTCTTTCCCTAATCCCCTCCCTTCCACTCTCTCTCTTAACACCATCGATCCTCCATCCCCAATCGCCGCTGCGTAAAGGAGCAACAACGCCCACACGCACAAACACCCATCACCTAAGTACGCACGCTCAAGACATCCGCCCTCGCCCCGGACCAGCCCAGACAAGAAGCACCGGCCTGCTGCTGAAAGCTTCCCGGCAGTTAGCGGTCATAGCTGTGGCAGCTTGCAGGACTTCGGAGCTGCCCACTTGAGGCCTTGTCGCCTAAGAAACGAGCTGCGAGGTGTTTCCCAAGGTAGGCGCCAGTCCCTCATTGCACATTTCCTCTTTCCCGCACCAGCCCAAGTGCAGCTTATATGCCTGCACCATATACCGACTGGCCTCCTCTCGTCTCCGGCACGCACCCGCCAACTGCGCTGCCCTCCCCATCCCCCCCCGTGTGCTGCACATCATCACCCACACTTACGCCTGTCCCTCACCATAGCCCCGCACTACGGGTTGCCTCTCTCTCTCCTCGGCCCTCCCGCACCCACCACCCGCCTTGCCCTCTCCTGCCTCCACGGCCGAGCCATCCCTCACGGTATAGTACAAGCTCGAGGTATGACGTGACCCAGCGACGAGCCCATCTTTCCTTCACCGCGTCATGGAACAGCTGGAACCGTCGGGCCCTCCTGCCGATAGTCCAACCGTTGCTCCACAGCGACAACCAGGGTCGACCGCCGATACGACCCCTTCACCTGTCCGCCGCAACACCGACCACGGCGACAACGACCTCTCGACATCAGCAGCCTCTCTCCCAGGCGCTGCCTTCACCACGCCCGCGACATTAGACTCGGCCGAATCGACCTCCCACTCGGTCCCTTCGCTTCGATTTCCACGCCCGCTTGGCAATAGAGAACTGACCAACTGGGTTTCCTCCAGTTCTCCCGACATCATGCGCAACTACAGCCCCCAAGACGAGGCGCCGCTGGATGCCAGCGTAGACGACCTGAGCTTTGAGTTCATTGGCACTGATGGCGAAAGCCAGTCTGTGTCGGTCACCAACTCGGACGAGCACCATATCACTGAGCTGGTGGATGACGTGCATAGTATTGCTGACATGACGGACGCAACTGGTACCGACGCTGAAACCAACGACGTCGAGACGGACTCGTCTGACGATGACGGCGAGGGGGACTGGAACGACCACGAAGACACCGCCGAACCCTCGACTGCCACTGATAGCCATGCTATCGATATGGAATCCATGGCAGACCGCAGTCTGGAGCATCCGACCGAGATATTTACCCCGGTTTCTCTTTCTGCCGAGAACCTGGAGGATCACCAAGATAAGACAGCCCAAGACCCAGATGCGGACCAGCACCTCGCAGACGCCGAGACCAAGATGTACAAAGGCGAGTTGTTCAGCCCGAGCCAGAAGAACAAGGGATTCGGCTGGGTCTTCGATCTGAGGGAGACTTTCAAGCTCTTCTTACTTGTCGCATCGGTCCAGCTCGCTTCCTGCTTTCTTTTTTGGCTTTTGGCATCTCACTACCAGGGCTGCGAGCTCTCTACCGTTCCGGTAGCTGCCGTTTCGTCGCTGCGGCCTCAGACCCTCACGGAAACCCTGGTGGCAACCTCAACGGTCCCGACTATCCTGACGTCGACCTCCACGGCCACCTTGAACAAATTGCAGACAGCCAACCTTGAAAACAGCCTGCTGTTTCCTTTCAGTAAAGAGAAGGCAGTCACCACAGAGGCCGAGCCAATCGTCGTCTTCTGCTCGGCCGAAGTTCATGGCCGCAATGAGATACTGCTCAAGGTGCCAGAGCGGATAAAATCTGCCTGGCTCGCGAGACAGGCTATCTTGATTTCGCTCAGCCGCGGTAGCCACGACATATCTCCCGGCTCGACCAAGGTTTCTTCGGTGGACCAAGGCTTCATTATCGAGGTTCCCCTCCAAGAAGCTTATGGCATCCTCGACGTCGCCATTGCGACCACCAAGAAGCCCAAAATCAACGAGACATTCCAGGTCAACTTCGGCAGCCACGTCATTGACGATGCTCTCAATACGGTTGGTGAGGCTCTCGATACAGGAAAGGAGTTCATGGTGGACTTTGCGCAGACGCTGTTGGCCAACGTTGACGACACGGCGGCTTGGGTTGAGGGCGCCTGCATTCAGGCCTTTGAGACGGTATCCGAACGGATCTCGGGCCAGGTACCTGGCACGCCCGACTTGGTGCAAAGAGTCAAGGAGGTTGTTGCGAGCCGCGCCAACATGGTAGCGAATGCGAAGAAAGCTCTTGAGCAGGAATTGGCCTCGGTTCGTTTCCACCAGGCCGAAGCCGAGCTCAGACGCCAGGCTCTCGATGCCGGAGACCGACTTCGATTGGGTGTCTTGCAGGCACAGCTGAGCTCCAAGTTGTGGTGGCTCAAGATGCGTGGCCAGGTGGAGGAGCGCCAGCGATATCTCGCCGCTGCTGAGTTGTATTACCGGGAGAAGGCCGAAGCTGCTTCTCGTGCCAGTCGGTCCCGAGCCGAGGTGCTGGAGAAGGATATCAAGACTCAGCGGGGCCTTGACTGGCGACAAGCACGACGGCTTTTCCGGCAAGGCGGCGAAGAGGGTCGTTAGCGTGGATTCGTTGCGCACCCCGGCCATAGGATTGCCGGGGGGCAGAATGGTTGCAGGCGTTAGGTTTGATGATTTTTTGCACGAATTGCTGGGTCACTCCTCTCTCGGTTCTCGCCCAGACAGCATGGCGTTTCTCGGATTGCTCCTTTCTCTCTTCTTATGGACAGCCAACTGCGAAGGCGGCAAGAAGTTGAGATCAGTAGCAAGGCTCGGAAGTAGACACGAATGATAAGGCACATGGTTATTAGGGACAGCCTTGGTTCTCATGGCCCCCCCGACGCAACGTGATTGTGTGTGATGGAAGTAGGATTTGAGGCGGCAGAAGGCTTTTGCTGCCCTGGACCAAGGCGGCTGAGTGGCGTCGGCGTAGTTGACTGGCTACCGGGCCTCGCGTGGTAGGCAGCGGTGACTTTGTCCCCGTCTCCCCCATGTTCTCTTCTCAGTACCTGACAGATGACACCATGAGGCATTCTTGGCTCATATACGATAAGTGCTGGAATGTGTTTACTGCATGACAAGCCGAACGGGAGTGGGGATTCGCAGAGCACGACCCCGCTATGGGGTATTTTGGCATCCCTTATCCCAGTCCAGGCCAGGATGGGGCGTGGCGGCAACCATCCCTTACGGTTGTGCTATGTACACAGTAGCACAGATATGATACTAGCTGATTGGATATTCGGTGACTGTCTAGGTGGGCGAGTGAGGACTGAATGGGAGAGAGAAGCGAAGGCCCACCTTCCTCCCCCCCCTTAGGGACCTCCATGTTCGGCCTGGAAGGCGACGACGTAGTCCTGCGAGAGCTTCTTCTGCTGATGACCTCAGTAGAAAGGAGGGGGAGGGGAGGGGTGATACAATATCTATCTGGGGGGGGGGGGGGGCTCGTTAGGCAGCGGTAGGATAGGCAGGATCCCACCGTGATTCTCTCCTGCCGTTCCGTCCCCATCGTTTGCCTCCAATCGAGTTGGTGGGTTGGACGGATGGCAAGGCGACCTCAGGTTTCAGGTTTCGGGTGCCCCCCCAAACACAGGCCGCATAGCTTTCAGCCCCCTTCTTCGACGAGAAGCAACCCGAAAAGGCTTCAATGTACGGAGTTTGTACTTCTACACCACGCCCCCGCGTGCACGTTCCGGGGTTGGGTGGGATGGGAAGGGAAACCTGACAGCTCTCATCCACCGATGGCTGGCTGACTGACTGCAGTGCGCCCTGTCACCCCGCCGGGCTGTCACGAGTTGAGCAGGCGAGAGAAAGAGAGGGGGGGAGAGAGGGAGTGGGAGACCGCGGGAGGGGAGGGGACGAGGGGCAAAAAAAGAGGGATGGAGGGGAAAGCGGCGGCGGCCAGGCTGGGAGCCCAGCCCAGCCCAGCCCAGCAGCACCAGCCTAAGAAAAGAGGTACTACTACCTAAGCACAGCACCACCACACCCCCTTCTTCCCTGGAAGAGAGAGGGAGCTGGTGACATAGGTTGGGATGGTAGAATGCATTCAATACTCTATTGGATGGGCAAAGAAAAAAAAAGTGGCGGCGGCGGCGGCTGCTGCTGCTGCTGCTGCTGCTGCTGCTGCTGTTGCTGCTGCTGTTGCTGCACTTCGTACAAATACTACGTACAGCCCGGCCCAGCCTAAAGCCTAATAAGCAATTTCCAAGTAGTGTCGAGAATCCAAGTGGGGCATCTCGCACATCTTCAGGCCGAGCGGGCAACCTGTGATTACAGATTCTTATCCATCCGATCGCATCCCAACCAGTCTTCTCTTGCTTGCATCTGTTCTAAACCGCGCCCTCCCCTCCCCAGCCAGACAGATATTCTATAACCCGCCCGCCGCTTTGCAGCCTCCGTCACGATGAGCTCTACCGACGCCACCGAGCCCAAGGTCGAGGAGACCAAGCCCGCTGAGGGTTCCGTCGCCACCTCGTCCTCCGTCTTCTCCATGTTCGGCGGCGGCGCGAAGAAGGAGAAGAAGGACGAAGATGAGGACCGCGGCGACAACTCGGGCAGCGCCAAGGCCCAGCGCGAGGCTGCCGCCGCCGCCAAGGGTGACGATGAGGTACGTTGATGACTCCCCGCCTCCCCCTCCTTCCCCCCCTCTATATCGGCCTCCCCCGCCCTCGCGGGGCCGTCCGACCGCCCGCGACCCTGACCATCACGAAACGCAACGCATGCTAACCCGTCGCTCGCCCCCGCTCTAGGAGGAAGCGCCCGAGTCCGAGGATGTCCACTTCGAGCCCGTCGTCAAGCTGACGGAGAAGGTCGAGACCGTCACCAACGAGGAGTCGGAGGAGCAGGTTTTCAAGATGCGCGCCAAGCTCTTCAAGTTCGTCCGCGAGTCCACCGAGTGGAAGGAGCGTGGCACCGGCGAGGTCCGTCTCCTCAAGCACAAGGAGAACGGCAAGACCCGCCTGGTCATGCGCCGCGACAAGACCCTCAAGGTCTGCGCCAACCACTACCGTAAGCCCTGCCACCCTTCCTTCCCTCTCTCTCTCTCTCTCTCCGTCTCCGAACCCGCGTCTCTTTTTGTTTTTTTCTTGCCTGCTAACCCGGTGCTCGCTCTTCCCAGTCGTCCCCGACATGAAGCTCTCGCCCAACGTGGGCAGCGACCGCAGCTGGGTCTACAACGCCGCCGCCGATGTTTCCGAGGGCGAGCCCGAGGCTGTCACCCTGGCCATCCGCTTCGGCAACGCCGACAACGCCAACCAGTTCAAGGACGCCTTCATGAAGGCCCAGAAGGAGAACGAGGCCCTGTTCGCCGCCAGCGAGGAGGCCAAGGAGAAGGAGGAGGCCCCCAAGGAGGAAGCCGCGTAAAGAAATACCCAGCTGGTGTCCCATCTCCCCCTCCCCTCCCTTCCCCGCGGCCCCCTTCTCACCGACGGTTTGGGAGGAGTCCGCCTACGTTGTAGCCTTGTATCAAAGCACGCCAAACTTGTTGGTATTCTTGATCCCAGTCAGCTACGCCCAACCCCCCTCGTGGGCCGGACCGTCGAACGGAACCCCAAGGCACCCGACGACGGTAACGAAGGCCCGTGACCAGACGGGACATTGCCAACTGCCACCTTCTCTTTTTGGCCCCAAGTCACATCATGGAACAAAACCCTGCCCACCAAGACGCGGCTCATCTGGCCACATAGAGAGCCATTACTGAGATAGAAGGCAGCCGGATTGATATGTAGCAACCCGCCCTACACCCACCACCACTACCACCACCACCAATCCCCTCCCCCAGGCCACCCAAGGAGTCTGAAACCCCCACCCCCCTTTCCCATAACACATGAATACATCCCTCCCCCAGATCATCTCCCTCCCCCCACAAACCCCGTTTCAGTATGAAGAAGCGACTAGAGAATTCATGACGTCTATGCTTTTGTTGAAGTAGTCAAGCGCGCAGAGCCCCGTGTAGCCCAGGACTGCCGCCTTCCTCCATAGGAACAGAGCATCGCCCGTTCAGTGTCTAGTGTGTCCATAGAAACAGAACATCGCTGATTCGGTGTCTAGCTTGCCCGTGCGCAGCATCGAAAAGTGCTCATTTGTGCCGCCCTGGAGTCCTGTGTCAGCCGAAGCCGTACTGACGCGTCCTAGTATACCGGGACGCGAGATAGCAGGAAAAGAAGAGACCCAAAACAAAAAAAAAAAAAAAAAAGAGGGGGCAGGCCGACCGGGCTTCCTATTTTACTACGTAGGTGGCTCCGTGTGTCATGAGGGAGCGGAAGGGAACCAGGCAGACAGGGAAGGCGGTATCACGTATCTACATTATGTATGCATTGCGTTGCCAGGGGGGGAGGCGGCCTGCTCAACGACTAGAAAACCCCACGCCGTGAGGAAATGCGGATGACGGAAGGCGAGGAAGACACAAACAAAAAGTCCCGGCAAAAAAGAATGTTACCACGACGACCTACTTAAGAGAAACGCAACCTATCCGTTACACATAGGGCTCGTAGCCGTGACTCCCCTGGGTATCGACAAGGGCTCATCCAAGCACCACCCCCCTTTCTCTCGCGGGTGGGGGTTGGGGGGGGGGGGGGTTGGGGGGGGCATTTCCCCGGTTCCCTTTCATCCACTTCTCCCGTTCCGGGTTTCCGGGGCGATGATATGGGGGCGGAAGGGGGAAAACAGCAATGGGGTTCGTGAAGAAGAAGAAGAACGACGCTCGCTTCCTTTCCGGTCCAGCCATTGGGGAAAAAAGAAAGAAAAAAAAACTGCCGGACCCCTAAACCCACTCCACATGTTTCCCACCCTCTTCCCCCCCTTATTTCCCCCCCTTTTTTTCTCTCTTTTTCTTTCAACTCACTTCCAGCGTCCGTTGCCACGCGTGGTCTTGTTCCGGGCGTCCTCGAGGTTGGCGCGGAAGTCGCCGTAGAGGGCGGCGATGACGTGGTCGGCGCGCAGGCCGTCGACGATGGCGTCGGCGAGGCGGCGGCGCTTCCGGGGCCGCAGGGCCTCGCGCTCCTGCAGCTTGGCCGCCGTCATCCAGCCGCCCTGCGCGAGGTGGTCCTCGACCCACTCGGCGAGGGCGTGCTTCCAGTGCAGCAGGACGTGCGCCGTCTCGGCGTTGCTCTTGCACGTCGAGCCCACGACCCACTCCTTGGAGGCCGGGGGCAGCGAGTTGCCCTGCGAGTCGACCGACGCCCCGTCGTCGTCATCCGAGTCCGAGTCCGAGTCCGACGAGTTGCCCTCGATCTCCTGCAGCGTCTCCTTGCTGTAGGGCGCGCCCTGGAAGACGAGGCGCCAGGTGGCCGGGTGGCCCGACCGGCCGCAGGCCTCGCACGAGCTGAACCGGCCGTCGTCCCCGCCGTCCATCTCGTAGGCGTCGATCTTGGGCCGCGCCCGCAGCGTCCGCGCGAAGTCGGCCCGCCACGCCGAGCTCGAGAACTTGGACGAGGCCAGCCCCTGGTACTCGTCGTTGAGCTTGCGCCAGGCGTTGCGGTAGACCGGGTCGTGGCGCTCGAAGGCCGGGTTGATGCGGTTGTGCACCAGCCACTCGACCACGTAGGGGAACTGCTCCTTCAGCGGCTTGTGCGCCTGCGCCGTGAACTCGAGCGGGATGGCCACGTCGGGCGGCACCCCGAGGGGGCCGTCGTCGTCCGACTCGATGAAGGAGTCCAGGTCGCTGTCCTTGTCCTCGCCGCTCTCGGCCTCTCGTGCCTTTTTGGCCTTCTTTTTCTTCTTCTTCTCCTTCTTCTTCTTCTTTTCCTCGGCCTTTTGGGATTTCTTCGCCTTCTTCGACGTTGGCTGTGGCGGCGCCTCGGTCTCCTCCTCCTCCTCCTCTTCGTCGTCCTCGAACTCTTTGAGGGCCTGCAGCTCTTCCTCGCTGTCGGTGTCGTAGATGCCGCGCCTGTCTCCGTCGTCCTCCGACTCGGACGAGGTCAGCTGGTCGATCTTTTCGCCCGCGCGGCGGCGGCGGAGCAGCTCCATCTTCTTCTGCTTTTCCGTCCGGTGGCCCTGGTGGCGCTTGCTCGGGGACGAAGGCGGCTGCTGGCTAGCCTTGCCGGCCCTGAGCCTTCGTACCGACTTTGGTGGTGTTCGGCTGGGTTGCTCATCCGAATCACTGGCTGAGCTGGCAGTGCGCGTTTTCGGCCGACCGGTTCTCTGTCTCTTCGCTGGAGACAGCACGATCAACTCGTCATCAGAGTCCGAATCCGGTTGAAGCACGGGCGGCTTCCGGCGGCGTGCGGAGCTGGGGACGGGGGCTTCGTCCTCATCGTCCTGGTGCCCATCGCCGCCGTCGTCGTCATCATCGTCGTCATCTGACAGAACCGTCTGTTTGAGGCGGTTGGATACCGACTGTGACGATTTCAGAGCAGTAAGATCGGCGATAGGCGGCAACGTGTCTTCGTCCTCCGAGCTGTCATTTCGCTCGACGGCACCCTCGCCTGCGGCCTCTTCATCGGAGGACTCGGCGGCGGGGACTCTGGGGCGCTGGCTCAGCTTGGGCATGAAACTGGCCGAGGCGCGCGGCTTATGACTTCCGCTTGCCATTCCTGCGCGTTTGTAAGCATAAGATGCCACGATATGGGTATTGGCGTTGTTGCATGAATGGCTCATGACATTTCTTGCCAGAGGCATAACAAATGGGGGCAACTGCAAAAGACATGGAACCAGATGACGGTGTGTGCCATCCGGTCACACAGCACAAATGCTCCATCCATCTCTGCCATGGACACATGGAAGCATCTAGCATGTACATGGGATGCCCCTTTCATCCTGGGCCCCCCCAGGCAAGCGTATCGCGGCCTAAACAAGCTGCGTGGAACCTACCTCCAGTTGAGGACTCGCCCATGACGGTCTGCGCGCCGCCACGGCGCGGCAGGCTCACGGGCTTCAGCGGCGACGCACGCGCGGGCGGCGCGGGGGCGGTGGTGTAGCGAACCCGGGCAGGCGAGGGCCCGTTTTGGTCTGGCGATGGCGGTGCAGCGCCTGCCTCGAAAGTCAGGCGCGTTTGCCGCTTCCGCTTCCGGGACGGCATGGCTGTGGGGAGGAGGCGGGTTGGTTGGTGTTGCTCCGGAGATAGGTTGAACTTGCCCAGGCGCGGAAGCTGCTGGAGATGGGCCCCGCTGAGTGCACGTATTACGGTTTCTGTTGTAAAGGTAAGAGGGAGTGGAGGTTGGGCGGTAACGCCGAAGGCCCGGTGTTGCGAGGCAGACGGAAAGACTGCCTGCCTAAGTAGTGGTGCCTTCTATGTAATACGGAGGTTGCTTGGCGGGATGATGAAGCAAATCCGGCCAGGATGCCAGGCGATAACGTCGTCGTCGCAACTTCTAACCCTGCCCGCCTGGCCCAAGGGTGTATCTGGTCCGGGCCCAACAGGTAACGAGGTACCTAATGCAGATTGATGCTGGGGGTAGGGATTAGTTTGGGGTCTGCTTGGACGTATAGGCGTGGCGTTTTATTCCTTTTGACCGTCGACGCTTTCGTCATTCGATATACCGGGAGCTGTCACGCTGCCTGTTCGCATGCACGCTGGGTTGGGGGAGAAAAGTCGAAAACGCGATTCTCGACCACGCGCTATCACGTGATGCCAGGCTGCTTAATAGGTATTGGTGATGCGCAGCAACACGCAAACTTAAACACCAGATAATTTACCCATTCTATATTACCCGGACTAACCGATTACCTCATGATTACCTCATTTTTGAGACGTAACTATACACTCTATGGCCCAAGTACCTAGGTTACTTACCTACCTACCTATGGTACCTCTCGGGCAAGTCTAGGAACCTATCCGGCATCTCCTGGACTCTCTATACCCCGTCCCTCCGCAACACCAAAGGAGGGACAGCAAAAGAAGAAGACGGAAAATACCGGAAAAATGAAAAGGAGGATGTAGTAACACTCGCTGTGGCAGTCTCATGGCATCTCGATCAGTCATGGCTGACGTCGCATCTAAGGAAAGCACTCAAGAACTGGGGAACACTTCACTTTCTAGTCGAAGTCTTTGTCACGGCTTACAAATGCCTGCCTCATCAAGTCGGAGGCTATAACCGGAGAACATGGGGAGCTAATTCTCGACGGGTATGAATTCGTGTTCGATTGCAGTCACGGTCCGAGACGCGGGTACCATTGGCCAGCGAAACGAAACGCCCTGCGTCCGCCCCCCACGAGGCAAACATTGCCTGCATTCCCGCCCGGCCGGGGGTGCCAGGACGGGATGGCTTTCCCGATCCCGAAATGCAAGGCGATACAAGGGGCTCCACGACGCAAGACGGGGGGAGGGGGAGGGCGTGGCAACCACAACGCACTATCTGAGAATCGAATTGGCCATAGACAGATGCGAGGATTCCCGTAGCCGAGTGTCTAGCTGACGGTAGCTGACGCTCTTGCGACTCCCGCTGATGAACAGATTCTACCGTTCGATTTCGCTTTCCGTCACCACTCCATCTTGCAGCGCGCCTCCGCAAGCCCGCTTTCCGGAGGAATCACCTCCGTCAATGCTTTTTGACCTCTCCTTCGCATCCTGGCTTGAACCGGCCGTGGGATGTTCTTTGCTTGTGTCACCGCAAGACCAGCCATGGCGGATAGTGCATACGCAGCCTCGTTACCGGCATTCCAGCGCCCGAACCGGCTCAGTAGAAGGCCGAATATCAGTGAAATCCTCTGTAAACTCAGGGCCTGCCCGGGATGGGGACGATCTCCTAGGGTGAACGGAGGTTGTATATAGCATGCCGAATGGTAAGTATTTACCTATCCATCCTCGTGATCAGCGGCGCACGCCCCACGACTTCTATCAAGTAGGTGTAAGACTTTGAAAATCCCCGCGACAATACTTTTGTAGCGACAAGTTCTTCTCGTCGCGGTTTGGAAGACTCCATATGGTGGTAGCACTGATTTGTTCCTCCGTGGTCTTTGGTGTTTCGGGGAGCACACACTGCCGCCTTTTCGTTTTCGGCCTGGTGGTTTGGGGAAAGCTGTAGGCCTGCGACTCCCAAGTAGTGACCGGCATAAGGTGGTCGCCTGCGTCAGTTTCTGGGTAAAACTTGCCTTAGATCGATCGCCGTTAGCAAGAAAAGACTGCCTGGGTAACGGCAGGTTGCCCCAAGACCTAGAAGTTGTTTGAGAGGATCAAGGCCTCCCAGGCATGACTTACATACCGCCTTCGGGGTCGGTGGTGGGCAGCAGGACGAAGCCATATCAAGGTCGCGCACGCGATCAGAAACGGGAAGAGGACGAAATGCTGGGGAGCGACAGGCCCTCTGTGATATCAATGAAGTACTTGTCACCAAAGGAACGGGGAACTGACTCGCTGGCCGCCGTCCCGAGGCGAGATACGTCCCCGTGAAGCTGGAAAATAAGAGGACTTGGCCGGGACAAGGCGGTGGCCTGGGTTTACTGGAACCACTCCATGGCCAGTGGGTGTTGGCGAAGCAGTCGACACGGCGATCGATCCTGGCACCGCCATTCCACCGGTGACGAAGCACCCTCGCAAACTGGCCGGGACGAGAACGCTCTCCAGGGGGAACTCTTCCGATTGCCTCCCGCATCGGGCAGCGGCATGAAACCTGCACACATGGCCGACATGGTAGGGGCGGCCGTCGCACCGCGTACCGGAAAGCAAACAACGGCGCGGAACACGCAGTTCGTGCCGTCTGCGGCTGTCAGTGCTCCTCCTCTCTCTCTCTCTCTCCCCCCCCTCTCTCTTCCTGGCCCCAGGTGAATGCGGCGTGCCGTCCGGGGGAACGTGGGCAGTATCCCTTGCAGGGCAAGCACCACCCCTGGTTCCGTTTTGGGGACAGGCAAATGCTTGGGCGTCACGAAGCTCCGTCGCTGGCAGTGCCGGTGAAGTGCCGTGGCACGCATGGATTTTAGGCTACCGCCGTCGGAAGGGCTGGTGATGAAAGAGCTGGGGTGCCCCGCGGGTTGGCAGCTCGGGGAATATATAAACAAACCTCCCTCACTCTTTTTTCTCTTTTTGGTCTTACGGCCTACCCACCTCTCTTGTTGTCCCCGGGGAATCTTCAAGCCGCCCAAAACCCTGACATGGTTACCACGCCATGCCGTCCGTCGCCATGGAACCGCGTGTAGAGGCGGCGGGCCCGGACACGGGCACGCTCGCGCCGCTGCCCCGGCGCCACCGCCAGGGCATCACCGCCGTGGGGTGCGCGGCCCTGGTCTCGCTCCTCGCGACCGCCGCGCTGTTCCTCTTCCTCACCTACGTCTACGCCTCCTGGCAGCTCCAGCGCTGGCGCGCGGGCCGTCGCGAGCGAAGACGACGCGCCTCGCTGGACCTGGCCCTGGGCCTGCCCGACCGCCGGGGCGCCGGCAGGGAGTCGTCCAGCGACGGCCGACGCGACGAGCCGGCGGGCGACCCGTCGTCGTCCTCCTCGATCCGGAGCCGGCGGCGGCGGCGGCGGCCCCGCAACCCGTTCCCGCAGCTGATCTACAACATCCTCCTGGCCGAGATTCACACCTCGGTCGGCTACTCGGCCAACCTGGTCTGGGTCGCCCGCGATGGCGTTTTCGAAGGGACCTCGACGTGCTGGATCCAGGGCTGGTTTAACAGCATCGGCATCCTGGCCACAAGCCAGTTCTTCATCCTCATGTCCGTCACCACCTACCTCGCCGTCGTGTGGGGATGGCGGCCACCCCAGCGAGTGACGCAAGCCGCCATTCTGCTCGTCTGGCTCGTGGCCTACCTTTTGTGCAGCATCCCCATCGCCGCCACCGACGGTGGCAGGGCCCGAGGCGGGTGGTATGTTCGAGCCGATGCCTGGGTAAGAAAGTCCCCTTCCCGCGTGCGGCTGACCATCCCTCGCCGTATGAGAGAGGAACTAATTCCATTTTCTCAGTGCTGGGTGAATGTTCGATATGCAGAAGCCTGGTTGTGGTCCGACTGGGGCTGGGTTCTCGCATCCATCCCCATCACCGTCATCACGTACTCGCTGGTGTTCTACAGCCTGTTTCGAGAGAGCCGTTCCTCCCGCCACCTGCCCCGACGCCTGGTCCAAGCCGGCGGAACGAGCAGGCCCTCGGGCCACCACCCGGCCTTCCTCGTCTACCCCTTCATCTACCTCACCTGCACGGCGCCCCTGGCCATCGGCCGCCTCATGGGGACGACGGGCCACAACCCCGACACCATGTACTACTGCATGGCCGGCCTGGTTCTCTCGACCAACGGGCTCTGGAACACGATCCTCTGGTGGACCACCATGGTCTTCAGCACGCCCGAGGACATGCGCGACGCGGGCCTCGACCAGTTCGCCTTCGTCCGGACGCCGTGGCGCGAGTACGGAAACCGCGTCTGGATCCAGGGGCCGGCCGGCCCGACCAGCGCGCCCAAGGCGCCCTGGTGGTGGTGGCAGCTCGGCGGCGAAGCCAAACGGAAGCACAAGTCCGGCCGGGGCTCCAGCCAGAGCCAGGAAACGCTGCGAGGCGGGATCGCGGTCGAGGAGAACGCGATCCAGCTGGACGTCACGACCACCATCACGGTAGATCGCGTCGATCCGGAGCACGCCCCCGAAGGCTTGAAGAGGGCCTACTCAGGAAGACGGGACGAGGGCCGCTGAGCGTAGCTGGGGATGGAAGTTGCGCGCCTGGAAGCATGGCGTCCCTCGGGATCCTTCAGCGCCACAGTCATTTTCGCAGCTGTGGGTGTGTCGCTTACTTCGGAACCCCGTCGAGGGGGCGAAACGGGGAAAATTCATCGACTCGGTCCTGCGCCCGTTGGAGCCGTGGCTAGTGATAGTGATAGCTATGGCCGTTACAATGGGAAGCGTACTCAAAGTAGCCGAGTTGCGGATGTTCGTGTACGAAACCCAGGGTGACTGAGAACAAGGGGCAGATAGCCGATTGCCTCATAGTGGCAGGAGCATGCGCTCGACCGGCCGAAGCGATGTGAGCGCGCCCATGAGAAGAATGAAGAGCATATTAGCTTTGGACGCCCCCTACACGACCTCCTTCGTCTCAATTCCCAAGATTGTCCACATCTCAGTGAGTGTAGTATAAGACGGCGATGGAAAAAGCTCAAGCTCACCTACCTTGGGTACCATCTTATATAAAGTACTTACTTACTTACCTAGGAATCCCAAACGGCCAGTCCGTCGCCTTTATTAAATGCTATCACGGGGAAGATTCGTGCCAAGCCCTTCAAGAAGCCGAACTCCATTGAGGAACACTAGATCCGACGCAAGTCCTACATAAACTTGACGCCGGGCTAAAAGTGACACAAAACCAGTAGCCCAGCTATACATACGCCTGGTCTATGCAGGTCCGGCACGGTATAGCTCAGGTTATATGAGTGGTTGCTTCCGGGTCAAGCGGCTCCACCCATTGCCTCGGTATTCGGGACTGGTCCGCATGCCGTAACTGGACAGGGAGGTGTAAGATACGCCTCCTCAGCAACCTTCCTACCTACCGACCTACCACTCCACGGAGGAGGGATGGACTGTGATATAGCCACATAAGTTCGCATCCATTGGCACCTGCCGAACATCGCCTGGTTGTATACAGCACGTCATGGCACCCCCCAGCGGCAGCAGCGGCGGCAGCAGCAGCAGCGGCAACAGTAGCTTCAACGAGTTCACGGCCATCGAGGAGGTGGGGCCGGGGCAGTTCCGGTCCAAGAACCTGCCGCAGAGCGCCGGCAACGCGGGCATGGCGTACGGGGGGTTCACGCTGGCGGTGGCGGTGCGGGCGGCGTACGCGACGGTGACGGCGCCCGCGGGGGCGGCGGCGCCGGGGGCGGCGGCGGCGCCGCCCGCCCTCTACTCGCTGCTGGGCCACTACCTGGGGCCCACGCTGACGAGCGCGCCGCTGCAGTGCGCCGTGCACGCCGAGCGCACGACGCGGACCTTCGCGACCCGCCGCGTCGAGGTGCGCCAGGCCCGGCCCGGCGGCGGGCCCGCGCGCCTGTGCCTCGAGGTGCTCGCCGACTTCCACGCCCCCGAGCCCGCCGCCCTCCTGACCTACTCGGCCCCGCCCGCCCGCGCCTACTCGGCCCCGCCCGCCCGCGCCTACGCCGGCCCCGCCGCCCAGCCCGCGGGCTTCGCCGGCGCGGGGTCCGCGGACGAGGAGGAGGAGGAGGACGAGGGGAACGGGAAGGGCGGGGTGGCCAAGGACGGGGAGGAGAAGGAGGAGGAGGAGGAGAAGGAAGAGAAGAAAAGGATGAGGATGAAGGACGGGGACCGCCAGGTCGACGGCGGCGAGGCCGGTACGCTCCCAACCGCCCTCGCGGGGTTTACCACGCTTATGGACCGCTTCTTCGAGACGCGCGCGTGCCGCGAGGGCGTGGCGTACCAGAACCGGCACGGGGCGCTGAAGCACGTGCGCACGACGCAGGAGCCCCTGGCGCCGACGGCGCGCACGGCGGCCGAGTGGCACCGGGCGCGGCCGGAGAAGACGGCATCGTCGTCGTCTTCGTGGACGCCGGCGGACCGGGCGGCGGCGGCGGCCTTCCTGCTCGACGGCGGGCTCGCCTACCTGCCGCTGACGCTGCACCACGCCTGGTTCGACGACGTGGCCGCCTGCTCCTCGCTCGACGTCGCCCTGCGCTTCCTGACGGCGGCGCCCGCGCCCGCCCTCGACCCGGCCGCCTGGCACCTGCGCGAGCGCACCTCCCCCGCCGCCGGCGCCGGCCGCTCCTACGCCGAGGCCCGCCTGTGGCACGCCGACGGCACCCTCGTCGCCATCATGACCCAGCAGGGCATCCTGCGGCCCGCGGCGCCCCCCGCCGCCAAGATGTAAATAGGCGGGGCCCCCCCCCCCTTTTTTTTTTTTCTTATGTGCGCTTCCGGGTGTGCCTTGTTCTAGATAGGGGTTTGGGACGTCGGGTACAGAGGTTGGGATAGAGATGGCACTCAAGCCCCGTGTTCTGCTTTGGCATTTCCCCTACTCCGTACGAATAGATGGGTACCTATGTACCTTGTCCTTGCCGAAATGAGAGCAGTAGGTAGAGTTGCTTCACTTACAGGGCATTTCTGATGGTTTCCTACACTGCCCGGCGCCAGGAACTGGCAGGAAAACTGGAAAAAAAAAGGGGGGGGGGGACACCAGAGTACTTAGCTGCGAGATTCACGATCCAATGCGTGGTGGCGGTGCGTGCGAGCGGCGGAAAGGCACCCCGGGACGTAGGAGGAATTAATTCACCCCCCTCTGGCCCGACGACCCATGACACACCAAGACCTCATTACCCCCGAAGCGCTGTTTAATAATAAACCCCTCCATACGTCGGAGAATATACACAGGTAGAATAGAACGCGCCCGAGAACGAATAAAAGGCGAAGGGTGGTCGAGGCCGCAGAAATATGAATTAGAGAAAGTGCAGGGGAAATACAGGGGAAAAAACAGTAGAGGGAAAAAAAAAATGAGTTGCTCTGTTCTCGAACGTGTGTGTCAGCCTTAATGCAGGGGTCATGCTGATTCTTCTCTGTAGTTTTTCAAGTCGACCATATGCCCGAAGGCAGAAGAATGCTGTGTTAATTAGTATTATAACCTTTCTTCACGTCGCGGCTTGGGTGGCGCCAAAGGTGCTCGGGGACTGGCCGGCGGCAGGTCGATATCGTGCGTGGCTGAAGGATAAATCGACGAGCCCGTCTGCTAGCTCCCTGTTGGGCGGGTGGCATGTGGTCTTGGGCCTCCATTTAGCCTCGGCGGCTCGTCCTCGGACGGCATCTTTCGTCTCATGGCGGCTTTGTCACAGATTAGCCTGGCCTGGCATTGAGATGTTCGCTTGGCCTGATATATGTGTGTATTCTTCGTGGTTGTACAGCTTTTTCGTCTTTTGTATACAAGGAAGCACCCGCATTCGGCCAACAGGCCACAACACTCCCCTGATCGCCAGTTCTGTGGTATCTCTTGTATGCCCTCGACGCAGTCGGACGGGCCATCTAATAGTCATGCCAGTACACCCCGTGCCAGCGGCATACCAGGCCATCGTATACCTCCACCTTCGGGTATTTCAAGCTTGAGCCCAACGCCGTGCTAAATCGACAGAAAATATCTCTCACCCTCGGCAGAAGAAAATAAAAAGACTAGTTTTACACATTACACTTTGGCGGCCTGCACGGTCACCACAAGATGATGAGGGTAGCGCTGAGGGCCGCCCATATCGCTTCCGTCCAGCACACCGTATACGTGGACCGCCCACCGCCTATGACGGGCTGGTCAAACGGACTGCCGCCCCCGCCGATAAGGGGGGGACGACCGCCTCCGTTGGGTCGACCGGGCTCCGTGGCCGTAGTCTGCGGGAGCGGCGTGTTGGCGTTGGTGGGCGTGGCGCTCGACGGAGGCGCCGTGGTCGTCTCGACCACTGACGTCTGAGGCTGCGTCGAGGTTGTTGTGGATGGGGACGCCGTCTCAGGCACCGAAGTCGAGCGCGGCGGGGTAGTCCCTGCGGCGGTCGATGTCGACAAGGTGGACAGGGTCGTGCGAGTGGTGAAGACCGGGGGCAGGGGCGGCGGCGGTGCGGGCGGCGCGGGCGGTGGTGAAGGTGGCGGCAGCGTCAGGGACGAGGATGACTGGGAGGTGCGCGCCGGGACCGTGACTGTGACCGTCGTGGACGACGGCGCCACGATGACGCCGGGGCAGAGAGTCGCTACCAGGTCGCCGCGCAACGCAATGCCCAACAAGGTATCGCGGTTGACGTCCACTCCTGCGCAAGCGGCTTCGATCCTGGCCTCGGCTTGGAGCAGCCCATTCGTACATTTGGACGAGCACACGGAACCGCCCGTGAAGTCGCGTATGTGACACCCATGGATCGGGCGGCTGTATGCTTTGATGCAGGTCGAAGGTATCGCATTCGAAATGACGATCTTGAAATTGGCCAGCGACAGGGCCGACACGGTCGACACCAATGCCAGGAAGTGCACCAACTTGTGCACTCGGCGCGGTGATCTCATCGTCCTCGGCGTGGCCAAATAAGCGGGAATTTCCCTCGTTTGCCGTCTCTCGTAGTCGTGAGGGAGGAGGCCAAATCGCTGAAAACAGAAAAGCAGGCCCGATTTGGGGTCGTTTCGAACCAGCCGTACCGAGCTGGCTTGCCTCGTGGTAAGCAACGTGAGATAGACTGGGTCTGGCGGAGCAGCTGAAGAAGAACCCAGGCGTCCAGGGTCCTCGTCCTCTTTGACGGCGAGGGAACCCGGTCGTAGCAATGAATTCGGCTTTATTTGGTGGGCGGATGGCCAACGTCAAGGCAGAGTCGATGCGGCGGGCATCGAAACACGGGGCTGTGTCAGAAGGCTGTGAACACTGGCCCAAGACTTAGAGGGTCCAATCAAAGGCGAGCTAGCGATGCAGGAACGAGAGGGATCCGATGTCAAGGCGAACGGTTTTCGAACAAGGGCCGCCCGATATCCGTCCGGATCAGAGCTCGTCGTGGTCGGGTGGCGTGAGGAGGCTGGCGAGATATGATATCAGAGCCCAGTTGACGAGTTGACCATTATGATGATGGGACGCGTCCTTGATGGTGCACCACACGGACTGGCACTGGCGGGAAGGACGACGAGCGGGTAGTGATTAGACGGCCTGCCAGGCCAGGAAGGAACACTTCAACAGTTGAGGATACCTCTAATAACGGGAGCCAGAGCTTGAAATCCTTCCCAGGTGCCTCGAGGGGACAAGCGAGGTTGTTGCGGGTTGCGGACTGTGTGACAGCCCGGTGGGATTTTGTGACGGGCTCCAAGTGGCCCCTCGGGGGGTAAGAATAATGACAACAAAAGAACAAGAGACGGAAAGGAGCACGAAACCAGGGCCGCGCGGTATCAGACAGAAAGTAGGAAAATCCGATGTGAACGTCGTCCGACGCCCGGCGGTGACAACAAAAAGAGACCAGGCAAGAATGATGAGAAGAGGGTAGGCAAGAATAGAACGAAGCACAGCTTCTCGACGAGCAGTCAACTGGCCGCGTCAGGAACGAACGGTACGGGTTGAGTGGTGAGGAAAGAAAGTGTAACCTGGAGGCGCCCATGACGCAGGAACGAGCCACGAGGGAGCCAAGCAAGCGTGGGAAAGATGAGACGAGACCCCGGAGCCGTGACCCGGGACAAGTCCTGGGGGGCGGCCAAGACTGCCCACCTAGGATATGGGGGAGAGGGCACACACCTGGAGGCAAGGCGCGCAGAGGGAACAGTACCGCTGCGACGTCGGCCCTCCATCCATCCGACTTGGAGCCGCCCGATGCAGGTCGACGTCCGGGATGAGCGCTCTCGCGAGTCCCCCCCGGTCGTACCAAATCGCCCTGCTCGGCCGGCGGAGGCTTTCCCTATTCGTCCATGCCGTCGTCGGTCGAGCCGGTCCCTGTCCTGGGGGGGGGGGGGGGGGGGGGGGGGGTTGCATTTCGACCATGACGGCTTCATCCGCAAGCTGTCGCCCAGACCCCAGGAAGAGAGAGAGAGAAAGACGCACACACACAGGAGGTGTTCTGGGCACTCTCCACTGGGTTGGATGTGGTGAGCCCGTCCGTCCCCGGTGGTGCCCACCCTCCTCGTGGCGTTCGTTTCATACGTCGGTTGGGGGAGGTGCCAACGGCCTCAGCACTCCGGGCGCCAATAACACGGGAGCCAAAACCCGGTTGCGATGGCAGTGAAACGAAACAGAGGTGGTGCTCCGTGTTTGAGATGCCCTCCACGCGGCTCGGCGGGACGCGTCTGATTGGTTCGTGTCGAGGTCCAAGTTGGAAGTGGAGCCTCAACCTCGACCAGCCGGCGGGTGTCCGAGCCATCCATGGATCCAAACCTCTCTCTTCATCTGTACATCCATATCATTTGGTCATTGATCCATCCTTCAGCAGAAAAAAAGGTTGTCCTGCCACTGCGAAAGTAAGTAGGTATCCAGTCTTGGCCAACCTAGGGCTGGAGATGGTCGTATTGTGACTGGCAACGCCAACGGGACAGAATGGCACGGAACCCCACCTATAGAAGTACATAAGGTACTATTGTAGGTAAAGTAGGTACTTAGTCACACCACAACAACAACTCATGGCCCGAGATGTTTCCCGTCTGGTCCCCTGATCATCCTCCCCATCGACCATCCAGCTCCATGCTACGTATGTAACGGTATGATGAGTGCCTCGTTCGAGATCTGCTTTTTATGACGTTGTAGTCGGTAGCTGCTCCATTCGCGACTTGGCTCCCGTCCCCATCTACGGATGGACATTGACATTGGAACACCCACTCCGCCGATGGCGCTACTGCACCCGACCGTCTGGGAGCTGGTCTGCCCAGCTATAATAATATGATTCATAATGATACATAATGCCCTGGCCGCTGCGGCAGCACCCATAACGACTTCGCGGCTGTAGTCACCTGTCTCAGCACACTGCAAAAGGCGCCAATGAAAAAAAAAGGCGGTGTTTAACAAATAGTGACCTACAAAACGTTGAAAAGGACGATATCTGGAGGTATAGGAAGTCGTCGGTTCCAGATGCCAACTTAGAACGCCCCGCCCCCGCGCCTGTGCCTGCATCTACACCCTTTTCTGGCATGGGATAAGAAGAAGAAGAAGTGCTGTGCCGTGGCACATATGATCAACTGCCGCCGGGACCTTATTCCATCACAACCCCCCGTTCCGCGAGAATGGCCATCCCGATGGCGGAGCAAATCAAAGCCCAAGTCGCCCGCGACCTCGAGGGCACACCGTACGCCGCGGCGACTCTCACGGCATTATCTGGTGGCACGGCCAATTTCATGTACTGCGCCGAACTGGCCAAGCCGCTCCATGATGGAACACGACAGGTTCTCGTCAAGCACGGCCGAGACTTCCTTGCCAGTGGCCCGGACTTCAAGCTGCCGACATCTCGCTGCGTATGGAACCTCCAAAAGAAGCGGCGGGGCTCTTCGGCCTCCAAGCGTGCTGGCCAGCTGACACGGGTCTAGGTGGTTGAAGACAAATGCCTAAAAGCACTTGCCTCCTTCACAGCCACGCCCATATGCAACGCAGAGGGTTACAACTTCCACGTCCGTACGCCCAAGCATATCCCTTTCGACAAGGCGGAGACTACACAGATCCAGGAATACCTGCCTGGCAGTCTGAGCTTGAAGGAGTACGTGCTCAAGCATTGCTCTTCGCCCACACCTGACTCGCTGGAGCCCCAATTCCGTCAGCTCGGGGTGGCACTGGGCCGATGGCTGAGAGAATTCCACGACTGGGCCGCCGACCAGACCCTGTTACGACACAATGTGGCGGCCAACGGGGAAATGCAGCAGATGAAGCACATGATCAATTTCCAGTGGCTCCTCGATCGAGTGGGCCAGTTCCCCACGGTCCTAAACGAGGCCGAATCCCTCTTCAACGAGGTCAAAGATATGGCTTTAGCCGAGCTGGGGGAGGCTGAGGCACTGCAAGTTGTCCACGGCGACTTCTGGACGGGAAAGTGAGTACCTACAAGGCTTGGCCTCCCACGGACCCCTCCCACCCCCCGGCTAATGAGAGGGTCGCCCGGACGGTTACAGCGTGCTGCTCCCGGACGCCACGTTCCAAGTCGGCGTCGCGGCGCCGGTGCTCGTGGTCGACTGGGAGATGGCCCAGCTCGGCGTGCGCAGCCTCGACGTGGGCCAGATGATGGCGGAGCTGTACGAGCTCTGGCTCTACAAGCGCCTCGGGGCGGGCCTGTGGACCGCGCGCGGCCTCGCCGAGGGGTACGGGCCCGTGAGCGAGCGCCTCGCCTTCCGCACCGCCGTGCAGATGGGCGCGCACCTCGTGTGCTTCGGGACCGCGGTCCCGGGCTGGGGCACGCCGGCGCAGGTCGAAGCCGCGGCGCGGACGGGCAGGGACGTGATCGCGAACGCGTGGCAGAGGAACCGCGCCTGGTTCGAACGCGGAGACCTGGCCTTCTTGTTCGCCCGTGCCGAGTCATGCACCCCTTCGGGCTGACACGGACCCCCCGGACAAGGGGGCACCGACGGTGACTTGCTCGCTTGAGAGAAAGTGGGCAAGGGGGCGAAGCCCGATGGGTTCCTGCTGGAAGGCGACGTTTTTAGGCTGCCGGGAGTTGGCATCTCCTCTGCTGGGACGCCAGGCCTTTCACGATGTGACCAGGGAAGAGGTATGTAAGTAAGTAGGTAGTAAACAACCTCTTCAACTCGATTTGGCAAGAAGGTGGGTTGCAAGTTCGACCCTGCGTGTCAAACGGGGGGTCCTTGACATCGGCCCCACTTCACACTCCAGATAGGTATGGACCTGGATGGAATCCATTCTAGGCCCGGTAGGTAATTCTCTTCCCGCACACGCCGCTGCTTTCTTCTTTTCGCACCCGATGCCGGGCCGGCCCACCGCGTGTCGCACATCATGGGACTCAACCTGCCCGTCATCGACATCTCGCCCTTCATATCCTGGGCCGGGGAGGAGGAGGAGAAGGAGGAGGAGGGCCGCGCCGCCGCCGCCGTCGCGACGCTCGCCCAGCCCCGCGACGCGGCCAGCCTGACGCCGGCGCAGCGGGCGACGGTGGCGGCGCTGCGGGCCGCCGTGCGCCACCCGGGCTTCTTCTACCTGGTCGGCCACGGGGTGCCGCGGGCGCTGATGGACGAGGTGGTGCGGCTGGGCCGCGCCTTCTACGAGGACAACGACGCCGCCGCCAAGCGGGCGGTGGCGCGGCGCGACGTCGGCGACGGCGACGACGGCGACGGCGCCCGCGGCTGGCAGGACGTCGACGCCGACCGCAACGACTGGCACGAGGCCCTCGACTTCTACGCCGAGATCCCCGCCGACGCGCTGGCGGCCCACCACCGCTTCAAGGCCGCCGGCGGGGGCGGTTGGGCCGGCGCCCCCGGCCTCCTCGAGGGCCGCAACCGCTGGCCGCCGCACCCGGCCGCCCTGCGCCCCGCCCTCGAGGCCTACGTGCCGCGCCTCTGCGCCGTCGGCACCGCCGTGCTGCGCGCCCTGGGCCACGCGCTGGAGCTCGCCGACCCCGAGTTCTTCGTCGACCGCACGCGCGACTCCTTCTGGTGCCTGCGCGTCCTCGGCTACCCGCCGCTGCCCCCGGCCGACGCCGACGCCGACGGGGCCGAGGAACTGGCCGGCTGCGGCGAGCACTCCGACTACGGCTGCCTGACGCTGCTGCTCACGGACCCGTCGCCGGGCGCGCTCAAGGTCAAGGTGCCCCCGGCGGCCCCGGACGCCCCGGAGGCGGGGGTGGGGGCGGAACTACCGGCGTGGGTCGACGCCGACCCCGTGCCGGGCGCCTACGTCGTCAACATCGGCGACATGGTGGAGCAGTGGACGGGCGGCTGGGCCGCGAGCACGCGCCACAAGGTCCTGCACGCGGGCCCCCGCTACCGCGTCAGCGTGCCCTTCTTCTTCGAGCCCGCCAAGGACGTCGTCGTCCGCCGCCTGCCCGAGTTCGGCGGCTCCGACGCCGACCCCGCCGTGCGCTACTGGGATCACCTCGTCAGCAAGATCGACGGCAGCTTCTTCCGCCGCCGGACCACGTGGTGAGAAACCCCAAACCCCTCCCCCAACCCTCTCGGGGGGCCGCGGTGGGAAGGGTGGGGTGCGCCTCAATGCCATGCTCGTCGTGGCGTCTGCCCTGGGCCTCGACAGCAGGGTTTCCCATCGGATTCCTTCTGGCACTTGGACATGGATAGGATGGATGGTATGGAGCAGGGAGCAGGGGGGGCTGCTCCGCCTGCCGATTAAAAAAAAACCCTATCTCGGGTATCCTTTGAACGCCGAACCCATGCATACATAAGGTACATACAAAATGCTCCCAATCAGAAACCGCCCGCATCACCAACTGTCAAAGTTGCCAAAACCGCCGCTCTTGGCTTTTTTCCTGACCGGCTCCTCCCACGTGTCGGGCACATCCTCCTCGATGATCTCGTCTTCGGCCGTGCTTCGCTGCTGCCGCAAAGCGGCCTGGAGGTACTTGCCGACGCCCGGCCCGCCGCTGGCCTGCTCGACCGTGCCGTCGCCCCGGATGCGCTTGCCCGTCCACGTCGTCTTGTCGTCCTCGGTGCCGCCGCGCCGCGCCACCTCGGCCTGCCGCTCGGCCTTCTGGTCGCGCTCGGCCTTTTGCTTCTGGAACTCCTCGAAGGGGTCCAGGTAGACAACAACGTCTTTGATGTAGATCTTGTTGAGCGGCCGGTCCGAGCCGTCGGTCGGCACGGCCTCCATCTTGGCCAGCACGTCCAGCCCGCCGACCACCTTGGCGAAGATGGTGTGCTTGTTGTCCAGGTGCTTGACGGGCCGGTAGGTAATGAAAAACTGCGACGAGTTGGTGTTCTTGCCCTTGTTCGCCATGCTGATGACGCCGCGCGCGTCGTGCGTCAGGGGGGATTCGAACTCGTCGTTGAAGTTCTTGCCCCAGATGGATGCGCCGCCCCGGCCGGTGCCCGACGGGTCACCGCCCTGGATCATGAAGTTTTTGATGTTTCGATGGAAAGCCACATTGCGGTAGTAGCCGGTCTGGGCCAGCCGCGTGAAGTTCCACACGGCGCGGGGGGCGTAGTCGGTGTGTAGCTCCAGGTTCAAGTCGCCCAGGTTCGTCTCGATGCGTGCGTAGCCCTTGATCTTGACGCGCCGGGGCTTGAGCATGTATTCCTCGTCCGTCATCAGGGCGCGCTCGCCGCTGGTCTCGGGCGTGAGCCCGGTGCTGGTAAAGGAGGCGGCCGCGCGCCCCGTGGTGTAGGCAGCCGCGTTGTAGGCCTGTTTCTTGTCCTGGATCATGGATGGGCGTGCGCCGCCGCCGCCCTGGCCCCCCTTCGCAACGGCTTTGGTGTTGGACCGGTTGACGTCGCCGCCGGCCTCGCGCTCCCGCCTCGCCCTCTCGACGGCTTCCTTGGCGCGCAGGACCTTGTCGCCCACCCTGCCCAGGGCATCGATGTTCACGTTGCCCTCCAAGCGCTCCTTCTCCTGCTCCTGCGTCAACAGGGCCTCGCCGCCGTCCTTGAGGTACTGGAACTGGCTGAGGTCGCGGCTCGCGGCGTTCTGCGGGTCCTGCAGGGTGATGATGTCGGCGCGGCTGAACTCCTCGTCGTCGACCAGGTCCCGCCACATCTTGGCCTTGATGTTCATCTTCTCGACCGTGTCCCAGGCGAAGACATTGGCGTAGCCGCCGTGGCGGATGGCGACGATGTGGGTGTTGTCGGTGAAGACTTTGAAGGTCACGGGGTCGATCAGGTCGCCCTGGCCGTCGCCGCCGGCGCCGTCCTTGCCGCGGGTGTCGAGGTCGGCGTTGCGCGCAAAGTTGAGCTGGATGAGGTCGCGCAGGGCGAGCGGCTTGCCGTCGACGGGGTTCGTCTTTTTGTTCTCGAGCCACTTGGAGATGACCTCGAGGTCGAAGATGGTGCCGTCGGCGGTGCACACGGCGTTCTTGAAGGGCTGGAGGCTGGCGGCGCAAAAGTTGAAGGGCAGGCGCTTGAAGGAGCCGGCGCCGGCGCGGGCGCGGGCGCCCGTGTTGGCGGAAAAGGCATCGGACGAGGACCACTCGGAGTGGGTGATGTACAGTTTGTCGGTGCCTTTACCCATGATTTGTCTCGTGTGGCAGGCGGGAGCGGGAAAACTCGTCGCGTCGGCGATGGATGGTAGCAAAGTGGTATGTAGTAGAGCTTCAATGGATGTACATACTACTGGAGCATCCATGCAGTAGATGATGTACTTTCTTATCTTATCGACCGACCTATGGGATTGAACTGGCCCCTACCGATTCCCCCGGCACATACACACTGCACACACTGACACACACGATGCGCGGCGGCTCGTGCGAAGAGAGACTGGGGACTGGAGATAAAGAAGGTGACTTGCGCAATGCTGGCCTCGCTGGCGTCACCCCCTGGTGCTAGCGCGACGTTGTTTCACTGCATGTGCCTGCCCTTTTTCCACTAGGGGACCTTTTCTCCGGCAGGTACTCAGTAACAGTAGGCGGCGTGGGCCCGGCCCCAGCCAAAAGCCCCCCAAAAGTGAAGCTCTCAGTGGTCGTGGTCTCTCAAATTCCCGTCCAAACCCATCCATCCCTACCTCCACCCGCCCCCCGGAATCCTGGATCCCGTTGCCCATCAGGCTCGGTTGGCGTCTTTTGCTGGACCGGTTCGCTCCCCATTGCATTGCATACTGCATTCCTACGCCAGTCAGTGTTCGTGACGGCTTCCGTGACGCTTCTCGCTTCTGCCTCCGCCGGTGCTAGCTACACCTATCCTCTGTCCTCCGGCTCCGCCTCTTCCCAAGCAACCCGCCTCCCCCGTCCAATTCGCTTCGCTGCTGGCAGGCTGCTGTGGACAGATTGAGCCAAGCTGGCCCCGAGTGGCACACCACCCGCCCCGCGACGTCGCTATGATGTGGCTCTCGACGACACTGGCCCTGCTGGGCCTGTTCCTCTGGACCGCCCAGGCCCTCGAGGTCCAGATCGTAAGTGCGACCCTGGTGTCGTTCCGCCCGCCGCCCCCGAGCTTACGCGCAACCACAGGACCAAACAGAGGAGAACCGACAACGATGCGCCGGTACGAACCGCTGGATGCGTCGCCACCGGCGCCGACGCCACGGTACCGGGATAACGAGGCTAATGCGACGTTAGGCATGTACAGCAAAAGCGCATGGGGCGGCCCCGTGGACCCCTTCATCCTCGTCGCATTCCCCAACAAGGCCGTCGACAAGGACAGCGACCCCGTTGTCAGCCTGGTCATCTTTGAGTGGAAGGACGAACCCCTCGTGGGCATCCCGGCCCCGACCGATCAAGACCCGTACCAAAAGGACTACATCTGCGACGAGGCCGCCGTGGCCAAGGGCCACTGTGACAAGTCCGATCTCGGCGAGTTCATTCTCGCCCAGAACGCCACGGAGAAGTCGGGCAATCTGATCCTGACCAAGGCCGTTCACCTGAAAGATTCCCAGCCCATCAACTATCCCATCAAGAAGACGGGCTATTACTGCGTGGGCGCCGTCTCTAAGGGTGTCGACTTCGATGCCGTGGTCGAGTTCCGCGAGGCCTACGGCGAGCTTCCCGCTACCCAGATCCCCAAGTTGCCCTTCTACGGTGGCATCACCATTCTCTATGCCGTTGTGGTGGTGTAAGTTATGCCGGCCCGCCTGCGCTCGCCTGGCCCCGTGCTAACGTTTTTTCAGGTTCTGGGGCTTCCTCTACTACCAGCACCGGTATGACATCTGTAAGTTGACAGCGGGCAACTCTCGACTTGGTCTCAAGCTAATTTAAAGCCAGTGCCCGTGCAAAATTACATTACGGCTATTCTGGTCTTCCTTGTGGTGGAGATGTTGATGACCTGGGGCTTCTACGGTCAGTGGCGTGCACGAATCGCCCCTGAGGGCCCCTTAGCTGACCCTCTTGACAGACTACCTGAACCGAAACGGCTCGAATGTGGGCGCCCGCGTTCTCCTGGTCGTAGTCGCCGTTCTCAACGCTTTCCGCAACTCCTTCTCCTTCTTCCTATTGCTCATTGTGTGCATGGGCTACGGTGTTGTCAAACCCTCGCTGGGGAAGACCATGACCTACGTCCGGTTCCTCGCCATCGCGCACTTTGTGTTCGGGCTGGTTTATGCGATTACTAGTCTCCTAGTCTCCCCCGACACGGCCGGTAAGCCCTGAAGCCCCCCCCTTTCCATCGAACCCTACGCTAATGGCCATCAGGGCCGCTGGTCCTTCTCGTGGTGATGCCTCTGGCTGGCACATTGACGGCCTTCTACGTGTGGACCCTGAACTCGCTCAACTTCACGCTTAAGGACTTGCGCGAACGCAAGCAGGCCGTCAAGGAGTCCATGTACAAGAAGCTTTGGTGGTGCATTCTGATTTCCATCCTGGTCATCTTCGGCTTCTTCTTCTTCAATAGCTTCAGCTTCGCGTCGGCCTCGGACCCCGACTACGTGCCTTTCCACTGGAAGAGCCGGTGGTTCATTCTCGACGGCTGGCTGAACCTGGTCTACTTTGCCGACGTGGCCTGGGTTGCTTACGTGTGGCGGCCCACTGCCAACAACCGCCGATTCGCCATGAGTGATGAGATTGCGCAAGACGAGGATGGCGGTTTCGAGTTCGCCGACGTCGGGGCCCCGGATGACAGCGACGACGAGGAGGCCAACGTGGGCAAGCCCCCGAACCGGTCGGCCAACCCCGGTGCCTCGACGAGACCCGAGTCCCTGTACACGCCTCCTTCGGGCCCGCCGCCCTCGCAAAGCCGGGCTGCGCCCAAGGCGGCAAGTCCCCGTGACTCATTCGAGGAGGACAGCGAGACCATCTTTGCCGTGGGGGAGGACGGGGATAAGTTCAGCGAAGACGAAGACGATGAGGATACCGCCAAACTGGTATCGAACAAAAAGAAGTAGGGCGGTGGAGCGGCGGGTTTCCGCAGGTCCGCAGGGGGGGCAGCGCGCGTTCCGCCCGACCGATGCGCATGATATGCAGAGGGTTGCGAATACCTGTACTCTATAGAACTTCCACGGCGTTGTAGGTCAAAGGGGTTGCATTTCTTCCTTTTTCAAGCATAATGCAACACCTGGGATCAATTGCTTCTCTCGAGCTAGCCTACGGTCTCAGTATATACCCCTTCAACCTCCGAACCCGTTTCTCCAGATCATGCGCAGGGTGCCGGCGCCGCCCCCTTATTCTGTCGCTCCCATGCCAGCTGGAGATACCTCCGTGGCGCAAGGGTCTGTACACTGCTCAGCTTTTGTGACCCGAACAAGCTGCCGGGGCCGTGTACGCAGTCTGGGCGGCTGCCTGGGCGGCGATGGGCGACGACGGCTGGATGCCGACCTGGGCGGGGGCTGACGAGGTGGCCTTGGCGACGCCGTCGGCCACGTTCTTTATGAGGAGCAAGTGCTGCCAGTCGAACGTGTCCTGGCCCAGGTTCCAGGCGAAGACGCCACCCAAGCCCTGCGGCGCCACGATGTCCTTGAATTTCCTCGAGATCATGGCGGGGGTCTCCCAGGTCCAGAAGACGCGGGTCGCGTTATCCCAGTGCGACACGGCGCCCAGCTGCTCGTCCACCACGGCCGCGGCCTGCGCCTGCGCGAAGGACTCGCGCAGGTCGAGGTTCTCGTAGCAGACGCCGCCGCCGGAGAAGGCGGGCTGGCACCCGGGGCCGCAGTACAGGTCGCCGGCGCCGCAGAAGCCCTCCCGGCTGCAGCAGTGGCCGGCGCCGCACGCGCTGTACGACCGCTGGGTGATGTCGAGGCCGCAGGCGCCCGTCTGGCCGGGCGGGCCGACGCCGACGGCGGCCCGGCTGACCAGGTTCTTCCACTCGAACGTCAGCCAGCCCGACGTCTGCGTGTCCACGCCGGCGGGCGTCTGCGCCGGCTCGAGGGCGCAGCCCACGCCCCCGCAGGGCGCGCCGCCGCCGGCGGCGGCGGTGCGGAAGTGCTTGGCGTACAGGGCGAAGCCGAGGTTCAGCTGCGCCGCCGGGTAGCCCCATTCGACGTAGCGGGCCACGGCGGCGCGGCAGCCCTCGACCGAGGTGTGGTGGCCGGTCGTGTTGTCGGCGCGGTTGGTCAGGTCGTAGGCCATGAGGTTGAGGAAGGCCACGTGGGCGGCGATGTCGGCGGCCGGCTTCCCGGCCTCGCCCGTCGGGGCGAAGGCGTCGGTGCTGTCGTCGTCGAGCTTGGCCCCCACCGCCACCGTCACGTACTTGGTCGCCCCGAGGGTCTCGTCCAGGACGCGCAGGAAGGCGGGGAAGTCCTCCTTCTCCTTCGTGAGGTTCTGCTGCCGGCCCGGCCTCTGGGCGCCGGGGTATTCCCAGTCGATGTCTGGCCCCCTCCCGGTGTGTGAGTAGTAGAACGTCCGGCCGCGCGAGGAAAGGGGAGGTGGAAAGCCCACGTTGCGGGCAGGGCGGAGGCGAAGGTTTAGGTAAGTACTCAGGTAGGTGGGAAGGGAACTCGTTGTCCCCCAAGTCGGCAAAGAGAGAGAGAGAGAGAGGGCTTTTCAAACTCACCCACAAAGTCAAACAAGTGCGTATCCAAGTACGTCTTCACGTTCGTCGCAAACGTCTCGCGGTTCGCCGCGTCGGCGGCCTCGGCAAAGCCGTCGAGCCAGCCCCAGCCGCCAACGGCCAGCCCGAACTGCGCGTCCTCGGCAAACTGCGCCCGCAGGGTGCCGGGCGTCTCGAAGGGCGGCCGCTCGGCGTAGGTCCCGTTGAGGAAGATCTCGGGGTGGGCAAAAGACAGGATGATGTGCGTCAACCCTTTCCGGACCGCCGTTTCTTCTTCCGTCCGGTTGGGCGCGAATGCTCGATAACTTCTACCCCAGACGTCAGTTCCCCTGTCGCGTCGCGCAAACTCTCGTCCACCGGGGGAGAGGGGGGAAGGGAGATAGGGGCCCTCGTACTCATCGTAGTAAACGACATTGCGGAGGCCCCGGGCGCGTCCGAATAAGGCGGATAGGCTCCAGGCGGCAAAGAGGTTCTGGACCCTCATCTTCTCCCGGCTCGGCTCTGTCGATTCCAATCTATACTCTAGGGGGGGGGGTCTGTAGTACGCGAGACGTCGTTCGATCCTGCATGTCACCAAAAGGCCACGTTGGGGGTTCTTGGGACACATGGCTCATATAAATACTTCCACCGTGGGTGTCGTCGCCGCCTATTCCTTTGTCTATGCATGCCATGACTACATGTACGTTGGTTGTGCGAGGCCCCGAGATCAGCTGCGGCGATCACGGGGATGCCCCCCTTTCCGGCCGGCCCCGCGGTGATACGAGCACACGGCGGCATGTTTCTTTGACCCGAAGGTGCGCCCGAACGAAAGGGAAAACACACATGCCTCCTCTGGCATGGTCCCGGGCTGTTGGGCCCTCGGTACGGGCGCGGCCGCTCGGTCGTTGGTTCTCGAACCGACGGCATGTGCGCCAAAAACCAACCGCGTCCGGCCGAAGCGGCATTCTTGGTTCGATTGCGACCCCTCCCTCCCCCGTAGGACCTGGCTCGACAGCCGGAAGAGGCGCGCGAATGCGTACATGCCGGTCGCGCTCTCACTCTTTTTGCCCGGGCCCTTGTTTGCGGTTCGGCATGCCATCCGGACGCCGGTTTAGCAGATTGCGGCCACAAACCCGTCGGTGCGAAAGCGGGAAATCGGGCATGGCGAAGAATGCAACCCGGGAAGAATCTTCAAATGAGGAAGGGCATTACTCGATACCCCCAACTCTGGTGCGGCAATATGTCCACCGACTATAGCTTTGATGGTAAAGGTCGCGCGAATTCTGGCGCGAAGTCCCGGGCCGCCGCGGGGTTCGTCGTAACGAAAAGCAAATGCCGAGTATATTATTCGGGGATAATCATCATCGTGAAGAAGAGGGGGGAGGAAAAAAAGAAAGTAAAAAGCAAAGCTTGGTGGATAAGCGACCAAGATGCCCGAAACGTTGCTGATGCTCCCGGGCGCAAACCCGACATGTGAGCTATCATATCTAACGGCGATGTCGCATCGTGGGCCATGGAGAAGGTGCCGATCCACACAATACCATCCTCCTCCTCTTGGCATGGGTCAAGCTGGGCCTCGGCATTTCCTCCGACACTGGGCATTCGCTCCTATGGTATGGCGTCTTCACTTAATGATCGATTCCCTGGGATAGGAGGGCTTTTCTCGCCGCCCGTGTTCACGAAACGAGTCGCCCCGGCTTCCCCAGGCGATGGAAGGCCCGCAGAAAGAGGTACTGGATTCAAGGACCGGACGCGCCACCAGCGACTCGGAAAGGCGGGTTGTTCTCGAAGCATCATCTATCTGTAACGAGAGAAACCAAACAAGCCTTTTCTTTGTGCTACCATGGCCTCTGTCTGCCGTGAAGGGGGGGGCAAGGTGCCGGTCGTCAACCAAGCACGCCATGCACACGCAGGTAAAGGCCAAGTTCGTGTGACAGAAACCTCGTCACTGGCCAACAGCCGGTCCGCGGAGCCCCGACGAGGACACGAGAGCCGCCTGCCTGGTAGGGCGAACTGCATAGTACCCCGGGAAAGGACAAGAAAGCGACAGTTGCCGCCCCCTCCCCTGCCCATGCTTTTTCTCCCCCCCCTTTGCCTCCCACCCGGTGGCCGCGGCGGGGCAACCACCAGAGTTGGGCTTGGACGACCGACTTCCCGGGCCCCCGGATGCATGCACGGCGAGATTGACTAGTTTCGGGGCATGGTAGGCTCATAAGCAATGAGGGAACCCCTTCTCGGCGTCTGACTATCCATCCCACTGATGAGGCCTAGTCCCCCCCCCCCCCCCCCCCCTCGTCCGCCTGCGGCTGTTCCATCGGATATTAGCTGCAGGATTGGGGGGGGGAAGGAAACAAATAACCCTTCCACGGGGAGGTGGCGGACAACTCCCTGTCGCCTATATAGGAAATTCTCCGTTCCTTAGTGTGTTGAGGCCCGGGGTAATATTCCCCGGGTCGTGAAGAGGTATAGAAGAAGCATACTCCCCAAAGTCCCGCAGAACGGGGGCCCCCGGTTCGAGTCGAGTCGCGCCTCTCGTGAGTATCCAGCCCAAACCCCCGGGCGTCCCGACGAGAAAATGTTGTCGAACTCTCGCCTCCCCTTCCCCCCGCAAACGGAGCACGGCGACCCGGTCGTGGTGGCGAACGCGGCCATCTGGGCCATGACGGGGGTGGCCGTCGTTTTCCTGGGCCTGCGCCTCGCATGCCGGCTGGCACTGTAAGCGAACTTCTTTGTTCGGGGGGGTTTTTAAATCCCTTTTCCGCAAAATTCCCCTCGCATCGTACGCCCCCCTAGCCCAGATGTGGCTGCCAAAGCATTCTCCAAGAAAGGCTCGTATCGAGGATTATCTCTGACTCGGGGATGACATGATAGGACGCGGGTGTGGTGGGACGACTGGCTGCTGCTCGCCGGGCTGCTCGCCACGGTGGCGGCGAGCGGCATCTTTACGGAGCTGTGAGTACGACATTGGTGTTCTATATGTTCTCTACCTTCGCCCGAACCACTCCCGCTATACCTCTTCCCCCCCCTTCCTTCACCGGCTCCAAGGCATAGCTGACTCGGGGCTGGGTGGTTAAAAAAAAAGACTGCGGCGTGGCTTCGCGCGCACCTCGCTCGCTGGCGACGCCATCTCCCTGCTTCTCATCGTCCTCGACTCGACGCAGAAGTTCTCCCTCGCCTGCACCAAGACGTCCTTCTCCCTCACCCTCATGCGCGTCTTCACGCCCGGCTGGCAGCGCTGGCTCGTCCTCGCCCTGCTCCTCATACTAAACGGCTACATAGCCGTCAACATGACCTTCTCCTGGGTCGACATCTGCGAAGGTGAGTAGGAGTGAGAAGAAGAGAAGAAAAAAAAAGGGGGGGAGTAGGGGCAGAAAGGGACACCTCTCTCCCGCCACCACCACCGCATCTGACCGTGGAGAGAGAGCATCGCAGGTCACCAACCCAACCGCATCTACGGCACGTGCATAACCGCCAAGAACCAGGCGACCTTGAACACCATCATCGCCTGTTCGTCCGTCCCCTCCCCGTTTCACCTCAGGAATCTCTGTTTGCTGACCCGGGCCGAAAAGTCCTGTCGGCCGCCTGCGACTTCGTTCTCGCCTTGCTGCCGTGGCACGTCATCCGGAAGCTACAAATGCGGCCCATGGAAAAGCTGGGCGCCGCTGTAGCCATGAGTCTCGGAGCTCTGTATGCCTTTTCCCTCCCCCAGAATCACCCCCACCCCCGGCCGTTGCTAACCGGCCATTCCCCAGGGCCGGTGTCGCCGGCATCATGAAAGGAGTCCAGACCTTCCGCATCATGGACCCGATGAGGCCCGACTGTAAGCTTGCCTCCTTTCTAATTGTGTTATGGTGTGTCATGGAGTGTGTGTGTGTGTGTGTGTGTGTGAGAGAGAGAGAGAGAGAGAGAGAGAGAGAGAGAGAGAGAGAGAGAGAGAGAGAGAGAGAGAGAGAGAGAGAGAGAGAGAGAGAGAGAGAGAGAGAGAGAGAGAGAGAGAGAGAGAAAGAGACCATGGCGCCTATCCTGATAACTCCCGGGGGGGACATCTCGCAGTCTTCTACCAAGTCTGGGTGTTCCAAGTGTGGAACATCGCCGAGCCGTGCGTCACCATTGTCGCCGCCTCCATCCCCGTCCTCCGCGGCTTCGTGCGCGGGACCCGGGGCCGCCGCAGCCCCCCGACGACGGCGAAGGCGGCGTCCGGCCCCTACAGCATGTCCAACGGCGCCGGCAAGTTCGCCTCGCCCCCCCACACCGGCGCCGCCGCCACCGCCGCCGCTGCCTCGGCCGTCGACGACGACGAAAACGACGACGACGACGAGCGCGGCAGCGAGCCGAGCGTGTGGGGCCGGCGGGACTCGCTGCGGCAGCACGGCATCACCCGCACGAGAAGGTTCACCGTCGAGTTCAACCTTCGGGGGGCGGGCCGGCGGGACGAGGATACGTACGAGTTGCATCCCGCTCACCGGGTGCCCCAGCACTAGAGCGCTCGCCCGGGGGCGTGCCCCGGAGAAGCCAGGTCCATATCCATCTACCTACATAGATCTTAGGCACCTCTGTTTCTACCCCATTCCGACCCTCCCTGATAAACCCAATAAATAAGAGCTCGTCGCTCTCTCTTCCTCCAAGGTCGGGCCGTAGTCATACCCCTTGACCCTCAGCACCGTCCGGATATGCTCGATGGAGAGGGGCGTCCGGGCCTTGGCGGCCAGCAGTCCCGCCGTCTTGACGACGTTCTTGATCTGGCGTCCGTTGAACTCGAGCAGCGCGAGATGCAGCAGATCAGCACCCGATAAAACTTGACGTCCAGGTACGGGCTCTACGTTGCGCTGGACCACGAAAACGCCCATTCTCGGCGAATAAAATCAGATAATGGCTTCACAGCGCTTATCCTACACCAGCTACTCTGATGGAGTAGTAGTAGTGTGAAGACCCGCTACTGGGCTATTATTACTCGATCCGTAGCTTGGAATTGGCGGTTTCGATATCACGCGCCAGGGGCTGTTACTTACCCGCCTCTGAAGTCAGTGTTTTTGCCCGTCCCCGGCGTTCCGCTAAGGAGCATGACGATTCCCTTGCCTGTGGCAACAAATGTAAGCAAGGCAATCGCGAAGAAGGCCTAGCCATGTGGCATCTGTCTACCTTTCCCTCTGCTGATGTCGTCAAAGTCCGTCGAGTGGTTGGTCTGCGACTCCACGAACGCGAAGATGGGCTGTTTGTAACCGTGAGGCAGCACAAGCTGCTCAAAGGCCCGGTTGTTCCATCCGATATCGTGGACGTGATCGACGCTGAGGTACACTACGTGCATGCAGTGAGTAGGCGATGCAGGAGATCAGTTTCGAGTGTTCTCACCCCATTCCTTGGATCGCAGGCCAAATCCCCGGACAGTGGGAGTGCATAGGACGTAGTAGCCCTCTAATCCTGTTGGTTCTGCTTTACATTAGCCCTTGTGCTCTCCTGCGGACTATGACCATAGTTGTCTGGCGGGAGGTGACAGACCATTGGTGCCTCCACAGCTCCAAGGTCCTCTGGTGGAAAGACCTTGCTTTGTATGTTCCTTGGTCCTGGGGGCAGAAGAGGGATGGTACTCAAGGCCGAGATTCGCTGGCAATGCACCGCAGTCCGGTAGGATCGTCGCCGTATTGCGTAAAAGAGGCGCGATCAATGATGATGACTCGGGCATTTTCAACCTACTTGCCAGTCAACTAACGAGCGGGCCGGAGAGCAAAGGCCAATGTAGAAGCATCACCCACATATTGCTCGCCAGAGGCCCCGGGAGGGGCGTGGTGCAAACTGTACACGCCGGTGTAAGCCTTGAAGTTGAAACCGTTCAGGCTCGCAAACTTTTGGCCTCTCTCCTCCAACCGCTGCTTGATCTCCCCAATGTCCGGCTTCAGGCTGCAGGGAAGCACGCTGAGGGCGGAGAGGGGCCTGACAGCCCTCGAAGGCTTCGATCTCCCGTGACTCGGAGGCAAGCTCGAAGTCGACCCCCATTGGTGTCGATGTACTCGCACTCGAGCGAGTAGGTACTGAGCTTGCCGCCCATGTCGTGTTCGTAGCGGCCGCTTCTCACCACGTACACCCGTTCGTGGTCCTCGACCTTGGAGTAGACCGAGGTCCCGGGCTCGAACAGCGCCCACATGTACTTGGTGGACATGACGTTGTTGCGCAGCAAGTCCCTAACCTCTTTGACCTGCGGCACGATCTCGGGGCTGATTGGTGGTGTCGTAAAGAAGCTAGTAGTGGCCGTGGCGCGTCTCGGCTTCCTCGTCCGTGTCCAGGCCGTCCGGCTTGAGAGGGCGAGCTTGGAGGAATTGGCTCCATCGGTGGGGGAGTAGGGGATGGAGGTGCCCGATAGCTCACTGTCCATAGTCGGAAGAAAGCAATACGGTTCAGCGTTTCAAGGCGGTGGTGAGCCGGAGATACCCGGGCAGCTATCTGTTGCTGAATTACGAGTTGAAGACTGGCTGTTCCAACTGCGAAGTCGGATCAAACAAGGGCTTGCTTGAAGTACGCAGACGACGCCTACTTCTCGGGAAGCGACTCAGCCTAACCGGTCTCGCAATAACGTAATCGTAATGCAACCATGATTCCGGCCCGCGGGTATTCAACACTGCATCTTAGAGGTATGCATGGTATGGTCATCGTCGTATTGGCTGGCGGTTGGGTTAGGTCTCACCTTTTGCATGCTTTGACTCCGTACTCGCAGATTGCTTAGAAGTACTTACATTGCTGCTTGGATTCCCCACTGCCCTACAATTCTTCTTTACTGCGAGACGAAGATTCTGTAAATGGTGAATTCGCTTGCCTCATTCGGGGCCCCCCATCAGCCGGTATAGTTATGCTCTTGGTTTAGAGTGATCATCATCATTCGTGTCGTGTGCTGGCAAGGCGGTTAATTCCGCGACCCAACACACCCGATTTCTCCGGTCTGCCTAATGTCTCTATAGCTGTATACACACTCTCTACACACGACCATGCAGCCTCCTCTCACAAGCCGTAGACTTCCCGGACGGCATGTCCATGCTCAATACAGAAGACGGGGTCTTCCGCTCTGTGTTGGTGGGAGCTCCCCTTCTGCTCCCACCCAGAATGTGTGAGCAAGAAACGCCTCACACTAGCGATGCTCTGGGCGGGAGGTGAGGCGTTTCTTCCTCACACGTCCTGCCACCCATAGGTACCCTACTGGGCCGTCTTCTTCCACAGATCGCGCATCTGCACAACACCGGGGATGGTGGCAATGGCGCCAACCGCCATGTCGCTGAAGATGCCCTGCTCCAGGCTCCAGTGGATGGTGAGGGGGAACCAGGCGAGCTGGCGCACGACCGTCTTGCGCCACTCCTCGGACCAGGAGCGCTCCTCCTGCTCCATGACGGCGACCGTCTTGTCGCCGAGGCGCTCGGCGGGGGTGCGCTGGCCGCGGCGGTACGATTCGAAGAAGAGCTCGCCGAGCTTGAGGCCGACGAAGGCGCCCCAGAAGCGAGCGCTCCAGCGGTAGGCGTTGCCGATGCGGGCGGGCTGCCACTCGAGCACGCCCTTCTGGGCCAGGTAGGCGGCGTTCTCGAGCGACTGGAAGATGACGCAGGCGACCAGCTGGGTGACGGCGATGGCCGTCTCGGTCTTGGGGACCTTGGGGCCCTCGACGCCCTCGGCGCGGGCGCGGCGGGCGGCGCGCAGCTGCAGCAGCATGCCGCGGGCCCAGAAGTAGAGGTTCAGCAGGCCCCAGAGACGCAAAAAGGTGCGGGCCTCGCTCAGCATGGCGCTGAAGGCCTTGAGCCGCTTGGCGACGGTCAGGAAGAGGGCGGCCGAGGGCGAGGGGAAGCCCTTGGCCGTGAAGAGGATGGTGGCCGAGGGCGGCAGCGACTGGGCCAGGACCAGGAGCTGCTGGGCGCCGCGCTGCAGGGCGGGCCTCGTCAGGGCCTCAAGGCCGGCGGCGGCGAGACGCGACGTGTAGCACAGGAACAGGGCCGTCGTGTCAATGCCGGCCGGGGTGCTCAGGCACCGCTGCAGGTGCGCCAGGAAGGCGTCGGCATTGGACGGAGCGGCCGCCAGCAGGGCCGAGAGCGGCAGGGGCTGGGCGTTGGGCAGAGGCTGCGCCGCCGAGGGCACCGGCTCGCCCGAGGGCAGGTCGGTGTTGGGTTCGATTTCGACTTCCACGCCCTCGGACATGATGACGACGGTGGTGAGGGAGGGGGGACGAGAGTGTGAAGGGCTCCGGAGGGGAAGACGGGAGACAGGGGGGCCGAGTTAGTTGCCTACAATCCGGGAAGCGTCCCGAACGTCGATGGGGGACAATGCGAAAGCGCCGTCGGGAATGGAGGGGAGCGGGAGGTTTGAGGCAGGGCAAAAGCCAAAGTCAATTAGTTGCCGTGACGTCGGGCGCTTCGGCCTGGGAATCCAGCCGATACAGGAGCGATGCAGGGCCACAATGCAGACTAAAAGGCGACAGAATCCGGGGTAAACGATCTGATAAGAAAAAGGCGTGCGTGCGTCGGGCGACCTCAGGAAGGTAAGGAAGGCGCTTAAGGAGTTAAGTACCACTTATGTAGTTGTTGTTGTTGCAGTCCACGGGTGGGCCGCTTCGGCAAGTACGCACTTTGCGGTAGGTCGGGCACGAGGGACTTGACGAGACGCGCGCTCTCTCTCTCTCTCTCTCTCTCTCTTTCTCTCTTTCTGTCTCTCTCTCTCTTTCTCTCTCTCTTTCTCCCACACACGCGGGGCGAGCTGGAGTAGGCAAAGCGAAGCTGGAGAAGCGAAGCGGGAAAGAGAAAGGAATGGGAGGAGGCGGCGGGGACGGATACAGAACGAAGGAGCGGACCGCTGAAGTAGCGGGAAACAGCGCACATTGTCCGCGGCAGCCCGCCAGCTCACGGTTATTTTACCCTGTACATCCCAACCGTACCTCGGCACTCCCGTCAGTCAGCCCGTCTTGGGGGCGCGGCATTGCCGTCTGAGGAGCCGCTCCGACACTGCTGGGCCGACGACGGGAAGTCTCCTAACCGTATGGGGAAGGCAGACCAGGTAAATCCATCCATGGATCGGGCCAGGGGTGTTACAATTCATCCCTAGCATCCAGGGATCTACTTACTTTATTCGGCCCTGGCCAATTGTGCGATGTTGTTAAGAGTCTTCACTTGCATGCGCTGTCAAGGCCGTCTTTCCTCCATCTTTCCTCATCTCTCATGAAGAGGAGGTAAGTAGGTAACGAATGCCAACTTTGGGCATCTGATTACTTCCAAGTTCCCATCCCTGGGTCCTGTCTTCATCCAGGATTCCGCTTGTGATTGTCCGGCGCAACACTCTCTGGGAGCTGCAGGTCAACAACGAGAAATGGATGGAAGATAAACCTGTTGTTAGACTTGTTCATCACTTTCTTCCTCCAGGTAAACCTCGGGTGCCCTTGCCATAGCAGATGTTCCGCATACATACACATGCCTATGTACTGTATGTAGGTATGTACCTCCCTCCCTTTGGTAAGGATGGATTAGATAGGCTCTCAATAGACCGAATAGACCTAACCCATCCAACTCCTCTTAACGCCCTGCCTTCACCATGGCATCTTCCACCATATTTGCGCTTTCAGGAGTCTACGCTGGAGCATCCGTATCCTTGCCGATACTCTATCACTTAACAACAATACAGCCTTCCACTACTCATACGATATCCCATCACGATGGACACCGGATACTTTGAAGCAACGCCGCACGTACTGATGATGGCCACCGGAAAAGTCGAAGGAGAGGTCAACAGGCTGCTGGTTGCCATGCGCCCAGAGAATACACTCGACTTGGTGGAGACATTTCGGTGTGCCTCCTTTGTGTCTGCTCAAGTTCGTACGATCCAATACCTTCTCAACCGGATGGGCCCCATAGAGATCCTGGGACTGCCACCGCTGGCACCCATCCTTGATCTCTTGCTAACTTGCAGCGACATACTCTGCGAGGTAAGCGCCCGCCTCCCCGGTGACTGCGAGAGTTACTGATTCGTATAACCTCAGCTTCGGCACACGGTTACGGTGGCCGCCTACCCGTCCGATGCGCTGCTCGGGAACAACGAGGGTGCTCCTGTCACGCCCCCGTCCCGACCAAGGAGCGCCCGTGGAGAGTCGCCAACAATCGACAGAAATATCCCCTTTCAGGGAACGGAAACAGCTGCAAGTCGGCTCCAACCTCTGGCAACCAAGTTGACGGATCGGCTGCGTAGGCAGAGCGTTGCCATCCGTGCCGCACTTCCCAGAAATATTCGTGCAGCACTTCCCGACATAGATACACCGCCTCCCGAGATACATGCAGCACTTCCCGAGAATATACGTGCAGCACCTCCCGACAAGATACGTGCAACACCTCCGGACAAGATGCGTACAGCACCTCCCGACAAGATACGCGCAACACCTCCCGAGGAGGCAGTTGCAACGCTTCCCGGAAAGATACGTAACACTTTCGGTTTCTCTCTCGCTTCTCCGGGCCTATTGTTTATCGTTGCAATCCTAGTATTCCTGATTGCTGTGGCGATGTGGAAGTGACGAGGCAGGAAGCAGACCATTCCAGCGATTGGAGAAGAATCGGCTTGCCCGACTTGAGCGCAAGATGATTGGGGGTGGGGGCCCATGATATGGAATATGCCTTAATCCAGGTATCGTCTGGGCAAGGGCGAGGGCGAGGGCGAGGGCGAGGGCGAGGGCGAGGGCGAAGGTGGCCTATCAGTGGTTTCATGCCACGGCCGGCCCCTGAGGGATGCAAGACAACATAATGCTTAATGTATACTGATAGCGAGTCGCTCACGAACGGCATGGAGGCTACCAACATGGGACGGCGGTGCATATCATGCTCACGCCGCCTTATGGGAACCATCAGCGCCTGGTAATTTGTCTTATTAGAAATATATTTTTGCGCTCTCTCAAGACCAAGACCAACCCCTGTGATGAGCGAGCACGAAAGAAAAAACTGATTTTTACGCTTATAGGAGACAATCTAGACCCAACACGCCCGGTCAAGCAATCATGACCGTTTCTGCCCTATCTCGGCCATCTCGACTTCGTCCCAATCGTCCCCGAGCTCGCCAATCTTCCTGCCCACGTAGATGCCGATGGCGGTGGCCATGCTGGCCAGCAGGAACCAGCCCTCGAACCAGCGGTCCACGAAGCCCGGCTCCAGCGCGCTCTCCAGCGCATCGCCGACGGCGCTCCCCACCTCTTTGGGCAAGTTGCTGCGCATTAGCAAGGCGGCCGAGATGACGTAGATTGCACTGATCTGGCCGATGAGCAACGCCAGGTTGGCCTGGGCATGGTACAACAATCCCGGGGCCCATTTGGCAAACAGGTGGAACGTCTGGAGAACCGAGTTGGCCGAGGCGGCAAGAATGACGCCCGACAACAAGAAGGAGATCTGGCGGGCCCACGCGATTTGGTCAAGTTTAGGATCCCAATGCTTGGCGAGGAGCCCAAGCAGGCGGTTAATGGGGTCCGACGATGAGAATGACGCGGTTGGGTAGTATATCCGCCGCAGGGTGGCCAGAGAGGTGGCCATTATACGATAAACGCAGTAGATGCTGAACACATATGTAGGGATCAGGAGAAGTTTCCCCAGGGGCGTGGCAGCCCGCATCGAGTCAGCCTGGCGGGAGCGAAGGGCCGAGAGCGAACTGGACAAATTGGACTCCATGGCCTCCAGCCCGGCGATCTCGAGCTTCAACCCTCGTATTTCGGAGGCATCGCCGCCCCCACGGATAGACCCCAGTACCTTGGTAACCAAGCCGGGCTTCTCCTTGGCCGATGTGTCGGCCACTTTGCGCTGCAGTGTCTGTAGCCGATGACGCTTCGTGAGGAGCATCTCATTCGTAGCGTCGAGCCCAGCTTGCTTCCGTGCGATATCCGCGTCACTTACAGGACGCCGCGAGGCCGAACCCCCAAACGTGTGCCACGGCGAGGAGACCGAGGCGAAGCCTGACAGCAGGGCCATAAGCGAGATGCCAATAACACCAATACGCTCGAGGCAGGCCCGGGCCAGCCCACCGGAGTTTCCGCCTCGCGAGAACTCCATCTTCGTGCTCGGGAGGATGGCGTCTCGATCAATGGGCACGAGATTGCCCAATGACCAGAAGGCGAACAGCCACAGTCCGAAAACGGCGAACTGCAAGATCCAGGCAGCCCGGGGGATACGGCCGGCGGCAGTGCGCTGAAACGACCAACCGGAGCCCGCCACCAGGGACTGCAGCTCCAAGAAAGGAATAACGATCACGAGGAAGAACAGCAGGGTGGGCACGGTAATCTTCAGTCCGGTTTCCCGCGCGTGGGGGTTGACCAGTTCCGAGATCTCGCACAGGATCAGCTCGGCCAGGACCACGGCCAGCCCTACCGTCGTGGAGAAGGCCGTGGCCGCCACGCGCCGCCGGACCGACTTGGCACCATGCTCGGCATGGGCCTGCTGCAGCGAGAGCGGGGCGTCGGACGGGAGGAAGTGGTCCTCGCCGTCGCGCGAGTTCTGGACCCGGGAGAGCTGCGGGAAGACCTTCCGGAGGACGAGGAGGAAGACGGCGCCGAAGGTGAGGAGGAACGGGCTCAGCGAGAGGATGGTGGCCAAGGCCGACGGCGCCGAAAGGCCCGGCGCCGTGCAGAGATCATCCTCGCAGCCGGCGGCGGACGGCATCGTGTGCTCGGGCGGGAGGAGGTCTCGTGCCGGGAATGATGGTATGACGGGTCGTCGGAGGACGGGAGGGAGGTGGGCGGAGCGAAAAGCGGCACAAGGCAGGTGTACCAGCGCAATGGGACGCAGTTTGCGACGGCAACGGCGGCGAGGGTGGTATTGCTCACAGCAGAACAGCGTGGAAACCCATTCTACAAGACGGGACTCGGCGTGGTGGTTTGGCAAATCGTGTTGATTACCGGACCGTGGTGGATTTGGGTTGTCGAACGGGGTCGGTTGGGACACGCGGGTCGTTGTGTCGCCAGCAGGGTCGGGACAATATATCAGTCGAAACCCGAATGGCAGTGGTTCGGCGAGGGCATATTTGTTGATCTCAACAGCTCTCGGTCTCGAAGGGGAAGGCCAAAGAGGAGGGAAGGGAAGGAAGCCGGGGAGGGCAGGCAGAGCTGGAGAGGAAGTGAAGGTTCGCAGGTTGTTTTGAAACAGCAGCCGTCTGTCAGCAGGCAAAACGGAAACGACTGGAAGACGATATGGTCGAACGGGAAGATGACGACGACGCGGCCCGCGGCAACTGCTGCATGCTCTCGCTCTTCCGCTCCACTATAGGTATAGGCTGGCCCGGCTTGCCCAGCCAGGAACGCGCGCACCAGGGCTGTTGGCGGACCCCAGCCTGAGGTTATTGTAACGTCGCAGCCCTTGCCTGCAATTGAAGTACTAACAAATCAATGTTTGCCCGTGCCTGGGCAGGCCGCCTGGAGCTGGAGGCTGTTGTTTCTCCATCTACCACTCATCAGGCGGGCTAATGACGGCTCACGTACGGTTCCCATCCCATCCCATAGTACTGTTAGTGCAACGTGGGCTCCATGGGCTGGAAAGGCCCCTAACGGTGGGGGAGTTGGCTCACCTGGGTAAAGTACATAATGTACTTCCGAAGCTAAGGTAATCTGGTACTTGACGTATGATACATACACAAGAAGATACATTAGTACAATGTATACCCCATACTTAAAGTACTTATCCAGCCCTCCGGTCGCCAAGCTGCACGGCCCTTAGGTAAGCCGACAGGGATCCCAAAGCTCCAGGGCCGAGCATGGAAAAAAGTTGATGTTGCGCCAGGCCTACGAGAGTCGATGCCGCCGAAGTGGTGCTGTAGCAGACGACGACAACCGCCTCCGCCTCCGCCCCCCGTCTCTACTCCCCCCCCCCCGTCACCTCCAGCTGGGTAGCAGGCCACCGGTGACCGCGCCATTGCCATGAGTCCTTCCACCAGAGGCGGCGCCGCCTCCGCCGCCGCCTTACTACGGAGTTCGTGCCGCCCCCGCCGCGCTGTCTCTCCCACCCTCCCCGCGCCGGCTCCCTGCTAATACCACACGACAGGACGGCCGAATGTCTGCGCCAGCTGCCGGACCACCGCCTTCCTGCGCCCCTACTCGGCCGCCGCCGAGGCCGCCACCCGGGCCCAGGCCCACGAGCTCAAGCCCACCCAGGCCAAACCCCAGGAGCCCGTCACCACCAGTCGCCGCGCCGCCTACCGCATCAAGTCCGGCGTCATCCTCACCCGGCCACCGCTGCTCACCCGGCCATTGACGCCCTTCGAGAGCGCCTTCTTCTTCTACCAGAAACGTCTCAACGAGCGTCTCACCACCGAATTCAAAGACACCATGTGGTTCAAGAAGGACACGGCCGCCGACCTGGACTGGCGGATCAAGCTGGCCGAGCGCGGCGGCTTGATCCCCAAGGAGCTCGGCCGATACCATGCGAAGGGCCGCAACGCCTGGAACGACGAGTTGCTGGTGGGCAGTACGCTCAGCGACGAGGAGCGGGTTCGCCAGATCCTGCTGAAGGACGCCGAGTCGCGAGTCACGGAGGATGGCGAGCCCGCCAAGCCCGACGAGATCATCCCGGTCGAGCAACCGCAACCCCGGATCACCGAGGCCGACCGGACCAACAATGTCAGGAGGCTGGATCGCAAGCTCGACAGCACGCTGTACTTGGTCCTCCGCAAGTCGAGCGGAGAATGGCAGTTCCCCGCGGACGACTTATCGCCCGAGCACAACTTGCACGAGGTAAGGACCGGTCCCGCCTGTGGATGAATTGGGCCCCTGGCCGCTAACCCTCCTACCCCAGGCGGCGCAGATGATCCTCGACGCTTCGGCCGGCGTGAACATGAACACCTGGATGGTGGGTCGGGTGCCCATTGCCCACCACGTCGTTCATCCCACCTTCGACGAGGCCACGTCAATAGCACAGCGCGGCGAGAAGACCTTCTTCCTGAAGGGTAGAATCATGGCCGGCCAGGCCGATGTCACGGGCAGCACAGTCTACACCGACTTCAAATGGTTGACAAAGGACGAGCTGAGGGAGCTCCTCCCCATGGAGTACTTCAAGTCTGTAAGGAATATGATGGCAGGCCGGTGATGGCCCACACGAAAAGGCTGCGGTGGAGGCCCATTGGCTTCCCGCGTGTATTTTACAGCGAGAAGGCGTACATAGACAATGTACTCTACTGTACACTACTACTACCCTTTGGAAATCTAGGCTAAGGGGGAGGGGGGGTGGTGGCGGGGTTTGGCGGGTTGACTGGCGGCAACCCCGGCCCTTCTACAGGGGTACCAGGCCGACCGCATCCCTCACCATGCGCATCGTCTCGGCGGCGCTCGCCCGGGCCTTCTCGGCCCCTTCTTCCTGCACCTCCTCGAGCCAGCGGCCGCCCTTGCGGGCGTTGATCTCGTCGTAGCGCTCGCGGACGCCGGCGAGCTCGCGGGCGACGGCGTCGGCGACGACGCGCTTGAGCTCGCCGAGGCCGGCGCCCTGGCGCGCGAGCTCGTGGGCCCAGTCCTCGGGGGCGCGGGGCTCGCCGGGGGCGCACTGGGCGAGCAGGTCGAGCAGGTTGGCGACGCCGGGGCGGGCGTCGGGGTCGTAGCTGACGGCGTTGGCCGAGTCGGTGACGGCGCCGCGGACGCGCTGCGCGATCTCGGCCGCCGGCGCTGTGATGAGGATGCGCGACCGGTGGTCCGCCCACGGCGTCTTGGACATCTTCTTGCGCGGGTTCGTCAGCGACATGACGCGCGCCGCCGGCGTCGTGAGCGTCGCCGGCGCCACCAGCCCCCCGCCGCCGCCCCCGCCGCCGCCGCCCCCGTAGTGGTGGTTGAAGTTGGTCGCGCACTCGCGCGCGAACTCGAGGTGCTGCGCCTGGTCCGCCCCCACCGGCACGTGCGTCGCCCGGTGCAGGAGGATGTCGGCCGCCTGGAGAACGGGGTAGGAGAAGAGGCCCAGCTTGAGCTTGGCGTCCACCGTCTCCTCGTTCAGCGCCAGGGCGTGGTTACCCTCGGTGAGCTTGCTCTAGACAGACCCAATCGTTTCGTTAGTTCAGGGAGGGCGTGCTCCTGTGTTTTTCTTCCTGGTTTTGGGCGCCCGATAGGGAGGCGGGGAGGGGGGAACCCGGCAGACTTGCCTTCCACTGCGTCATGCGTCCAAGGTAGCCCATGGAGGCCGTGCAGCTTAGAATCCACATCAGCTCGGTGTGCGCCGGGACGGAGGACTGGTAGAATATGGTCGACTTCTGGGGGTCCAGGCCGATGGCCAGCAGCGCCGCCATCATCTCCCGGCTGCGCTGCCGGAGCACGGCGGCGTCCTGGGGCATGGTGATGGCGTGGAGGTCGACGATGGAGAAGAAGAGCCGGGTCCCCTCGGGGGACTCGTCTTGCAGCCGCTTCCACTGCCGCAGCGCCCCCAGGTAGTTGCCCAGGTGCGGCGTGCCGGTGGGCTGTATGCCCGAGAAGATGACCATGTTGTCGTCCTTCGGCGCGGGGCTGGACGACTGCCACCGTCTCTGCGTTCTCGAGAGGCTCGAAAGCGCCGCCCGAAGGGGCTGCTTCAGTTGCCGCGCGGCCGACATCTTGGCGATCGAATCTGCGGCGCCGTTAGCTCTCGTGTTTACCAGGGAAATCAGAAGGGGGGACCTATACTGTGTGCTGTGAGGGCGACAAGGGTGAGTTGTGTGTGTGCTCAGTTAAGTCGTATGGCGTGGTGAGCGACTGTCATGGGACATGCGCTTAGTTTTCTGCCACTTGCTCGCATGTACGTTTTGACGTGAAATATGTACCAAGAGATACTTTTTGGACCAATTAAGCATCTAACTTTCTAGTATTCATCCTGATCACGCAGGTGGAAGCCGTGGCCGCTCTCATCATGGGTTTCAACAAAATCCTTTTCTCACAATAAAGGGCCGCTGGCGCTCGGGCCACTTACATTGATATCAAGTAACACTCTCTCTCGTGCAACTGTCGATACGAAGTGCTTTGGTCGATAGACTGTCGTCTTCTCTTCTAAATGGCAATAGCGTTTCTGCTTCCGCAGCAGTGGCCGTAACCTATTCTAATGCAGTCATGTCTTCTATTCTCTGCGCGCCTGTTTCTGCTAGTGTCCCCTGAAGACCACGTACAGAAGAGGTATGTGGGCAAAGCTACCAGCCGCGACTTTGCAGCCGATCCACAGGCGTCATCTTTCACTTGATTGCTACATATGGTACATCTAGCCATCGCAAGCACCCTCTGCGAGCCCTTGCCCAGGCTGTATATCGAGCGCTCTCTACGGAGGTGGCCTCTGCCCACCCACCGTGTTGAACCTTTGGCTCTCGAGAAGCTCCTGGACCTTCTGAACTGTGCCAAGCGTCTGGTCGCGGCCGAGCAACTTCATCTTCTCTTCGACAAGTCCCTCCAATGCCTTGGTGTCGGATTCCAGCTCGGCGCCCACATCTAGTCGCCGTGTTAGTCCCGCTTCCCTGTTCAGACTCAAGGGGGCCAACTCACCAAGCTTGCTGTACTCCCAGATGTTGGCCTTCATACCAATGCCGTAGTATGCGTGTTTCTGCAAGAAGGCAAGCCAGATTTGGACAGTTTCGGGGTGGCCATCGCGAATCTGGATCAGCCGCCGCCGGGTGATACGTTCGAAGTTCTCCTGGCTCTTCTTGAAAATGAAATGCGACTTGGGCACGGTCCAGCGCTCCGTGATCTTGGGTAGCGGCACGGGTCCAAATGCCGGAAGGTTCAGGTAGTAGGCAGCGCGCAGGGCGAAATCGCAGAAGAATTCGAGGTTGGGGATGCTGTAGGACCGCAGTTGGAGGTCGCAAGAGGGCACACCGTACTCGGCCTCCCGTCGGAGGGGCTGAAGGTAAAGTGCCTGAACGGAGCGGGGCAGCCGGATTCGCTTCTCGTCGGGGTGCAGTTCATGTCTGTGGGCGTTGTGAGATAATGCTGTCCCAAGGAAGGCAGGGGTGCCTGTACCTCATGGGAAACGGGACAGTCAAACCGTCGTCCTTGGGAACATCGTGCTTCGGGCCGGTAGCAGGCTTGGGCTCAGCAGCGGGCGTGGCTTCAGCAGTGGGCTTGGCCTCAGCAGCAAGCTTGGGCTCGGGATCGGCTCTACGAGGCAGTTAGCAACACGAGGAACGGCTCGTGGCTCGGACGTCAACGTACTGCGACGCGTGGGATCGAGCCGCAGTGCCGACAAAGGCGCTCCGCGACTGTTGAACCTGTGAGCCAGTTAGCGAGCGTCCGCAGTATAGCGCCCGGAGGCGCATCGTACGTACCACCGGCCGGGCCAATGTCTGCCGTAGGGGCTGTAATATCCGCGATCTGTTCATTGTGCTGTGATTGCCGCTCGTGTCGCCCCCGGAACAGCCAAGGTCGCGATCTTCAAGCACCGCATCCGAACTCCACGGGCGCCCGCCTCGAAATTTGGGACCCCGGGCAGCGTTATCGATGATGCGGGTAATGCTATCGATATGCACTAAATGAGCTTTATGCAGTAGCCAAGCCAACCCCAGTTGAAGCTGTAGTAGCAGCCTAGGCATCGAGCAGAGCTCCCCACTTCCATCATACTGTGTACATACTTCCTTCCACCTGGTGCCCACTCGACACCCGTGTATCATTCATTGGCAGAACGACCAACAACATCCTTCAGCCTTCCCGCCTGGGTCTCGCCAATCTTTCTATCTTCAAACGAGAGGGCAGACCTTGCGCATTCTCAGCCAAGATGGAGACGGCTATGAAGTCTTGGGGTAAGCCGGTCTTCCCCCCACGTTCCTTGACTGACACTCCATCACCCCCACCATCATCGCTCGTTCGCATGATCCGTAGCTAACACATGTCGTGCCCTCAGAGCTCGACAACAACATCCAGCTTGTCGACCCCGTACGGGACGCCCTCTACGTCTACGACAAGGCCCAGCAAAAGGCCATCGACGAAAAGAAGCCATGGCGCGAGGACCCAAACCACTTTAAGCACGTGCGCATCTCGGCCGTGGCCCTGATCAAGATGGCCATGCACGCGCGGTCAGGGGGCGAGATCGAGGTCATGGGCCTCATGCAGGGCTACGTGACTGGCGACACCTTCATCGTCACCGACGCCTTCGGGCTGCCTGTGGAGGGAACCGAGACCCGGGTCAACGCCCAGGACGACGCCAACGAGTACATGGTCGAGTACCTGCGCCTGAGCCGCGAGCAGGGCGGGCGCGAGGAGAATGTCGTCGGCTGGTATCACAGCCACCCCGGCTACGGCTGCTGGCTTTCAGGCATCGACGTCCAGACGCAGGCCTTGCAACAGCAATTCAGCGAGCCTTTCTGCGCCGTCGTCATCGACCCGGATCGCACTATCAGCGCTGGCCAGGTTGAAATCGGCGCCTTCCGCACCTACCCCCAGAACCACAAGAACGAGGGCTCGTCGGGCTCGGCGAGCTCCAGCAACGTCAAAGATGGAGGCGGCACCTCGGTTCCACTGGCCAAGATGGCAGACTTCGGTGCTCACGCAAGCCGCTACTACAGTCTGGAGGTGTCGCACTTCAAGAGCAGTCTGGACACGAAGCTGCTGGAGCTTCTTTGGAACAAGTACTGGGTGCAAACCTTGTCCCAAAGCCCGCTCTTGACGAACCGCGACTATGGCAACAAGCAGATGCTCGACCTCAGTTCCAAGATACGGGAAGCCACTCAGCATATCCAAAAGAGCAACCGAAATGGCGGCACCATGTGGGCGAACAGCTCCAACTCTAAGGTAGTGGACAACGGGCTTGAGAAGATCGCCAGTGACAGTAGAGCTGTCCTAGGCAAGGAGACACAGGGCTTGATGGCCACCGAGATCAAGGCAAAGATATTCAACGACATAGGGAAACATGGCGTTGGGGCATCTGCAATCGCCACCGATGGTGAGTGAGACTCGGTTCCATGCTACGAGGGGGGCAATCAGCTCGTGACGCTCTGTAGGTTGGCGACCAGTCACCCCGCCAGATAGCAGGGCAAGTCGAAAAGAAGGGCTCGAGATCATGAGACACGAAGCATTAGACGGCGTTCGAGAGTTGGCTTGGTATTTTCAGCAATGGCCTGGTGGCTTTTATGAATACACTTGGAAGATGGCGGTCTTCTATCCTTCTGCATATGATACACGGTGACTATAGCGCAAAAGTCTCTTAACTATTGCTTGGCAATCCAGGGATTCATTTCGCTGGTTTCTTGGGCCTTTTCACCCTCCACGCGCATAATGATGGCGCCGGCCTGCCGCATCCGCCGCATTGTCTCTTCCCTGCCGAGCACCACCATACTCGGCACGAGGGCCGAACCGGAAGTGAGGCCAAAGAGCACCCAGCGCAACGCATGGTAGCCCCATTTCTGGGGGGGGCTCGAATCCGACTTTTGGAAGTAGAGGGTCTTGATCAGCGGATCAATGGCGGCTTCGAGGTTCTCTTTGGTCCAGCTGCCTTCCTCGACGCCTCCCACGGCCCGCTGGAGCTCGTCGATGGCGCCGGAGGGTGTCAGCGGCGTGTTGGCCGGGTCCTGCTGCGACGGATCCGCGGCGGCCCGGGTAAACAGCTGCGCAATGCCCGCCATCTCCTGCAGGATCGTCGTCTCGTAGTATGCCTCCGGCACGGTCCATACCAGGTAGCGGTTCCTGCGGACGTACCGTTTCGGGTCGACGAAGCTGTTGCGGTCCAGCTCGAACAGGTCGCGGATGTAGGCGCTGCCGCCGTCGCCGGCCACGGCGGCGGCGGCGGCCGTGACCATGGGGCCGATGGGCGTGATGGTTGTCTCGGCAGCTTCATGAGCCTCGGCGCTTCCCTCGACGGCGGTGGCCATGCGCTCCTTTTCCATGCCGTGGATGGCGTGCGAAATGCCCGGCAGGACCTTGGTTTCCAGGTCCTCGGGCGTGAGGCTGGCCAATGACAGGGCGACGTGTTTCTGGTTGAGATGAGGCAGCTTGTTGGAGACGCGAATGTCTCCCTTGGTAAATCGGAGGTGGAACTGCGGACCAGGTCAGCATGGTGGGCGAGCAGAGCCCCATCCAGAAAGAAGGGAGAACCCCGAAGGCGGCCATATATGCGGGGACAAAGGGCAAACGCACCTTTCTGATCATCTCGTCGAGGTGCATCACCTCGGACGGCCCCTGCGTCGACTTCTCCGGGCTCCAGCCCAGCAGCGCACAGTAGTTGAGCAGTGCGGCCGGCAGGAAGTCATTGTTCCTGTAGGAAGCGATGTCGATGTCGCCGTGCCGCTTGCTGAGCTTCTGGCGGTTCTTGTCGACGAGCAGTCCGACGTGGGCGAACAGGGGGGCCTTCCACCCGAAGGCGTCGTACAGCTGGACGTGGCGCGGCGTCGAGATCAGCCATTCCTGGGCCGCGGCGCCCCGTTAGCACTTTTGTCCGACCCAGCCCGCACGATTGGCGAGCACGGAAGAGGTACTCACGGCGCCCCGGATCACGTGCGTGATCTCCATCAGGTGGTCGTCCACCACGTTGGCAAAGTGGTAGGTGGGGAAGCCGTCGCGCTTCATGACGATGAAGTCCTCCTTGCCCGCGCCCTTGGGCGGGTTGAACTTGCCGTACACCAGGTCCGTCACGGTCGGCGTCGACGTGCTCTTGAAGCGGACGCAATGCGGCTCGCCCGCCGCGGCGCGGCGTTCCGACTCGGCCGGCGGGACGTGCGAGCACTTGCCGTTGTAGCTCGGCGTCGCCTCGCCGCTGGCCATGGCCGCTTGCTTCATGGCGTCCAGCTCCTCGGGCGAGCAGAAGCAGCGGTATGCCTGCCCGTTGGCGAAGAGATGGTCCAGGTGCTTGCGGTAGATGGGCAGCCTGTCCGACTATTCTACTTGTGAGCCATGGCGTCCCCGAGTCGCCCAGGGAGGGCGCCGTGTTGGCCATACCTGTTTATAGGGACCATATGGGCCACCAATGTCGGGACCTGTCCAAGGACTCAGTACACTGCCGCCGGCGGACACTGAGGTTTTGTTCAGGCTAGGCCCCCATACCTTCGTCCCACTCCAGACCAGCCCATTTGAGATCTTCATACAACCTCTTCTCGGCGTCCCCCACGATTCTAGACTGGCGGCGAGCCTTGTAAGCACGGGGGTTGGGGGGGGGGGGGGGGGGGGGGGGGGGGGCGTTTCCGGGGTCGACTTGGCATTATCAACCAACCTGATCTGTATCCTCCAGTCGAAGAAGAAACTGGCCGCCGGTGGCCCTGGCCAGCAGGTAGTTGAACAGGGCTGTCCGTAGCGAGCCTAGGTGCAGGTATCCGGTCGGGGAGGGCGCGAACCGCGTCCTTGCGGGCGACGAGGGCAACGCGCGGGAGTCGAGCTTCTTCTCGACCTTTTCGGGTCGGCCTGCGAACATGCAGCGCCTGAGGATCTTGGTCACGGGTTGCGCCCGCGATGCCCTCCGAAGAGGCCCGCCGACAATGTGCAAGCCCCTCATGATTGGTAGCTTGTCATAGCAATCATACACACTGCATCGCCCTGCCACACCAGAAAGCGGTTGCGGTCAATCTATGTATGTCTCGTGGGCTTCTCTGGGGCTCGGCATGGACATGGCTCCGGATGGGCGGTCGTACACAGTAGGTAGTATTTAGTATTCGCTTAACAGAAAAAAACATAGCCCCGCCCATTGCACTAAAGTGAAGGCCCCAATGGGTAGCGTGGGTATGTACACAGTACCTATGGAGCCTCCCTCCCCTTCGGCCCCTCAGGACCCTCCGAATGGATGCATGGAATCCAACTTGCTTAAGTCTGGAGACGATGCAGTCAGTGCTTCGACTCGGTCCAAATCAGTAATCATTGATTGGACAGCCCTACGATACAGGACAGTTGTAGATTGGACTACTGGGCTCCAGGAACCCGCGCTGCTGAAGAGTCGATAGCCGGCGGGCCCCCCTCCAATCTACGTAATGTTGGGGAGGTTTGGCTTGCGACCACTGGACAACTGGCGCACCACAGAACGCATGTGGTCACGCTATACCCATTCGCCCCCAAAAGATGTAGTTCGTCCATAGATCCCTCCTTACAAAACGAGGCAGGTAGCCAAGGGGGGTTGTAAAGAAGGTGACTCAACCTAAGGGTGGTGTTCTTAGTGTGGTGAGCCAATCACCCTTCCACACATACATACATAGGTATATTAGATGTAGTTGGGTGGCTATCATTCTAGCAGGCAGGGGGGTTCAAACGGCACTGGAACTTGACAGCAAAGGCTCTCTGTGTGTGTGTGTGACAGACAAGGAGATCCTGGAACGTCCATACCTCCCACATGCCCTCTGCGAATGAGGTTGGTTCTAGGTAACCGGCTCCTCCCTGTACTCGAAATATGACATCCTGGGGTCTTTGCCATCACGGCCCTGACAGTTTGTCCGATTCTCGTGCTTTCTAGGGTGATCGCGGTACCCCGAGCATGGCACACATCAGCTGCAATGAGGCTTCCCACAGAATATCCGCAGTTGTACGAAGTTCTTTAGCAGCATAGAACTCCATAGATAAAGACGTAGGTAAGTACGCAGGCAACGAGGAAGAGGTACGTAAGGCTACGATCCGTCCTGGAGGGTACCTAGAGTAGGCGCCCGCAGTACGGTACAAAGTTGTCAAATCTTGGGAGGTACTTCATGTGGGAGCCCCGAGTACTTGCATCCAACTTTGTACCTAAAAAGTCCCCTCTACACTGGGTGTGGATTGTGGATTTGCGACTCAGCAGACGGAAATCCATGCCGCAGTTGCCCCGCTAAATTTTCTACAACTACGGTTCCCAACCAGGGCGCGCGGCTTCGTCTTCACTGTTCCCAAACCAACAACGCGATACGAAATATTCGCTTCGCTCTTGACCACCGTTCCTCAGGACAATCTTTCTTGACGCCGTTACTACCAACCTACCCAAACTCCGCTATCCTCGCACGCAACAGACATCGAACATGGAGTTTCCCGGTGCTGCCGGCGAGCAGGACGATGTTGAACTCTACGGTACTTGCCCTTGCCCCCCCACCATCCGCTCTCCATGACGAATGCTACGGTCCAGCCGCGACCTGACCGCACCCCGTTGTACCGCTCTCGGCTGCTAACATTTGTGCGTCTGTCAGAGCTTCTCGGCGTAGACAAGACGGCGAGCGCGAACGACATCAAGAAAGCCTACCGCAAGGTGCGTCCCGCCAATGCTTCCGTGTTTCATGTTGCCCCGGTACTGACACCTTCCGACAGTTGGCTCTTCAGCACCACCCCGACAAGGTCTCCGAGGACCAGCGCGAGGAGGCCGAGGCCAAATTCAAGTCTGTGACCCAGGCCTACGAGATTCTCCGCGATGATGAGAAGCGCGCCATGTACGACCAGCACGGTATGGCCGCCTTCGATCCCTCGAGAGGTGGCGGCATGGGCCCCGAGGTGGACATAAACGACATCCTCTCGCAAATGTTCGGCATGGGCATGGGCGGCCCCGGTGGTCCCGGTATGGGTGGCATGGGAGGCGGTCCTCGCCGCCCCCGCCGCGGCCCCGACGAGGAGTCCAAGTACTCTGTCACGCTCGAAGATCTCTACAAGGGCAAGACGGTCAAATTCGCTGCCGACAAGAACACCATCTGCAGCACCTGCACCGGCACCGGAGGCAAGAAGGACGTCAAGCCGCAAACTTGCGACAAGTGTAAGGGCCAGGGTATGGTCGAGGCCTTCCGCCAGATCGGTCCCGGCATGATGACGCGGGAGTCGGCCATCTGCGACCGCTGCTCGGGCTCCGGTAACTTCTTCAAGGAGAAGGATCGGTGCAAGAAGTGCAAGGGCAACCGGACCGTCAAGGAGCGCAAGCCCCTCGAGATCTACATTCCCAGAGGCTCCATGCAGGGAGAGCGCATCGTGCTGGAAGGCGAGGCGGACCAGCTACCCGACCAGAAACCCGGCGACTTGGTCTTCATCCTCGTCGAGGAGCCCCACGAGACCTTCAACCGTATCGGCCAGGACCTGTCAGCCGACCTGCACATCACACTGGAAGAGGCCCTCTGCGGTTTCTCGCGTGTTGTATTGACCCATCTGGACGGCCGTGGTATCCAGATCACCCACCCCCGAGGCAAGATCATGCGTCCCGATCAAGTGCTGAAGGTGGAGGGCGAGGGCATGCCGATGAAGAGAGGAGACGAAAAGGGCGATCTCTACCTGAGTGTCAAGATAGAATTCCCCGAAGACGGCTGGCTGAAGGATGATAGCCAGTACGCATCTCTGCAGAAGCTTCTGCCTGGCCCGCCGCCGGAGATCAAGGCGGAGGAGGTTGATGAGGTCGAGTACGACGATGATGCCGACATTGAAGAGGTAGGCCTTCCCTTATCTTGTCATCGCCGGAACAAGCTAACGCGCATACAGATGGGTGCTCAGTCTGGCGATCCTCGCTTCCAGAGCGAATGGGCCGACGATGACGACGACGACGCCGGCGGTCCTCAGTGTGCGCAACAGTAATGAGTTACGAGACATGACAAGGTTGGGAATGGATAGACGGCCTCCGGGATGAGGCGCCACGACTGCTCACGATATTTCTCGGTCTTTGGCCATTACCCGGCATTGGTGTTTCGGGTGGTCAAGCCGACGTGTTTCTTCAGAAGCCTCCTCCCTCAGCGTATAGAGATTCGGTATGCGACCAGCAGCGGTGATGGAAGCGACCAGTGTTGCTCCTGGTGGTCTTTTCCGTTGACTTGACAGGAGTAGTTTGGCTCCAACGCGCCCCCTGCGATTGGAACCATTTAGCATCACTTTATTTGAGTTATACATTGGCTCTAGACCCGCCTCTACGATGGACCAGCTGGGAACTATGATCTGAAGGACAACGAATACCGACGCCCACTTGGATTAAGGTGCTTAGGTACACGTCGACCAGCGGCGTCGTCTTCTGTATATCTTTTATGTCGCACGTATCCCGTAATACTCTGCACCATATCGGCAGGTGTCTGGTTACCCAATAGGGAAGTGTCACAGACACGAGCTGGTGGTTTGATCGGCCAACAGGCCCTGTCTGTGTACATCTATCTACACCTCACGCCATCCGGGTTTGATGCAACGGGCAGCCAGGTAGCTTGCTGGACAGGAGAACAGGTGACATCTGCGAGCATGGGCTTACACCAGACTCCGGGATGATATAACGGCTCGTTTGTATTTCTTAACTGGTGGCGAGCCTGACTCCGAGCATCTAAATCCTTGCATTTTCGAAAGACTGCATCAGAGCAGTATTCAGGAAGGAGAGGGGGGGACAAACACCTGTCTATCTTTTTAGGCCTGCGGGATTCTGACTTCGAGGGCTGGGCAGTACTTACACTATACGAAAAATGCCTGTAAATACCGTAGTATACGACCTTTAGGGACGAGGGTCTGTCGCTAGCTAGCGGACCGCGCCGACCTCGCGATAAAATTGCCGGTGTTGAGCCTGGTGTTGCGCTCCGGCTGCTACTACTACTGCTGCTGCCGGCCGGCCTGGTGTTACAGCAGCAGCAGCTGGAACTCTAGCTGGAACTCCAGTTGATGCTGGAGAAGGCGCTGCTGGCGTTCCGAGCTCTATTGTTGGTGGCGAAGGCTGGCTTGCTAGCAGTTGGCTAGCTGGCAGTCGACTTGCTGGCCGAGACCGCCCCCCAGCGGCTTCGTCTGCTTGAGGAACCTCCAGCAGCTGCTGATGCTGCAGGCTCAACACCAACGCCAGGCCATCCCTAGCCAGGACAGGCCTCACGCCGAGGTCCGGCGCGGCTGGCGAAGGGGTCGTCTTCGTCAATAGGGTCTGGAGGCGAAAGAGGGGAACTCCCAGCGGCTACGCGGTCGGCCTGGCTCAAGTTGAGGCTCGAAGGACCGGAACGCTGGCTCAGCAGCGGCGGAGGAGATGTGGAGGCGCAGGTGTTGGTGTTCTCCGCCTGGAGGACGGTCGAAATCGCCTTCGTCGCTTTGCGAGGACCCCTCGGAGCCACCAGGGCTTGCGGGACGTGACGACGGGGCGCTGTCCACGCTGGACTGCCGGCTGGACTGCTCCTGGCTTGAATAGAGGCTTGAATTCAGGCTCGAAGAAGGTTCGTTATTCACCTGACAGTTTCAGCAGCCGCTTAATTGACAGCTTGTTAGCAGCTGGGAGCAGTTGGGGCAAAAATGGACTCTTCTATGTAGAGGGTGTAGCTGAATTCAGATTCCAGGAATAATACCTTAGGTACTTTTCAGGGCTATTTTAGTGTCTAATAGCGTTTCCCTCGGACATTTATAGCTAGAATTAAGCCTCGGCCCCTTAGAAAAGAGGGAACTGACCTAAGATAAGGCTCCCTAGTTCCGAGTTTCTCATGCTGTCGCAAGTGAGGGCATTCCGTAGGTTCAGCGCGTCAGTAGAATAGGCCACGTGAGGAGACCTATATGGGCTAAGGGCGCAGGACAGGGGTCTTGACATGCTACTCTATGTATTCCACACTCCTTACAGATAGTTTTCTTTTGTTTCCCTTCTTTGGATAACTTGAACCTCGCTCCTCACGGCCCTTGCTGTACGACGTATGCCCTATAACACTTAGATGACCCGTCACAGTTTTGAATACTACTTCTTAATTCCATTTGAAGATTTACGGCGGTACCAGGTAAAAAAAAAACTCCCTCACAAAAGTAGATTCAGTGGCTGAAACTGTATTATATGCTACCTGGAATTTTACTCAAATCTTATAAAGTGCGGCTCTGTACATTTTGAACTAAAGCTTAAAGAGGAGGTTATAAGGCCTCATAATAGTTATTAGCATAAAAGAAGCTAGAAGAAGTATGGTTTCGTTACTATCTTCGTTGCACGGCTAGGTACATAGTTAAAGTATGTACTTATACCCCCTTCAAAGAACCTCCTTCCCAAATAGGTATCCAGGTAATTATGCCACTCATGTCTCTTCTGCGCCCACTGTTGGGGAGACGAAAAAAGCCGGGAGGTGGTCCATCCCATCGCTTTGTTCTGGCTGTTTTATTAGGTTTCTGTACCTAACTAGGGGCCATGGTTCCAGTAATACCAGACATTTCACCTTTCCCTATATAAGTAGATTCCTGAGCACTATCTTCCACACTATTCTACGTGTTCAAAGGCTGTCTTTCACACCCTCCTACGTCTTCCAAGACTAGCTTTGTTGACTCATACTCCCACCGAGCCCAACTTCGATTTCTAGATTTAGTGACTGGAGTGACTTAAGCACCGCCTTCCCCAGCTTTCGTCGTTCCATTCCTACCTGCTTTCTGGACCCCCTTCTTTCCCACCTCGACATACCAGTCCAGATCTACGTCCGTTTTAGATCATTACAAACCACTCCGTCTCATCATTCCACACTTCAGTTGCTTTCTTCGACCCCCCAAGCAACCACGGAGGGAATTCAGCTAGGATTGGCTCGTTTCTACCATGGCCTCCATTCATCCGCCCCGACTGGATCGCCCCAGCCCTTCCACTCCGATGGGTTGCTCGGCAAACTGCCATATCCCGTCATCTTTGCCGCCTTCTATCGTGGCTGCTGTGCGCATCACCGCCGGTCCTCTCGTCAACGTCCACGTGGCCGGGCCCAAGCCTCAGTGCGTATTAACATTTCCCGAGGAAGGTGTTTACATCCTGTACCAGCGCCGCACCCTACAGATCGCCAAGGCCAGGTGCGCTCATCAGCAGTGCTCCCTGCTTCTCTGTTCCCAGGCCGTGGATCATCCAGGATGGGTCTTCCTGACGCCGAGCGATGTCGCAGAATTCTCGGCAGACGAGCCCTGCCAACGATGTCTCTTTCGGTGGCTACGACTGGAAGAAGCGCTTTCCGCCGTCGAGGGTCTTGGACTGCAGGCTGCCCAAGTTCCCCCCTTCTTTTCCTGGTCCCTTCAACCCGACAGGACCGTTCGCATGGTCCATGACGCAGACGCCGGCCAGAAACTCTCCCCGGCTGCGCGGTGCTCCAGGCACTTGCTATCCTCGATGAGAAGGGCTTGGCAAGACTACCTCACCACCCCACGGCCATCCGTACCCCATCTGGACACCTCATCGGATACGTCATTCGACGACCTCGGTGGCACCACAGACGACATTTGGGACATGGACGATCTGCCCGGCTGGGACAGCTCCTCCGATTACTCTTCCGACGACAGTGTGGCCGAAAGTTTTGACGATCTATCCAGTGACATCCCCTACATCTGGAGTCGCGGGCTTCAATACGTCGACGATGAGAGAAGCGACAAAACCCTGATCGGTACCGAACAGCACGAGCACGGGGACGACAGGGACGAATACGAGTTCATTTAAGATGACTCCCCTTGGGACCCTCGCAGAATCGACGCCGAATATATCACGAGGCAGCACCAAGATCGTATGGCTTCTTTCACCCTCTCAACTTAATGTGTTACTGACAAGCGATTTGGAGTTTGCAGTCTGTACCACACAAACAACGGATTGCCACAAAAGAAGACACACTACCTCATTCGACCCGGCAGTAGCGAGATGTTACGATCTTCCGACGACTGCAAAACGGCGCTTTGGAAAGTATGATGTCCCCTAATTATTGGCCATTAATGGGTCGCTCGTTCTTGATTTACTGACTAATGCACCGCCAATTTAGTAGCGTTCTTCCCCCAGTAACACGCCTACATACACTCGTATATTGTCTCATCCGCAAAGATACACGTCGAGACACATGGATCTTTCTGTTTGCTCATCGACCCTCTCAAACCTTCAATTGTGGGAAGAGGCTTTCGATGGGACGCTGTGTAAAGGCCCAAGGAGGGTTCTGAGATACTAAGCGATGTTATGAGAGCCGGCATAAAGCCTGAAAAACTCTATCAGTCCGTGGAGGACAGCACGGACCCATGTATGCTGGAATATACAAGGCAGGCCATGTATTTCAGGGAGACTTCCAGGTCAGAATTTGATGAAGGAACGCAGGGTTTTACATCAAGTCGGGGCCTTATCCTGCTTGATATTAACAAACACCAACCAGCCTACCGAACTCCCTGCGCTTCTTCCCTTCTTCAGGAACGAGTCCAGTAGGAGAAACGACACCGCAGAGCCCATTGCTATTTGGAGCTTTGGGAAAACAGCAAGACGCCGATCATTCGAATGGTCACTTGCAAGACAAAGGAAGACCTAAACTGGAAGTTGCGGTGAGGCCTGAAATTTCTTGGCTGTAGTAATGGGCGTCCAGACTTATCCCCAACCCCGCCAAGGGGGGGGGGGGGCACATAGATCCCTGTGGCCCCATGGCAATCGGTCGGCGATGCTGTTTCCTCCGTAGGGCCCGATGCTTGTCCCGGGCGTTCGACTGCGACAGGGCCGGGCACATGGCATCCGAGACAACCTGCTGAGTGGGACGCGCCCCCCCCCCCCCCCCCCCCCCTCCCCTCCCCCTGATTCCTTCCGAGACACGAGCGGGAGAGATGTTCTAGAAGGAGGGGAGCCGGAATTTCTTTGTCCTCGGAATGGGCGCTAGGGCCATGTTCGGGGTTTGGACGTCTAACAGATCGGCTTCAGCCCCCAGACGCTACCACGTGGTGCCACGTGGAATGGACCGGATGAAATATGACGGCCAACTGGGGGGGAAAGGGGTCGAATGTGACGACCCCGTCGTGTCAAAGAAAATCGCCGGGCCGCGGCCAGCATCTACAAGCACCATGGGCACCGGTGTGGCCTCGCCGAGGGAGCGTGAAAGAAAGAATGAAGCCCAAAATTGGCAGGATACTACGCATTAGTCCCAGAGAAGGGGGGGACCGGGTATAAAACCGCGATAAATCCCGGTGAGAAATGCACATGGGAGACTGCCTCGTCGCCCCATGGTCCTTTTCTTCATTGTCTGGGCAGCTAGGACAATTCCAAAACACCTCCCCCTTGATTCCATACTGGTACCACCCCCTATTCTATTCGACCTTCCACTCACGACAGGTTGCTTCCTCCCGACCCTCCCATTCGCCATGGCCGTCGCAGCGGGCGAGGGGGCGGGCGACGCCGGGCGCGGCGCCATGGACGTCACGGGGGTGGTCAAGAAGCCGTCGGCGCCGCCGCGGCCGGGGTGCGGGGCCGCCGCTGCCGCCGCTGCCGACCGGGGCCGCAGCGGGTACGACACCACGGGGGTGGCGGCCCGGCGGGTCGTCGGGCATTTCGACGTTGTCAATATCACGCCGGTGAGTTTAAACCCTCCTCGCTTGCCCACTCCCCCAAAGCGGCCGCGAACGGGGGCGGGGAAAAGAAATAGTGCTTCGAGGGGGGAGGGGCTGATGCTGCGAGGGGGACGGGGAGAAATGAAAAGAGAGCGTCGCAGCCCGCGGATCACAGATCCTCCGCTTGATCATATGCCGTCGCCAGCCACGCCGCGGGGCCCCCAGCAGAGTGCCGACGAGCGTGGGCAAAATCACGGAAACCCGACGGGAAGGGGGGGAGGACCGAGCATCGAGCATGGTGCGGGACTGGAACTCGGCGACGCGTGGGTTCGAGTAGGGTTTTTTCTGGGTAGGGGAGGGTTGTGTGTGCGCTGGAAAGGGGGGGGAGAGAATAGGGGCGGCTTGGCCGGGACCCGGATCTGGACGGGAAAGGCGACAAAGGCGGCAGAATGATGGAGCGCAACGGGCAGTTCCGGGGAAAGAGACAGAGACGCACTCAGTACCTGCCTCCATTCCCAATGCAACTCCTCATCGCCACGCCGCGTCGTGTACCCCAAAGCAGCACCTGGTGGCTCCTAGGCACGTATGCGATGAAAAACTCCCCACATGGGCAACAGCGGGACCGAGTTCCGGCATCGGATGATCAGACTGCTCGAGAACAGATAGGGTCGAAGTCGTGTTGCTGGCTCATGTAATGCGGCTCCCTGGCTGCTTGTCGGGCAGTATGCCACACCTGGAGTCCTAGACGCCGGGTCCCGCGTCACGTTTTCCCCGGAAAATGTGCATGGGAACAGAGACGGAACCCCCCACCCCGCGGGCGGCGCGCGCGCATCGGGAAGTCAAACACCGGGTGGTACACCTTGTCCTGTCTCCTGTCCGCATCCAGCTTGGAGTTGAAGTAGACGGCGGTAAATCTGTCATCCGGCGTGTGTCCCGGAGTAAGGGAGGCGCAGGCCGGGGGAGGGGGGGTTTGTTTAATTCAGTAGTTGGTCTTCGGAAAGGAGGCCTGAGGTTAGGGAAAAGGAGACCAAGCCCGGTGAGTCGCCTCTTGTCTTTTTCGACTGTCTTTCTGGGGCGGACCATCCACGGGGAGGGCGGGGCAGCTGGGAAGAAGAATGAAAAGAAAAAAGTAAAGAGGAAAAAAGAAAACAGTGCCATAAAGAAGCAACGACTACGCTGGCAAAGTATGGAGGCAGAAATGACGATCTACCAATGACGAGACCTCCATAGAGCGGGGAAAGGGGGCCATTCAAGCCTCGTCAGTTCTCGGCCTGTGCAACCGCTGGTCTTGGTTTGCAGGGGCGCGACGTCGAGTCTGTGGCCTCCATAACCCACCCCCAAGTCGTAATAAACCCCTGCAGGAACCATCATTTGTCGACGCCCTGGAGCATGTGTCCAAGGGCCCGAGAGGACGTCGCGGCCCCGAATTTCCCAGCCTGAAAACAGGGGGAGACGGTGGTTCTTACTGGAGTGCGCTGACGCAAAGCACCAGCGGGATGTTAGCCCCCCGCATCAGCCTTACAAAGGAGAAGACTCCTCATACTTTTCTTTGGGGATCAAGCGTTGCCCGCTGGTTCGTGTGTCGCCATGCAAGATTTTGGTGTTCCATTTACGTGTTGATAAAGCAAACCCACTGACTCGACAACTTTATGTTGAGTGTTATGCTAGCGACGGCCGATGCAGTTGTTGTATTTTGTGTTCTCCAAGATTGCGGTTGCCTGTGTTTGTCCCGACTTTTCCAACATCACGAACCCGTGGACCGGGCACAGGACAGGCTACCGAGGCCACAGGCCCTGCAGAGGCGAATTTCGAACGAGCATGGCCTTCAATGTACTCCAGGAGATGCTCACCGCAACAGTGATGCATCCTTTCGTCTGCTCAACAGCTGCCTCGCGGGCGGGCACTTATGACCCGAGGCGGGCCGCCCCGGGCGAAACTTGCTGGTCGCCATTGAACGACTGCCATCTCTCTGGGCAGTATTGGGGATTCCGTGCCTGGGTGAGACCGCTGGGTGTACCTGCTTGTCGTCGTGTCTCTCCACCGAGGGCCCATGAGACTTCGCCGAGGCAGACGGTAGTACAGCCAACCCTTGGTTATATGCATACCGTCCGAGCAACTCGACTAGGTAAATCGTTTGCAAGGTCCTAGAGGCAGGCGGTGGAGTCGCCTCTTGCGGATAGACTTGTGCGGCAAAAAATGGATCGACTTCTCGGTATCTCAGCGCTCTTGTACTCCGGCCATGTGGGCCCGTTCTTCCGCAAGTCTTCTTGCCGCCGTTTCTGGGCTGCTGACCTGCCAACGACCACCCGGGTCTGTATGGTCTTCGGCCAGAGATTCGGGGTGAAGCCTCCCATCGACGTCGGTGATGCGCTCATGCATTTCCGGCGGGGCATGGTGCGAGTTGAGGGGAAAATGCTGTTCGACCTGGGAGTCCAGCCAGGCCAAGTGACGCGAAGGATCGAGCTGCTCGCTGCGGCGAGGTTTGGGAGGAGGTACGAGAAGGTTCTTCAACGCGGGCAGCGATAGGCCGATGATGGCAGCACTGAATTCGACGGTTGCCCACGCCAACGCGTCTGGCAAGTACCATGTGACGTCTACCTTGTAGATGACGGGAATCGTGTACGCGATACGGACGATTGGGGTCCTGCGTTGGTACACAGTGAGCAAGGGCACATCCGGAGAGCAGTTGGCGGCTGAGCCAAGAAGACGTGAAGCAAAGACCCAGGGAAGTAGGGATACTCACGTGAAGGTGCTGTTGAAACACAAAAGTTAGTCGGGGTTTGGTCAGGTTGAGAGGATTCTCATGGGGCCCGAGGACTTACAAGACGGCGAATGCCACCACGGCCCCCAGGGCAACCCTGTTGTAACGCGAGACTATGGCGGATATGATTGTGGTGATAGGCAAAGCCAGGATGATGGCATCGATGACAATGGTCAACAAGCCCGTCGACAGGTGAAAGGCCTCGGCGCCCATGCAGGTGCCCTCGGCGCCGCCCCAAAGCGCGGCCAGGGGGACGCACTGGAGGCCGGTGATGAGAAGCTGCACGAGGGACACCGTGGTAATAAAGACCAAAGCGCCCATCAGGTACTTCCGGTATCTGGGACAGGGGTCCAGTCGGGCGTAAAGCGCCAGCGCCGAGAGGCGGCAAAGGTAGAGGCCGACGACGCTGGTGAGCTGCGCGGCGATGAGCCACTCGTACATGGTGGCCAGGGCCGGGCGCGGCACGGCGCGCAGGTGTCGGCCGGCACCGTACTCCAGGACCTTGAAGTGCGCGACCATGACGGTCAGGTTGAGGACCTAGACGAGCAACATCAGAGCCGAAGAAAACAGAGAAGGGGCGGCGGCGGCGGCGGCGGCGGCAATCGGCTGGTCGGGCTTGGGGAGGGCGGGTGTTGTCTCCTCCCCCTCACGAAGGGTGAACCTACCTGGGCGTTGCAAATGAGGCCATCGTCCAGACCAAAGCGCTTGTCGAGTTTCCAGCGCGTGATGACGCGGGCCGCCACCACGATGGTCGCCACGGTGTTGGCGGCGGCGATGGCGATGAGGGCACCAGAGCCTCTCTGCTCAGCGAGGTAGCCCTGTATGGCGGCCATTGGCAGGAATGGGAGCCGGCTGGTGGGAAGGACGGTCGAGGAGAGGAAGAAACAGGCCAGAGGGCCATCGGGAAGGATTGGAAGTTAGGTTAGTACATGGATAGTTGGATGCAACAGCCCTACGGGGGGGATGGGATGGGAATGGATGGATGGGCTGATTCTAATGAATAGTACATGTGTACATGTACCTTAGTAGGTGTAGTGCTGTCTAGTATGGATGGATAGGTAGATGGATGGGATCCAATGGATGTATGTATCTACCCAACATCCCTGCCTGCCTAGACGATGGCCGCATAGGTTGGATCCATTTCCAGCTACTGCGGCTGGACCAGTAGCCATTGAAGTCCAAAGTTCACAAGGTTCCATACTGTATACAGCTTGCCGAGCTTGCCTACCACCTCCAATACCTACCACTGGAGCCTACCTGCCCGTATCCAAGTGCCCGACAAGTATGGATGGAAGGAAGGATGGCAAACCCGGTCTCCTTGCCAGCAAAGCCCTCGCTCGTCCATTGACAGTGCCCGGCCTAGGGATAATACGAGTTTAGCGGGGACGGAAAAGACGGAGAGGAGCCCCTCGGGTTGGCCCGATTCCAGAGGGGCGGGCGTTGACGCTGGGCCAGCCGTTTCGGTCGCATCTTCCGCAAGCGAAGCCCCTGTCGTTGCCGGGCCTGGCCAATCGTGGCCGGAATCGCTCCAGGGATCCCCTGCCCGCTCGCGGGGCGCGCCCCCGATGCACTGACTGCATCTTTACACAGTACCACTGTTCACCTCATCTACTATCTATCTCTGCCACCCCCCCTGGAGCTGGAGGGGTCGGGAAAATGTTGCTGCCTGGGTGCCTCTCGTGGAACCTGTTTTTTGCTGGTGGCCACCCACCCTGTGGTATGGAATGGGAGATGCAAGCCGGCAAGCCAGCCTGGGAGAAGCTGGACCCGGACAAAGACCTCCTGCACGCGCCCCAGCGCTCTTCAGGAGGGGGCATCATCTCGCTACAGCGTACCGAAGGACCCCAGCGTCCCGCCAAATACACTGTCGGTGGCTGTCGTTCAATTGTGGCAGTGCTCCCATGTCCCTTCCATTGTCGACGATTCCACCCCATCCTGGCCATCTCATCGCTCCGTTGTGACTGAAGAAAAAAGAAAAGAACGACCACACGTTACAATCTATTAATAGCACTTCCCGGGCCGGATGCCGCCAAGACGCGACCCGCAGCCCCGGAGAGACATGGTGACACCCCGTCAATCCCGCTCGCACTTACGAGTGACCCTCCTCCCCCCGACTACAAAACCCTTACGCCCGAGACGCCAACCACTCGTCGTTGACGGTCCGGTAGTCCTCGGGCCCGTAGGGGTCCGTCATCTCGGCCCACCAGCCGCCCTTGCGGTGGATCTCGAGGCCGAGGTCGCGCAGCAGCAGGTCGAGGTAGGGCACGGCGTCGAAGATGAAGGACGGGCCCCGGGTCCCCCAGTCCACGGGGTACCGCCACCGCCCGAAGCGGTTGTGCAGGACCGTCTCGTACCGCAGCGCCGATCCCGCGTCCGCCGCCGCCGCCGCCGCCGTCGCCGCGCGGCCCGGGTCCCGCGCCAGCGCCCCCGCAAAGTACGCCGCGATCCAGAGCCCCTGCACGTGCGCGCAGATCGTGTTGCTGAAGTTGGACACGACGCCGATGAAGGCCACGTCGCGCGTGCGCAGGAGCCGCGCCGACGCCGGCGCCACGAAGTGGTACAGCATGTACGGCGTCAGCGGCTTGCACGGCGTCACCGCGTCGCCGCTGCTGACGCCCTTCTGCTCCACCAGGGGCACGTAGTTCCGGTTCCAGACCGGTTGGTTCCGGAGCCGCGGGAACCGCCGCAGGATCTCCTCGTCGGCCTGCCGCATGAGCCGCTTGTTGTTGGCGAGGTCGTCGGCCGCCGCCGCCGCCGCCGCGCCGTCGTCCTCGTCGTCCCAGGCGTGGGGGATCCCCAGCTCTTTCTCGATCCCCTCGGGGAGGAACTGGATGGGCGGCACGTGTTTCCAGCCCGTGTTGGCGAGCAGAACCTCGGACACGAGCTCCGTGCCGTCTGCGAGGTGCACCTTGCCCGCGCTGAGGTGGGTGATGTCGCTGCTGTGCACGCGGACCTGGCCGCTCCGAATGTAGTCAAAGAGGTCCGTGTCGTAGTTGCGGATGCTGAAGCTCGCGCCCGTGAACATGGCCTCGGTCCACGGTTTGAGCTTGGCCGTCTCGGGGTGCGCATCGTAGCCCATCAACGCCAGGGCGTCTTGGCCCAAGATCCCCCAGAAACTGTCCACGAGGGTCCGCCCAAGCCAAGTTTCGTGCAGCAGCCTGCGTATACGCCCGTATCCGTCCACCTCACCCCAGACGCAGGGACTGAACCACGTCAGGAACCGCACATCTACCAGACAGGCGTCAGCGCAGTTCCGTGTGGGCATGAATACCTATGGTAGGTCGGGCGAGACTCACTGGCGAGCTTTTCAATCCATTTCTTGAAGGGCGTAACATACGAGGGGGCAACCCAACACGGGCCGTGGCCCGTCGCTGAATTCTCGGTCAGAAACGGTCTTTCGGCATGTTGGAGAAGGGGGAGATACGTCGGATGACCCAGTCAACTTTCACACCCGCCGTGGCGTAGGCATACACGGCGTCCCAGGACGACTTGGAACCACCGAACACGGTGACGCGGCTGGCGGTCTGTAGGGTGTCCCGGTTCTGCCGGAAGTGCTTCCCGTGGAAGACCCTCCCGCCGAAGCTCTCCTGGCCACAGAAGTGAGGCAGCCAGGCGTCCGAGGTAAGCCCCGTGGCTATGATCAGCTTGCGCGCAAACATCTGCGCCCGGCCTCCTGCACTGGAGGTCGTGAGAACCCATCCGCCGCGCTCCGGGTCCCGGTGCTCGGCCGCGAGCACCTTGGTCGCCGAGCGGATCAGGTCGAAGATGCCGAATTCCGTGGCGTACGCTTGGAGGTACCGGTTGATGACGTGGCCGGGGATGTACTCGTCGGGCCCGACCCCGAACGTCGCCTCGTCCATGGGGAAGTCGGGGTACTCGTACGTGCCCCAAAGGTTGTTGCTCTTCAGGCCCGGGTACAGGCGCTCCTCGGCCCAGGTGCCCCCCAACGCGGCCTGAGAATCCAAGACGGCCAGGGACGCCGCGGGGTGGATGCAATGGTACTGCTTCGCGGCCGCCAGGCCATACCACCCTGCGGAACGTGATCTGTCAGCGGATGGACGCACAGCGGAACCTCGGCGCCCGGGTAAGAGTGTCCTCGCCGAGTCCCGAGCGAGAATGGCTTCTCACCAGCACCTATGACTACACAGTCGAGTTCCTCCATGGTTGCTACCCCTGGGGCCTGCTTTGTGCGTGGTGTTCCTCTGTAAAATGTTGTGAGTATCCAGCCAGGGAGGAGCACAGAGTCATTTATATGCCCCCGATCTGTCTACGGGCGAGCACATGTACGAAGTACGACGAGGTCTTGGACGCTGTGCAACTTGCAAACGCGAGGGGTTCCGGTATGCGGATCTGGCCATGCTGGATTCTTGTAGGAGAGCGAGATAGCAAACATCTAGGCCGCTGCTGCAGGTGAGACGGAGACGGGGATCGTGGTTGGTTGGCGAAGAGGTTGTGTGGGCTTCCGTTGCGTTGGTGACTGCCTTCGTGGCTCGGCGAACCAAGTGCTTATCCCTTGCGGGGATTCTGAACGAAACCCGGTAACAAGGTCTCAATGGAAACGTACCCATCATATCAAGTTCCTACGGGCAGCTCTTGCTCAGGTTCGTGAGGCTCGGGGTGGAACCGATTGGGTTCCATACGATGGCCAACAACCTTTGTTCTCGATTCTACTGTTCCAATTGCTGGTGTAATGACGAATTGCACATTGCTTTTCGGCAAAGGAGGGTCTTGTGTGCCCAAAAAGGCCCAAAAGTGTCCAAAAGCACTTTGCTCCTCGTCGAATGACGTTACGATATTCCCCTGCGTGAGGGACGGCCAAAGTTACTCACGGACAGAGGGGCGAGCTGCCAAGGGCGTAGTCGCTTCGGCTACTTTTGGTATGAAGACATGCCCACTCGAGACAGGCACAATTCGGACTCGAAAGTCGTAACTGCAGGGTGCAAACAACGTGGTACGGTGGTCGGCACCTAGCCGAGAACGAGTATTAGGGCAGCCGGCCGAGAGCGAGTATCCGGCCGGGCACACGACAGAAGTGATCTCGGTTAGCGATGCCGTTGTGTTTGGTGGCCTATTCCGTGGTCTAGAACCACCCCATCTCTCTATTTCTTGCTGTTTTCCTTTTTAGAGGCTCACCGTCTCGCCATGTCGCCGTTCGTCTACTGTAAATATCGAGCGTCAGGGGACGGTGTCGTTCCGCCCAATGATCCTGTGGCTGACACGCGCGAGGCGGGCAGGTTGAGAAACGGGTAAGCCCATAATGTACCCGTTTACTTCAAGGTACACACCAAGCTCGAGCCGTCATTGTATCTATTAACTGTCTCAGCACTCTCTCCGAAATTGAGCCGGGGCCATGGTTTCGACAGAATGCTGTTGCCATGTGGATTGTTTCTCATAGGGATCTGCTCGTGGTCGGTGATTGCACTTCCACGGGTTGCTGCACTGGAGGCGGCCGGCATGATGCACTCGGGGTGCCAACTGAAGCCAGGGCGGCGGCAAGAGTGCCCGTTTGCGTAAGTGTGTGCGATTTGGAGGCGCTTCCTGCAAGCAACAGTAGCGAGGAGCCAAAGCTGATCAGGATGGCTCGCCGGCGCAAGCAAGGCGCCGCCAACGGCTTTCTGCACGTGTCAGCAGCGCGTCGGGTGATTTATTAGTTCGGCGATGATGTCGGTCGTGGTGTGCAGCGCGGGAGGGAGGGGGGCCAATTTCATGCGTTCTGGCGCAAATAGCCAATCAATGCACGGCGCAGGGTTCTCCGCGCTGATCTCCGCGCATGGCCGGCGGAGTCGTGGCCACGCGCGCGCGGGTTTGCTTCCATAATAAATGGGAGGGCTATGTATGGGAATGAGAGATGCCAGATGACTTGAAGGGGCTTTCACAGGGGGATTCCGCCTCGGGTGACCTTCCTCTCTGGCGGGCGGAACAGCGGAGGTCTCTCTGTCTGCATGTGCCCCGCGGGCCACCGAGCGCCCGAACCGTGGACCAGGTTGACCCGGCTACGGAACGCCCGCGCGCGCAAAACAGGAAGCGACAGCTGCCAGCCCCGGTTGCCAGGGACCTGCTTCTTCATGGGATCCCGCCCACCGCATGGGAGCGCAGCGGTGAGCGGCCGGCGGATGGAAAGGAGATGGAGAGAGAGAACGGGGGACGATGCGGGATGGAGCAATCGAGGGAGGCGAGGTTCCACTGCGAGACAGGTACCGCAGCGGAAGCCCGGCTGCTAGGTGGTTTTCACATGCAGAGGCCGGAGACGGGACGATGGATGCCAGGTACCACGCGCCGGCGGGCCTCGATGGGCGAGGGAGGGCGAATGGATGCTACTCGTCTACCTGGCGAGCCTGGAGGGGTGGGAAAAACCACGCTTGCGCACTCCATACGGCGGCAGTGATGGATGGGGGAGGTGGGAGGCGCGATGACAGGCGTTAGATGCAGGGCTCCGTCTTTAGGTGCAATAAATGTACGGGGCGCCTGGCCATCCCTGTCGTGCTAACCCCCTAACATTCGGCCAGTCTTCTGCTCTGCGTCCTATTCCATGGATGTACGGAGTCAGGGAGCACCGGTCGCGACCACGGGCTAAAAAACCGTTCGGGGCGTCGGCTCAGCTGTGTGTGTGTGTGTGTGCGTGTGTGTGAAAATGTGGAGGGGGGAGAGCGCGTCCGAGAAGAGCCGAGGTATCCTTTTTCGAAGTGGTGGCCCGAGATTGCTTGCTGCTACTCTCCCCGACGGCTCTGACCAGGATCGGCCATTCAATGGGGGACCCGACAAAGGGCTGACTGACTGAGATCTGCTGACCTCACCGCAAGGGAAGCATGGGAAGCCACTTGCAAGAAGCACATACCTACTAGCTACAATCCCTCATACCAGCTGCTCCAGCTTGCTCTCCGACAGAACCTAACCTCCCGTCTTTCCCTTCCTGTCCGATCGTCCCTCCCTCCCTCCCTCTCCCTCTCCGTGTCCAGTCGCTCCGTTCGCCTCGTCCCGCTACCTAATCGGCCTTGCCGCACCCTCTCTCTCTCTCTCTCCTCCATCCTTTCTCTCCATTCCATTCCAGGCCGCCTCTCGCCCTGTCTTTCCAGCCTTCCAACTCCCTACCTAATGTGTAAATGACCCATACCACGGCCACCAACCCTTAAAGCTCGACAGCGCCTTGCTTTGATTTGCGCTTATCCCCGGTCTTTGTTCCGTTGCTCTCCTTGCCCGCCGCAATTGATATGATCTGGAACCCACACTCGCCCTTGCCATCGCGTACGTGAGACGGAACCAGCCCGACCCCGGACTCGACCAATAGCGCCGCCCTTGCGACATTGGGCACTGTTCACAGCCAACAACCTACACCAACACAGTCGCCATGGCCTTTCACGATAACGCCAGCCCCAGCAACTCCCAAACCGCCACCATGAGTTCGGCCGGCTCGGCGTCCGTGCCTGATACCTTCAGCTCCCAGATGCTGTCCTCGTCGATATCCTCGCTCGCCTCTTCCACCGCTGCGTCGCGCCAGTCATCGTCACACATCTCCAAAACGTACCGCCAGTCCTCGCAGCTATTCCTGACGCGTCGCTTGCCCGAAGCACTTTCCACCCTGCTGCCGCTCGTGACGCCCCCTGGTCTTGGCGAGACTGCTCTTGCCAAAGCCGAGGATGAGCCCGCCCCCATCGCCAGCGCCAGCAGGTCCACGAGGATCAAGGTCTGGAGCCTATACTTGACCACCTTGAACGCCATTCTCGAGCTGGATCCCGACGAGGGAAAGGATGCCTTTGGCGTTCAGGAATACCGCGCGCTGTGCAGCAAAGTACGCGAGGGCGCCATTTGGGAAGAAGTCGTGAGGAACGGCTACCACGGCATCGAGGGCCAGGTCGACGCTGATGTCGTCATTAACCTGTGGGTGGCCTCAGGAACTGTCATCCTCGAGAAAGTACCATACCTTGCTGACCACGAGATAGGGCCACATTACTACTGGCGCATGCCCGCAGCCAGAAACTGAACCAGACGCGGCTGGAGACGTACCTGGCCGCCTCGCAGCACCCGAATCTCGATATTTCACAGCAGCTAGAGGCATCGCAATCCACGCCGGGCCACCGCAGGAAGCCCTCAAAGTCGAAAGCGGCCAGTGGTGCAGACACCCCGCGGGATCTGAATGCGCGCGTCAAGATCCTCGAGCTGTACACCCTGCACGTCCTGCTGCGGAACAACGAATGGGACTATGCGCGAGAGTTCATCAGCGTTTCGCCGGTCCTGGACGAAGAACGCCGCGATGCCTTCCTGCAGGCGCTCCAGAGCCTGCAGGACGAGCAGCTCGAGCAAGAGACGAAAGCACGGGAGGAAAAACAACGACAAGACGAGGCGCTGCAGAAGGAATTGGAGGAAGGAAGGCGACTCAGGGCCGAGAACGAGAGCCGGGAACGGAAACGAGTGGAGCAGGAACGGGCGAAGCGGGAGGGTAGCGAGGTCGACTACGGCGTCGAGAAGACGCCGAGCACAAGCAGCGGATCGACCAAACCGCGCCGGCCGAGGACCGGGTCGTCGGCTGTATCCAAGTCGAGGCCGGCCCAGGGGAAGCCTAAGGGCCCCCTGACTTTGACTGCGCGCGCCTCGATGATCTTGTCGAATTTGAGGCTCGTCTTGGAACAGCTGGGTGGCCAATTGAAGACGAACCCCATGTTCCTGATGAGATTTATTGCTTTTATCGCCGGGCTCGTGGCCATGTTTGGAAACCGACGGATACGCGAGCGCATCACCCAAGTGCTGGGAACGGGCTGGACCAAGATCAAGGCGACAGCGGGCATGGGCGTCAAGGTCAGCTACGTCTAGGCGTTTGCGAAAGGGGTAATTTGGGGGCCTGGTTTGGGTGCAAGTAGCCTTCCTGTACACTACTTATGTTATATCAGTACGGGTAATGCAAGGTGAACGACTGTATTCATTTCACAGTCTTGGTCAAACCATGCGGTTCCTCAGCCGCCCACGTACGGTATCGCTGAGGGGTATCGACCCTGTAACTATAGTATGCAAATCGACAAAACCCGTACAACGCCGTGAAAATGCAATCTGTGGGCTCGTACCCCTTGCGGTCGCTGTCGCAAAAGACCCAAATCCCCATTGCCCGGCTCAGCCGATGAGAATGAGGCTCGCGACCACCGATCCCATCCCGTTCCTTTGGGTCAGCGACCGTCCTCGGCTCCATCGCTCTGCCCGGCTCCCAAACTTCGACACATGCCCCAACCCGGGCTTCACGGGGGCTAGTACCCCGTTCGATTCGTTTTCTTTTGGTAGAATAACTGTCCGTTGCCATTTCCCCCCGCGGTTAGCAAACGTTTCCCGGCCAAGAAAAGAAGAGGGGGGGGGGGGGGGGGCGACTCACGTCTGTCCTAGAACTGCCCAAATTGATAATCTTGGGGCAGCCGTCGCGGTCCTTCTCGAGCCGCGTGCACTCGAAGCAGTAGAAGGCGTCCGAGATGCCCTCGCCGCCGCACACGACGCACTTGTTCTGGTAGTTGCCGAACGAGCACTCGTCGCAGATGCGCACCAGCGTCGTCGGCCGCACGTACGAGTCGCACACGGGGCACTTGCCGTCGCACTTGTCGCAGAGCCGGCCGATGGCCACGCCGGCCTGCTTCCGACACATGACCAAATCCCTGCAGAGAGAGAGAGCGCGCGCCACAGAGGTCAGCGGGCGAACGCGTACGCTTCATGGAGGGGGGAGGGTAAGGGCGAGGCCGGGCTTACGGGTGATGGCGCGACATGTTGGAGGACAGGCGGCGGCTACGTGTGCGGTTTCGCTTTTCTTGTTCAGGAGCGTCGGGCGTGAAACGGGGAGGCGGCGCGGTCGTGACAGTGTCGTCGCGGCTGGAAAAAGGGAAGCTATCGGTCGCGCAGGTGGGAAGGGCAATATCGTCGGCGGAAAGTAGATTGCTCAGCCTTGCCACTTGCTTCTGGATATTTCTTCGAGCTACCTACAGCTCGTGTATAAATCAGGCGCACTTCAGCACTACATACCCACCTGTTTCTTGCATATATTAGTAGGTACATAAGTATGTTATGTAAGAGCAGGGCGATTAGTAGTAATACCTTGTAGTTCCGTAGTAAAGGATAGCGTGGTCCCGGCGCGGAGCAAGTCTACTGTGTACGTATTTTATGTACAGTATGTACATATGTACATATATCATGTACCGAGGTATTCATAACCTACCCCGGGGCCCATGCATAATGCACCTGCTAATCTCCATCCCCACTTCCCCGACTTTCAGCCTCGCAACAACGACGCTCGAAGGAATGCTGGACGGCAGCCAGGGTTCGACGGCTTGCAGAAATGAGCTGACGACCAGATAGCTTTCCGCGTCCATCTCTCCCGACGGGTGTTCCTCTAGCCACGGTACCGGAAAAACCGCCAGTCCAATTTTTGCATCATGTCGACCGACAACGGGTACGTCCTCTCCTGAGCCAGCGCGCGCCGCCGTCGCGTCCTAACGCGAAGTACCCAGGCTGCCGTCGCCGGCTGCTGCCGCCGAAGCCACGGCATCCGCGGAGCCCCACCCCACCCCGCCGCCCGCGCCGAAACGGAGAGCCTCGTCGGCCTCGTTGCCGGACGCCCACGCCCAGTCGCCCAAACGCACGAGGCTGGGGGCCCCCGAGGACCAGGCCGGGACCACGGGGAGCAGCCCGCCGGCCCGGCCGCAGGCCGCGTCCCCCAGCGCCGGCCGTCGCCCGGCCCCGTCCAAGGAGGAGGAGAAGAAGCGAGGCCGGCGGCTGTTCGGCGGCCTGCTCAGCACACTAAGTCAAACCACTAGCAGCTCGCAGCAGAAGCGGCGACAGGAGATTGAGCGACGACAGCAGGCAAAAGCCACCCAACGGAAGGCCGACGACGACAAGGAGCGTTCCGCGAAGCTGGCTCGGCTCGCCGAGGTGCGCAAGAGGGAGCAAATCAAGTTCGAAGAGCAAGCCGTGCGTTGTTCCCCCCCTTCCCCCCGCCCCACTGGGTTCCCTGGGGCGGCGGCTCGCCGTTCAGGGGGCAATCACCCATGTTTTGAAGACAGCATGCTAAGAAACTTCCCCCTGTAGATGCAGAGCCGGCATTCGCATTTGACGGCTACGGCACGGTTCCTCAAGACGCGAGCAGAGCCGCATATCGTGAGTCGGACCCCTGCCGCGGCGAGTCATCTCTAGGTCCCTGACTGACACGACGCCCCAGTTTTACCTCCCGTGGGAACTTACAGCAGACCAAGAAGACCGCGTCAAGGACCAAATCCGGAACGCCGACGACCTGGTGGAGAGAGAATCCCGTGAGTTCAAGCAACGCAGAGAGCAGAGACTGAAAGACCTTGGCCTGCGCAGTGGTAGCAGCCCGGCGCCCGTGGACGCGGCTTCTTTGGTGGGCGGTGGTGCCCGGGAGCCCGAGGCACCCGCAGGAGATCCAGCTCGCACGGTGGGTAAAGTTGTTGACAGCGATCCTCACCACCCCTCCCAACCCGAGTCTACTAATGACGATGCGTCGTCCGCCCAACCGCCCAGCAAGGCCGGTGGCACGGATAAGGACCCCGACGAAGCCGGCGATGTCATGGTGGAGGGAGACGAGGATACGCTGATCTACTAGCGACCGGGCCGCCCGCGGCTCGGCGCGGCGCGCCTGGCTTGCACTTATTTTGTACGATGCCCCCCCACATGCCTGCTGCCCCCGGGGCCTTCATGTTGTTCTTGCCATTCGGACCGGCGGAAATGGTGTGGCTGTTAGTCTTTCTAGGCTTCTTCTGTAGCTAGGTAGGTAGGTAGTCTTCAGCGAAAGCGGGCGTTATCCCGTGGGGTGTTTATTTCCCTTGAAAACTGTATTGCCGATCGTCCATCCATCCATCTCAGCAGTGCACTTCGCAAGCGTCCTGGATGATGAAGTGGGCCTAGTGCCCTCTAGATCATCTCCGGTTGTCGACTCTACGATGGGCGGGCAATGTTGCCCACGGGTATGGAAGACTTGCCCGGCAAAGGGGGGTCTGCTCGTTGGGCTCGTCTGCCCATTCGCTATACATCAACGGTGGTGACAATGGACACTGGCTCTCTCACCCTATGGGACCAAACCGGCCTCGCGGGTTACTATGACACATTGGTGGAATCAGTTGAGGGTTTGACGGCGTGCTCCCGAAATGGCAGGAGCCCTGGTATGGCGCTGGCTCAGGGGCTAAGGTTATTCGAGGGCTTTATGCTGTGATGGGAATGGAATATTCGAAGGCCCGGCGGCGAGGCATATTCGCAAGGGAAATCAAAGATTCATTTAGAGTGTGCCTGCCACTGAAGGGCTGACCATCACCACTCCCTGGTGCCCTCTTCCAACATCAAGTGCCAGACAACCCGGGGCCTCGTTTTTCAATCAGCTTCCCCCCCCCCCCCCTAACCGGCATCATGGCCACCCCGACTTGGCCATCAACGAGCTCCGGCCCCCCTGTATTACCTGCCGAAGCATAACCTCGCGTCTCTGCGATGTCTGCGGCGGAGACTTCCTCTGCAAGGATTGCGATGACCTGGATGTTATCTCGGCGTACCACCTCGTAGATTGCCACCGCCACCCCCGTGGTCGAGCGCGGATTCCCTCAAGGAGGCGGCCCTCGAAGATGTAAGCAAGCCGACCTTCGGTACGCCCTTGAGCACGCACGCGCTCGGTAGGCACATCTCGACATTATGCTGACGTCCGTACCTGCCCCAGGGAGGCTGCGAACCCCTAGACCAGCAGACGCTGCAGGACTTCTTCGGCTTTGACCGCTGCACCACCCAGCAGGATCGCAAACAGCTCATGGACCTCTACCGCCTGGTGTTTATCCACCACGAACTGCCGCCGCCGGTGCTGCATAAGTGGCAGGGAAGCAACACCCCGGTGTCCATTACAGTCCACTTGCGGCACGGATTGTTTGCCTTGTCCCCAAGACACACACACAAGCACACAAGCACACACACACACACACACACATACACACACACACACACCCTGAGGTCTTCGACGGCGGCATCCAACCGCCGGCGGGAAGCTTGAGGCAAGCTACGACGGAAGGCGTGCGCCGGACACTCGACCCGCCGCCCGGAACAGGTGACAACGGGGACGAGCGCGAGGCCGGCGTCGGAGGGAGAGCCGGCACCCAGTATGCAACTCACCAGAGACGAGCTGGGGGATGCGACCAGAGCCACAGCGGAGATCATGCTACAAAGGATAAAATTGGAAGACCCCGGAGATCCGCCGGTCTAAAGACTGTACGGTCGGGGTTAGCCTGGAAGCTACGTACAGGGCCCGTGGAGGAGCTGTTGATATTCAGGAGGTGGAGGGTTTGGCTAAAAGGGGGGTCAGCGGGCACCCGACAGGATACAGAGTAGCGTCTACGAGGCTATACGTATGGGGGGTGGGGGCTGCTCAAGGCATCGTATTCCCCTGGTTCTTCAGGTAGCGAGCGGCAGTTCTCGATTGCCGTGTTTGCCATGGCTATTAGAGTTCCGAGGACTCTGAGTTAAAGAAGTATTTTATATAGGGCCTCGATAATCAACCTACACACAAGCTTAAGCAATATCTACTTCAGGGGCTGAACTATAAGTAAGTACCGATATCGATATAGTAGAAGAGGAAGAGACTAAGTTAAGAGGCTTAGTTCTACAAGAAAAATTATATGGTTAAGGACGGCTTGCGTGTTTTTCTAAACCAGCTGGGAGACGGCCCCGGGCTATAACACGCGTGCGATATTTGGGGTAGGTAACAACAGATCCGATGCCGACCTATCGAGAGCCCATCCCAGAGCACGTTGCAGCACGCCACGCGGAAATTCTCCTCTTCAAGGGGCTCTAGGACCCGAGGACGCGGGGGCAACGCCAAGAGCGTGCCAAAGAAGCCGCTCTGTCTGTTGCCGAGCCTGCAGGGTCGGCGTGAGCGGCTGCCAAGGGGCTTACTTCTCCAAGACGGCCGTGGCAAGCCAAGCGAAAAACCCGACGCCGGGATGGCTCATGCAGGCCAACGCAGAATTCGCCAGCGGGAGTGGGTGCAGCAGGAGGGCAGATGCAAATGTCCCTCGCTTGGCATCCCTACTATACACGGCCCAAAGTTATGGAAGAGGAAGGACCCTTACTTTCTTCAACGAAACCAACCACCTGCAACCCTCCCCTTCCCCCGCTTTCCCTCCGTACGAGGAGGCGCAAATCTCTGCTCAGCCCTGTGACTGGGATGAAAGAAAGAACGAGAATACAGGCGCGGGGCTGAACCAACCTTGCACGGGCTCCTGATTTGGGCAGTGATGCCGTGGTTGCATTTGCCATGCGCAAGTGCGATCTGGACCGTCCAGCAGGAGGGGGTCTGCTGTTCCCCCCTCCCTTTCCCTCCACATAAGTCATGTTATGGGATCTCAGGACTACGATGACCCCCTTCTATAAAAGCAGACGGGGGACTCGGGTTGCAAGGGCTGACTTGGGGGGGAGGGATAGGAACACTCGTCGCCTGAACCAAACCCCCCAGCTGCTCTCCCTTTCACTCCCCTTCGTGTCGTAGTTGTCCCGCCTCACCCTGACCAGTGGCTTCTTCGTCTTCTCCTCCGACCCTCCCGTGCCTCGCTCGTGTGTCCCCGGCCATGGCGGTGTCGAGTGTCCTGGTCCCCGCCGTCCCCCCGGCGGCCTTCGATCTGACCAGCCAATGCGTGGGTTCCTCCCGCTTTCCGTGTTCCCCTTTTGCGTGGCCGGCAGGACTGACGGAGACGCCCACGGCCTCCCCATGCAGTGTAGCGCCCTGCGCAACTCCTCGATCGGGGCCAATGTGTACCTCCCCGGCGCCGAGGCCTACCAGGCCCGGCTGGACGGGTACTGGTCGGTCGGCGCCGCGCTCTCGCCCTGGTGCATGGCCCTGCCCCAAACAACCGAGCACGTCTCGACCATCATCACGACCCTCACGCGGCACCAGTGCCCCTTTGGCATCAAGGGCGGCGGCCACGCGTCTTTCCCCCTCGCCAACGGGGTGGACGAGGGCGTGACGATCGATTTCGGTACGGGCACCGCTCGGCACGGTCACGCTGTGCCGTGATGATTCTTCCTCTTCCTCCCTCCCCCCCCCTTTTCGGCGCGCTAATCCCCTGCCTGAACCGCAGCCTACATGAAGGGGGCCACGTATGACGCGGCCACCAACCTGGCCTCGGTGCAGCCGGGCGGGCGCTGGAGCGACGTGTACGAGGCGCTGGCGCCGCACGGGGTGACGGTGACGGGCGGGCGGGCGGGCAGCGTGGGCGTGGGCGGCTTCGTGACGGGGGGCGGCAACTCGTTCCACGCGGCGTCGCACGGCTTCGCCTGCGACAACGTGGCGCGCTTCGAGGTGGTGCTGGCGAACGGCACCGCCGTCGTCGCCAGCGCCGCCGAGCACCCCGACCTCTTCCGCGCCCTCAAGGGCAGCTCCGGCAACCTCGGCCTCGTCACCCGCTTCGACATGCACGCCATCGCCTTCCCCGCCGCGCCCTCGACCGACATCTGGGGCGGCATCCTCTCGTACGACCTCGCCTACACCGACGCCGTCATCGACACCTACGTTGCCTTCGCCGCTGCTACTAATGAAGGCGCCGCCCCCGCGGGCCTGAATAACTCCCTCGTCCTCTCCTGTAAGCAAAACTACGATGGAATTTCCCGCACCAGTTCCTTCCGAGGCACTCCCGTGCCTCTTTGTTTCCGTGTTTCTTTCTGGCCCCGGGGGTGTTCCGAGACATGCTCCACGAAGATATGGGATGTCCGAAGAAATTGCTGACCCCCGACGACGGTAGGGGACTGGCACCCGGCCATCACCCCCGGCATCGTGCTGAATGCCATCCTCGAAAACACGGTCAACGAGGTCTGGCCCGCCGCTTTTGCCAGCTTCAACGAGACGCCGGGCCTGATCAGCTCGTCGCTGCGGTCGGCGCCCATGCCCGAGCTAACGGCGGAGCTGGGCGCCGGGCAACCGGCGGGCCTCCACAACATCTGGACGACGGGGTCGTACGCCAACGACGCGCGCGTGCTCCGGTTCGCGGGGGCGCAGCACGAGAAGCTGGTGGCGCGCCTCGAGGAGGTGATGACGCCCGACAGCGAGGTCTACACGCTGTGCGTGTTCCAGCCCATCACGGCGGCCATGGTGCGGCACGGCCGCGCCCGGGGCGGCAACGTGCTGGGGCTCGAGGCCCGCGTCGCCGACGGCCCCGGCATCCTGGCCCTGCTGACGTGGTCGGCCCGGGGCGCCGAGAACGAGGCCCGCGCCGCGCCCCTCGTGCGCGAGTGGCAGGACAGCGTCGACGCCTACGCCGCCGGCCTCGGCCTCAACTGGGGCTGGCGCTTCCTCAACTACGCCGACCGGGGCCAGGACCCTCTCGCTTCCAACGGCGCCGAGGCCATCGAGGCCATGCGCGCCGCTTCGGCCAAGTACGACCCGGACCAGGTCTTCCAGAAGCTCCGGAGGACGGGGTTCAAAATCCCCATGTAATCGGAGGTCCGAGAGCTAGAGTCTAAGCATAGTTTTAACAAAAACATGGTCTACCTGTATTATATATACGTCATAGGGGTGGTTTCTGGTGTCTGCATAGGTACCCAACTCTTAAGTACCTACCTACCTACCTCTGTACCTCTTAAGCATGCCGCCAGACATGAAGCACCCAATAGAGCTAGCAGAGATGGCTGTTATATGTCAACCTTGACCATATGAATGATTCGGGGAGCGGTTCAACACAGATGACAGGGTCATGAAAGGTGGAAAAGCGACTAACGTCGTCGGAGAATGTCGATAATTGTAGCCAGGAACGGAGAAGCCGTATCGGAAATCGAAGCTGGTGAGTGGTGGCATTTCAAGATACAGGCATCTACACGGGCATATAAATGCCATTGCATGTGGGTAGGGTTGGCACTATTGAAGCTATCAATACATTCCACGGCGCCCATCCATGGATCCATCCGTCCATCCATCCTAAATACATGTAGTGGACATCCGCCCGGCTGCCCCACCAACGGGGGTCCAGGACACCCTAACTTAGACCTCACATGCCATTCATTGATCCCCATCCCATCCCATCCCATTAGATGCCATTCGACTCGCTCTCAGCTCCCTTGTGATGACCACAAGCGCGGCAGCTCCTGTTCCGTCCGCCGCAGTCACACAATAACAACAACAACCTTGGCTCCGTCCACCTCCCCATCGCCATCCCGAACCGGCAGCTCCCCCGCGAACCTACCCACCACCGTTTGCGCTCCCCCCTCCGCCTCCAGCAGCCATGGCTCGCCTCACACAAGCACCCATGACGCCGCGGCGGTCGGCCTTGGGCTCCGACTCGCTCACGGACCTGAACCGCCTGCTAGCCCGCCTGCAACAGAACATCCTCCAGGCCTCGGCCGAGCAGGAGCGCCGCCTGCGGACGAGCGAGTACGAGCGCAACAAAGCCGGCATAGTAGGCCCTCTTCCCCCCTTCCCCCTCCCCTGGGTCTTGGTGGCAGCGGCAGCAGCTTGTCGGACGGGACGCTTACACGGCCGGGGCCCGCGCCGCCCCTTTCCCAGAACCTCGAGTACGCCCGCACCCTCCTCACCAAGCTCGAGCACGAGGCCCTGGCCGTCAAGGTGCACACGCGCCGCCAGGAGCTGCAGGCCGACCTGAACCGGAAGCGGGACCTCTTCGGCCGGCTGACGGAGCGCCTGCGCGAGCTTGACGACCTCAGCATCGACAGCGACGCCGACAGCTCCGACGACGGCGAGGACCTCCTCGGCGACATCATCCAGACCCCGAGCGAGAGCCTCGACTCGCGCTCGCCCGACCGGCGCACGCGCGACTCGGGCGAGGAGCGCGACGACAACGCCGACGACGCCGATCCGACAGCCGCCGCCCCCGCTACGACCCAAACAGCGCCGCCGCCGCCTTATCCCGCGACTGCGACCGCGACCGCGACGAGTGGGCCGCCCACCGCTTCAGCCGCGCCGACGCCGCCCCCGGCGAGCCGCCAACCCGGCGCATCCGACGCCGCCGCCGGGGCGCCGGGGCTGCGCGCCCGGCCGCACGCGGCGGGGCCCGCGTCGCCCCCGAAGGACGCGGCCGACACGGCCGAGGCGACGGGGCGGCAGCGGCTGTTCGGCGAGCGGGCGGAGGCGGGGGGCGCGGGCTTGTCGGCGACGGCGACGACGGACGCGATCCTGGACCACCAGCGGGCGGAGCAGGAGAAGCTGAGCGAGTCGCTGCTCGGCATGGCGTCGGCGCTCAAGGCGTCGTCGCGCTCCTTCGCGCTGTCGCTCGAGGAGGAGAAGGACGTCCTGCAGGCCGCCGGCGCCGGCCTCGACCGCAACGAGCGCGGCCTCGAGGCCGCCGCCCGCCGCATGGGCACGCTGCGCCGCCTGAGCGAGGGCAAGGGCTGGTTCGGCCGCATGATGCTGTACGCCTGGATCTTCGGCCTCATGGTCGTCGCCGTCCTGCTCGTCTTTGTGCTGCCCAAGCTGCGTTTCTGATCCGCGAGCGAGCGCGTGCGCGCGAGAGAGAGAGAAGGAAGTGAGAGCGAGATACCCCCCCCCCCGTAACGGCGGCCCCTGGGTGCTGCTTGTATGATTTGTAACCCTACCTTACGGGGACGACGGAGGTGGCAACGGCATAGCAAGCGAGGCCCCAAAGGGAAACAAAAAGTAGGGAGGGAGGGAAGGGGGCCACGGGGCGTTGTGAGAGCGTTCTTCTTTCCCAGCACTGGTAGAAATCCGAGTAATATCTTTTCCACCCGCCATTACGGCCTTCATCCCTCGGGGGAACGATTCATCTCTGGGGGAAAAAAGTGCGGGCGGCGAAGAGATTCCCCCCGGGAACATTTCAATTTTTTTTAAAAAAAAAAGACAACCGCGGAAATCTTCGCAATGCGCCAAAACCCCCTCCCCCAGCGGAAAAGAGAAGACCAGAACTGGTCCTCTCTCTATGGTAGGTTCTTGCGACCCGCCGCTTCAACAAAGTGCACCACCCCCTTCCTCGTCCGGGCCTCACCTTCCACGTTGGAGAGGCGTTTTTCGCCCCTCGATCCGACCGTACCGTCAAGACCCTTTTCCCTTTCCCGGGAAACGGTATGAAAAAAACAACGCGCCCCCCACCCCCTTTTCCCCCCACCGGCTTCCCACGAGTTTTTTTTCTCCTTCCTCCCTCTCCCCCCGGACCCCGCTCTCTTCCTTTCGCCTCAACCCCGGACCAAGTCGGCGACGCCGTCCTCGGCGGCTTGCCTCACCTCGTAGGCCCCCAGCGCCGCGACGCAGGCGGCCATGTCCTCGTCGGCGCGGGCGTGGGCGGCGAGCGCGGAGCCCAGCACGCGGCGGACGGCGGCGTCGACCTCTTCGTCGTCGTCGGCATCGCCGCCACGGCCCACCTCGGGGCGCGCGGTAGGGTCGTTTTCGGGGGGGCCGGCGCGGCGGGCCGTCTCGGAACCGTTGTCGTCATCATCATCGCCATCATCATCATCATCGCCGTCGTCGTCGTCGTCGTCGTCGTCGTCGTCGTTGGCCTCGTCGTCGCCGTCGTGGTCCTCGTCGTAAGGATTGCGGCCCGCGACGAGCCCGACGGGTTTTCCACCCGTCTGTTGTTTGTGTAAGTGTGTGTTGTTTTTCGCGGTTAGCCCTGTTGTCTTTTTTTCTTTTCCTTCCTTCACTCTCCCCCTCCCTATCCCCGGGTGAGGAGGGGAGGAATGAAAGGAAGAAAGGGGGTGAGGGGGACGAAGAAAGGGGGGAACATACGGGTGGTTCGTAGCTATACTTATCCGGCAACCCCTTGCCCTTGCCCTTGGCGAACACGGCGAGGCGGCGGTCCCAGGGCACGCCCGTCTTCTGGCGAAAAAACTTGGCGAAGGCGGCGAACTCGCGCTCGAAGGAGCCGGGCGTCGGGTTGAGGAGATGCTCCGACGTCTTGCGCGGCCGCGGCCTTGTCGTCGTCTTGCCGCCGCCTCCGCCGCTGCTCGCCGCCGAGTGCCAATACTTGAGGCCGGCGTGGTAGAGGTGCGGCTTGGCCACGGATTCGAAAAGCTTTTTTTTTTTCATTTAGTTTTCTCAGCTCCGGCCGAAAGTGAGGGGGTCGTGTGAATCTTCCAGGGGAAGGGGGGTGAAAAGGGAAGGGGTGGATCATGGTACGAAGGGGATCGTATGGTCTGGGAATGGAAGAGCCCGCACGTACCGTTAGCATGAAGCGGCCGTCGTCGCGGCCCTTGGTGAGCGAAACTTCGTAGCGGAAGAAGGTGCTGTCCGTGTAGACGCGGTACTTGTCTGGGGAGGATGGGTGTTTTTCTGGTGAGCTTTTCTCCCGTCGCAACCTCCTTTTATATCCCCTCATCCCATTTCCTCCTCTTTCCATCTTTCTCTCCCTCATTTTCTCTCTCTGTCTCTCTCTCTCTTTCTCTCTCCAACGGAGATCACCAATTAGGTGGAATGATCAGGAAACGGAAACTTACCAGGATTCATAAAGTAACCGGCCTTCTCGATGTTTTTCCGCTGGTCGAGCTCGCGCTTCTTGGCGGCGTTGGCCTCCTTCCGCTTCCGCGTCAGCGAGTACGGTTTGGCCGGCTGCTTTTTCCGCTCGTTGATCGAGTCCTCCAGCCAGTCCACCGTCACAATCTCCAGCTTCCGGCGCTTCTGGCCCTCTTGGACTGCGGTGGGGAGGGGGAAAACGTGTCAGCGCGTTGTGAGTGCCTGGGTGGCAAGGGAAGGGGCAGTTGGGGGGGGAGGAGGGCCCCTTACCTCGGGGATGGCTCTTCTTGGCCTTCATCTCGCCCTTGGACACCAGCAGGTGCGTGACGCTCTCGTCGAGGTCGGCCGAGAAGCGGCCGCCCCACGCCGTCACGTAGCGCCGGACGCCGCCGTCGTCGAAGCCCGGCTTGCCGAGGTCGCCCGTCGTGGCCACGACCACGTTGAGAAGGATGTTCTTAGGCTTGGATACCAGGGACATGGTGGCGGCAGGTGAGGCCCGGGGTGGAGAGGTAGCGTGAGGAAACGGCGAGGGCAGGGGGGGTGGGCGACGCAGGAGTTTCGTCCGACGGGAGTGTGTGAAGACGGAAGGATGGGTAGCGGTAGATAGGGACGCGAGTGTAGAGTAGTGATATCGGGAGGCAGTAAGAGTCAGGGGAAAGTTGGGCAGGGGGGGGGGGGAGAAGATAGATGTTGATGCTGGACGAGTAGGAAGGACAAGCCTGTCAGTAGAAGGATAAGAATGAAAGACTGCGATCTAGAGATGTGGCCGGGATATTGAAAGCGGTACGAATCGGAAGAGGATGTGAGCAGTAATGGTAGGGGAAAGGCAGGAAAGCGTCAATGCTGGGAAGGTGAGGTCCGAAGGAAAGACCAGTTCAGTCGGTCTTGTGAAGGTACCCAGTCCGGGTAAAATACCAATGCAGTTCGACGATAACTGATTCCCGCACTTTCAGCTGCTCCTCAAGATGTAAGAGAGAAGGTGTGTGTGTGTTAGAGAAGAAGAGGCATGTCAAGGCTTGAGGGAGTAGAGGGTGCTGGCCAGAAGCACCGTGGTGACAACTTTCCGGGAACAAGTGGCAGCTACAGAGGAATTCACCCCAGGGTGAATCCTCAAGAAGACCGACCAGCAGGGAATATCACCTACGAAAGAAGTAAGTATTGGAAGCTGCGCTTCGCCTCCTGCGTGCCACGCCGTCGAAGGCCCATGAAACCTTTGGTGTTGTTCGAAGATGCCGCAACACAACGAGTACCTATATATATATATATATATATATATATACATGCCCCTGAGCGCGAACGAGCGCGCCGGTCGCACCTACGCAACCCGACCGAAGTTATGAAAAAACACCTCGACGACTGCGGACCGCGGGTGTCCAGCCTTCACGCGAGGGAGATACAACGGGCGCGTGGGTTATAACACAGGCCGACAGTGTTCACGCCTCAGAGGGGGTCGGCAACCCAGACCGTGCAGGACAGCGTTCCTGCCTAGTACCAGAGAGTCCGACAAATAATACAAATACAGGGAAACGGTCAACTGGGAGCTGGTCTTTCGCATCGGGAGCCCAAACCATCCGAAGACGCGCGGCTGGCTGTAGGGTACGCGGAACCGGGGCACATGGAGAAAGCGTACCCGAAGATTACCGTGGAACCGCCGCATCGCGTTTGCACAGCATTGTAGCTGTCGTCTGTGATTCTATGCTCGAATGGCAGATGCTCGGGTAGCATGGAAGTTTGTCGCTCATGTATTCGTGCCAGGGTTTCAATGGCTGGGCAAGGATGTGCAAGCTACGCGGAAGCGGGCAAGTCGCCGTGGCCTACGAGCGGGCGGCCCGAGGCCATCTCCTTTCACTGCAGCAGGCACGGGGACAGGGGCACTTTCTAGCGGGGGGAGGGAGACAAGGTAGAGAGGTAAGTAAGTGGTATCAAGCTCGTTAATTCGTTTCAAAAACAACCCGGGTCGCGTACTTCCAAGGAAAGGGCAAGTCCGCCGTAAGCCGCCACTACGGGGCCCCAGAAGGCCGTCGTCCCTGCCCGATGGCCGTGCGTGCCATGCGCCCCCCTCCTAGAAGAACATACTGCGCTTCTTGGGCGGCTTGGTGCCGCTGTCGGCGCTGCCGCCCCGCCTCCGGCCGGGGCCGGCGGGGGGTTGCGGGGACGGGCCGGGGTACCACCGGCTGCTGGGGCCGCCGGCGTGCGCGTTGGAGGGGCCGGCGCTGACGGGCCGGGGCGGCACGCCGTTAGCGAGGCCGGGCGGCTGCAGCTGCTGCTGGGAACTGGGCCCGGCCGTGGTGGCGTTGCGCGGCGGCAGCGTGGGCTTGGGGCCGAAGTCCTGGCCCTGAACGCCGAACTGGCGGCGCAGGCGCTCCGTCTCGGCGTCCACCTCGGCGGCGCGGCGCTGGCGCTCCTTCTGCTCCTCCTCCTCCAGCATCGCCTTGATGCGCCGCTGCTCCGCCTGGTCGCGCTTCTCGCGCTCGCGCTCCTCCTGCTGCACCATGGCCTGCAGGCGCCGCGTCTCGGCATCCACCTCGGCCTGCCGCCGGTCCTGCGGGGGCGCGGGCGCCGACGACGTCTGGGCGGGCGGCGGGCTGTTGAGGCCGCCGCTCATAGTGTGCATATGCAGCGGGTTGCTCGACGACCGGGGTTTCGGCGACGCGGCCGGCAGGGGCCGCGAGTTCTTGCGCCGGGCCGGCGGCGTGCCCGTGAGGTTGAAGGAGTCGCGGTTGGCGAAGAGGTAGATGTCGCGGATGACCTCGGCGCTCAGCAGCAGCACGACCTCCAGCCCCTTGCGGTCCTCGACGTCCACGCGCTGCAGGTTGGGCTCGTAGACGGTCAGGCCCGGCTTTCGGCCCTGCTTGTACAGAGCGATGGTGATATCCGGGTCCTTGCTCTTCTTGCCGGCCAGCGACGTCCCCGTCAAGAAGCACGTCATGTCCTTGGACAGCTTGCTATCCCTCTTCCACTTGAAGCAGATCTTGGGCGTCAGTGCGTTGGCCACGGGGTTGTCCTGGCGGTCTATCTGGGAGGCCGAGGGCAGGCGGAAGCTTTGTTGGGGCAGTTCGAACTCCCACGACTCCTTGCCGGTCCAGGTGCTCTTCTCGCCCCGCACGTGGACCTCCTGCTCCGGGTTGTACAGTTGGACGGTGAAGCCATCGGGGATCAGGGGAACGGGCGGCGGCTGGACGCCGTTCTGGGCGCGGATCTCGGCGGCGGACAGGGTGGGCTGCTGCCACTCGGGCTCGATGAGCACCTCGGCAAATATGACGTCCTGGTTGTAGGCATCGGCCAAGGCAACGGCAAACTTGTTTTTGGACTCGGGCCGGCTGGGGTCGGGCCGCCGGAAGCAGTACTCGGGCGCCGGCTCGGAGCCGTTCTGGGTGAAGTAGAGGACGTTGGAGAGCGAAGCGTCGGACGATGGCCTGGTGAAGAAGGTGGGGAGGTTCTCGTCGAGCATCTTGGGAGGTTTATTTGGGCCGCCGGGCGGTGTGTTGGTAGGTTGGCTCTACTAGACTGGAGCCCTACGGTCGCGGTGGGACGTTGTGCGACGGTGACGTCGTGGGACGGTTTGGGGACTCTCACCAGGCACAAGAACCCCAAAGAAGCCGCCGCCGGATCAGGGATGCACCAAAGAAATAGGGAATCAATAGAGCGGGAGCGAGGGGAGAGGAACAGGCGGAGGGGTAGAGAGTGAAGAGGGAGGTGACGAAGCACGAGGTCGCAGTCGCAGCAACGACGACAACGAGCCGAGGGTGACGCAGCGCGCGACGAAACAGCGCGCGGCTGAGCACAATGCAGGGCTTGGCAGTTCGCAGTTCGCAGACCGAGAGCGAACGAGGCTAGGGAAAAAAGGGAAGACGGAACTGACGACAACTGGGTTCGCAGAGCACAAATCTAAGCCAACTCGGGGCAAGTAGGAGTAGGCAGGCTATTGACTCACTTCCCATGGGATGCCTTTACATAGTAGGCATCAGATGCCTCCCCGAGAGGAGGAGCCAGGGCTGCTGATCACTTACATATAAAAGTGGGAGGCGGAGCGTGGCGCCGATATGGATGTGCAGGAGCAATAGGTACGCCCCGTTGTATTTTGTTACCTAAAGTAGGCACACGGTACTATGTATGTACAGCGTAACTTGGAGTGTGCTTACCCGATATAGCTATCACGAAAATCCAGATGAGGCCGGTTGCGTGCAGGTGATTGGAATGCATTCGCATGCAGTGGAATCCCCAGCAGTTATATACCCTGGCACTTAAGAGGGATGGAATGCCGTGCATTAGCATCCTGCCCAAGATATGTACTACATACTGAGAAGATCCATGGATGGATGGGAAGAAGCCGCCCGGTGGCAGTGACAGGGACTGTGGGGACCAGCAGCTACTAAATATGGATGTGAGCTATGGATCTATTGCATGGGATATCTATCACCTGCGCGTGCGTGCGTGCGTGCGTCAGTCCGCAGTTCAGCTCCCGACAGCGTGGCTGTGTTCTTGTCCCTGAAAAACGGGAGAGGGGGGTCCCTAAAGTACCGTACCAAACAAAGCCCCCCCCCTCTTCCTGGCCTTGGGCAGTCTCTTCGTCTGGTTTTCTCAAACCACCCACTACATCTCGCTCAGCTCAGCCTCACGGGAACTTTATCTCTGGGGGGCGGGCGGGCATCGGGAAACAACACGCGTCTGGCCAACCCAGCAACGCCAGCCCCCGGCCCCCCTGACGCGAAACATGGGCCATCAACTAGTTCCCCAATACGGCCCTGGACTATGTTGCGTGGCTGTAGATGAACTTCCCTCCCTCTCCCTCTCTCTCCCTCTCTCTCTCTCTCTCCGCGCGAAGAGGTGTACTTGTGTGTAACCGGCGCCGTCGCTCGCGAAGGCCCCATTGGTGCACAGGTTGGTCCCACAAGTGAAAGACGGACGGGGGTTGGTGCATCTACAGTAAAGGAAAAGACCTCCCGGGGGCTCAAGCACCAAAAAAAGCCCCCTTCTCTCTCTCCGCCGGACACACGCGCGCCCGCGCTCTCTCCGTCTGAACAAGGAAACACACATATTACGGAACTGGCAACTGCCGGGTCTCCGTTTGCTTCATCCTCTTCCATCCCAACTCTTTTTTTCTTGTCGTCGTTACTCCGCCTGCTACGCCGAGGAGAGGAAAGGGGGGACGGCAGCGTGTAAGCCCGACGGGGGGGCGCGTGGGGTCGAGGAAGAGGCCCCCTCCCCCGTTGTATAAGATGCGACTGGCTCGGCCGTCCGATCTAACCCCCCCTTGGCACGCCCGTTTTCCCAGACCCGGCCCGGGGGCCCCCCCACCCGTCCTGCCATTCCGTCCCGGGCTGCTCAGGAGCCGCCCCCTTACCAATGTCTGGGGTCGCTCCCCCGGGTAAGCAACATCGCTAGAGAGGGGGTGGCGGGAAATGCAACACCAGCCCCGTTGGAGGCCCGGAGGAACAGGGCCGCTCACGAGGCGCTCTCGCTCTCTCTCTCCTCTCTCTCCTCCGTCTCGTCTACACCCCCCACCCCCCCGTCTGCCGGCAAGTATGCAGACAAGAAGGTCAGAACATCCTGGGAAGTCGATCTAGTGGCAGATACAATCGTCGTGGTGACTATGGGTGTGGTAAAAGCCCTAGGGGCCTTCCATGGTAACTTTGTACTTGTAGATTTTGTTCAGCCCACCGGCTCCCAACTCCAGGCTGCGCCCGCAAAAGAACGCCGTGTCTATACTTATGTCATACATTTGTGTGTACACATGCCATCATCAGCGCCGTTGGCCGGGCCTCTTCGCTCCGGCGCCGCTCGTGCACATCGCCATGCGCCCTCCCCACCCCCCTCACAGGACCAACTCCGGACGGGGCAACTTGGCAGGAAAAGAAATAAAAGGGCAGGTTGGGTTGATCCCTCGTGGCTTGGACTGAAAGAGATCAAGTAGAGTATATACATGTTGTGTGAATCGAAGACGTAATCTGGCTTGGGGGGGGGGGGGAGGAGGGTTGGGCAGGTTATCGGGGAAGATCAGGTGTTTGCATATTATTTGAACAACGGGGTCTCGCCGGGCCCGGCGAGTCCTCTGGTCGACGCCGCCTGTCTCTTTTTTCCTTCTTCCCCGAGAGTCCCCCCCTCCTCCCCCCGATGCCGTCTGACTGGATCGTGGCGGGGCAGAGGCCTACTGTCACCTGGACGCTGCTGCCTCTGCCTGCGCGCTCGCCGGCACGTCGGGTACCGGGGGGACGTCCCCGTCGCTTTGCTTGCGCTCGTCGGCCCGCTTGATCCGCCCGATCTGCTGGTTCACCCAGCTGTTGACGCTCCGGTAGCGCGCCGGCCGGTCCTCGCTCGTGTTGGTGTACACCGTCTCGCGGTTGCCCCGGTCTCGCCGGCTCATCCAGGAGAAGCGGCCGAGGCCGCTGGGCTGTAGGTTCTGCTGCTGCGCCGGCGCCGGCGAGAGCCCCGCCGCCGGCGGGGGCACGATGATGTCGCCGTCCCCGAAGCCCGACGAGAGCGAGGAGACGTCGCTCGCCCGGTAGGCCTGGCGCTGCGCGGGGTCGTAGGCGTTCGAGGGCGCTCGTGCGAGTTCGGATTGGTTGTAGTAGGCATCCGGCATGCGCGACCGCATCGTCGAGTTCACGTCGCTGAGGGCCAGCGCCTGGTTCTTGGTCAAGGTCGCGTACTCCTCGGCCGGGATCATGACGACCGAGCCGGGCGCCATCGGCTGCGGAGCCAGTGTTCGCTGGGAGTTGATGGTGTTGGATCGGATCAGGCCCGCTTGTACCTTCTCGTCGCCGTAGTAGCCGGCGTCCTGCATCGAGTTGCCGCTCCCGCCCATGTACATGGAACGCGGCACGTCGCCCCCGTTGCGGCCGTTCCAGTTGGCGTCGCCCGGTCCCTTGCGACCACGTATAACGTCGAGCAGGGAGCCGTTTTGCCGGGGTTTCTTCAGTACCCGGTAGATAATCCAGGAGACGAAACAAACGAGAATGAAAGCACCTGCACCGCGGTTAGTCAACACTGCATTAGTAGAGCACGATGCCGGTAGACGCATACCTATTGAGCCGGCGGCAATGAGAACATGCTCGCCCGTCTCATCCAGGTTGTTACCCCCCTTGCCGCCACCGCCGCCGTAACGGCCATCGCCGCTGTGATCCCTGTCGCGAAAGGCCGGGTCGAATTGCGGTAGGGCGGTGCCTGTTGACGAGGGGCCTTGGACTGTTGTGGTAACCATGTCGGGAAGGGCCGGGACCGTCGACGGCTCCAGGCCTTTCCGGGGCTGGCTGGTGATGACGCCGATAGGAGTTGTCATAGAAATCCAGGTTGTTTGGGTCGAGACCTGCACCTAGGTACTTAGTAACTCACACAGGATGGAGACAGCGTGGCATGTGCGCAGAACCTACCGCTGTGGACGTGATCACGCTCGTCACCTCGACCGGCTTCTTGGACGACATGCTGCTCATACTGGAGGCACTGGAGATGCTGGAGGTCGTCGAGGGGGTCTTGGTGGGGATAGGCATGGGGGGTTCGGAGGGAAGCATCTCAGTCGGGAGCGGTGATAGGTACTGTGTCCACGTCGTCGAGGGTTTCGGTAAGGGCACCCTCTGCGCCCCTCCGCGGCCGTGGGATCCGTCGTCGGGGATGGGCGATGCGAAGCCGTCGGGGAAGCCCTCGTCTCCACCTCTCGCGGACAGCGCCTGGTTATGGCTGTCGATGCCATCATCTCGGTCCTCCCGGACGCCCACGCCGGTGTTGTCGCCGGCCGTGTCTCGGCGCAGGTGCGCGGGAGGCGATGTTGGTGAATCCAATGTGTCCAGCCATCTCCTCACGAATTGTGTAGTCTCATGGATGGGTGCCATGGTGTCGTCCCGGCACATTCTCCGAATTCCCAAATTTTCCCAAAACCGCAATACTGCTTCTGTGTCGATCGTCGCCTTTCCAACGCTCTTTTTCAGTACATGGCCAGTAATGAGTGAATCGAAGCCACCGTCGAGATGGCTCTTGTAATAGAATTAAGGAATGTTTCGCGAAAATAGTGGTAGAATCAAACACACGACACAGACAACCGGCCCAAGACTAGGGGCACTGGGTAACCAAAGGAAAAGGAAAAAAAAAAGGCCTGCCTTGGGGGAACGAGGGAATGAAAGAGGAATTGTGGGAATAGTGAGGAAGAGAAAAGAGAACGCGGGAGGTGTTCTCGTAAGTCTCAGCGATCTCAGACCAGAGGTATGGAGACGGGAGACCCCCGAACTTAGCCACATGGAGCGGCGTGACGAAGGAGAAGGGCCAGAGCCAGACCCGACCCGACCAGCCAGGCCAGGGAGAGGGAGGGGGGGTGGCCCTGGAGGGGGTCGTAGGTACGTCGTAATGTTGCCCAGCGCCGGGCCTGGTGCTGTGTCACCCGTGCGCGTTCGCTCCAGAGCGAACCCACTTCGACTGCGCACGAAGAGAGCTGGGGTGGGCGAGAGAGAGAGAGAGAGAGAGCAGAGTGCCCGGCGTGGCCAGCGCCGAATCAGCCTGTGCGCCGGGTAGACAGAGGCACGGGGCGTCTGATCCCGGGCAGACAGGCCGGGGGGGTTCACCAGGGGTTCATGACGATACGCTGTGCCCCCCCCCCCCGGGAGGCAGTCCGTACCGTACTCGCATGGCACATGGAGACGTAGGGACCCCCGGCTGACGACGAGCAGGACGCGCACGGCAACCGCGAGCGCTACGTGCAACGCCTGTCGTGATGCCTCGTTGGTCCCTCAGGGCGCTGGATGCTGAGAGGGAGGGAGGGCGGTAGCCAGGGCGGCGGCGGCGGCGGCCCTTCAGAAGAGCGACCGGGGGGGGGTCTCCTCCTGCAGAGGTGCGGCGTCCGAGTGGTGAGAGAGGGCCTCAGGGCCACGAGATGTGCATGAGGTGTGTGTAGCTGAGGCTGCCGACCTGCGACGCGCAAGCCAGGGGTCTCACGTCGCAGCAGGGGAGCGCCGGCGGGGCGGCGGGTTTCAGGACCTCAGAACTCGGCGAGATCAACCAGGGTCCCGGCCCCCCCTCCCACCGGGTCCGATCTGCGACTCCGTCAGAGACACCATGGGCGGCGCACCCGCGATGGTGATTCGTGCGTAACCTGCCTACCTCCTCCCTATGGGGGCTTGGCAGGCAGGCGGGACAGCCCACGACTGCGGCGGCCACTCGCAACTTGGCCGGTCCGGCACAACGGGCAGTGTCCGCCTGAGGGGGGGGGGGGGGCATTTGGCAAAGCTTGGCCTCCATTGCGAGGATCCCGCCGATTACGGGCTCGAGTTTGGGCTTGGGGAAGAGCCGCTCGATTCTTACCACGCACGCACTACTCGTACCTGGTTCAGCCGCGCGCCAGCGGGCACCAAATAGAGTGAGTGACCTCCCATACCTACGAGCCTACCTACCTAAGTAAGTAGGTACCTACCCAGGGCTTCTCTAGGATGTAGGCACCTGGTAGGTAGGGAAGTACTTTACATACTCAGGTCTGAGGCAAGTCATGAGGCAGGCCATTGGTGTTGCACATGGATTCCCGTCGGGCGTTTTCTGCTCCCCCTCCCCCCCTCTGGCGGGCCCTTGCGTGATCCGACCCTCATCAAGGAAATCAAACTGGAGGAAACACGGGCGGTCCGGCTGCTTCCGACAGAAAGGACTGGTACACTGAACGCTATTCGCACCGGCAATCCTGCCTCTACCATCCATCTGGACTTGGGGGATGCAGGTGGGATGGCAGGCCGCTTGCTCGCTCCCTTACTCCCATCCTCCCCCTACCTTGAGGCATCATCGTGACGAGCCGAGCCCAATGCAAAATGCAGGGACGGCTGTCGGCCAGCTTAATGGCACGCCACACCCGTGATGTCGTTCCATTGCAAATGGGACATTGCGCCAACGACCGTTCTCCTGAACTCATGCGCCGTCCCCCCCCCCCCCCCTTCCGTGGAACCCGTGGAAACGTGCGGTGATCAAACCGTTGCCATGGCTTTCGACGTGCCGACGCTTCCTTCTCGTCGTTCGACCATTTTTTCCGACCGTGGTGTGTGCGCTGGCGCTACCAGCAGCCGGTGCCGCCGCCGATGGCATTCATTAGATCTCTCATTTCACTCCACGCGGCCTCATCTCCGTCTAAACCTCCGGCCATGTGCCCGCGCTCGAGGGCTTTCGCCAGTTGGGTGGTATCGGGATGGGGAGATGGGCCTTGGGTGTGGGAACCCCGGGCAGGAAGGAACCTGGCAACCTTCCTAGCCTGGGCCTCAGGCGGATTGGGAATTGGGGTCCGCTGTGCTGCTGCCCATGGATGCAGTGTCTGCTGTGTATACGAGCCATCCATCCCATGGGATCCCGTCCCACGGGTGCTGACTGCGGTGCTGTCTCGCCTCGCCCGCAACCTCGGGAAGCGGGACGGGCGGGATGCTGCAACGGTCGCTGGGAAAGGCCAACGTTCCATCCCAACGACCCAAGGCTGGGATGGGAGAGTGAGTGTCCGCCGGTTCGGGCGCTGGGTTTCCATCGCGCCCGCGGCGCCGGTACTATGTATGTAGCCCGGGTAATTACTGGGCCCAATCTGACCTCGGGATCACAGCCGTGAACAAGGGCAGCCAGCAGCTCTCGCTTCGTCGAGACCCGCCCCAACCCTATCTTGCCTCCATGTCGATTGAGCTGTCGCGTGGCGATGGGCACGGCGTGGTACTTACGCGTCTTGGGCAAGTCGCGGCAACTTCTGTCGAGCATTGAGTAAATAGACGGTGGGCCGCCCGTTGGACGATCCTCCGAGAGCTGCGCCGACGGGGGCGAGGCGATTCGCGCCCGCCCCCCGGCCCGGCTCTGCTCTGCTCTGCCCCCTCCCCAGCTTCGTCGTCATCGCATCTGCCGACGGCCGCGGGCAGGTCAGCCGCGGGCGGCTTCGGTACGAAACCGTGGTGCTATGTAGATCCCATGGGATGCCACCCGGCACGTCCTAATGCCCAGAAGGGCAATAGACGCGGGCGGGCCCCGCCGTCGAGTTTGCGATACAGCAGGCCTGCGTGTGATAGTATGCATCCGGCCAAGACGCGACCATCACCATCCTGTCCGTCCCCTGGCAGCCCGAAGCTTCCTTCCTCTTATCCCTTCCAGATCCATGCCCGCGTGCCAAGTCTGAAACGGTTTCAAGCCCGTGGGGTCCGTCCCGGCGGTTGGGGCGTACCGTTTGCCCGCAGATTGGGGCTCTGACAAGGTGCGTAGATGCTCCCTCAAATGAGCTTGTTTTTCTTCTCAGGTAGTGAGTGTATATACATTCTCGGTCCCGCGTGCCCGGCCTCCGAGCTAGGGGTTCAAGGAGGCGCGCGGCGCGTCATGAACCTCCTTCATTCGGCTTGACACTTGCCCTGCTGTTTGACCACTTGCCCGGGCCCGTACTTGACAAGGCCCGCACTGCCCGACACGACCGCTTCGCTCGGACGCAGCTCATTCTATGTACCACAGCTCGCCGCCTTCTTTGCAGCGTCCGAGTCCGTTGGTCCGGGAGGACGGGACTGTTGTGTATAGCTCAGCTCAGGCCCAGAAGTTTTATGGGCGATCGGTCCCCCACGGGGCGCCAAGGTAGGGAATAAATTACCAGCATGGAAACGGCCCCTTGGAATGAGCCAAGGCCATCGACCGATTCTCTAGCACAACCGGGGTGGGCCAGCGAGCCAGCACAACAGCTCCAAATCTCAGAGGTAAACAGATCACTTTACCCACGTATTACCTAGAGTCGTAGTATGCACAGGTACATATTGAGTAAGTAGGTACTTCTTACCTACAACATGAAGAAAGTAACCAGTGAGCCACAAGGCCGGGTCGACAGGCCAAGGGCCTGAGGTCGGCCAGGGTTCCGGCCCTGTGATGATCGCAAATCCATCTTCCAAGCCCCCCGAGTATAGGTCGGCAAGTCCTGCCTGCCATGGATCGCTGGCAAGTCCCCTGTGGAGAAGACACTAGCCAGCACCGGCGAACGTGGTGTAAGGCTGAAACCCTAGCCACATCATGGATCCCATTCCCAATAGATGTCTGTCTTCATATGTCACCCAGCGCCGCCAAGCGCTCGTTTCGCCATCACTACAACCAGCCCGCATCTCCTGGTGTGCCGGCCATACCGACTGACAGCTTCCGCGCGTGCACTTTGGTCTGTCCGGGGCCAGGGACTGAAACCGCGGGGCCATCGTGGTGAAGGTCCAGATCCCGCCCATCATTTCCGCTTCTACGAGCGCCCATGGGGTGAAAATGGCGGGTGTGTCTTCTCGGTACCCGGGGTTTCGGGGTGCCGGTGCCGGTTGCGGACATCAGATTGGCAGGGCGGGAGCGAATCGGTGGTTTCGGCCCCGGATCATCAGACCAACCAGTTTCCTCGCCGCCGCAATGCTCGATTCAGGAAGCACCTTCGTCTCAAGTGCGGCAAGAGGTGATCAGGGAGGCGCCAGAGCCGTCAGGTGCCGTCGGGGATCGGGCCGCGGCCTGATGCACCCGCACTTGAGCTGGGCAGTCGCCTGGAGAAAATGTTTCACAGACTCGGTCGGTTGAGACGACGGCGCCTGGGCATCGTCGGCTGCCCCGGCTAAAGATCCCCCGGCGAGCCCGGCGCCGAGCGTGGAACGTATGGAGAGGCGTCCCGTGATCACCATTGATCCGTCCCGTGGATCGCCGTCGATCAGCTTGACGGGCTTGGCCGCATGCCAGTTGCCACTTACACGATGGTAGGCATGTATCGAAGCCCGCGAGGTCGGCCGCTGCTCGCCGAGTCCACGTGCTTGAAACTTGGCGCGGGTAGGCCTTGCATTCGGAGGCATGACCGACCACCAATACCCCTGCGCAAGAAAGGGGGAGGTCGGGCTTGCCCATGGCAGTCTGGTTTGGCTACCGCTCGTCGTGTCCCAAGACGGGTTGGCCAGGACCCCCACGGACACAGAACCCTGTGCAGGTCTTCGGCTCCTCGGAGCCCGAGATGGGACACCGATGGGCCGGACCACATACCTTGACGGGCATCCTTGGCGCGCGCCCAAGGCACAAGTCTGCCTACGAATACACAAGCGCCTGCTTGAAGCCGAACACGGCGCCCAGTCCCCCCAAAACTCCTTATACCGAGATGTACACAAGATAGGTCGACCCGAAGGCTGGTTCACCTGTTCATGGGAACTTCCGCTTGCGCCTGGCCCTTTTCGAGAACAGTGCTGTTACGCGACCGCCTATGTTTGCAGAAGCCCTCCGCCGTGCCCTTGGTAACGTCACATAGCTATTCCATGAGGTTGCCGAGCCGCCTCATTTCATCGAATAGAAGGGACTGAATGATGCCATTGCCCCCTTGCCTGGGGAAGAACATGTTCGCAGCAATATCAGCGGGCCCGGCCGTCAGTCCCGAGGGGGCTCACGACACAGCAATCACACTCGAGGGGCCACGAAACTCAACAACAAACGCTAACTACAGGATTTTATTGCGTGTTTTGGTATTGCTTACTTGGCTATCAATGGCGTCAGGTACTATTGATATGTATAGTGTGCCTAGCCAGAAGTTGGTTTCTAAGGTGTAGCATATCGGGGAAAACAGCAGAGCACCTATACCCATTGCTAACGCTTTCACCAAGCTTTAAGTCATGAAGCATACTATGGTGAATCCAGCTCATGGAAATTTGGCGGCCACTGATAGCTGATATCAATATGTGAAGAAACGAATGAAAAAGAAGGAGAAGCGAGCGTAGGAAGAGCAACATCAACAATATTCGAAAGGTATTTCTGGAGGTATAGGTGCTTATCTGCTTGTTTGATATCTAATTACTCCTAATTACTGACTCGTTGGTATTTTTCTTTCCCCTTTTTTCTTATAAAAATAGATCGAGACACTAACTGGCGCGCCGAAAGAGATGGGGTGGTGAGTGGTGCTTGCAAGAGGTTACGTCCAGCTAACAGAATCGTAGAGTGCGGGTTTTCTCCGCCGCTGCTCGTCGAGTGTGTACGAACCTTTCCGAGCCGACAGCTATACAGGCCATAACGACGCAAAAAGTCAGTTGCCATAGTTTTCGGTGCCAAAATATTGCTTGATGATGTCACATATATCCATGCTAGTTGCTGGTTCCCAATCTGTCAGACGTTAGATCCCATCCAGTCCGCAGCGCGACGAAAACCTCCTAGTTCCTCAACCTCATGAGAAGCAGGCTGTCGGTGGAACAATTCCGCGGCAGGAACAGATGCAATCAGCATCGGCCCATTAGGAAGATAGCATGGCCCAAACCGGGCTGCTGCTTCGTTGGCCATATTGTGACTCACGGGTGGGCATTCCTGATTTTAAGCCAATACTTACAGTGATCATTGGCGATTTTGACAAGCACCGAGGCAGATATCTATGTCAGAAGAGGTGCAGCGGATAATAAGAATAAGGCTCAATTTGCCATCATCTTCCATCATCTTCCAATAGCCAGGGGTGTTGGTGTAGCCGGATAAGATAGCTGGTGGCATCTAAGGAAGACGATTGAACATGCATACTAAGTAGGTACTTCACGCAGTCCGTCCAAGACAAGCGAATGGTAGACTCTTTGCCCTTTGGTGTGTTTGATGCTGGCTCTGCCATCCGCGCGGTCCATCGTACGCATCAGACAGGACTCCTAACGCACAGCCTCCCCTAAAACTGCCGCATCCGGCCCGGTGCATATGCTCCGGGAGGAAGTAGATGACATGGCAATTGACCAGGAACCGCGATAGGGGAGACTGCACTTGTTGGCACGAACAACATTGTCTTAACCCGGATAGCTCCTGTCTCATCCTGACCACACCGGGACTCAGGCCGCCACGTCTGCCATAGACAATGCTAAATATAGCGTGGTATGGGAACCTTAGGAGAGGTTCTGGTAGACGGGAAGGATTGGGTGTGGTCCTTTACTACTGTTTGTTCTGTTGTGCGTTGCCATATGCTGTTCAACACCCGCCCACCCCCTTCCATATCCCAACCGCGGACATCACGAATTCCACCTCGCCTGACGGTGAATACTTCATATTTGTGTGGAATATACCAAAATACCCTTATCTGTGCTTGAGTCGATCGATGGCTGTACGTTTTCATTAAAAAGTCGGTAACTTAGGTATCTAAGTAAGTGCCTCTTGGTAACATAGAGTTGATAGCAAGTCGCGGCTTCCTTGGGAATGCAGTATCCAAGAGTTGTACGAAGCATTTCTACTGTCCCTCCACTTCCCGCTAACATGGGATTTTCTTGTCGCTCGCCACACGGGTTGCAGGGCTTTGCAAAACGTTCAGGGTCTAATTCGTCGTGGTTCTATTGTTAAATATGGTCACCGATTTCGGGCCACAAGTAAGGACCGTAGTACATTGAATAAGTAAATAACATCCAAAGGCGCCTGACGAGGGTCCGCGATCACATGCTGGCACCAAACTCAGAACATAGACAAAGACCATAGCCGAGATCCTGAAGTTTTGTAGGCACAGCTCCATGGCTCAAAGTCCTCGAAGAGGACGTTGAGATCAGCTGCCAATTCATACATCCTTGCCAGCCGTAGGGAGTCATGCTGACCACCGTACGTACCATCAACTCGAGCTTTCCAACAATTAGATTGGTTGCTCGAGGATGACTCCCACGTGCATCCTCATACCCGCTCATCCGTTGCACGGTTGCGAATCAGGGTTCCGGGTCGAACCCCGGCTGCAATAGATGCAAGTCGGAACAGAGCGACGACATGATTGGAGGAACGGCCCGTGACGTCAAGGGTCCCGAGATCTGGCGGTTGCTTGGCGGACCGGGCAAATGGATAGATGTCCCACGAGCATGCAGTACGCAGTATAGTATGCCGTGTACTTAGATCGCAAATCCATCCCAAGGATCCTTCCGGCCGGTGGCTTGCCAGGACGCGTACTGGCCTCAAGCTCGCTGCGGCCGAGGTTGACGAATATGCGTGTGGGTGCTGGATCGTCTACTGCGACGAAGGGCGACAGAGGCGCGAGTGGCGACCTTCCGCCCCTTCCGAGCGTCCCAAATTGTATGATATCGAAAGAAATACTGGCTATCTGGGTGTACAAGTAGCAGATAGTCGTCAGGCACGGGTAGCTATCGGACGGACATTGCTCGTTAATTCCCCATCCCGAGTGTCTTCCGCAACGGTATTGCGATTCCGAGTGAGGGCCGACGGCAGCACCTAACCATCGTAACTTGAGACAATTGAGATGCAGACCGGAAGTCAATTGATTCCACTCTTCCGATTGGCGCACTGGGGCGTGCGGACGCGACGCCAGGCGGCTTACCGGGAGGCCGGATGCGTTTCTGGCGAGTAGTGTCAAGCCGTTGGATGGCACTGGGCCGTAAGCGAACAGCGAGCCCCGACAAGAACGGGCCCAGGGGTGCCCTTACCAGGACCTGGAGGATCGATAGGGATCTATTTTGCATCCATTGCACTGGACGATCTGGGATTGGGACAGATGGGACGGATGGAATGAATGAATGAATGGGTTCCCGCCAGCCCGTCGAGCCCATCCGTGTCTTGGATGTGTGGCCGCCAACGAACAAGCCGACCGACCGGCACCGGCGACGGCTGACCGGATGGCATGGATCCTGGATCCCGGCGAGCCCAGGTCCTGATGGGATCCCGGAAAAGTATGGGATCCCATGGATGTACGGAGTACCTACATGACCTCTGGATCTGGAGGTTGCTGGTGGTGGTGCTGTACCTGTCTCAACCGGTACTAGCCCTGTAGCCAGAGGTGATGAGGCCCACAGCGGAAAATATGGTGGAAGCTAACTTCGCTTTGCGAAGAGCTTATCGGTGTGCGTGCGTGCGTGCGCGTTTGGTGCGCGTAGCCATTGACGGCGTCCCAGCTGTTGCGCAAGCGGTCGAGCAAGAGGGGAGGGTAGGACGGAGGACGGAATTTGGCTAGGATGAAAAAAAAAATATTAACAATAGGTAATGAAGGCAGAAAAATCCCGCCGCAGGTGCCGGGACCTGGTCGAGCCTGAACCGGGCGGGCAGAGACACAAACCAGCTCTGGTTTTCCTCGCAAAACAACTGGGGCCACCAATCGACGATCCCTCCGCGTTCCGTCATCTCGCAAAAAAAATCTCAAGATTTATATCTATTACTCATCCCTATTTGCGTACATCCCTACGTCGCGTACGTACTTCCCAATCCGTACCTCCTCGAGCCACTGCGTGTGCATTGCATATCCTCCCGCCGCCTGCAACCTGCAAAAGCGACCTCGTTCTCGCCGGCCCTTTGACCTGCCTGCCTGCCTGCCTGCATCCTCCTCCAAACCACCAACCAGTTTAGTGCCACTGGAGCTATGTCATCCTCGCGGGCCCTGACCCGGCTTGCTGGCTCCCAGCTTGGAGCGAGAGCTTCGCAGCAGCTCGCCTCGCCCGCCCGCATCGCCAACCTCACGTCATCGGCGCGCAGCAAGGCCTTCGCCTCCACCCTGACGGCCAAGTCGCAACCGACCACCGCCGTCTCGCGCCAGTTCCGCCGCACGTACGCGGATGCCGCCCCCGTCAAGGCGAAGAAGCCTCGCCGCTTCCGCTTCTTCAGATGGACCTGGCGCCTGACCTACCTCTCCATCCTCGGCGGGCTCGGCTACGTCGTCTACGACGGCTACGCCTCGCGCCACCCCGATGAGCAGTTCAACCCCGACCCCAAGAAGAAGACGCTCGTGGTCCTCGGTAAGTTCCTCGACCCAATCAGCTCGGCCTCCCTTGCCGGCTTGCTCTCGCGCTCGCCTCGGCCCGGCGTCCTGCGCCCGCCGTCGGGACTGACATGTGCCACCGCGCTACAGGTACCGGCTGGGGCTCCGTCGCCCTCCTCAAGAAGATCGACACGGAGAACTACAACGTCATTGTGGTCTCGCCGCGCAACTACTTCCTCTTCACCCCCCTGCTGCCCTCATGTACCACGGGCAACATCGAGCACCGCTCCATCATGGAGCCGGTGCGCCAGATTCTGCGCCAGAAGAAGGCCTCGGCCCAGTACTACGAGGCTGAGTGCACCAAGATTGACTCGGAGCGCAAGGTCATCCACATCTCCGACAACAGCGATGTCAAGGGCGATGTTCACAAGACCGAGATTTCCTACGACATGCTGGTCATTGGTGTGGGTGCTGAGAACGCCACCTTTGGCATCCCCGGTGTTCGGGAGCACAGCTGCTTCCTGAAGGAGATCCGGGATGCCCAGGCCATCCGTACCAAGATCATGGACTGCGTCGAGACTGCTGGCTTCAAGGACCAGAGCCCCGAGGAGATCGACCGTCTGCTGCACATGGTTGTGGTTGGCGGCGGCCCCACCGGTGTCGAGTTCGCTGGCGAGCTGCGCGATTTCTTCGACGAGGATATCAAGAAGCTGATCCCCAACATCGCCGACCGCTTCAAGGTCACCCTGGTGGAGGCTCTTCCCAACGTTCTGCCCATGTTCAGCAAGCAGCTGATCGACTACACCGAGAGCACCTTCAAGGAGGAGGACATTACCATCATGACCAAGACCATGGTCAAGAACGTCTCGGACAAGTACATCGAGGCCGAGATCACCCGCCCCGACGGCAAGAAGGAACTCACCCGCATCCCCTACGGTCTGCTCGTGTGGGCCACTGGCAACGCTGTTCGTCCCTTGGTCAAGGACCTTATGAACCAGATTCCCGCCCAGAAGAACTCCAAGCGGGGCCTGGCCGTCAACGAGTACCTCGTTGTCCAGGGCGGCCGCGACATCTGGGCCATCGGCGACTGCGCCGTGGCCGGATACGCTCCCACCGCCCAGGTCGCCTCGCAGGAAGGCGCCTTCCTCGCCCGCCTGTTCAATAACATGGCCAAGACCGAGGCTCTCGAGGCTAAGATCCACGAACTGAGCACCAACCTGAACCTGCAGCCCGGCGACTCGGCTGAGGTTGCGCAGCAGATCGAGTCCACGGAGCGCCAGCTCCGCCGCGTCAAGGACATCAAGCCGTTCCACTACTCCCACCAGGGTAGCTTGGCTTACATTGGCAGCGAGAAGGCCGTCGCCGATGTCGCTTGGCTGAACGGCAACGTCGCTTCTGGCGGCAAGCTGACCTACCTCTTCTGGCGCAGCGCCTACTTGAGCATGTGCTTTAGCAGTAAGTGTTTCCCCCCTTTTAAGACGTTGGTGGCGTGCGATTGACAAGCCCGGCAGCCCGCAACCGTGCTCTAGTCGCCACGGACTGGATCAAGGCCAAGATTTACGGCCGTGACGTTTCTCGCGAGTAAGAAGTCTCGCCCTGGGTAGGTGGCCTGGGTTTTGTTTCTTTTTCTTTGTGGTGCCCGAGGGTCAAGGATGCGCTTGATACCATAGTCCCGGATTCCTTTATGCGCAAGGAGTTAGGGGCAAGCCAAATCTGCATAGACGATGGATAATAGACGGTTGGTCAATTGAAGACTCGTATAGAATCTCATAGCCGCGCGGGAAGTAAAATAAGTATGGTTTCTAGAGGCGCATGGCGAACACTTTCCTGGGTGACGACGATGAGAAGATTTGCCCCTGCTCCCTTGGGGGTAGTGGCGCATCGCGACCCCAAGGGCAGTATGTCGAATGTCGCATCGGGTGTGGCTTGCAATCATGGCGTAACGAGCCGATGCCGGGCTTGGGAGAAGGGTTCCTCATGTCGTTACCGAGTTGGGAAGTTGGCTACTGAAGAATGAGAACATGACGCCTGCGATTCGTCGGTGGCCGCATTTTGAGTCGATACGCCCCCCCCCCCCCCCCCCCCCCCCCCCCCCCCCACAACGGCATATGCGGGGATAGACCTCGGCTTCATCCCCCCCATACCCGGCGGCGCCTGCGTACCTGAAGAGGGACGGAAAATAACTTAGACACTTCAAAGAAGGAGCAATTTCCTCGCGCCTTACGGAGCGAACTTATATGCCACATACCCGCCGAGTGACGTACATACATTGGTACAGACTTGTACGGGCTGCTGTTGGTGGTGCGGCAAGGGTCACTAGCGACCTAGCTAGTGCGGGCTGGTTGCCGGATCGAGAAGGATAACTTTGAAGTTCCCCGGCTCCCCAGTTCCCCATCCCGCATCTTCGTACTTCTTCCCACCTGGCTCTCTCCGCTACAGATAGGAAAGACGCCATCATGTCGGATAAGGATAGCAAAGACGCCATCATGTCGGACAAGGATAGCAAAGACGCCATCATGCCGGACAAAGATAGCAAAGACGCCATCAAGTCGGACGGAGACAGCCAAGGCGCCGTCGCGTCAGACACAGCGGCCTACTCAACCACGGTCGACGCTTTGCGTCCCGATGACCCGCGCGTCCAACACCTGGACGCCGAGATTGGCGCGTACAACTACCACTACATGCTGGCCATGCCGGCGGGCAAGCCGCGGGCCACGGTGCTGCTCCTCCACGGGTTCCCGGACCTGGGCATGGCCTGGCGGTACCAGGTGCCGTACCTGACGAGCCTGGGCCTCCGCGTCATCGTGCCGGACATGCTGGGGTACGGGCGCACGTCGGCGCCGGCGGCGTACGAGGCCTACACGCTGCGGCGCGTCGCCTACCAGATGCGCGACCTCGTGGCGCACGTCGTCGGCGACCACGGCGAGCGGGTCATCCTGGGCGGGCACGACTGGGGCGGCGCGGCCGCCTGGCGCATGGCCATGTGGTGCCCCGAGGTGGTGCGCGCCGTCTTCTCGCTCAACGTGGCCTACACGGCGCCGCAGCCGCGCCTCATCGACGGCGAGGAGCTCGCGCGCCGCCAGCCCAGCCTCCGCTACCAGCTGCAGCTGGCGTCGCCCGAGGCCGAGCGCATCGTCGACGCCTCGCCCGCGCGCCTGCGCGGCTTCATCAACGGCATGTACGGCGGCACGGGGCCCGGCGGCGCCTGGGCCTTCCGCCCGGACCGCGGCGTCCTCGAGGAGCACCTCGACGACATGGGCCCGGCCAAGCTCATGGGCCCCGAGATGGTCGACTACTACTGCCGCGAGTACGCCCGCCACGGCCTGCACGGCCCGACCAACTGGTACCGCACCCGCCGGCTCAACTACGAGGACGAGCTGCCCTTCGTCGACGACCGCGCCGCCGGGCGCCCCGGCTGGCGCTTCGCCTGCCCCGCCATGGTGGTCATGGCCGAGAAGGACATCGCGCTGCCGCCGCGCATGGCCGACGGCACCGAGCGGTACTTTGAGGGCCCCGGCGGCCTGCGGAAGGAGTTGGCCAAGGGCGTCGGCCACTGGGGCATGTGGCAGGACCCCCGAGCCTTCAACGAGTACATCGGCAGCTTTGTCGAGGACGTGCTGGGGGGCGGGCTAAAGGGGAAGCTATAAGCCCGGGCGGCCAACCCCCCAACCCCCCCGGGCCGGCGCTTGCACAGGCGAAATCACGAGGACGCGGTTGTAAGGGGTATCTAATTAGATGCCCGTCTCGGCGGCCAGCAAGGCAGCAGGATGGCCGATTCTGCTAAGATTGCGGAGCGGGCCCTTCGGGGGTAAAAAGGGGTTGCCTATGTGCTCTACTCCGGTCGCGATAGAGTCGCCAGGGCTGCTGCCAACCGGGGAGTGCAGATGGCAAGGCAAGCCGTTGGAGGCATGCAGGGGCAATAACGTTACAATGGTGCCAGTTCGGCACGCAGTTGAAGTACATTATCCCCACGTGGCCGGGTAACCAGGACGTGTTTGTAGAAATGGATGCCGGGGGTTATGGATACTTCCCTTGAGACGTCCACTGATAGTTTCGAATACTCGATTGATTGACCACACTGGGTCCGTCATTAAAGCCCCGACGCTCAAAAGTCACGACAAGTGGTCGTGACCGCATACTAGACGCCCCAGACGGCGCACACCAGAGAGTGGTGGCGGTGGTGGTGCATTCTGCTCGTAAAGTATGCATGTTCCATGCACTTGCGGATTGGGCGGCGAGACTAGGCTGACCAGCAACGGCGGGTGGCGCGCGGGGTTCTACGGAAGAGAGAGAGAATAAGTACTATGTAGACACGAAAGAATGGGCAAAAAGCAGCTCCGACGAAAAGACGCGAAAGAATGGGCAAAAAGCAGCTCCGACGAAAAGACCCCGGAGTTCCGTTGGTCTCGCGCCTCATTCACCGCTCGATCGGGTGGCCCCTCCAACCTTCCACGCGCCGGGTTTCTACAGTGATCATGACTTTTCAACGGTCGCGGGCGGATTGATTATTACTGGCCGCTACCAGACCAGGGGGCGGGGGGAGCCTTTTCACCTGGAAGACAAGAAGGAAAAACACGTGAAGAGAGAGGGACAGGTGGCCCGACGGGCAAAAACATCGAAAACGGCCGCCTAGGGGTCCTGCTTGTCCTGCACCTCATCCGCGCTACCGGTTATTTTGGAGGGGCGCGCGCGTTTTGAGGCTGGCGCACTGGCGAATGCTAGCCTCTCTCCCAACTACGGTCCAGTAGTAGTATGGGATGCCAGGTGCTAAAGGAGGCCCGTCGTCGATGGCATAGCCTTAAGGCGTGTCAATTCGGCCCTAGCGTGTGTGCTTTTCTTGGAAACAGTCCGTGGTTGGCAAGGCATATGAGGGGCTAAGGGGGGGGGGGGGGGTTGCGATCTGACGGCAGTTCCAGGCCCCCCCCCCCCTCCCCGCCCCTTTCAGACGAGGCGACAAACGACGACCAGAGAGGCTCGAGTTTGGTGTTGGTTCAGATGGGTGGATCTGGCACGGCATGCAAGGATGGAGGGCGAAGACGTACATACAAATGTGCCGAGTATGGACATGTGCTACCAACCATGGGTCTTTCTGGCCCGGGGGTTTGAAGAGAATGTCGATCTGTCAAGCAGTTGGCTTGGCCCGAGAGCGAAAAACCCCCCCCCTCTGTCGATGGTGTGTGTGTGTGTGTGTGTGTGTGTGTGTGTGCATCGCAGCTGGGCTTGCTTGGTCGTCCGCCGTGCCACGAGAGTGTAGTAGCGGCATACGCATGCTCCTTTGAAGGGGACGGATAATGCAGAGTTGACGGATGACGATGCGCATGACGCGAGCCTGAGGATGCAACTTCGTGGCCAGCTTATTACCTGCTTTTGCCCTGTCCTTGATTTTTATTTTTCCCCCCGTAGGACCAATGGTTCTCCGATCGATACGTGGCCCCCGTTGACCAGCCGTCGTCTCTCGCCGCGCGGGCAGGCAAAGCGGCGCGCTGGCAAATGAACAGACAGCAGCCAACCCGGCTGTGCGTGCCGCCGTGCCCTTTCTACCACCGTGCCGAGTTCTGGTCGTCATCACGGCATCGCACAACCGTCGCCTCGGCCGCTCGCTGTCTTGGGTGCCCGGGGCTGGGCTGGCCGGTGGGCTGGGCGCCTGGGTGTTGCAAAACGGAGGCTGTGCAAACCAAACCCACCACCTCCTCCTCCTCCTCCTCCTCCACCCCCCTCCCCCCCAAGAGAGTTCTGGGACGAATACGGGACGCGTGCTACATCGGACGGGAAGGACTACTGGCTGTCGGCGCGGGCGTCTGTCATGAGATGTCACCAAACCCGTCCAGGGTTTCTGCGGCAGCGACCAACCGACCGACCAATCCCCGCCGTGGGCAGGGGGAGAGAGAGGATGAAGCCGACAAGGCGCAGGAAAGTAAAAGTACATTGATAACTTTCCCAGTGCCCATAGGCGCCCGTATGGAGGAAATCATGGACGTACGCAAGCAGCCCTGATGAGAGCGGTAGGCGGGAGGAACGCGATGCGATGCGACGCGATGCCCACTGCCAGCGATGGATATCGGGCAGTACATGCATGCATGGGATGGGGATCCCATCCGGGGCCCGGTTACAAGGTTCCAATTGATGCGCGTCGCTGGAGGGGCTGGAGTCATCCATCAGTCAGGTCAGTCAGCTCGTGTAGTTTCAGCACCAGAGTGAACAGAGATAGAGAGAGTGTGTGAGAGAGTATATCGACCGATACGCAGCATGGAATTCACTTGTTCCATTCATTACTCACTTCTTAAGTGCTTAAGTAGAGAAGAGACTTCCAGTATCCTCAAGAGAACCTGAATGGCCTTGATCAATCCCATGGGATGCCATCCCCCCAAGAAGTAGGTACATAGGTATGTATCCATCCATAGATGCCTACATACACATGTAGGTACTAACAGGTTACCTACCTAAGTATGTACCTCCTAATAAAAAGACGGGAGGTAAGTAAGTAAGTACTTAGGTATGTAAGAAGTAGGAGCCCCGTATGTATGTGGCAGTTTCGACGTAGGTACTGTAGCTCGTACCACGAGAGATCCGGTAGGCACAGAACAGGAAGTGGCGGCCAGGCCTACTACAGCTATCCCATACCCGCGCCTCCCTACTATGTACAGAAGAGGTCGCCTCACCTTCAACGCATCCATCGCTCCCGACGCATCCTCCTCCTCCTCCTCCCCTCTCCTCCCCCCATCGCCAGGTCAACCTCTCTGTCTTCCAGTTCGTTTCAAGGCTCCATCTTTTATTCTCCGACCATCCTCTTTCCTTCCCGGTGGATTAGATGCATTGCGAATGCCGCTGAGACTCTCGCCGCTGCCAGCCGGGCTGCTGCATACCACTTGTTTGCTGCCTTGATTGATTGATTTTCTCCCTCTACTTGACCACTTGACCTGCCTCTCTGCCCACCTTGGCGACTTGGTAATCTCACGCCCGCCGTGCCCGGGTTGTACGCGCTCTGCCTGCCTGCCTCCTCCCAGCTACATTCGTGCTTATCGCAATACGTACATACATACCTGCGTGCCTTGCCCGCTCTTGTCGGTAACCGGCATTCCTGCACGCCTTCCGGCGCCCGCCCTCTCCGCCGTCATTGTCACGCTCCGCACATGTTGCGCGCCCGTCCATTCTCCCACCGCCCCTAACGACCCGCCCACCCTTCGGCCTCGCAACCTGGACGACATTACGCCTCGGTCATGTCTGGAAGAGCCCCCCCTGGGGCCTCATCCAGCTCCGGGAACAACGATGACTTGCTTCTCGACCTAGACGACCAGCCCGGCTACGGGGGACAGCCCCCGCCGGGACACGGTGACGATGCTTTTCGCTCCTACAATCGCCCAAATGAAGATGCCTCGCGGCCTTCGGTCTCGTACGACGATTTCCTCGGCGCCAGCGAAACTACACACCCGTCAGCCAAGAACCCGCCGCCCGGCGCGTCGTTTTCCACAGGGCCGCGCCCTCCGTACCTCGCCGATTCCGACCGCCAGTTTAGCCAGACGTCAGGCCTGGATAACTACCAGCGTTATGCCGATGATTACGACGACTACACCGAGGACGGCCAGTCCTACTACCAACACGGCAGGGGCTCCGTAAGCGCAGGAGCAGGCCACGGCAGCAGCGCCCAGCAAGACGCACGGAATCGTAATAGCATTCTCAGTCTCGGCGGCGGCTTTCTTGGCAAGGCTAAGAACATGATGGGAATGGGACAGCAGGGCTACTCAGAAATGGACCTGCCACTCACGGAGCCCGGAGGCCGAGAGCGCGCCGATTCGGCCATCCAGCCGCAGGCAAAGAAGAAGTTCGATATGAGCAGCTTCAAGTTCGGCTTCGGCCGAGGAAAGCCGGATCCTGCGACCTTGGGCCCGCGGGTCATCCACCTTAACAACCCCCCCGAGAATGCGGCCAACAAATACGTCGACAATCACGTCTCCACGGCCAAATACAACGTCTTCAGCTTTCTCCCCAAGTTCCTCTTCGAGCAGTTTTCCAAATTCGCCAACGTCTTCTTCTTGTTCACGGCGGCGCTGCAACAAATCCCCAACCTATCGCCTACCAATAAGTACACTACTATTGGGCCTCTAATCGTGGTGCTCATGGTCTCAGCGGTCAAGGAAATGGTAGAAGATTACAGGAGAAAGCAGGCGGATAGTGCGCTGAACAACTCCAAGGCCAGGGTGCTCCGCGGATCGACCTTCGAAGAGACGAAATGGATCAACGTGGCCGTGGGCGATATAGTGCGCGTCGAGTCCGAGGAGCCGTTTCCGGCCGACATTGTGCTGCTGGCTAGCTCGGAGCCCGAGGGCTTGTGCTATATCGAAACAGCCAACCTGGATGGAGAGACCAACTTGAAAATCAAACAGGCTCTGCCCGAGACGGCGGGCATGGTGAGCCCCTCGGAGCTCAGCAGACTCGGGGGCAAGGTACGTTCCGAGCAGCCGAATAGCAACCTGTACACATACGAGGCGACCTTGACCATGCAGGCGGGCGGCGGAGAGAAGGAGCTGCCCTTGACTCCCGAGCAGCTGCTCTTGCGTGGCGCTACACTGAGAAACACCCCCTGGGTTCATGCTATCGTGGTTTTCACCGGTCACGAAACGAAACTCATGCGCAATGCCACCGCCGCCCCAATCAAGCGAACCAAGGTCGAGCGCCAGCTCAATCTGTTCGTACTCGCGCTGGTTGGCATCCTGTTGGTCCTGAGTATCATCTGCACCATCGGAGAACTGATCTGGCGTGCGACCCTCAACGACCAGATCCCGTATATTCAGCTGGATCCATTGGTGGGCGCCGGCACCGTTGTGCAGACCATTTTCAAGGACCTCGTGACGTATTGGGTCCTGTTCTCCTCTCTGGTGCCCATCTCTCTGTTTGTCACGGTGGAGATGGTCAAGTACTGGCACGGCATCCTCATCAACGACGACCTCGACATCTACTATGACAAGACCGACACGCCCGCGAACTGCCGCACTTCCAGCTTGGTCGAGGAACTGGGCATGGTGGGTTTTGTCTTTTCGGACAAGACCGGAACCCTCACTTGCAACATGATGGAGTTTAAGCAGTGCAGCATCGCCGGTATCCAGTATTCTGAAGACGTGCCGGAGGATCGTCGCGCAACCGTACAGGATGGCGTCGAGGTTGGCATTCACGACTTCAAGCGCCTCGCCCAAAACCTCAAATCCCACGAGTCGGCGGCTGCGATACACCACTTCTTGACGCTCTTGGCTACCTGTCATACAGTCATTCCCGAAAGGGACGAGTCGAACGGCGGCAAGATCAAGTACCAGGCCGCTTCGCCCGACGAGGGCGCCCTCGTGCAGGGCGCATTGACTCTTGGCTACACCTTCACAGACCGCAAGCCCAGATCTGTGCTCATTGAGGTCGACGGCGAAAAATTCGAGTATACGCTCTTGGCCGTGTGCGAGTTTAACTCGACCAGAAAGCGCATGTCTGCCATCTTCCGGTGCCCCGACGGCAAGGTTCGGTGCTACACCAAGGGCGCCGACACGGTTATCCTGGAACGCCTGAACGAGCACAACCCGCACGTCGAAGCCACTCTGGTTCACCTGGAGGAATATGCCGCCGAGGGTCTGCGGACTCTGTGTCTGGCCATGCGCGAAGTCCCCGAGGACGAGTTCCAGGAGTGGTATGCCGTTTTTGACAAGGCCCAGACGACGTTGGGTGGAACCCGCGCCGACGAGCTCGACAAGGCGGCCGAGTTGATCGAGAAAGAACTCTACCTGCTCGGCGCGACTGCTATCGAAGATAAGCTCCAAGATGGAGTGCCCGAGACGATCCACACTCTGCAGCAGGCGAACATCAAGGTCTGGGTGCTGACGGGCGATCGGCAAGAGACGGCCATCAACATCGGCATGAGCTCCAAGCTCCTGAGCGAGGACATGACCCTCTTGATCGTCAACGAGGAAGATGGCCCGGCCACCCGGGACAACCTGCAAAAGAAGCTCGACGCCATCCGGAACAACGCTGAGGGAACGATCGAGATGGACACGCTCGCACTGGTCATCGACGGAAAGTCGCTGACGTATGCGCTGGAGAAGGACATGGAGAAGCTTTTCTACGACCTGGCCGTTATGTGCAAGGCCGTCATTTGTTGCCGTGTATCGCCGCTACAAAAGGCACTGGTTGTCAAACTGGTCAAGAAGTACTCGCCCGAGATTCTTCTGGCCATTGGCGACGGCGCAAATGATGTCTCCATGATTCAAGCCGCCCACATCGGCGTTGGTATCAGTGGTCTCGAGGGTCTCCAAGCTGCGCGAAGCGCGGATATCTCCATTGCACAGTTCAGGTTCCTGCGTAAACTCACACTCGTTCACGGTGCCTGGAGTTACCAGCGTGTGAGCAAGACGATCCTCTTTTCGTTCTACAAAAACATTACTCTCTACATGACGCAGTTCTGGGTAAGTTTGTTGCGCCCCCTCCCCCTTTTCGTACGACTGCTGATGTGGCCAGTACACGTTCCAAAACGTATTTTCTGGAGCTGTCATCTACGAATCGTGGACCCTATCCTTTTACAACGTCTTCTTCACGGTGCTGCCTCCTCTCGTGCTTGGCATTCTCGACCAGTTCATCTCGGCCCGCCTCCTGGACCGATACCCGCAGCTCTACACTATTGGGCAGGGAAACCAATTCTTCACCAACCGGGCTTTTATCAACTGGATTCTCAATGCCATATACCACTCCATCCTGCTGTACGTCGGCGCCGAGCTGATCTGGTACAAGGACCTTCTCCTTGCCGACGGAACCACTGCGGGCCACTGGGTGTGGGGTACGGCCCTTTACGGGGCTGTCCTGGCCACGGTCCTAGGCAAGGCGGCCCTGGTGACGACCAACTGGACCAAGTACCACGTCCTGGCCATTCCCGGTAGCATGGCTATTTGGTATGTGTTTATTGCCGTCTACGCGTACGCGGCCCCCAAGCTGGGATTCTCGACGGAATACGATGGCCTCGTGCCCAAGCTGTTTAGCAGCGGCGTCTTCTGGCTCCAGACGCTGGGGCTGGTGGCGCTGTGTCTCGCCCGTGACATCTCGTGGAAGTACTTCAAGCGCATGTACCGGCCGCAGACGTACCACCACATCCAGGAGATTCAGAAATACAACATTCAGGATTACAGACCGAGGTATGTTTGCCCGAAGCCACGACTGGCCGTGAGCCGCCCGCTGACTGGCGCCACAGAATGGAACAATTCCAAAAGGCCATCCGCAAGGTTCGCCAGGTGCAGCGAATGCGCAAACAGCGTGGCTATGCCTTCAGCCAGGCCGATGAGAGTCAAACGAGAGTCATTAATGCGTATGATACCACCCAGGGGCGTGGACGATACGGCGAGATGCCCACACAGCGTTAGTGGTTCAATTCAATGGGGTCGAGGGAGCGTGGAGATGGCACTTGTGTGTATCTTGGCGGCGGGTCTACCTCTCTCCGAATCTCTTAGAGCCCCCGCCCCCCTTGATGAGGCGTTGAAGGGAACTTGGACTATGATCAAAATGCCTTTCTACTTTGCAGCGGGCAGCCTTCCTTTCTACACGGCCCTGACTTCCGGTCGGTCCACAAAAGGACACGATGCGGGTATATGTTAGTGTAGGCTTGTATGAAGCATTGGGCTGATAAAAAAGGAGTTCTGTCCTTGATTCAGGGACTGGCAATGAATTATTTCTAACATGACATCCATACATGGGGAAAGGGGAAGCGGTGAGTCCAGCTGCCAAATGCTTGGATAAAAAGGTTGATGGCCGGCTTTCACTTTGTCGCGAGTGACAATTCACTACAGTACCGGCTGTCGTATTGGTGATTGATGGTGGTCGGCTCTTTCAGCGCGCGTCGTCGTTGTCAATAGCGACAGGTAAAAGATACTAGCGGAGAGAATAAATGTGATGGGTTGAATAACAGGCTAATTGGGGCCTCGTGTGTCCAGTGTGGTAAAGAGCCAATGGTTAGAGTATGTAGATTAGAAAATCACAACCTAGGTACTTCATGCATTTTCCATTCACAACACCAGGGACACACGGACAAGGTAGGAATTGCCTCTTGTGTACCTCCACACCTAAGGCACCTAGCCATGCACGCAGGTGATGGCGCAACCACGTAGACGCGACAGAATGGAGTCAGGCAGAGTTAGAGTCCTTTAGCCCAGGTGAAAGAAAACCAACAAAAAGGAATCGGATGCGACTTGACAGCACTGGTTCTACAAAAAGCAAGTAGTAGACACAGCTAGCTAACATAGCAAAAAAGAGAACGGCCTCGACCGGGATTTGAACCCGGGACCTCGTCCAGTATCTTTGCAAGATAGGGATTAGAAATAACCCGAAGGACGAATCATACGACTAGACCATCGAGGCGTGGTTTTTTGTTCGATGGGAAAAGAGTAGCTTGTTGGAAACTAGATCGTACTGACATGTGTGTGTTGTGTGTGATGGGGCTCTTGGCATTGCTGGGGGGCTTGTAAGGGATATCGGGTCCCACAGCCCCCGGTTTTCTCTAAAGACGGGGGCAGCAGCCAAAGCACCCCCCCCCCCCCCCCCCTGCACACACAAGTCGTCAGGCCGGGGGAGAATAGGCATTGGAGGAAAACCTAGGGAAGGGCAGACAGGTGACCAAAGGGGCTCGAGGTGTCACTATTACTTGGTATGAGTCCCGCTCTCCCTCTCTCTCTCTTTCCCTCTTTCGGAGGCAACGAAGCACCGCTTTGCCCTGTCGACGCCCTAGGGGGGGATGTGAATACCCTGGTCACAGAGCCCCTTTCCCCCCTGCACACCGGGGGTGATGGTGCTTCCGAGGGTCTTGGAAACAGACGAGACCGAATATATATATATATATATACATTTCTGACCTGGCTCTCCGGCTTCTCCTCATCCTCCTGGACGAAACCTAATCCACGTGGCACTCAGCGCAAGGGAGGAAACAAATCCTGAACCCACCAGGTCCCCCCTCCCCCCTCCCCCCTGGGGTCTATAATTCATGCCACCATTAACGAAAAAGCATGCTTGGTAATTACGAGGTAAAAAAAAAGTACACACATACATAGGTACATATTCATACACGAACCATTCCCCCCCCGCGAGAATCCATAAGACGTCTAGACCCCCTTGAAGAAATTCCCAAAATGAGGAAACGTTTGAAAAAAGAAAACAAAAGCCACGTTTAAAACACCTCCTTCCGACCATCTCATGCGGGGACAAGCGAAGCCCCAGTCCATGCCTCGCTTCATCCGAAGAAAAAAAAAACGCCCGTGAGATGCGCTGTCATAATCCACCCCCGTCGTCGTCATCGCTTGCTCGTCTAGGAAGGAGAGAGAGGGAGAGAGAGAGAGAGAGAGAAGAGGTCAAGAAGAAGAAAACCCCCACGAAAACATACAAAGCTGGCCCGCTATGGAAGGGGAGAAAAAAAAAAACAAGGACAGAAAGCGGAGACACAACTACAGGGGTATAGATCGGTCCCTTGGGCCAAAAGAAAAAAAGGTGCCAAGATAAAAGCCAAAAGCGAGGGGAACCTACATAGAAGAAAGCAGAAGCGGGGAGGGGCGGAGAGCCGGGGTGGTGGGTAGCTGTAAGGGCCATGTATACCAAGTCAGCTGTGTAGCCCGGGGGGGAGGACCAGTCCCGTCCCTCGGCCGCTTGGGGGTTGGTCGGTCGGGTGGTATGCCCGTCGCTCCCCTCGCGTTTTTTGTCCTTTCACGACCGGCCCACGCGCCGCTGTTGGCAGTCGATCATGTTGAAGATCATGTCGGCGACGTCGTAGCCGTCCCCGTCGTCGCCGGCGATCTTGCGCAGCAGCCAGCCGGCGAGACGGCCGCCGCCGCCGCCGGGCCCCGCCGTCGTCGTCACCTTCTTCGCCGTCTTCTTCTCGAGCCCGGCCCGCTGGAGCCGCAGGCGGCGGCGGCGGCGGCCGAGGGCGGCGAGCACGGCGGCGAGCCCGAGGGCCAAGCGGAGGAGCAGCCGGTGCGCGACGCCCTTGGCCAGCATGGTGGTGCCGTGGCTGCAGAAGCCCTTGAGCAGCTCGCCCGGCAGGCCCGCGTACAGCGCCGCCACGCCCTCGGCGCGCGCGATTTGCGCCATGGTGCCGAAGATGCTCTGGCGCGCCAGCTGGCGGACCTGCCCGCGCACCGCTTCCAGGTGCGCCTCGACTTGCTTCTCGACGGCGCGCTTGTCGCCCGCCTCCTCCTGCTCCTCCTCCTTCTTCTTCCCCGGGGGCGCCTCCGCGCCCCCCTTTTCGTCGCCGGCGGCGGTGGCGGCGCTGCCGTTGGCGTCGGCCGGCTTCGTCTCGGCCAGGTCCGCGTCCTCAGCCGCCGCCGCCGTCCCCTGGCCTTCGTCGTCGTCGTCGGGGGCGGCGACCTGCAGGCGCGCCTTGGCCGTCTGGAAGGGGTAGGTCACGGCGCTGGCGACGGCCTTGCTGACGGCGGCGAGGAGGAAGGTGGCGCGGGCGCCGGGGTCCGGGGCGGCGAGGGCGCGACGCAGCGCCTCCTGAAGGAAGAAGGTGAGGGCCGGGTTGAGGGTCAGCACGAGGCTGGCCGAGTAGCCCGACCAGAAGCCGCGGACCAGGCCCTTCTCGCGGTAGATGGCGGCGGCGAGGGACCGCACCGTGAGGGCGCCGGCGTCGCCGTCGCCGTCGCCGAGCAGCGCCGCCGTCTGCTTGCGCGCCACGATGTTGGACAGCGGCGTCGTCAGCGCCCGGGAGCACGCGCCGGCCGCCACGCCGACGGCCAGCTCGCCCGCGACCCCCAAGCCCCGGCCGCGGTCCCGGGCGGCGCGGGGTCCGGCGGCCCGCGACTGGATCAGCTCATAGAACAAAAAGAAGAGAAAAGAGTCCAAGACAGATTTGGTGACGTCTTGTGTCAGGCCACTGTGGGTGGCGGGAACCGGTCAGTGCGTGGTGCTCTGCAACAACGGGTCCATCGATGATGGCACAGGGCTCGGGCTCGGGCAACATACGTATAGAGTGCTTTCAGACCGCCGCCCTCTTCGGCCGCCCCAGCCGAGATCCTCGAGAAAGCGTCGGCGATGCCGGTGTACTCTTCGTCGGGAGCCAGCACTCCATCCCGAGCCAGTTGGCGCTGTGTCCGAACGTGTCAGCCTGGATGGGGCACACCGCGTTTCGTGGCAATTTGTATCCGAAATCCTGGTCTTTCCCGTGTGCTTGGAAGAAGAGACCCGATGCGCCCGCGGTGCCCAAAAAAAAAACACACACGTACCTGTACTTGCAGTCGCGTCAGAACCAGCGACAGTGGATACGTCGTACATGTTGAAATGGCCGTTCCCGTAGCACCGGAGAGGGCGTGGTGAAGCGCGGGGAGGATATCGTCCAGGCTGGTCGAGGACGACGACGGCGGCGGCGGCGGCATGATCGGGTGAGAGGGATGCGGGAGGGGAAAAGGAGAGGGGGGTCAACGAGAGCACCCGGCGGACGGATCATATACGACTCGTTTGCGCGGGCTGTATCGGGCCCGAAGGGGGGGGGGGGGGGGGGAGGCGGGATGTCGGGCACCCGTGAGTGCGGTGCCAGGCCCGTGTAAGTGAAGGGTAAGTGAGCTGGCAGGGCCGGGCAGAGAGACGAGGCGCACGACGACGTTGCAGAAAGAGAGAGGGGCGTCGGATATGCAATGCTCGGATCCGCCGTCCCCGAGTGGACAGACAGCCCGCAGAGATCTGGCTCTAGATGGGCTTCTATGCGCCGAGACGTTGGGGGGGGGGGGCGTCCGTCCGGAAGCCGCCCGCCAACTCTTTGTTACTCGCTAGACGCCGGGCTGCGTGGTGTCTGTACAGGGTGGCTGATGATGTTGCCACCGGGGAACCCAGACGAGGAGGAGGAGGATGATGATGTGTGGTCCCACGGTTCGCCAACGTCGTCGTCGTTGGGTTGTCAACCACCCAAAAATAGGGCGGTACGGTGTTCCTGTTGGCTGTGGTCGGTCGGAAGGCCAGACGAGAGAGACAGACCGGGAGAGGGAGAGCAAGTCTTTGCGATGACGGGGGCTTCAGCTGCTGAGTCTCCCGAGGTTTCGACCAGGAACAGTTCAAGACGGGAAAGACGAGGTAGGTAGGTACTTCTGGGGTAAAAACATGGACGAATGACGAAGCGACAGCACTTGCTTGCTCACTTACAACAACCGTCGCTACATCCGACCGGCTAGCAAGGGGGGGAGCGTGTCGCATCGCATTCCATGCACGTCAGTTACGTCATGGCCCAATGTGCAGGCATGCATCGATTCCATGGGATATTTCTATGGATGTTAGTTTACTTGCAGAAGTGATCACCAAGTGTCAAGCGCCGCCCCGCCACTGGGGAACCCATGTCTCAACTACGGGATGGACGGGTACGCCCAAAAAAGTCGATGCCTCGGCTTGCTGGCCAACGCATCCATCCGTTTTGCTTTCCGCCTTACCGGGGTCAGCTTGTGCCGGCATCAGCCGTGCAGTGCAGTGCAGGCCGCCCTATAACAAGCGCCCGGCCGAGCATCGATAAGCGACACCGACACCACGCACGTACGTCGTAGGCCAACACGCCGTACACCGGCCCTTCCTTCGGGTATCAACACGTATGACAGACTGCAATGCCACCCAAGCAAAACCCGTACTGCTTCCCGACGGCTTCGTCGCCCTGGTCTGCCTCGCCGTCACTGCCGTGCTCTGACTCATCGTGACCTTTACACCCCCCGGGATGCTTGCTATCTTATCCTCGACTGCATCGGACAAACCCAGATACAAACCCCCTCTGGTGGTCAGCTCTGTACCATCACCCCTCCCCCGATCTTGACCCTGATGATATCTGTATGAGAACAAGTGAGCCGCCTCCCATCATCAAAACATTAGAACAGCCCGAGTGCCCGAATTCAGTCATAATAGGAAAAGAGCATGTCGCCCCCAGGCCACACTGGCCTGACCTGAACGCCTTCCCATGCCGGACCCTTGCCGTCCCCTTGTCCGTAGGCACCAGCTCGCCGAAGAGGCTGGTCCTGTAAAATGGTATCTCCGTAAACGCCATACATGCCCAAATCAATGCAAGGCCGCCGATAATCACGCATAAGCTGCCGTTCCTCCAGTCGCGTCCCCTTCCGACTGGCCGCCTTCCCCATCTTTACTAGGCCCGGCTGGCCACCGATGGCCGTCTGGAAGGGGCCTGCATGCTGAAACTTGACGACCGTCGTGCGCCCGTCGTATTGCCCATCACCACGTCGGGTTCGCCGGGCGCGTCCTCCATGTCGACATTCATAGCATCCCCGTGGCCCTCTGGCAGCTTCTGTGCCCCCAATCCCACCACCCTGAAAATGTTGGTCCGCCCGCCGTTCGTGGCCGTCTGGAGCTGCTCGTGGAGCCGCGCCAGCTGATAGGTTCGTTTGATCGGGGTGAAAATCGGTTGTGGTAACACGGGCTGCGGGTCCCAGCATGCCAGGGCCCCCATAACTGCTGCCGTCTCTTCATCCGAGTCGATCGGGCCGGCGTTGGCTTCGTCTTCGTCTTCCAGGGGGGCGTTTGCATCCAGCGCCGCCTCTGTCCAGATTCATCAGCATTTTCCCAACCAGCGAGGGGGGGTTCCCGAGCGACAAGCGCCCCCCGAGGAGGAACCCAAGACTTACTCTGCTGCTTCGCCTGGTTCTTCTTCTGGTAAGCCGCCAGAAGCATATCGTAGGGTAATGATCGACCGGCCACGGCACGCTTTGCGCCCATGGAGTGGCTCTTGCACGTTAAAGAGCGAGCGCAGGGCTGCCCGTTCGGTAGTAACACACCGCACTGCTTCTCGACATCCACGGGGCCTAAAGTATACGGGTGGGGTAAGGGTTAACGCGATCCGGACCGCAGTGACATGTGGTGCAGGCTTGTCCGGGTGGAAGGGGTACCTTTGGGCTTGGGGACCTTGGCTTTGGGCTCCTCCTTCTTCTTCTTGTTCTTGGGGCCCTTGTCGGCATCCCCGTCGGCCTTGCGCTTCTTGCCCTTGGGCTCGCCGTCGACCTTTTTGCCGGCCACCTTCTTCGAGGCCTTGCCCTTCTTTTCGGGGGAGCCGTCCTCGTCGTCATCGTCGCTGTCGTCGTGCATCTTCTCGTCCCCGTCGCCGTCGTTCTTGCGCGCTTCCTCCTGGCGGGCCTCTTCCTTAGCTCGTTCCCGCGCCTCCCGCGCCTCCTTCTTACGCTGGGCCTTCTCTTTCTTGATCTTCAGGCATTGCGCGATGTGCTCGTCGGCCGCGTGCCGGATGATGCCCTTCTTGCAGTGCTTGCATTGCTGCAACGGGAGGCTGTCTTGGAGGGGGAAGCCGGCGGCAAAGCTGTCGCGTTCGCCCTCGGTCAGGTGGTTTATGTAGGGGCCCGGCGTGGACTGGGCAGGGCTCTCGCTGCGCTGTTTCTTCTTCTTCTCATCTGCGGTCGGGGCATTGCGTCAGTCACGGCCATGGGATTCATAGCCAAAGCGCTGCGCATACCATCAGCGACGCTGCCGTCCTTCCAGTTGCCCGGCTTGGTCTGTTTGGCCAGGCTCTTCTTCAGCCTGACGGGGCCGGCCGGTTTATCTTTGGACATTTTCTTAGAGGCAACGTTGATGGTGCCTTCGTCATCAGGGCCTGGTGTCGAGGGGCGCGGTGGTCAGTACGGCGCGCGAACTTGCGCTGGGGGGGGGGGGGGGGGAAGGGAGGTTGACGGCGGCGGCCGGGAGGTGTGGGTACGGGCTGACGTTGCGACTTACCTTTGCGCCCCTCGGACGCGGTGGCCATTGTGGCGCGGCAGGCCAGAAACGCAAACTGGTTGGACTATCGGATTCAGCAGAGGAAGGCGGAGTGTTTAATATGCTGTGCGATGATGAAATAGGCGTGGGTGGTTGCGAAGCCGATGGATTGTCATGCGAAGCTGGACGGCTTGACGTCTGGTCGGTCGCGTTGGAGCCAGGCTTGTGTCACGAATCCAAGCTCCTGGAGATGAATGGATGGGTCAAGTTGTTGCGACCGCGCCAATGGCTTATCGCTTATCGCCGCAAGCGTCCCATGTGCACGTGCCCACTCACGTAGGAGCTCCCCAAGGCAGCCGCAGCCGCAGCGGGGCCGACCGACCCTCTCCGTCTATTCATGGGGAAGGTGCCGCCGCCGTACACGGAACCTTCCTCCCGGTATCCTGACGTGCCTGACATCCATACTTACCTTAACCTACCTAAGTATATAGATGGAGGAAAGAGGAACCGGTGCATCACCAAAGTATTTGAAGCCGTGCCGAGAAACGAATCTTTGAATAGGTCCCGCCTGTAGCGACATAGACACATTCCCATGGAAGGGCTCGTATTTTCAGAGGCCCGATCTTAATCACGAGGCCAAAGAAGCCCAGACCCAAGGATAGAATATTCACACACATGTTCATTCGCATGCTTCTCATAATGTACACTGAGTTCCTTCCCGTCGCGTGCTTTGTACAGTTCCAACATGTCTCGTCATCCAATGAGCCTCGGCGCTGGCTCGATAACATGACGGCCGCCTCCAAGGGTCACAAATCCTGCCCCCCCTAGAGCCATCCTATTCCGACTCCTGAGCCCCATGTGTCGAATCGAATGCCTTGGGCCACCTGGGTCGGTACCCTCATAACTAGAGGGCTACCGATGCCAGTACTAGCCCCCGGCAAAGATTCTGCCAGAGCGCCTTATTCGGTCCCCTTCGCCTCCCATCACCAATCCCGATCCTCGATTTTCAGAATCCTCTCGATGGCCTCCTTCTCCAGGCCCGCCTTGTGGCCCCGCATGACTTCGGAAAGGGCAAAGGCATGCTGCATGCCCATGTTCTTCCAAACCACTTCGATCAGATCGTGGGCCCACTGCCAGTGTTCATCCGGAACCCCGGGAGCGCAACCCGCAATCTTCAGATGCCACAGCAGCGTGGGCAGCCCAACACCGCCCGATCCGCCCTTGCCCGCGGCCGCCACCTTCTTCGCCTGGCCCTGGTCCAGTATGGGGTGGTGCCAGTGTGATGGCGTGCTGACGATAATATCCTCGGCCATCCGTCGGACTGTGGCCATGCAGTACTCGCGCTGTGCCGGATGCATGTATTGCGCGCCGCATATCGGGAATTCGTCGCTGAGTTCCAAAAGTTTCTGCACAATCAGGATCCGGGCCCAGCGAAGGTGATTCCAAAGCCTCGCCCCCCAAATTTCGCTATAGTTGTGGTATTTTCCCTGGAAGACAGCGGCAGGTGGGTAATTTCCAAACTCCAACTCGAAGGGGAATGCCTTCTGGAGATCATCCTCCAAGCGAGCCAGCGTCTCGTCAAGTTCCAGCACTTGTTGAAAGATTCCTTCGGTCGTTTGGTCGTTGTCCGAGAGCTGGAGGTTGCTTATGGTCGGTAGCAAGCGAAGATAGCGTGCAATCGTCATGGCAATGTCGCAGCAACACTGTTCCGTCGGCGGCAATGCCTGCTTGCACGTGTTCAAAGCCTCGAAAAACACAGGCGGTAACGGCGTCTCCGTCAGTTGCGACGGAATGAACTGGAAGGGGTCAGTCTCTGCAGAGTTCCGAGGCGACTGCTCTGGCGCCCGGGCCTGGCCTGGCGGCGCGACTTACTAGTGAGAACATCAGTTGCAGAATGCCCCGTACGCCACCCGCCGGGGCGCTGCGTATGGGCATAGCGCTGCGCAAAAGCGCGATGGCGCCGAATATATGTACATTGGCAGTGCCTGTGGACAGTTTGTTGCCACTGCCTTGAACGACCTGTAGGTGTAGGACGTTAGCGAAAGGTTCCTCGTGGCGGGCGAGGGCGAGGGCAAAGACGAGGCTGGGAGGCTCACCTCGAACAAAGCCAGTGTCACCACGATCCGCAGCGGAGGTATCACGGTGGCGGAACCCGTGGGCTTCGCAGCGATCAGGCCCTGCACCTGCGTCAGGGCCTGGGTGTACTTCTGGCGGGACAACATGTTCATAGCACGGTCCCCGACGGTGTTGGACAGGCCGGCGAGACCAACGGCAATCATGACATTCTGCATAGCGGCGGGCCCGCTGCTGTAGGCAGCCAGCTGCTCGTTGTTGGCCGGGGCATCGGGCTGGCCCAGGAGGTAGCGGTCCAGGAAGAACTGCAGTCCCCTCTGCTCGATCGTGGGCTCCACTTTCCTGTACATCTTGGGTGTGATGACATGCAGGGTGCCGCCCGGCACCACGCTGCCGGCCGAGGATCTCCGGTACGGCGGGCTCTGGCCCTCGCTCGAGGTGGTGGAGGACGGCGAGGACGAGCCCCACGAGCTCGCCGAGCTGGACGACGACGAGGCGTAACTGGACTGCTGGCCGGGCGATCCCACCGGCGCCGCTTTATCTACGCCCCACGAGGCGTGTGCCTTTTGGATGACCTTGCTGCTCTCATCCCGGAACATCAAAGACAGCTGGTCCCGGTAACCTGGGCACTTGCGGCCCACGCGTGCGCATTGCGTACATTCCGGCCTGACTTTGTCGCACTGGGTTAGGGAGGTCTCTCGTTAGCTTCTTGTCTTCGCACTGCAACGCCGGCTGTTGGGCCCGGGTTCCGACCGCCATCCATTCATGGTACGGCCGGGGACGAGCTCGGAACGTGCCCGCGCGACCCGGACCGTCCGGTCCCGGACCGTGTAGGGGCGGGAAGCAAGGAGACGGGGAAAAGGCGGCTGGGCAGGGTCGGGCAGTGTGTGTGTATATATATACATATACGCATCCGTCTGGGATGGATAGGCAGGGCGCCGTATGTGCAACAGAGCCCGGGCGCCCGCCGGTATGGGAGTGGGGGCGTGTGTGTATGTGTATCCAACGTGTGTGTGTGTGTGTGTTTGTGTGGGCGCTGTGCTTCTCGTAGGGTAGGGTGCTGGGGAGGAGTCGCGCCCGAGCCCCGGAAAAAGGGCATCGCGTTGGCCAGGACTGCCTGGCATCCCCATTTGCTCCGCGTTGCACGGCCAGGGAACCGCTTGTGGGTGACGGGAGGGAGGGAGGGAGGCGGCGCCAAAGTTTACATACCTTGATGCGTCGGGTCCGGCAACTCTGGCACCTGGAGCGCCGGGCGATTGGTTAGGGTAACGTCGTCTGGAAGGTGGGCGGCAGGCTCGGTTTGCGGACTCACCCTTGGGAGGCCTTGCCACAATAGACCATTGCGCGCGCGCGTGTGTGCTTGTGCTTGCTTGCTTACTTAAAAGCCACCGGCCGACCGGGGGAGCGGGCGAGCTGCGAGGGGCCGCGATGCCAACGAACAGATTACCGAGTCGGGCAATGAAGCTGGAAGGGCGAATCGTGCACATGCCCAGAATCCTCCACCGCAGCGCTGCAGTTGCTGCTCCTGGGCCATCCAAAGCGGAAAGCACTTCGTCGAGAGCGCGGGGAGGGGAGGAGGGGCGGTGTCTACTTAGAGGCGCGAACACCACGCGCGGCTGGTTCTCGGAAAGCCGTCCGGTTTTTGTAGCCCCTTCGACTAGGTTATGTAGGTATGTAGGTACGAGTACGCACGCTCGTATGCAAGATTTGGTGTACGCTGGGAGTCCGTAGTCGGGATGTACAAGGAGAAAAGGGTGTATGATGTAGTAGATGTATGGAGGAGGCGGCAGCGCAGGCCAGGTCACGACGGATTCAGACCCGGCTATGTTCCAACAGCGAGTTGGGGGCAGGAGCTGCTTTCTTTACCAGCACCAGCTGCCGGTAAGATGGAGGGAACGTTTTTATCGAGCCGGCCCACGAGGAGAGGTACCGCCAACGGCGCCCGTGGCCGCAGGATCGTCGTCTAGCTGCTCCTCCTGCGTCCGGGCTGTAATGGAGGGATGCCAGAGGTTGCTGGATGGCGTACCGAGGGGAGGGGGCGCGCGTGCTACCGCATGGGAGGTGACAGGCCGCCCGGACAGGGAGCCAGCCACCATGGATAAAGGCGGCCGTAGGGGGGAAAACGACGGGCGACAGCGCGGCCCCGACAGGGTTGAACGGCTATGGGTATGGGTATGGATATGGGCACGGGCATGGATGGACCAGGACCATCCACACACGCAAGGATGGGAGGGGATGGACGGAGCGGAGAGATACAAATAGACGTGGTGGAAGGGGGCAGATACCCGGGACCTCAGCGCTCAGAAGCGGGACCACGACGCCTGCTACTATGGGAACTCGGCAGCTCATCTGCACAGGGCTCTTTAGTACGAGCCAGGCGGGTACATGTACGAGTAGATAGTGCCATCCGGGCGGACGTTGACGATGGCCGAGGCATTCATTCCCCTCCCCCCGGTCCATGCAGAGGCTTGTATGGCCTCCTATTTGACGGCATGGCAGCTGTCGCGGCTCGAAGCGCACCACATGTAATTAGCCCCTCCCGCCTGGGAGAAGAAAGCCGGAATTCCCAAGGCGGCCAGACTCGCGCCCCCCGGCATCCAGATCGAGCACGTATAGTAAGTAGGAGACCTCTCGGTGCAACATCGTCCCTACACGCCTCTCTATACCTCCGGGTCTAGCCCATGTCCGGCAAGTCCTGGAGAACGGGCGGACGGGCCTGGAGAACAGGCAGACGAGGCTCTCCCTGTCTGCCTGCCGGTCCTCACGCCATTCAGAATGGACCCGGGCGGCGGCAGGTGGGTGTGGAAACTTGGCTTCCCTCTCTGTCTCTCACCAGCACCGGTTCCTCGTCGTGTGCCTCCGCTGCCATGGGCTGCCGTCCCCAGCGCTCGTGCATGGGCAAGGTTCCAATGGATGTTGCTGTGTCTAGGAGCCCGAGCACGAGGAGGTACATAGATAAGTAAGTACCCTTTCGATTGTCGCAGGCGTCTGGATGGGTCTCTCTGGCAGAGCCGGGAAACAGCCTGTCAGGGAGAACTTCATCCCGTGTGCCATGGATGCAGGTGAACCGCCCAGGCGAATGTATGCCAAGGCCGTTCGTCTTTGGCTCCCGTAATCTAATGGACGCAATTGTTGTCCGGGTGTCCCTTGTTACAAAATTGGGTGCTATGTATGAAGAGGAGGCAGGAAGGAGGGAAGTATGCAGTGAGGGCCGCATATGAATTCGTCCGCACCCATGTACCTACCTAGGTATAACTCCATGGATCCCTTCAACGGTTGCACGGTTTCCACCTGTTTCTGCGGGACCATGGACTATAGTACACTGCCGATACAGGCACAAGTAGGAGGACCGTTTGTCAGAGGTAAACACTGTACTCGGGCATAAGCATTGCCCAAGTACTTGGGTACGAAAGAGGAGAGGTATACCATGGTACTATAGCCACGACGCCGCCACGTCTGCTTGGTTTCCCATTCAATCAACGCGCAAATCGTACCGAGTATGGAATAGGTTACATACGACAACTGCGTTAGACTGGCTCGACTGGACAGAGGAGCCGGTTCCGCGAAGAGGCGGGGCCTCGTCCCAGGGTCAAACTTCCATGTCATTGACGATCACCAGCACAATGACGGGTCAGGCCATCCCTCAGATTGACTTTGGTGGTTTGGTGGTCGAGATGGGTACAGGGTGACAGGCTCCTCGACAGGCTGGGCACAGCTCGGCAGGCCTGGCAGGGGGAGAGAACCACGGAGGCAAGCTGGCGCAACCACCTTAACTAACGCCCCCCCGCTGTCCCGGCAGCTAAAAAAGTGACAACAGCCAGTGCTAGCCGTTGGCACGGAGTATTCCGCTCTGCCCTTGCTGCCCACCCCCGCTTGCTCGAGGGCGTCGTCGTCGGTTGTCGTGAGTGTGTCCACACGCAAAGCTGGTCTGTCGCTCTGACGGTGGCATCCCATCCGCCCTGTTTCAGACCGGAGCATAAGGGCACACTCACTGGGCGTCAGAAAACGCCGCGAGGTGGCGCTGGTCGGCTTCGTGGACGCGACTCAGCCTGCCCACCGAAGCCGGCATAACGTGCCCAGGGATGGACCTCCTCTGTTCTCGTGTGCCTGTCCCATGGGCCCGGGCTGTGCGAGAGGTGTGTCCAGTGTGCGTGCGTGCGTGCGTGCGCGTGTGCGAGTGGAGCGGCGGCACAACGAACTGTCCGATTCCAAGTTGCAGCGATGGCACTTTGGCATGGGGAAAGCCCTCCCAGGGCCGTCATATGGGATCTCGGACACGACGGCCTGCCCGTCCGACCCCGATGGGCGTCGCCAGCGGCAGGCATGCGCCCATCGGCATGGGTGCCCGCTCGCTGGGCGTGTAATATGTAGTGTACTTGTACTGTGATGCGCACTGATGCTAGTCGTCATCCTGGCACCCTTGTTCCTTGAGACCTGGTGCCACTGGCTCGCTGGGTCCCCTCTCTCAGCCTGCTGCCGTGACCCCTGTACTGACTGCCGCCTCCCACCACAGACTCAAGTTTCAAGGCCGCCTTCTCGTCGCTTTGGAAACGTCCCGGTTTGGCCGTCAGCGTCGCATCGCCCCTGGGAGCCAAACCCCCCCTGTGTGTACACAGTAAAGGCCACTGGTGGCTGCTTGAGAAAGGGGACACGGGGCGGCCCAGAGCATTGGAGGTCGTCCTGATCTTCCTGATGTACACGATTGTGCCCGGTCTCCCGGTGCGAGCCACTCGGAGCCGTGCCAGTGATAATGGATGACAATCTGCCTGGTATTGGCCGGCGGGGGGATCCATTTTCGGTACCGCACCCATTTGTCAACATCCACCTCCTAGTCGTTGAAGTCCATACGAACTAGACTAGCCGAGGACAGACCATGGGAACTGGACGCCGAATATGACTGGCCGGGGGGGCTCTTGGGTCTTGCGTCCGGATCCGAAGACGGTACCATCGAGCGGTTTTTTTTTTCTTTTCATTATTCCCAGACTGACAGGCTGGCAGGCGAGCTAGCACACCGACGACCCCTTGGACCCCCCTCTTCGCGACCTTAGAACCGGCACGGAGGCGCTGATGCCACCCAGACCAGGGGCAACAGGGCAAACACGACAACAACCTAGGAGCCTGGCCGTCATCCTCGACGCATCTTTTCGGGAATGCCGCGACGATCGCCGCAGTCAATCTGGGCGCCAAATGATGTTGCGGCACTCCGGGTCATGCATGATGTGGGGAAAGGCGGGAGGAAGAAGCTGCCTCCGAGGCTCAGGATGGCGATCCACGACATGATGCCCCTGGGACTGGGAACTGCGCTCCCATGAAGCCCCTCCTCCTCGGAACCACTCCTCACTGCCATCGGGGCGCACACCGATCGGAGCCGTCGGTTCTCAGGGACCTCTGTTAAACGCTCCGTGAAAGATCGACCTTGCGAGACGACAGAGCCATCCGACCCCATGACTGTCGCCAGCTGGTCTCCCGGGTGTCCCGTGCTTTTGGAGGGGGGGGCAACCGGGGGTCCCTGAAGTCGTGGAGCGGTTGTGCGCCGGAAGATGTCGCAATGAACGCTAACCATCGCACGAACCCGACGATACAAGGGTCCCGAGCAGCGGCAGGTCATCACTTGAATACTTAAGTGGGCAAGTAAGCACACGCCGAAAAGAAGCAACCGCTAGGTGGCGTCCCGGGGCCTTGGCTGGGTCATGCCGAGATAGCTTCTAATCACGGCAATCCTTAGGCGGACACAGCCCGGTATCCGGGATTATAAAGATTCTTTCGGGACCGGGACGCCGCGTCCGC